>CM074724.1:118642474-119261224 GCA_037306005.1 Rhinophrynus dorsalis
ATAAATGAAAATGTTCCTTTATTTCAATATGTAAAATGCATTTCCCAATAAGGTGAAAGTATGAATGTCAGGGGACCTCTAGTGTTACCTGCTGATGCCTGTACTTCAGGGTATGCTCTGCAGTGTATGGTTGCACATACGCTATCATTCCTACTTTGATCCTAGCAAGACCTTTAGGCCTATCCCATAGAAACTAAGTAAAATCATTCAGTTTCCTTTATTCTTTGTCTAGTATATAGCATTATAAAAGCTGTAAAGCAAGGGAAGGGTGGGTACATTTTTAAGTCATGGGCCACATGATCAGACATCCATATGTGTGTGAGGGTTGCTTTGGGAGCAAGACTGGCAGAGCTCTCGCTCTGAGTAGCTGCCAATCATTGGAGATGGCATTAAGATGGCGCCTCTCTTGCTATCGGACATTAAATAGGTATTTTTTTACTTATAATGGTGTACTTTTTAAACAATTAATAGCCATTTTTCATAATGTTTTGAATGAATAAACTAATAGGGCTGCGGAGGAAGAACGTGAAAGGTCCACTTTAAGATTTTATAAGTCCAGCTATTAATTGTATATAATAGTGGGTAAACAATATGTCTGTATGTCTTGCTAGTAACATTCTTTAGTAGTATCTGGTCCATTAGTCAATATTCACTTGACTGGCCCTGAGAGATCCTAAAACTATGGCAGGTTGGCAGCCCTTGGGTATTGAGCTGAATAATCATAATTTTGACACCAGTGCAGATGAGATTGGGGACTGCATATGTGAATCTAAGCTCTTTAGTGTATGACTTTGTTGTACACATTTTTAAAGTAGACTTTATGTAATAAAATACATTGAGACAATCTATTTTGAGTGACACAATCTGTTTTTGTCACAAAAATATTAAAGGAGCAATACATTTTTTTTAATGAAAAATGTTAGGCTACAAAGAAATAACACTGCTTTATATGCTAAATGTTAGTATTTTTTTTTTATAAAGTTTGGTTGGTTTATGTTGATTTATGAGTAACAGGACCTGTAGTTTTGAGTACCACCTATGGCATACGTTACATTACATTAATAAAGGTTTACACTGGTTTTACAGAACAGGTTCTCATTGATGGCACTGAGGAATTTTTAGATAAAACATTGTATTTTGCATTATTCTTATTGGCCTGGTAGAACAAAACGATTGCCTACTATAAGTGTAGCACAGGATATTACCAAACAGTGGGGAAGGAAACCTGTATATAAGCACAAGTAACTATAAGAACTAGGAGAGAGAGTACTGTTGGTCTTTTGCTCCAAAATATGAGGTAACATTTTCCAGATTCCCACTGATTTTATTTCTGGCTTCTAACCTCATGAATCCTAAAGAGATTTCCATCATCTTGCAAAGCAATATTCTGGAGGCCTCTAGCATTCATTGAATCAATATGAATTTTTAATTTTGTTCCCTTATGGTGCAGATGCCCAACAATCACATCTTTTCTCTTGTGCTTAAGGCCATTTGTTCTAAACCAGTAGTTTTTAAACGTGTACTGAAGTATCACTGAGCTCTAGTATGTAAATATTTTATGAAAATAACATGCATGACTGAATCAAATTTACTGAGACTCTGCTTAACCTGCTTTTGTTCAGTTATGGCCTGTGAGTGGCACTGGAGGACAGGATGGGAGGACAACTATAGACCTCCAGCTGTTGTTCGACTATAACTTCGATCATTCGTAGCCTGTTATTGGCCACCTAAGGATGATTGGTTGTTGTCTGAGGGCAACTTTTGTCCACCCATGTTATACAGCTTTTTACTCCTGAATCAATACAAAGAATATCCACCTTAAAGGATACATTACACATGACGTTTAACTAAGCCAGTTTATGTATTCTGATGGTTTCCCAGTAACACTGTGTTTAACCCTTTGATAGTAACTCTTATACAATTATTCTGAACAAAATGCAATGCTTTCTTCCTAATGACCCCTATGAATGTTTCCCTTGTACCTTTGTTCAAGAGGTAACCTCTTCATTCAGTCCTGGAAGTCATGTTCATGGAGGCAGACATGACAGTTGCTGGTAAAATGTTTCTTTTTTTCTTTTGAAGCATATAGCGTGCATGAACCTGCTTAACTCTCTAAGGACCAGAGGGGTGCACAGTCTATAGTGAAACAATGCATTGCACAACTCTCTGGTCATTAAAGGGGCATAGTTTGCATCCTTTGGCCTTTCTAGCAACCGTCATGTCGACCTCCATGGACTTGGCTTTCAGAACTGATTTGAATGTGTTATATCTTGAACAGTAGTAGTAAGGTACGTTTTGGGGGAGGGCTACTATTAAGAAATGTGATTTCTCCTGTAATTCTCAATATTATACAAAAGTGGCAATAATGCAAACATACAAAATGTAGTTATTTTAAAGTTATAGTAATACATGAAAATGAATGGAGCTTCAATTGCTCTGCATAGTTTTCTCAGCATGTAGAGTGGTATGTCAATAGTATGTGATTTGTAGTTCAAGAGTAATTTAATTATAAAGGATCACCCTCCCACTCCTTTTACCTATCCTAAGCCGCCTCCCCTCAGTTGTGTAATCCGGTCATCCGATCTGACAACTTGCAGCAAGGGACATTAAGTATAAGGCAACCCCTGCCCCCCCCTTGACAAAGGAGGGCATGTTTTTTTCTTATGCTCATTGAAGATTTTCCCTCGTTGTGCTCCATCTGGACCAGCTTTGAGAGCAGCCTAAAATGGATAAAAGTGGCAGTAGGGGGTTAATTTATAATTAAATTACTCCTGTATTACAAATTGCATACTATTGACATAACTCTCTGAAAAAACTACGTAGAGCAATCAGAGCTCCGTTTTATTTTGTTATATTACTAACCCCTTAAGGATAAAAGTTTAATGAGCAGATATATTCTCTTACATTATATAGAATTTTAGATATACAAAATGAAATATCCTTTGTAACAGGAAACAGGGTGTCCTCACACAGTGAACAGGCTCTAAGGGCTGACTGCTGTGTGATTGGTAGGTTACCTTGCCCCTCCCCCTAGTGATATCACAGCATGGTTCAATGAAGACTTCAACATAAGAAGTAACCAACCACTGTCCCACTGCTGCAAAAATACCAAAAAAATAATTTTACTTATGTAAAGTTGCCTTTGTGTACCAGAGGGGTTTGCATCACATTTTATATTTTGTCATTTTGCCTGAAACAGCTGTGAAAATCTTACAATTTTATTTTCTGTTTTTGAGGACCCTTACAGCATACTTAAACCTAAGTCCTATATGGGAACCAAGGAAGATCCTCATATTGTACCTTCCATCAACAAAAAGAGACTTGTAGGCTGCATATGTAAGTACTCAGTTATTGGTATCCTTTTTGTAATATTGGTTTATCATCAAAATGTGAAGACCTTAAATCCATTCAAATATTGTGTTCTCTAGTCAGCATTTATAAACATTATTTCTTAGGTGAATAAAGCTGTAAAATATATAATAAAGGTGATTTTTTTTATTCATCTGGAGGAAGCAGTGCATTATCATTTGACCCCTCTTTGTTTATACAAGAATTAAGGGCAATGCATTAGATACCTCTCTGGCTCTCAAAGGTTTAAAGGGACAAAAACAGCAGCTCCAATTAATCTTCCTAATATTTGCGCCATGTAGAGTGTTATTTTAATTAGACTTGTGCACGGGCAAAATTTTCGGTAAAATTCGAATTCGGATGAATTTTTTTTTTCTAATTCGGATGATCCTAATTTCGGACCGGGCCTATTCAATTCGAACGAAATTCTGATCCATTCCGAATTATTCGGCCAAATTTAACATTGGTTAAATTATAGCAGTGCGCCTCCGTGCACGCTGCTATCATTCTTTGCAGACAGGATGTGCATTTAGAAAAAGATCCATCCCAAAAACGGACATTGTCGTACATTGCCAGTCTGTGCATGTCACCTCTACTCCAGCATGAGATGCCAGTCACAATGCAAACGTCGAACATCGAGAACCCATGCCTGTCATTCAGTTAACATGTTCGAACATCGAAAACCCATGCCTGTCATTCAATTTAGCATATGCTCGAACATCGAAAACCCATGCCTGTCACATCTTACTCAACATAAGTGGTCGACTCGAACATGGACAAACTACATGTCACATTCTATGTTAGTACATGGATAAAGATTAAGGTTTCATTTTCTGGTACCAGCCTCCTACCCTACTGTCCCCCTTTAGTACCCAAATTCCTCTCTCTCGTTTTCCTATCCTGATTTCCCCTCATATCAGATAAGTCTATGTGTATATACATTGTAGTGTTTCATACTACATCAAGAATAAACATCAATGATTGTAATGTGACAGATGTAATGTGTTAAAAAGAAAAATTGAGACATTCTGTTGTTATCAAACTGCAACACAGGAGAGAAATAAAAAAAAAATGCTTGACATCTTGTTACGGTTTTCAGACACTCAGACAGTGGTAGATAAAACAAATAGAGTTTTATTAAAGCAAAATGAATGACAAGGTCGCCACTGGGGCGGTACTGGCATAAGCAGAATAAAGGCAGAGATACCTGGTGCAACAGGTAATACTTGACTAAGTATGGAATCACAAAACAGGACACAAGAGGTTAATAGTACTGGTTATCAGTCTCAAATGTGGTGTAGGCACACCCTTGGTGCTGCATATAGCGATATGTGCTGGAAGATAGCACCCAAGTCCATTCACTGTGTGAAGCTGTAGCATAAAGTTCTGACCGAACGGGAACTGCAAGTGATAAGGAGATAGCCCCCACGGGCGTAACCGGAGACTACTAGTATTGTGATTGCTTGAGCCAATAGTCCCCACGGGCGTAACCGGAGACTACTAGTATCGTGATTGCTTGAGCTAATAGTCCCCACGGGCGTAACTGGAGACTACTAGTATCGTGATTGCTTGAGCCAATAGCCCCCACGGGCATAACCGGAGACTACTAGTATCGTAATTGCTTGAGCCAATAGCCCCCACGGGCGTAACCGGAGACTACTAGTATCGTAATTGCTTGAGCCAATAGCCCCCACGGGCGTATCCGGAGACTACCAGTATCGTGATTGCTTGAGCCAATAGCCCCCACGGGCGTAACCGGAGACTACAGTATCGTGATTGCTTGAGCCAATAGCCCCCACGGGCGTAACTGGAGACCACTGGGTACGGTACTGCTCGCCAACAGCCAACGGGCGTAACTGAACCGCTGCTCTGTCAAGGTAGAGCAGCCGACTACTGAGGCCCACAAGCGGCCGGCTCACAGAAGCAGCGAAACAGGCTGAGGCAATAGGTGGAAGAATAGCAGTAATCGGATGAGACAACACCAGCGTCTATGTACAGGAAACGACACAGCACAGAAAGGGTCTGGACTCAGCACACGAAAGGCAAATAAAGGAAGGCTCAGCAACGGATAAGCAGAGGCTCAGTCACCCTATGCAGTATCAGAATGTCGTCGAGACGACAATGGGGATCGTTCGTCAGGATAGCAGGAACAATGCAATGAGTGGTCAGTAGTCAGCCAGGCCGGGTCAGGATACGCAGGAGATTCGCAGACAAGCCGGATCAGTAACGGAGAAGGATCGTCAGCCAGGCCGGGTCAGATGCCGTAGGAGATTCGTAGACAAGCCGGATCAGGAACACGCAGGAAGTCAGCCAGGCCGGGTCAATCACGGAACAGGAACACAGGAACATCGTCGGACAGGTCTAATCGGTACACGGTAGATCAGGATACTACAATACTGCAACAGCAACGCTGGTTCGGAAACACCACGAAAGGGCACCTGACAGGTGCCAGTGGCCGGATTAAAACAGATAACCGGGGGCGGGCCAACACAGCTCAACCAATCAGGGAGCAGCACAGTTGAGAGTGACATGAAGGATCACGGGGACCGTGATACATCTATACAGCATTGTCTTAGTATAGCAATATCACCATTTTCCATGAGTGTGCACTACAGGGCTCTACGGTAATTGCTGGGCATTTCCCAACGTCATAATCAGGGGATGATGGGAGTTGTATTCTAACTACTGTTAGGAAACACATAAGTGATGCACATTCATCTCCCACCTAGAAATTATTTACACACAAGGCAACTCCCCCAAGTAATACCTAGCCCCTTTCCAAGTGAAAGGACTTCCGGAAAGGCTTCAGATCTCTTAGTGACTCACCTGTTATTGCCAGTCAGCGGGACCCGGAGAGTAGGAGGGGGTGATGCTATGGCTGCAGATTAAGTCTGGCACGGTGCTCTTAGTTGGCCACTTGTCACAATGTTGAAGCTCAGCCCGGCCAGCACCTTCCGGGTGGAGACACCTCACAGCAATCCTGTTCAGGATACATCATGCACTGTCGTGCACTCATACTAGGGATCCCAAATGTTTAGACTCATTTCATACAGGGGGCACCCTCCTGTATTTGTAAAACCTCTCTAGCAAATCTGGGACGGTAGACCTATTTACTCAAGTCTTGACTTTAGGTGGGCGATAAACAATACAAAATAGGCATAATGTTTGACTATCACATAATTCACGTCACTGAGGCAGCCAACAGGCATCACCACTGAGTGAGCATAGGGCTGCCCGGCTGCTGACAGTCACACTGATGGGACACCCTGCAACACAGAACTGGCGGAAGCGCACAAAATAAACATGCTATGGGACGCAAATTGCCGCCCCTGTCAAAGTGCCGCCTGGGACCATGGACCCACTGGGACCCATGTAAGGGCCGGCCCTGTATTCGAACAAATACCTAATATTTTTTTATATTTTGCACAGGAACAAATATTACTCACTCTTGCAGTGGCAATAACTGGAACTAATGCTGGCTGCCTACCTATGCCTAGCCTAATGCTACCTGCCTGCCTACACAACAACTGGACACTCTCTAATCTCTTCTTCTCTCTCTGAGCTCCAATAACGCAATGAGGAAATGCAGGCTGTCTGTCTGTGTGACTGTGTCATTAGTCCAACCCCCATCATGAAACGAAGAAGGCTATTTGAGTACAGACAAAAGAGGGAAGTAGTGCATGAAACGGAGAATGGAATTGGACTAGAGACATGGAGGGAAAATTATGGAGGGAAAGTAATTGAGTGCGCACAGGAAGTACAAAAAAGTCCTGGTCAAAAGTAGTCAAAACTTTTGGAAATGTGTCGATTGCCGAAACTTCCGAAAGTTTCGACGAATTTCGGCCCTGGGCTGTTCGGAGTCGGATCATTTTTTCCGAATGACCCTTGAGTTTCGGATTGGCCGAATGTCTCCGAATGACCCCATTTTCGACGAAATCCGAATGTCTCCGAATGAATTCGCACAAGTCTAATTTTAATACTATCAGAGTTGTAGTTCGAGTAACTGAATGATAAAGTATCCCCCTCCTGACCCTTTTACTTGTAAGGTGTAAGCCACCCTCCCCTCAGATGTGGAATCTGGTCCTGGGACCGGACAGCTCACAGCAAGGGACAATATTCTTACTGTGACAACAATGAAAACCCTGCCCCCTTGACAGGTTTTTCAGATTTTTTTCCTTATGTTAATTGAAGATTGTCCCTCTCTGCGATCCATCAGGATCCATCATCTTGCTGCTCTGAGGTGAGCAATGTTACATGAGTAAAAGGGGCAGGAAGGGGTGACGATCATTCAATTACTCTTGAACTATAACTCTGACAGTAACACACTCTCCAATTCCAAATACTAAGAAGATTAATTGGAGCATTTTTTATTGTGAAACATTGCTATCCCTTTAAGTGAACTAATTAACCCCTTAAGGACTATGTGATGTACTATGACCGTCACGGTCCTTATACACTTATATATAATATAAATGAGAGTGAGAATATATCCTTTACAGCTCCTTAAAACACCTTTTTTGCATTGAGTGTTTAAAGCAGAAGTAAAACCTCCTAATAACCCCCACTTACCTAAGGATGCCCAGAAAATCTTAATAGCTCTATGAGTTTGCCCTTGTCCAGAAATAAGTCAGTTGTGGATTGCCAAGTCCATGGAGGAGAACATGGCTGTTACCAACAGGACCTCAAACTCTGCTCACTGCATATGGAAGACTTAACCCTTTAAGGCTATACAATGTATTGCTCAGCCCTCTGGTCCTTAAACATATGAGTAACAGAGGGGTGTCCAATGCATTGCTTGGCAGGGTCAGAGAGTTAAGAGTTATGTACTGTGCCTGATTCACTTTAGGGGAATAAAAAAAACTGCCAGAAACTGTCATGTCTGCCTCCCTGGACATGACCATCCTTGACACTTGGCGCAAACCAGCTGCACATATAGAACAAGGGCAAAATCCATAGCAACCATTAGAATTTTCTGGCCATAGTAAGGTAATGGTAGTTATTAAGTGGTGCTATTTCTCCTTTTTTTTACTTTTGTATGTTTTCTTTTAACCCAGGTGAAGAAGATAATTCCGCAATCATTTGGTTCTGGGTTCATGAGGGAAACCTGCAGCGTTGTCCATCCTGTGGGGCTCATTATAAGCTTGTGCATCATGAACTTCCACACTAGAGGAATGGTGACTCCAATACAAGTCTCAAATGTTGATTAAACCAGTGAAAATAAATCAATACAATGAATGATCAAGTCTTCATGAATTTTTAATACTAAGTCTTCACTCCACTGGGTTTTCTTTTAGTACTTAACTCTATAGCAACAATACTGTAGTATTTAATGTACTACTCCTATAATATTTACATTAATGTGAGAAGCTGAGGTACCGAGAAGAACTGGAGCAGTTTGGGGGCAAACCAACTACTCAGTATGGGACAAGGAGAGACTTAACCTTTTGAGTGCCAGAAGAGTGTGCAACACATTGCTTGGCAAGATGTTGTGTACCCCCTCTGGCACTCAACGGGTTGTGAGACTTTAAGCACTTGAATGCTAAATAGGTCTCCAATATATTGTGGGACAATTCATCTGAGACTTGTTTAGCATTTTAATGGTTAAAAGCACAATTTAAATCAATGGTAATTTCTCTTTGTGCCCTCTGGTGCTGATGGTTTGTGAAAAATTTGCTCCGGTACTCTTTAGTACATTAGCCTTGTTGTCTTTTTCTTACAGTGCATGGGCTTTAAAGGGATAATGGAATATTCACAAATAAATGCATATACATAGAAATATTGTTTCATTGCCTATTTATTGAACTACTAGTGTAAAAGCCTGTGTACAGGGAAGGTCCGGGTAATGTTAACCCCTCTGGCACTCAAAGGGTTAAGTGGCCAATTCATGCACAGCAGAGACTGCCTGAATGCGCTCAGTCTCTACTGCGCATGACTGCTTCTGACAAACATCCTAGCAAATTATTATATAGGATGTTAGTATTTTTCTAGTATCAAAGGGAAAAATCCTATTATATATATATTCTGTTTTCCAACTGCAAAATCAATGCAAACCCACCATATTTTTATTTCCTTGATTTTATCTGTTGCATTTCTGTTTGGGACATTGTAGTAAAATGATTACTATACCTTTTTTAAGGAAACCTAACACCTCCTAATAATGACCCCCACTTACCTTATCTATGGCCATAGATACTAGCTGCCCCCCACCCTTGTTCTCTTGCCCGCTGGTAGCCATGTAAGCTGCGGCAAAATGCCCTTTAAAGTCTCAACATACATACTCATTGCACAAAAGGAGGTTATTTTAAAGGCATAGTAAATGGCCTTATTGTTTGGCTTGCCTGGCCCTGGTATTGCCTTTAATTATGGTTTATTTAAAAGATTTTCTGTAGCTCGCAGTAGAGGTTGGGTGGGCTAGGCCTATACAGAGGACTGGTGGCGTTTCAATCCTTTTGGGTCCTTGCTCACTCACCCAATGCAGATGGTTCCTGCTTGAAAGCAGGCAGGTCTAACCTAGGGGGATATAGATTTTTTTGTTTTAGGTGCTTTTAACTAGGCCTGTTTGAGTTTTCTTAGACACACAATCTTTAGAAGAAGCATTTAAATGCAAATGTTTTAATGGTAACATGTATAGGTTAAGTCTCTCTAAATGGGGTACCTTGACGGAGTGAGCGAGCTTAAGCATATTTTGGTCAAAATATGCAACTAAAACCCTCATTATCTTTTATTAGTAACATTAGCACATCTGATATATGCCTTCCGCACGGTTCACGTTTGGATTGTTTGTATGGTGCAGAACAGGTTTGTTTTGTGTTTTGCTATAAACTGAAGTCTTGCAGTTTTTTTTCTGGATGTTAATTTCTATTTTTGGCTGAAAACATGATGACAGACCATTAATGACCTGTATTCACCCACTACTACTAATGCTAGTATTAGCAATGCATTTCATACTTCTGTTCTGAAGGGGTTAAACATAAGTTGATAACATTTTACTTATTGAATCCTGTTGGTCAGTTGCTCATGGGTGATTTGTTGGATAGAGCATTCGCTGTTTTCTGATACTATAGTCAGCTTGCAAACTATACTGAGCTGAATTGGAATCAGTTGTGAATCTTGACTTCATATTCTGCAAGTGTGAAATATGTACACTATTTTCTTTTCACACTTTCCTATAAAGCTATCAGTCCTTTCATGATTCTACTTGATACCTTTCAAGTAGATCATTCAGATAAAGAAGGTAAGCTTTCTTGCAGAGTCCTAGAGGGGAGATTCAAAAAAGGCTTTCTTTGCAGATCTCTATTAAAATAAAGAATATGTGGAGTAGATGGCTATATATCCTGTTCCAGTAGTCGGTTGATTGGGATAGTTTTGGCATGTCTGGGAACAGAAAACCAATCCAGCTGTGGGATCTTCAGATTTTAGACACAGGGTGCCTGCTGGAATTCAGTATGGTCCCAAAAAAAGAATGCCTTCAAGGTTCCATTGAATCATCACAAGGCTACAGAATTAAGAAAGTGATCCTAAACTTAACATAGAAGATGGTCGTGGAAACATATCTCCTACATCAAAAGGGGTCAGATATCTAAATGGTACTATTCATATTTGTCAGGTTTCAGGGGGATACAGACCCATTTTAGACATAAAGCTTGTAGTTTCTTTCATTCAACACTGATAATTCAGAATGGAGAAGAGAAACAATCAAGGGGGTGCTTTGATATAAATACGTGTGTTATATATATTATATTTATAAAAGAAGACTTTGTGCCTGCCAAAACACACCCAGGGGCGGCAGTAAGTTGGAGTTACTGCTCTCATTGGGTGATTCAATGGGAGAGTGATTTTCATAGGAGTTGCAGTGGCCGAAGGCCACTGCTACTCCTATGTAAATCATGCATGAGTTGGCCCGCCTCCACTATCCAGCCCGCCCACCAGTATACAAGTGACTCAAAAAACAAAATGGCTGCCACTCTCTCCTACACCACAGAGACACACACAAGCAACACACACACACACATCTGACTCATATTATAAAGATAACAATGACCTCGCTTTGCAATGCGTTGACAACCCCTCTCATGACCAGAGGCTGCAGCCTTCTTTCCTGATCACGTATGGAGCAACACTGTGGGGTACAGACTAGGACAGCTCATACTGCCACAGTATGCTACGGTGGATAAGGGGGTCATGTGGTGTTCCGTTGCACTTTTGCTCCATCTCTATCAATAGATAACACAGTTCACCGCCTCCCCCAATGCTGCTGGCGTCCTTGATTTATTTCCATTCTCCACTTAAATTCTGCCATCCTTCTGCGTCCAGTTCTCCACTCTGGAGGTCTTGTCTTGCTCCAAAATAGCCTTGATGATCGATGTTGGTCTCCTCCCTCACCCGCTGTAGCGTTGACCTATTTGCAAAGTGTTTCGCCACTCAAACTGTAGCCTTTCTCTAGCAGGGCTTTTGACTGGTACAGAAAGGCTCCAGTCTGAGTGCCGAAACGACTTGCAAACAGATCAATGCTACAGAGGGTGAGGGAGGAGACCTAAATTGATCATCAAGGCTAATTTGGAGCAAAACAACATCTCCAGAGCAGAGAACGGGACGCAGAAGGATGGTGGAATTTCAGAGGAGGGCATTGCACAACGCCAAGCGGAATGACACTTTTTTACAACGCGGGACGTAACTACACAGTGCAGCACAGGGTTCCTTCACACCGGGACCGGGGAGAGAAGGAGGGACAGCACCCACACAGAGCTGGGAGAACGGCTAGGAATATGGCAGACACATGCCACTCACTATCCTGTGTGTGAGGGGAGGAAGGGGTTACTGTGAGGTACCACTGACCATCCTGTGTGTCTGTGTATGTCAGTGTTTGGGGCGGAAAGGGTTAATGTCAACTACCACTGTCCATCGTTTCTGTGTGTGTATAGGGTTTCTTTGAGATACCACTAATCATACTGTGTGTGTGTGTGTGTGTGTGTGGAGGAAAGGGTTAATGTGAGCTACCTCTGACCATCCTGTGTGTAAGGTGAACTATATATATATATATATATATATATATATATATATATATATATATATAGTGTGTGTGTGTGTGTCTCTTATCTGTTAAGCGTAAACCATACAATGTAAAATAAAAAAGTGTACTCATACGGAGTTTACCACTGGTTGGTAGAAGATTCTCTGTACAACAGCCAAGTATGCTCTTAATGAAAGAAATGTGAAATCAGCAGAAAGGTAAAATAGCCAATGCTTTATTACAAAACCTTAAAAACAAAGCAAGTGTTGGACCAATGCTTTTCTGGATCGGACAATCCTTTCATTAGGATGTTTGGATTTATAAAGCTGATGAAAGGATAATCTGATCCAGAATTGAGTTGGTCCAACACTTGTTTTGTTTTAAAGATTTCTTTAATAAAGCATTCGCTGTTTCACCTTTCCGCTGATCGCCCTTTTCTTTCATTAAGAGGATATTCAGCTCTTGCACAGAGGATCATTGCAGCTGATACTGGGGTACCTGTACAGGGACAGGCTTAACCCCTGTAGCCACGTACCAATCGTGCTCCTATTAACTGGTGGAGCACTCAGTGTGAATACACTTTTTATTATATTTTGTATATATTGTATGGTCTACTCTTAACAGATAAGAGAGACTATATATATAATATGACAAAGTGTAAAGGAGAGCGCTAACAATAGCTGTATCTGTATCTAAAACACAATATTTAATGGAAAAAACAGACAATATAATAAAGCAAATAAAAACAAAAAGCATGAATGTAATATCTGCTATCCAATAGCGCTAATAGAATAAGTCCAGAACAATGGATATAATATTCATATCACTCAAAAGAGAGTGTATAGTAAGAGGGCCATCAATGTCTTTATGCACAGGAATTAACCCTTATGGGTCAGTCATTCAAAATCCACACCATTCAGTGTGTGTGTATGAAAACAGATATGACATAACGGTGTAAGCTTTTTCTGATTAGACATTATGAATAGCAACTTGCTGGTATGTGAATCAATAACTTTGAATATCAAACTATGAAATGTCCAGACTTTATGTGGGCAGGCACTGATGTTTTGTGACTTGTCCGTCCACCTCTCCCATCTTTAAACTTCAGTGCTGTATAGATATCCACTTGGATCTGTTGTATAGGTGAAATACTTCTTAACTTATACTGATCTCCATGCGGGCAGATGGACTCTCGCTGCCAAATTGCTCAAAGCCTTCCATCAATAATGCAACTCTGGTAAGCCAAGTAAGCACATCCGACTGTGCAACTGTGCAAAACAGTGCTAGGTGATATGGATAACAATGAAACTCCTACACATTTTGTACTATATGTGGCACCACTTCAGAGAACATCTGTGTGGTGGCCAGCATAATATTCCACACTTACCTTTTATAGCCTCTGGAAATCTGTAAGCAGCTATTTGTAAACGTGATTGAAATATCATATTCTATTGAATTTCACGTCCTCAAAAGCGTATTAACCCTATGAGTGCCTCTTTGTCCTGTTTTTCTTTCCAGTTCAGAATTGAGACAGTTTTATCTGTAATCAAAGCAATTCCAGAGAGTCTTCTTGACTGTAGTAGACCTACAAGATGTATATCCCCATATCTGTAATCAAAGCAATTCCAAAGAGACCCTTCAGGTATACTTTTAAGAACCAGCATCTGCAGTTCCGAGTTCTTCATCTGCCCCTAAGGTATTCACCATGATAGTGGCAGGTTTCTAAGAAACACTCAGGGAGGAAGTGATTTGTATAATCCCTTATCTCTGACCTGTTGAGTGTTAAGATCCAAGGTCGGTCAATTTCACACACAGGCCAGAGCATCAGTCATCTCCAGGAATTGAGGTGGATAGTGAACCAACAGAAAAGCCAGTTAAACCCTTCCTAGAGCATAAACGTTCCAGGAATGAGGTTGGATGCAATGCAGGATATGGCCTACCTATTAAGAGACCAAATGTCAGGGACAACTTTCAGTAATCAAGTCACTCATACAGCCTCGATTACATGCAGTTTATAGGAATATTGATCTCATCAGTCCAGATAGTTACTTGAGCAAAGTTACATATGCATCCTCTTCAAACACACTTTCTAAATCTTTGGAACCGGAATTACCAGAATACCTCTCAGGGGATACCTCCTTCAGTAAAGGTCAGGAGAGATCTAAGCTGTATGAACAAAATAAATTTATCAATATGCCTTCTTCTGGAAGATCTCAAATGGAAGTGTCCACCAGTTTGCTTATATCACGGTGCAGTTTCTCTACTTGTCACTCTCGCTTGTGCTGCGCTCCGATTGGTTGAGCCTGTTTGGCCCGCCCCTGGTGACCTTTTTATTCTGGGCTAGTGGCACCTGTCAGGTGCCCTTTCGTGGTGTTCCTGAGCCAGTTTTGCTGTGCTGTGTTCCTGATTTCCGGTGTACCGACTTGGCTATCTCTGACTACGACCCTGTGTTCTTATCATGATTGGTGCTATACACTGTCTATCACCTGCAGGGGGCTCCCATTGGCTGCCTATTGTCTGCCCGCCTCTCATTGCCTATTTATACTCAGCTCGGGCACCCTTTGGTTGCCCTTTCATGGTGTCTCTGACAGTACCTTTCTGTTCTTCGTGTCATACTGCTTGGGCCGTTCCAGCGTTCCAGAGTCCAGAGCTAGAGAGTCCTGAGTTCCAGTCTGCCATGCTGTTTGGGTCTGTTTCAGCGTTCCAGAGTCCAGAGCTACAGAGTCTTGAGTTCCAGTGTTCCAGAGCTTAGAGTTCCTGATTCCACCTGTTCCTGTTACCAGTCTGTTTGCCACTCCGGTTGGCTCCCTCCGTGACGGCTGACGCTCCGGTTGTTCCGTCCGGCTTAGTTCTGGTTGCCCGTCTGTTCAGCGGTGCTCGCTGTGCTCCACCTCCACTTGGTCTCAGTATTCCCATCCGGTAGTCCCTTGGCGACATTGCTCTCTATCGCTCCGGCGATATTTTCATTATGTCGTTCCAGCGTACGGACGCTGGTTTACTCCATTAACCTGGTGGCTATCAATACTGTTGGTCTCAGCGTGTGGACGCTGGTTAACTCCATTAAACCTGGTGGCAGATTATACTGTTGGTCCCAGCGTGCGGACGCTGGTTAACTCCATTAACCTGGTGGCAGATTATACTGTTGGTCCCAGCGTGCGGACGCTGGTTAACTCCATTAAACCTGGGGGCAGATTATACTGTTGGTCCCAGCGTGCAGACGCTGGTTAACTCCATTAAACCTGGTGGCATTCTATACTGTTGGTCCCAGCGTGCAGATGCTGGTTAACTCCATTAAACCTGGTGGCGTATTATACTGTTGGTCCCAGCGTGTGGAAGCTGGTTAACTCCATTAAACCTGGTGGCATTCTATACTGTTGGTCCCAGCGTGCGGACGCTGGTTTACTCCATTTCACCTGGTGGCATATTATACTGTTGGTCCCAGCGTGCAGACGCTGGTTAATTCCATTAAACCTGGTGGCATTCTATCCTGTTGGTCCCAGCGTGCGGACGCTGGTTTACTCCATTAACCTGGTGGCTTACTATACTGTTAGTTCCAGCGTGCGGATGCTGGTTTGCTCCATACTGCAGTCAAGTGCTGTTGGTTCGAGTTCCTGTCATTGTCTCTTGACAACCATTGGCACCTGTTGATGTCCTCCTTTGGGGCTGTCCTGCCCAGTATTGGTGAGGCCGGTAGAACTGGTACATTCCATCTCACGGTTGCCTTACCAGGTATTGGCAGAACCGGTAGAGCCTCTACACAGTGTTCCTTAAGGCTGCCTTGCCTGGTATTGGTAGGGCCGGTAGAACCGGTACATTCCATCTCACGGTTGCCTTACCCGGTATTGGCAAGGCCGGTAGAGCCTGCTATTGCTATCCCTTATAGCCGCCTGGGTTGCCTTGCCCGGTATTACTGGCAAGGCCGGTAGAACCTGTTCTATTTCTCTATTGCTGTTATATTGTATGTATATGTATGTGAACCCTATGGGGATTGCCTTAACTTTTCAATAAAGTTATGCTTTTACCTAAATCTTTTGTCTGAGCGTCCTAAAAAAACGTGACAGTTCTGTTCCGTGACTTGACCCGGCCTGGCTGACGTTCCTGTTTGTTTCCTGATCCGGCTTGTCTGAGAACCTGCTCCATGATTCGACCCGGCCTGGTTGACGTTCCTGCCTGTATCCTGATCCTGCTTGTCTGAGAACCAGTTCTGTGACTCGACCCGGCTTGCTGACGTTACTGCTCTGTGACCTGTTCCAACTACTGCGGCCCGGTCTACGTTCCTGTCTGCCTGTCGCCACAGCAACATTGTGACTGTCCCACTTGCTGTTCTGTATGGCATTAGCGGTTGCCGAGCTGTGCCGGTTCCTGCCTCTGAGCCGCTTCCTGCTGAGCTGTGTTCCAACGATCGCGCTGTTAACCCGTGCAGAGCTGTGTCCCAGCTACCGAGCTGTTAACTGTGCAGAGCTGTGTTCCAACGACCGAGCTGTTAACCCGTGCAGAGCTGTGTTCCAACTACCGAGCTGTTAAATAGTGCAGAGCTGTGTTCCATCTATCGAGCCATTAACCCGTGCAGAGTTGTGTCCCGGTCCGGGGCCTTCAGTCTATACAGAGAGTTGCTTTGTGCTGAGCCGTTCCTCTCCTTGCAGTTCGGTGTAGCTCATTACCGCGCACGGCTCTGGCTGCTTCTGTGCACGTCTCTGTGGTTACGCCTGTGGGGGCTATTGGTCTAAGCTCTTGCTATTCAGTCACCACTACTATGCCCGAGGGGGCTATTGGCTCAAGTTCTTGCAATCCAGCTCCTTCCATTACGCACGTGTGGGTTATTGGCTCAAGCTCTGGTAGCTCAGTTGTCTCCGTTACGCCCGTGGGGGCTCTTGGTCCAAGCTCTTGCAATCCAGTTCCTGCCACTTCCCCCGTGGGGGCTAGTGGCTCCAGAGCTGGTAACTCAGTTGTCTCTGTTACGCCCATGGGGGCTATTCGCTCTAGCTCTGGCAGTCTACTCACTCTGTTCATACGCCCGTGGGGGCTACCATTCAAGTACAGCAAGCTCTGGGTGGCAGGTTCCTCTTTTGCTGGACAGTTTCCTCAGTATTACAGTCTGTTGGTGTTGAGTCTTCTCCACCATTCTCCACCTTTAACACCTTGGGCGTGCTAAACAACACAACTGAGACGGAGTGATTATTCTACTAACCCTTTGTGTATCAGTACTCGGTGCCTGTCAGTGCTTGCTCTCTGTTCTACTATATTGTATATTGTGCATACTGGTGCCTTTCTGCTATCACGCAGTGCTACCCTTAGGGAGCGTTCTCTGACATTTATTTGTTCTTAATAAAATTGCATTTTATTTCACCTACTGGTCTGATTGTCTTGAAAACCGTGACAGCTTAGCTAAGGAAGAATGTGGAACAGCAGGTCTGCTAAGGGAAGCAGCAATGGGCCATCATGACAGATGTTCAACTGGCGTTTCTATTTTGCCTACATTTTTCCATCATGCCAAGATTATCAAAGTTGTTGAGGAAAGTAAAGGAGGTGGCTGGTGTTATTGTAATAGCCCTGAGATGGCCAAGGAGGATCTTATTCAAGAAGTCAGTGGAGCAACCATGGCCTCTTCATCTCAGGGAGGACTTTTCCCTGCGCCCAATAAGCCATCAGAATTTAGCCTTCTTGTAACTGATGCCTGTAGGCAGAACGGACATTGCTAGTACTCAGGGGACTGTCAAAACCTGTGATTCTCAGTCAGGAAGGCTTCTACTTTTAAGATCTACTGCAGAATTTGGAAGGCATTTTCAGTCTGCTGTACGGAGAACAATATTTTTAGACTCTGCAAGAGTGCTACATTTTTTTTCAAAAGGGGCTACAAAGCAGGGCTGAGAACTCAGGAAGCCAGAAAAACAGGATCTTTATTTGTCCACTTTCATGAAACATTCAAAGGCTCAGCAGCAACTAAAGCTTCCATTGCAAGATGATTACTGAATGTATAAAATCATGCTATTTAGACACAATTTTAACTCTGCCTAAGAGCATTAAAGTTCACTCCAAAAGATTGGTCTCTATACCTTGGGCTGCTTCCAAGGCTACAACTTCAACAGTGAATATCTGTAAAGTAGGAGCGTGGTCTTGCTGGAACTTGGCCAGTAGGGCATACCATTTCTTTTAGGGCTTACCATTTTTTTGGGGCTTGTTTTTTTTTGCAAGCCTTCGACCTGCAAACAGATTTTGCTACAGGCTTGTTTTTTGCAAGCCTGCCAACTCATTTTTTTTTCTCAGGGCCAACCTTCTTAAATCCTGCAATGATTTCTTTTCAAGCCTATCCTTGCTATAATATGATGAATGTTTAACTTTCTGTAAGCCTGCAAAACAAACATTTTTCAGGCTTTTCTGTCTGTAAGCCTGCTGCCATGTTTACTAACCATTACATTTAAAGAGATAATTCAAAATAAAAATGTTACAACTTACACTGAATATGACAGATGTGTATGAGGTGGTGGGCTGATGTGGTGTTCTTGATGTATATGTCATGATTCATAGAACTGAAATCTTGACAAATTTTGCATTATCATCTTTGAGTCTAATTTAATCTTACATTATTCTCAGATTATTGTCAAACATTACTCACTGGTCATAGTAGGGCTGTTAATAGTACTTGCGCAGTGAGTTTATCCATATCTGCTACCTGATATTCAGAGGGTATTAAATTTTGGTTCATTTTTAGAAGTGTAAGTCTGCCTACACTGTTGCTTGATAGCCATGTCTAAACTCAGTCATACTCCTTTGCAGCAGGAGCCATACATGTTGTTTCAAATTAATGAAATCTTGGCATACTGTGACACATCATTATTATTATTTCAGTTATGTGCCCCAGAGCCCAGGGAACTTTTAGGTGTGCTTCTGTTAGTTGTGGCACCTCTAATATGTTGATGGTGTGTCTCCCAATCAAACCTGTGATTGTGCTTCAATTGGGATCTCAATGAGGAGTTGCCTAGGTGTGGGCCTGCTTTCCTCCTGCTTGCATGCTTCTTACTTAGACAACAGATAGCAAAATACTTAGCTTTTTGATCATGAGTGAAGTATCTCCATACTGTGGACTTCATAGGCTAATAGGTTCCTGAAAGGCTACTACTACTACTATTGGGTCTAAATGTTTCTGCAGTTGTACTACTAGGTGTCAAAGGTGCTGCACTTACGTCAACAGCAGACACACTCATCATAGCTAGGTTATGGATGTTGTTGATGACCTGTGTTGCTGATTATTCCACATTAGTTTGTGTGGCTGAGTGGGGGTTGGACTTGGAATTAGTGATGTTGCTGATGATGACTGACAGGATGATTTTGTATTTTTCTGGAAAAAATGTACTTGTCCTATTGATTTCTAAAACAGTTGATAAACTGGCACAGTGGTTCTTTTAAGTGGTGGAAGATTGAGCCACTGCTTTTCAGCTAATCTTCTGGCCATGTCATCATCGCTCTGACTCTCAAATTCATCTGTATCTGAAGAAGGGGAGGATGCTGGAGGGATATGGTCTAGATCCTCCTCCTCCATCCATCATCCGCCATCATCATTCGCCATCATCCACCATCATTCACCAATCATCATTCATTAGGTCATCCTCAGAATCTCCCTTCACTTCTACCCCCTTATTTTTATAGTTCTCTAGGCTTTTTTTCAATTTATTTTTACTTTTCCCCTTAGAGGGATTTTCACAATGTTCCCTATTACTTTTAGGACAGGTGCTGTTCTTGTTTGTGTCACTTGTTATTTTCTTCTAGTAATTCCAACTGGAATCCTAACCGGACACTTCTTCCTCTATAGTGGTTTTAGTCTGTTGTATCAGGCAGATACAGAATTCTAT
This sequence comes from Rhinophrynus dorsalis, assembly GCA_037306005.1. Classification (NCBI taxonomy): domain Eukaryota; kingdom Metazoa; phylum Chordata; class Amphibia; order Anura; family Rhinophrynidae; genus Rhinophrynus; species Rhinophrynus dorsalis. Next base: position 118,662,680 of record CM074724.1, read on the forward strand.
GTCTACATCATAACAGCATTGATTCAGAGTAGACATGAATTGGGTTATAAATATTAGGACAGAGGGAAAACCCTTTAAACTCTTTCTAGACAAATGATTGCATTATGGTCACTCCCATCTATACATTCTGGACATACATGGACATATATGGACAGCTGTGTACATTAAAGGGATAGTAATACTTAATTATTACTAATCCCTATATTAAAGTCATATTTAAATGTATTGCCCCCAGTGTCATCTCTCAAACCTTTATGGTTTGCGAGATAATTGCTCCTAAAGTTTCCCTCTTCCCTCCCCCTTCCACGTAGCTGGCGTTCTGGCTGACTGCAGGGAAGCCTGCCGTACGACCGTCAGGCGGCTCTGCACCACAGCCAAGATCGAATTAATAAAGAAATCTTTCACTGAAATGGTCTTCTACATGTGCTTGGTTTGCAAGCACACGTAGAAGACTATTTTAGTGAAAGATTTTTTTTTATTAACGCGATCGCGGCTCTGCTGCAGAGCCGCCTGATGATCGTAAGACGGATTTCCCTTCAGTCAGCTACAACGCTGACTTCGGGGAAGGGGGGGAGAGGGCAACTTTAGGAGCGATTATCTCTCAAACCATACAAGTTTGAGAGATGACACTGGGGGCAATACATTTATTTTTAATATGACTTTAATATAGGGATTAGTAGTAAGTATTACTATCCCTTTAAGGAGCAATAGACAAGCTTTGAGAGAGTAATTCCCTTTTTGGAAACATTCCATCACTCTGAGCCCACTTCAACAGCAGTTCACACACACCCATCAATTCCCCTTTTGATACATGCACATGTATCACTTCTAGTTATATTTGATATTTAAAAAAGTATACAAATCTTTTGAATGATTGAATAGTCTTTGTAGCTTAGATTATTCAATCCTGAATATGCACCTAAAACAAATGTACAATAGAATACAAAAACTGCTATAATTTATATTATGATGTTGCATTAATACTGTAAGCACCATTGAACCACATCCTGAAAAATAAATGAATGTTAAACTAAAACGTTTAGTCCAGAGTCAGTTTCTGATCCATAATCTGCAACTGTGCCAGTTCACCAGAGTCATTGTTTTAAAAGAAAGTAATCACTTTTCTGTACTTCACTGAAATTTGGTTTTGTCTTTATCCATTGAAGAGTGTCTCAGATGTATCAACAATGTTTTTTCTGTAGGTGTAAATGGAAGTCCAAAAAAATATGTATCCCACTTTCACTGGAATCCTCCAAACAGGTAGACACATAGGAGGCATGTCGGTCATTTTAACGACAAAGTGCAGCAACAGTTTCTAACCAGATAACATCTTATATTGATCAATATGCATTACACTTGTCCCTTGCTTCCTAACACCTCTCTATACTTGTACTACTGTGCCCCCATATTTTTAGTAATAGTAAATGAAATTTGGCTGTAGCATTGGGCATGTCCCTCAATTCCCTCTTTGGCTCTAAGGGAGCCATGTTACTGGTAGCAAAGTGCAGAATCCTTGAAAGATTGGATTGTAAAAGACTCAGACATTTGCTATGTTCCACTGCCATCTTCACTGTATCAGACACATGAACTTCATGAGGGAGCTATAATGGCATACATCTTCCTGTCATGAGTTCAAAAGGGGGAGACCTGTGTCTTGGCATTGTGTTTAGTCCTGATAGACAACTGCAGGCAAATGATCTACCCAGGTGTTATCATAGGAAGCAAGCATTTTAGCAAGTTTGGATGTCAGAGTCCTATTCATTCTATCCACTTCACCTGCTTATTGTAGAGTACATGGATTACAAATATGTTTCATGATTTCTCTCATGGAGTGGGAGCCATTATCACTTTCAATGACCCTTGGAAATCCCCAGGGGGCAAACACATATTTCCAAAGGGCATAAGCAGTGGCTACAGCTGTACTGGTTCTTAAAGGAATGGAATTCATCCATTTAGAGAAATCAACTATAACAAGACAATATTTTAGACCACCTTTTAAAACAGGGAGAGGCCCAATATAATCAATTTGCACCATTTGCCAAACATCATTTGATACTGAAAGACGGGAGATCTGCCTGCTATCCAGCAGTGGAAGTCTGTTTAGGAGTGGAGAGGAAAGACCAGCATAGTCAGGAAATTACCTGCCTTTAGCAGATCACTGCACCAGATGAAAGATGGGAGATCCAACACTCTACCCACTACACACTAGTGGAAGTCCGTTTAAGAGTGGAGAGAAAAAAAACAGCATAGACGGAGATTACCTGCCTTTAGCAGTCATAGACATCATCTGCCCATGCATTATACTCATTCTCCAGGACAAACTGAGGAACAGATACATAAAGTCAGGAGTGGACTGTCATATAGGAAGGCTGTATACACCAGCAACATTTCATCACCCATCTCATCATCTCATATCATTAGGACTCATTTATCCATTTTCTATATGTGCATTTATATGCTCTTATGAGAATTTACTATATGGACATTTACTCTACAGCAAGATAAAATAGGTGTCCATCTATTAAAACTGTTTATTTTAATACTGTGTGTTTTACATTTATTTTTATAAGGGTACCCTTCTATATCATTCATATCTATATAATTGTTGAATTTCAATAGATTTGCTAATTTGATTAAGCTATAGCTCTCTTCAATTCTATACCCATTTTTGAGGTTTTCTTTGTATGTTCTTAGTGGTTATTCTGGCAGGGTACACCCCTACCAATAGGGAATAGTAGCACTTTATCCTAACTATATCTTTAGAGTTTGCACATTCTATTTTCATTTCTCTGATATTTTGGGAGGCCAGGATTAAGTTGAGCACTGCCTTACCCTTTCCCTTTTGTAGCATGTATCATTTGATATTGGGGCCCTTTGTAGAACTGGTCTTTGTCCTTTTGGCCTTGGGTTGTATAGTGCACATTCTGTACGATTGTAAATTGCAAACCCAGTTCTAAAAGAGCCATCCAATATATTACAAATATTAGGACAGAAGGAGAATCCTTTTTACTCTTCTAGATAAAGGATTTCATTATGGTCACTCCCATCTATACATTCTGGACATATATGGACATCTGTGTACATTAAAGAGCAATAGACAAACTTTGAGAGAGCAATTCGTTTTCTTGGAAACATTCCAGCAGTTTACACACACACACGCACTGAAATATTTCAACAAAGACTTGTACTGCATCCATTTTGTACCACTGCAACAATAATGTATAATTCATCATCACTGTCAGATGTAGCAGATGGTTGAACTGCCATTATGCCATCAACACTAGAATGTGACTTGTCGTTGTCAGTGTTCTTATGTGGTTATTTATATTGCTGGTGGTGGTGAAACTTTTTATGGGACTTTGACAAAGCCTCCTCAGGAGGAGAAGGATCACCATCATTTATTGTACACACTGCAGCAACCATGGCTGCAATCAATATTTAGATTATCACTTTACTAAAATATCCATGCACTGCTACTACTCCTTTTTCCTTCCCCCCAACCCCTAGTACATTTGCTGGGCATTATTAAATAGTCTGTGTATTTGTCACGGTTTTTTAGATGAACACTCAGACAGAACGGTAAGGTTAAAATAACTTTATTAGAATAAAGTGCATACACAAGTGTAGGCCCTAAGACCCACAATACAGAACAGGAAAATATATACAAAGTGTACAGTGAACAGGACTGGACTAGACAATCAGGATACTGGTAACAATAGCTATATATATATATATATATATATATATATATATATATATATATATATATATATATAACAGGATCTGGCAACCCAGAGAGGTTCAATGTACAGTCCCAGAACTGATGGGTAGGTGCCAACACAGGAGGTCCACGAATAGGACAGGACAACCCAGATGCCTGGGTACTGGAACCCATAAGGGCAAAAGGAATGGCCTGGGAACCAACCGACAGTTAAGGACTCTGGCAGAACCGGCAAGGAAAAGTGTACACAGTCCAGGAACGGAAACAGGACTACAGTGTCTTGAAGCCCACAGTGGAGGACTGGCACAACCCAGACGCCTGGGTACTGACCCAACAGGAACGAGGCAACACTGGCCAAGGCCCTAGACCGATGGCAGGAGGCAACTGTGTATATGCAGACCAACCCTGAAAGGGTTAAAGGAGACCTAGGCAGCTGCTACTGGTAAACCCTAGAACGCTAGGGTGGATCGATATATGGCAAGTAATAGGAACGCAACCAGTGTCCCTCAACCTGCAAGGTGGAAATTGCAATGGTGGCTCTTGAGCCCACGGCTCAGCAGTAAGGAACGGTAGTGCTATTACCTGGAAGCTTCAGGTACAAGAAGGGTTAATGGACAATGCCCAGAGAGTAACTGCAACTCCCAGAGGGAGTGAGCCCAGTGCTACTAGGGAGGTAGACACAGAGAGTGATCAGAGTAACTCAGTCAGTGTGTAGAGCACTCCACCGGTACTTCGATTGTACATACTGCTAGATGGCAGTAGAGCAGCATGAGCACAAGGCTCAGCCTTTGGTCGACAGAAAACAGCGCGGCGCACACCGAGAATGAACTGCAAGGCCCTGGTAACCGGTGACCTCACGGGGTCACCTAGTGGCACAGACAACACACAGTAATAATGTGGATAGGAATCCACAGTCGGTAACAGCCACAGAGCGGAGGACAGCCAACTACGGTCAGCAACGGATAGGTGCAACGGCCAGATAGGATCAGCAACGGAGCGGGTTCTCAGCCAGGATACAGCCAGCAATGGAGCGGGTTCTACAGCCAGATACGGTCAGCAACGGAGCGGGTTCTCAGCCAGGATACTGTCAGCAATGGAGCGGGTACTTCCTCCAGGATACAATCAGCAACGGAGCGGGTTCTTCAGCCAGATACGGTCAGCAACGGAGCGGATTCTCAGCCAGGATACAGTCAGCAACGGAGTGGGTTCTCAGCCAGGATACAGTCAGCAATGGAGCGGGTTCTCAGCCAGATATGGTCAGCAACGGAGCGCAGCAACAGGAACTCAGGAACTAAATAGTAGTCAGGCAGGCCAGGTCATACATGAATCAGAAAAAGCACAAACATAAACTCAGGAACTCGTACACCACAAAAGGACATCCCAGGGCATATAAAGGCAAGCCCTAGTAGTAGCAATTAAGACCAGCCAATCAGAGAACAGCAGTGATAATAATGTTGCCGCTCAGCACAGGAAGCACGGGCACCGTGATAGTGTTTTAACAGTGAAGTAAACAACAGAACTGACTGTGCAACTGCTTCTTCCCCCAGACATCTCTAACACAGAGAGAACAGCAAACTGGAAGGAAATTGGATCACAGCTGCAAGACACTTCCAGTCACACATTTTGGGGTATTTCAGGTAAATCACCTTTGCTCCCTTCACACACTCAAAGACTACCCTAACACAGTGAACAACCAGCAGAAAGGAACTTGGATCACAGCTACCCGTGTCTTCTCAGTTACAGAAAATAAGGGGTTATTTGGAGTAAATCACCTTTGTTCCCTTCACATTCCCAGAATCCTCTAAAACAGAGAACAGCCACCAGAAAGGAACATGGATCACAGCTGCCTGTGTCTTCTCAGTGACACAAAATATTGGGATATTTGGGGTAAATGTCTTTTGCGCTCTGCTCATGCACCTTGAGTCCCCTAATACAGATATAATAGCCAGATAATGAAGGAAGCTGCTTCTCTGTCAACCAAGATTTTGGGTAAACATCCTTTCTTCCTTCACACTCGCCTGTCCAGAGCGCCCCCAGACCCCTCAAATGCAGAGAAGAAGTCCCCTGCCTATACAACTCCCTAGTCTACACTACAACTTTGCTTTATTTGCCTATCCGAATTAGTTCAAAATATGCTATCTCTCACAAACATAAAATTACATATCCCCACTTGTGCTAACCCAAAGGTGCTCCAATCAGTCTTCAAGGAACCTTTAACATGCTACAACATGGATATCTCACAGCTCAAACATTTACAGGACAAGCACAACTTCTCCTTCTGCTTTCCTGTATAAATGGCACTAACTTAGAGACTAGAACAATTGGTGCAGCTCTTATATTGGGTAACACTTGACACACACTAAAAATTAGGCCCTTCACCTTGAGAGTTCCCAGGTAATAATACACTCATGCACTCCAACACGCTTTGTTTACAGAGGTTTGAATTTACAAATTTGCCAGTGCAGCTCCACTGGCTTTGGCCTCAAATTCTCATAGCTATGCTACAAGAAATCATTTGATTTATTACTCAACAGAGATGAACTATAAGCCAAAAAAGGCCAAGTAATGTACTACTCATGACAAACTAACAAGTCACATTTTCAATACATCTCTGCTTGTTCACGGGTTGGTAATCAGTGGTTCAATCATTTTGATTGTACTACCTGTACTTAATTAGTGGTAGCCTACCAGCAGAAGTGGTAGAAGTTAATACAGTGACAGAATTTAAGCATGCATAGGATAGGCATAAGGCTGTCCTTAACGTAAGAAAAGACCAAGGACCAAAAAAGGTTTGAGGTTGTTTTTTTACAGTAGGAAAATGGGCAGACTAGATGGGCCGAATGGTTCTTATTTGCCGTCAAATTCTATGTTTTTATGTTTCTATATCCTTGAAATGTGTCCTGTTGGTGGTTTGTGGACCCTGGAGTTGAGAATCAGTGCTCTAAAGTAATAAAATCCTTATGATTACCCCATCCCCATAGCATAGGTGATATAAAATAGAAAGACTTTTCTGCTTTGCCTGCCAGCCAGGATACTGGTTTTGAGTAGTAAAAACATCATCCCTGCACAAAGTCTGTATCACTAATGAACATATACAAAGCCAATATTTTGAGTTTCAAGAATGAGAGTGGGAATGTATGAAAGATGCAGTGCGTGTTGATTTCTGTAACACCACATTAGCATTGCTTGATTTTCCTTTAAAAATAATTTTATTTAGCTTTACAAGAATTGTACAAGTTTATTTGAAGATCAACATGCATCCTTTCTCCAAACATAGGGATCATGGAATGAAAAATATGGGGATATCTCATAGCATACATTATATATCCTATGTAGGTCCAATAGTTTAACTCTTTAGGTGCCAGCAAGGTCTCCAACATATTGGTACTCCTCTGGTGCAAAAAAGAATAAATAATTTTTGAGAAAGGTATTAAAAAATAACATATACAATTTGTTGGAATATGTAATATCACTTATACTCCAACCCCATTCCCCACACGGTGGTGTGTTTGGTCGTGTGTTTTACCAAAGAATAGTCATGTGATGCTTTCATTTTATAAATACACAAATATGATATAATGCCAATTCTTCATATAGAAAAATAGGTTAGAATAGTCTGGAATGTCTCTCCAGTTTTATTAATTGAATTACTCTCAGATTTTTTTTGTGAAGCACCCTAACTAAGGCCCGTTTCACCTCTTTGTTCCTTAAACTGTAAATGACAGGATTCAATGCAGGTGTAACAACAGAATAAAAGATTGATATGGCCTTGTCCATCTCATAATTTTCCCCAGAGGATGGCCGAAGATACATGAAAATCACAGTGCCAAAAAAGATTATCACTACGGAAAAATGGGAAGCGCATGTTGAGAAAGCTTTGTGGCGACCAGCTGAAGAGGATATTCTCAAGATGGCAGAAATAATCAGAATATATGACACTGTAACAACCAATAAGGAACTCAGGACCACAATGGCTGAAACTGCTAAGACTATTGCATCTAAAAAAAAAGTGTCAGGGGATGAAAGTTTTACCAGTGGTCCCACATCACAGAAGAAATGATTAATAGTTTTTGAACCACAGAATGGTTTATGGGAAAGAAGAATTGTGGGTAAAACTGGGACCAGGGAGCCACTTATCCAAGATCCAAGGATGAGCTGGTAACAGAACCTTTTATTCATGATGATGATGTAATGAAGTGGGTGGCAAATTGCTAGATATCGGTCAAATCCCATTAGAGCCAGAATGTAGAATTCTGTGGTGCCAAAAAGAAAAAAGAAATACATCTGAGTAAGGCAACTGTTGAATGAGATAGCCATGTTTCCTGATAACAAATCAAAAAGCATTTTGGGTACAGTCACTGTGGTGTAACCTATTTCAAGGAATGCAAAATTGTTTAGGAAAAAGTACATAGGCGTCCTTAAAGAGGTATCAGTGCTAATAAGGGAAATTATGGTTATGTTGCCAAGAATTGTCATGAGATAGATCACCATAAAGAATAAAAAAAGAGTGATGCTCATATCTCTTTGTTTAGTGAATCCAAGGAGCAAGAATTCATCTGCCCAGCTTCTATTTTCCAATGTACAGCTCACAAAAGGGTCAGACTGTAAAATGACATAGAAACATAGTACATTTGTAAATCAAATATTGCTGGATTTGTTTTTATAATATATGTCTTAGCCCCTTGGATGGAAGAGACATATTCAACACATCAATTTTTAAAGGGGATCTATCACCCCTATACGAGTCTTAATAGGTGGGTTATATAGTGAATATATGTAATATTGCAGTATTTTCTTTTTTAAATCATTGTGTGGCTGAAATCTATTGAGAAAAATACTGCCCTGAGCCCTACTTCCGGATAGAATGCAGTTTCCAGATCTGTACCGTAGTCTGTCACTCTTCCTCTGCTCCCCTCCCTCTATCCAGCCTCCTCGGATGAAGGCTGGCCAATGAGAGCGCTCCAGCTTACAGGCAGAAAGCCTCCATTATTGGAGGAGACTGGATAGACAGAGGGGAGCAGAGCAAGAGTGACAGACTGTGGTACATATCTGGAAACCACAGTCTGTCTGGAAGTAGGGAGCAGGGCAGTATAAACTCATTAGATTTAAGCCAAACAGCAATTTAAAATAAGAAAATACTACAATATTACATATATTCGCTATATAACCTACCTATTAAGACTAACTTGTATAGGGGTGATAGATCCCATTTAATTGTCTTGCAAGTGCAAATGGCTTGATTTTGTATAAGGGAAGTGGTCTCTGGCATTAAAATATAGAATCATTTAGTTTATGTAATGTAGGTTCATTGTTCATTTTCCTCCTACAATAATATTCAGTATACAGTAGGCCATATGGACAAAGAAAAGAGAAAGCTGAACCATAGGGGACTAATTAAAAGTTCTGTTTATATAAATGGAGGCTTTTAACACCTAAATGCTTGCGATGTCTCCATTGCATCTAGCATTCAAGGAGTTAAAATCCCCTTTGAAATAAATGGGCATTATTGTAGTTGTACTAATAAATCTCAGTTCATGCATATGGTCCAGTTTTGGAATGGAACATTCTTAGACACACCTCTCTCTCTCTTATCCTATCTCTCTCTCTCACACACACACGCACATGCATACATGCTTCAACCCTTTTGCCCAAAATAGCCAAAACAAGAACACAGAATATTAATACACATCCATATTGTGGCATTTACACTGTAGCATATTTCTTGCATATAATCACTGTATTAACTTTGAGGTTTTAGTCCCCTTATATGACCATAAGCTAAGCTTCCCACAACACCAAGGTACCCAAACTTTAGCAAGTTCTAAATTTGATTTGCTTTATCCTGAGAGCTTTATAATGGAGAGACACTCTCTGACTAGCACCTTATAGTGAACTTGGTGGCAAATTAGCATACTATGGCCATATTATATGCCTAAAACATCAAATTTAATACAGTAATTTATATACAGTGAATATGCCACAGTATAAAGTGTTACTATTAAGCAGGCATGGATGTGCATCAATATTCTGTATATTTGTTTTACAAATGAGATTTGGAGCTTTAGTTTCTTGAACCAGTGGATAGTATGCATACCTCAAAGTGCAAGTGCATGGTTTTATGCTAATGTAGTAGAAGGGAATGAGCTGATCTAGCAAATTAATGCTTTCCTCCTAATGTGTTGGAGTAGTACCTATAGTTAACAAAATAATGGCATTGCCTTTGATCCAGAGATGTTTTAATGACTGAGGAACTCCTGTTTCAGGGGGCTTCACTTTGGGTTCCGAACAGTCCCAGTTTTACAGAAAGGAATGAGATTAATCCTGTGGTCAGGTAGGGAGGACTGAAGTATTCTGGGTTCATACCACATACATGTAGCTGCTTTTCCCACAAACCAGAAAGAAAAACAGGAAATAAAGGTTACAACTAAAGTTAACCTATATGGGGCCTCCATTCACAATTCCTCTGGCGGCCTCTGGGTTCTTAAAACTGCTCTGCTTTCATTAGGTAAGATTAATACAGCAGGATATTAAAATTCTAGAGAACTCTCCATTATAATACAAATAAATGTGTTGGAGACCTCACTAGTATCCAAGGGATCCAAATAACGTTTCATTCTTGCATATTTATGTATAAAATAGTCAAGTGTTTATACAAAGCTATTTCAATACAGATCCCTTGTATACTAGTGAGGTCTACAGCATATTTATTTGAATTATAATGGAGAGATCTCAAGCATCCAAGAGGTTAAAGGGATAGTAATGTTTCACAATAAAAACAGCTCCAATTACTCTTCATAGTATTTGGGCCATGGAGAGTGTTATTTCATTACTGTTCGAGTTATAGTTCAAGAGTAATTGAATGATAAAGTATCCCCTTCCCGCCCTTTTTCCTGATGTAGCACTACTCACCTCAGATCAGCAAGACTGTCAGGATGCAGAGAGGGACAATCTTCAGTGAGCATAAGGAAAACCCTGTCAGGGGGCAGGGTGTTCCTTATGCTCACAGTAAGAAGATTGTTACTTGCTGAGAACTGTACGGTCAAGTGACCAGATTCCACATCTAAGGGGAGGCGGCTTAGATCTCTGCGAATTTGATCTGCGGTATTGCCCTGCGAGGACCTTGAGATCCTCACAGGGCATTATTATTGGCTGGTGGCATAAGGTCCTGACAGGGCATTGAAGGAAGTGTGCGGCAAGCATGCCACCCGCAGGGAAGAAGTTGACTCCAGTGGAAGTAAGCATTATTTTAATGAGAGCGGATTGCACTGGGGGAGGGAGGGAAGGTATCTGGCAGCCGTCTTTTTTTTTTTTTATTGTGGCAAGATAAAAAAAATATAACCAAAAAAAATTCTTATGTATATAATACACACCCCACACTTCACAGAGGGGTAAAATTGTGCGTATTATACCTGAGATTTTACGGTAATACATCATTTAAACTTTATCTCCGAGTATTAAGTACAAGTTTTTTAACAAATTGCGCTATTTATATTTAGTTCAAAAGCAATTGAAGTGGAAAGGATTCCCCTCCCGCCCCTTCTGGCAGTGTCACTGTTCCTCTCATGCAGGTCCAGATGAAGCACGGTGAGGGAGACACTTCAGTATGCAAAGGAAAATCCTGCCCTCCTTAGTCAAGGGAAGGCAGCGTTTTCCTTATACTTACTTACTGAAGTTTGTCCCTCACTGCATCCGTCCGGTCCGGGACCAGATTGCAGCTCCAAGGGGAGGTGGCCAGAAGGGGTGGGCATGGGATCCTTTCCTCTTCAATTGCTTTTGAACTACAAATCTGTGAGTAAGTATACATAGCGCTATATGTTAAAAAAAAATTGTACTTAAAGGGATAGTAATGTTTAAAAATAAAAGCAGCTCCAATTACTCTTCATAGTATTTGGGCCATGGAGAGTGTTATTTCAATACTGTCAGAGTTGTAGTTCAAGAGTAATTGAATGATAAAGTATCCCCCTCCCACCCCTTTTACTGATGTAACACTGCTCACCTCAGAACAGAAAGGTGGTGTCCAGGTAGTTTGCAGAGAGGGACAATCTTCAATTAAAATAAGAGAAAAACCTGAAAAACCTGTCAAGGGGGCAGGGTTTTCATTATTCTCACAGTAAGAAGATTGTTCCTTGCTGTGAGCTGTCAGGTCTTAAGACGAGATTCCACATTTGAGGGGAGGTGGCTTACACTAGGTAAAAGGGACGGGAGGGGGATACTTTATCATTCAATTACTCTTGAACTACAACTCTGACAGTACTGAAATAACACTCTATATGGTCCAAATACTATGAAGATTAATTGGAGCTGCTTTTATTTTGAAACATTACTATCCCTTTAATACTCAGAGATAAAGTTTAAATGATGTATTACTGTCCCTTGAAGCGGAACTACCACTGCACAACATCTTTAGCTTAATTAAGTCCCTATCTGGCAAGTAGCTGCTTAGTAGCACTAGTCGCCAGAATTATTACCTTATTTAATAGATTTAAGCTTTCTTCCATGGGTGACAGGCAGGACGGAGCGCAGACATCTTGCCGTAGTGATGTCCGCGTGCTGCACTATCAGTCCCAGCTGGGTATAGGAGGCGTTGCTAGGAGCCGGCTGGCTCCAAAAGGGACTGACAGCACAGGAGAGTGGACGTCACTATGGCAAGATGTTCGTGCTCCGTGCTATTGTCAGCTATGGAAGAAAGCATAAATCTATTAAATAAGGTAATAAATCTGGCGACTAGCGCTACTAAGCAGCTAGTCGCCAGATGGGGACTTAATTAAACTAAAGATGTTGTGCGGTGGTGGTTCCGCTTTGAATGTGGGAATAATAACCGTTTGTCACATTTATACTTTTTGTTTGGTTTTATTTTGCCTGTCAAATGAAGAACTTATAAGGGCAATATCTCCAACTTGAAGAAAAATACAATCTTTTCTTAATAAATCCAGCATTGTAGACACTATCCTAAGTGGCCCCACATATCTTAAAAATATATTGTCGTTTTATGTATTTTAAGCTACGCTGATTTTCTCTGGTTCTGGTAAATTCAGCTGCTCTCTTGCTTCTGACACATTCATCCTCTGAGCCTCCAACTGACAAGCCCATTGAAGGAACTGCTAATCACACTTATGACCTGATAACAATGAGTGGATAAAGCATGGTACCATGTTAGCCATAGAAAATGCAGGAGTCCAGAAGAGTAAAAATGATACCTTTATTGGCTGAGTGGCTCTAAGATGCAAGCTTTTAAGATAACTGGGTCTCTTCTTCAGGCATAAAAAGAGTGAAGGCTGAATGAACAATACATTACTTTAACACTCATGCACATTATTTTAACATGTGAATTCTACTAATTATCAGTATGACTATAATTCATTATTCATTCCCTATGCTTTCTGTTTCTCTGTGTCCTAAACTTTCCCATCGGTATAGTAACTTTGAGATCTTTAATGCTGTGCTTGGTTTAGCATTTTGACCCACTGGTGTGTCTCTTTTGTTGTTTACAATGGAGAATTCATCCTTTTTCTAGGAATATAAATTGATAAACAAGTTTAACACTCTGAATTATGGGTTGAACCATGACAATGAATTCAAGTCACATTATCCTACAAAATAAACATATTTTGGTCTATTTGGGTGCCAGGGGGCTACACAGTTCATTGCAAACAATGGGTTGTGCACCCCTCTGGCGTTTGGAAAGTTAACCCATACATTATATAGAGCATCTGGAGCACTGGAGCATCAAAAGGTTATTAATGTTGTTTGCATCTTCTAGTCCACTTCAAAGAGACGTTACTAGATCCTAGGGAATGAATTATGGTCATACTGAATAGTGAATAGGTAGAGCAAGGATTCTCCTCCATTACCACAAAAACCCAATAAGTTAGCTAATCTATATTTTTGTGAATAAGAGACATGGGCAGAAATATAATAGGTTTGTTTCATTGTCTAATTCTAATATAAAAAAGAAATAGATTGTACAAAAAAAATAAATATATCAATCTACTGATGTGAATAGCAGCTGAAGGATATAATGTAACACTCCCACCTAAGTGAAATAGAATAAATAAAAATAAGAAAAAAAGTATATCCCAGCTCTTACATGTAAAAAACAAGAATCAATGTGAATATAAAAATATATACTTTTCGTTAGTATTACGGTTTACCTTTAATTAGGGTAAGTGACCTGTTCACTTTAATATGTTTTGGTGTTTTTTTCATCTTTTTAAGATGGCAGAAACACAAGTCTTTGTTTGTATCATTTGCTAAGAGGACAGAAGCAGCTGTCTTTCGAAACACGTAGATATTGTTCCAGCATTCTGGATATTGTTCCAGTATTTTATTTCATACTAGTGTAAAAGCCTCCGTACACGGGCCAAGGTCCAGGTAATGTTAAGAGGCTGCTAACTCACTGCTCCACGTGATGCTGTCTTGCATCCTCTCACTCACGCAATTCAATCATGTGCAGTAGAGACTGCCCGAACGTGGGCAGTCTCTACTGCACAGGACTGCATTGTGACAAACATCCTAGCGAATTATTATATAAGGATTTTTTCCTACATATACGCAACTTGCAGTCAATATCAACGTTTACGTCTATACCGGCACAAATACTACTTTGTACCAAGGAGAACATTTGTGGAATATATCACCACTCCAGTTTTCCAAACTCCTCATCTACTCTGCTTGATTTGCATCTATTTCATGGGAAGGACACATTTCACAATAAAGAGGAAAAGAAAATCACAGAAGTAAACCATGTTGCCTGTTCTCTACCAGGTAAAGACAGTAAGGATGAGTGCACTGCAAAGGAGTGATCCAAGGGACCTAACGGTGCTATAGCAGATACTTTGTCCCGGTCTCCTATTGCTGTGACCTCATACTTATTTTCCCGTTTGCCATCAAGTCTAGTGTTTCCTTTGGAATTAATATTGTGTCCACTTACTGCTGCCATTTACTTTGTTGCCATCAGACTGATGTGGGAGTTTTGGTATATCTTTGAGTGTCTTTAATTGTTACTGACACCCATAGTGTTGGACTATACCTTGGTTCTTTTATCAGTTATCTATTCATATGTTTTTTATGTGCTGTCACATTGTCTATTGTTTAAGTATATGTTAGATTTCTGTTATTAATTGTTTATTTTTCCTGGGGCCCCTTTCGCATGGGTATCCCAGGGGTATTTTTGACACATGTATTTTATCCAGTTCTACTAAGTAGGTTTGCTTGTGTTGTCCTCTGTGTGGAATCCATTCAGTGGGTCCCATACAGTGTACCACTACAGTGACTAGTATACGTATACAAGATATGTTTTATCTCTTTTTTTATTTCCCCTTTATTGCCAGATTTGGCATTCTTATTATCAATAAATATTTTTATATTCACATTGATTCTTATTTTTTATATGTAAGCCCTGGAATATACTTTTTTTCTACTTGTTTTATTGTCTCCCTTTAACTTTCTGCTGCACATATCATAACCCTTTCACCCCTTAAGGACCGGCCACGCGTGTGAGGATGGCACCTAAGGACCACAGAGCATTTTTTTTCTTTTCTTATCCAGTGCAGGGCTCCCTCAACGGCGTGCTGCCATGAGGGAGTCCTGAAATCCATGAAGATCCTGGCACGTCATGGGTCCTTATTGCATGTTGGAACCATGATGTGCCTGGAACATCATGGGTCCTTAAGGGGTTAAGGACCAGAGGGGCATGCTGCACTGCATTCCCCTCTGATCCTTAAGGGGTTAATTTTGTCCTAGAAGGCACTGCCCTTTTCAATGTAAATAGATATTGTCATTCACAACTTACCTTATTTAAATCCATCATGAAATACTTGATAGGGCATCAGATTTTGTTTTTATGTATTTCTGCTTTCAAGAAAGTAGGATAAAACCGGTTAGATCTTCTCTTCTATTTTCAAATAAACACAAAATGTTAAATTGTATTTATCAGTTTATGCTTCTTGTGCTTTGTTTGTAAGTATATAACTAAAGTACAGGTGCTCATGTTTCTATACAACACTGTATCTTGTGTAACATTACAGACAACAGTATGAAAACAATGAAACCTGGGAACGCTAGAGATGGGTATCCTTTGAAGATGTCGCCCTCTATTGTGCACACAACACAAAGCGTATTAAACCAGAGAATATTTTTAATGTGCTGTTGTGCTACTCGCCCAATAGAGGGCGACATTTTCAAAGTGAATCCTAAAGATGTCTCCAGCACATTGCTTTACAATACTTTGGTAACGTCTTTAGTATGAAGGTGTTAAAGGAGTAGTAACCCTGTATTTTGACTTTATATTTTCTGCAAGTACATAATATGTAAAGCCAGAATTGCCTACACTTTATATTATTTTTTTCACATCCAATTATATCTTTACACTTTTATGTTGCTGACAATGAACTACCTGAATCTACTTGCAGAGAGCTTACTGCCAGGTTACATGAAAGCAGGTGTGTGTGCTTAATATGATTTTCAAAAGGTTTGTTATTTCTGGAGCATGTTTATCAAGTTGCAAAGATTTTCTGCAGTTCAGAGTTTGGGAGGCTAATGTACTAAGACAAACGGGGGGGGGGGAGATGCACTAAAGTGTGATAAAGTGGTGATAAAGTGATGATAAACAGTTGATAAAGTTAACATGACTTCCCCAGTGTTCTAAAATCGGAATTCCTATGTTATTCTATGGAGTCAATGCACTAAAATGTTTCTACCCTTAGTGCATTGGTTCCGTAGAAGTGATATTACTGGAGTCGTCATCTCCACATTATCACCTCTTTATCACAACTTAATACCTAACTTCCCTTGAGAAATGCAAGAACAAATCAACTGTGCCAGGAGAGTAACTAGAACCAACTGGGCCATGAGGCAAAATTAGAATAAGACACAGCAATGAAACCTTACATAACCACTTCACTGCTAAGTCATTTCACCCCTCTGTGCTAAGCATGGTTTCAAACTTTTGCTGTAGTTTACAGTCAAATTTTGAACAATCCATATGTCATACACATATTTAAGAAGATCCTGCACTTTCAAAAGATACTATTGGTTTATAGATATCCCCTAATATAGTTGAAAAAATGTACCAAAAAAAGTATTATTTTTATTAACCCCTTAAGGACCATTGATGTACCCGGACCATCATGCTGGTCCGGCATTTAAGGACTAGTGACAGTCCTGGCACGTCACGTACTTTTACTCACCGCGCTCCTGCAGGAGCATGGTGAGTAATACCGGGGACTGAAATTGATCACTCCAAGACCAGAGTGATCTCTTTCAGTCCCTTGTTCAGCGTGCCAGCACAAGTGATCAATCACGTGGGGCGGCACGTCGAACTTCCCTATCTGGTCCTTAAAGGACCACATACCAAGGGACCACTGGTCCTTAAGGGATTAAAGTTCCAGTAAAGTGATTGAAAACAACTGTCCAGGAGTGTATGTTTCCTATATTACACCTAGCAAATGTTTAGGATTATATGTTAATCATTAACCTGCCTTTCTAAAACTCTTAACATTTTTGTTTTGTGCATAGAGTTTCCTATGAAATAGGAAGTGAAAATCAAAAATGCAATTTTGTTCCATTTTTCACCATTCTGAATACCGGTGTAACACATGTTTGCAAAATACACGTTGCTTGTTTTTAATGTAACACCAGTATTAGCGCGGGTAATAGAATTGAGCCACTAGTTGTCTTGAAAGCTTGCAGCCTAGAGCCACTCAGTTAGCCATTAAAGATATAATTTTTACTCTAGCCTCCTTAATATTAGGTTAGGTAGCTATGGGCCTCCTGAGTAAATTTTGCCCTAATGGTATGAGTTGAAATACTGCAGGGGCGTGCCAGTACAACTATACTGCATGGATCATATTCATAATTTTCTTGTTTTTTTTTACATACCTTAATTTAAATTCTTGTAACAGCTAAGGAAAGGTACACAATGCATACCATTTTGGAAAGCAGACAGCCCACTGCATCAAATGGGGGGTGACATGCCTTCCTACACCTAGACCTGCGCACACAAATTTTTTCAAAAGAGGGCAGTAAAGAAAAAATAAGCGTTTTTAGATTTCTACTCCTTCAAAGTACTGAAATCTTTGAAAACTATCGGATTTCCTACTGTATTTATTAGCAGCTACTCTTCCAGGAGAAATGGCATCCCATTGATATGAGTTGACATACCACATTTTGTGCTAGAAGCACTAAACTACCCTTAGCAAAATCCACTGTTTTTCCAACATTCTTCAGATATAACCTATTTGCACTAAAATGGCTATTACAACTACAGATATGAAGAAACAAGGCATATAATTTTTAGAAGCAGACCACAAATGTTGTCAAATGAGTGGTTACTTGCCTTTCTACCCCTTAGTGCTGTGTGTACAAATGTTTCCAGAATGAGGCACTATTTGAAATTGTATATTTTCTTCTACACTTCCATCACTTCAAAGGTGCTAAGATATTTGAAAAACATGGAATTTCCTACTGTAGTCAGCACTAGACTTGTGCACGGAAACATTTTTCGTTTTAATTCGATTTCGGACAAATTTTTTTTGTCGTTCGGAGGATCCGCATTTTGGACCAGACCTGTTCGACTCGGACGAAATTCGACATTAGTCCAAATTATTTGGCCGAATTTAACTTACTTTAAAAAATTACTCTCCCTTGCGGTGGCAATAAGGTACTAAGCCTGCCTGCCTACACAACTGTGAGACTGGCTGTGTTACTCTGAAAACTATTAAAACAAATTCCTAATACTTTTAATATTTTGCAGGAACAAAGATGACTCTCCCTTGCAGTGGCAATAAGGCACTAATGCTGGCTGCCTGCATATGCTATCTGCCTGCCTACACAACGACTGGACATTCTCTATCTCCTTCTGCTCTCTCTGAGCTCCAACAATGGACTAACAGGAAATGAAGGCTGTCTGACATGTCATTAGTTCAACACCATCATGAAATGAAGAAGCTAACTTGACTAGAGAGGGAGTGAAAGTATGGAGGGAAAGTATTGCACGCGGGTAGCCAACATCCAAATTTCAGAAATTTACTCCAAAGATTCTGACCAGAGCTGTTCAGATTTGGTTTTTAAAAAACGAATGACATTTACCTTTTGGACGGACCGAATGACACTTATTCGTCCAAATTCCGAAATCGGCCGAACCGATTCACCCATGTCTAGTCAGCACCCATTGCAATCCTGAGAAAAACTGTACCACACTAGTGAATGGAGCACCATTCTACACATCTCACTTTTCTTTTTTTTTGTTTACCTACCTGTACTAAATAGTTATAACAGTTACAAATACAAGACACAGTAGAAAAGCATACTATTTTGAATGTAGACAACTGGCTGCATTAAATGAGGGGTCATTTGGCTTTTTTCCCCTTAAGCTGGTGGAAGAAGCTATATGACAAAATATATATTTTAAAAAATTTCCACCACTTCAAAGACATTAAAATCTTTAAAAACCATGGAATTTCCTGCTGTAGTGAGTACCTACTATCAGTCTGAGTAAATGGTAACTCATTGGTATGGTTTGACACAGAAGACATACCAGAAACACTAAAACAGATCTATCACTTTTCTGATTATCTGTTTGCACTAAAATGGCCAGAACAAATTACAGATATGGGGAAATATAGAGAAGGCATATTATTTTGGAAAGTAAACAACCAGCTGCATCAAATTAGGGGTCACTAGCTTTTTTAGCTAGGCTAGTGCCCACAAATGTTTTCAAAAGGTGATTATAGTAAATAATGTAATTTTTTAACATCTCTTCATAGATACTAAAATACCTGAAAACTTAGGAATGTTGTATTGTATCCATACATACTGCCAGTCTGAGAACAATGGTACCTTATTTTTATGATCTGACATACCACTAGCGGTGTCATGAGTACCTAACTACACATCCCTCCCATTGACCTCTATAGGCAAGTATAAATATACTTATACTCAGTGGTTGATCAAATGATTACCAATTATAAGTACATTCATAAGTGTCTAATCTGAAAGAGGCAGTCTTTCCTCTTTCAAGTGAGAGTACCCCTGGCCTTACTGTTTCAGAGGGGGCCCCTAATTCCAATATTTTACATATAGTGAAACATGGTGGATGACCATCAAATCTAGCATTTAAAACCAGTGGTAATTATGGGGATGTTTATTTATCCCCTATCATGCAGCTGGTTTGCTCCAGAACTAACATACAGTGAAACATGGTGGTTGATCACTGGACCCATCTCCTTCATTCAATAGCACCATGATATGTAACCAAAAACAATTCCAAAACTCCTTAATCATTGATTCATACAATTATATCATAAAAAACAGAATGAAACAGTATAGAATAATTCAATAACTTAAATGAAGGATCTATCCCCTGCAGCTAAGTCTATATAAGTCTGCAGGAATGGGGCAAAGATATTGCGTCTCTATTAGTGTTCTGACAGTAATCTTCTTTCCTTTGGATCCACTCGGGACTTGCAGCATTTCTTATGGGTCGTGGGAGAAAACCCTATTTTTCCCCCAGTATTCCACTCGAGAACCAAAATGCAAAAGATAAAAGAACAACGCAAAGTCCGTCTAAGTGTTATCCATATCAAACCAGAACACACATAAGTATCTTATATCCCTTGCCCCCACTATACCCGGAAGCATTGTTTGGACTATCAGGTATGTGTTTAATGCCCCTGACGAAGCGATATAGAATCGCGAAATGCATTGTGCCAGTATATTTACTATTTGAAGTGTCAATATTGATTTTATTTGTTGGTGGCTATATGTTTTATATTGTAATAATTTAAATAAACCATTCCGTTTTATATTAACTTGGTTCCCTGGATACTTGCTTATACCTCACGTCAGTTAACATTTGACCAAGTTATAAGATTCCTTAAAGATACTCATTTATATAACAACTGGAGCATCAGATATAAGGATACAAAGTAGAGGTAACCGGTGGGAGGCGAGATGGGAGAGGAGTTCGGTATCTTGGAAACTGATCAGGGCTGGAGGTCAGATCCAGCCAAAGCCTATATCCTAGAGGCAGGAGAGGCCTCTGGAAAGAGTGAGTACCCACACTGAAGGGGGGCAAGGGATATAAGATACTTATGTGTATTCTGGTTTGACACGGATAACACTTAGACGGACTTTGTGCTGTTCTATTATCTTTGGCACCATGATATGTTTCAGAACAAGGGAGAGTAGGATATGGGAACTTTAACCCTTTGAGTGCCACAGACATATCCAACGCATTGCAATGCCATGCATTTGATACCTCTCTGGCACTCAAAGGGTTAAGAGCTCAAATAGATCAGCACAACTGCACTGGTGGATAATCAGTGGCCAAACTGATTATCTGATATGGATAGATTAACTCTTTGAATGCCAGAGGGGTATGTGATTGGAACTCTTTTAGAGACCATTTCCCCTTCTGAGGATTTTGTAATATCTAGTGATCTTGAGATTATTAGACATTATCATAAATGACCATAATATTAATACCCTTATTTGAAAGAGGCCTCACAGTTCATTGGATATCCCTCTAGCATTGATGATAAAGAAATACCTACCTAAATCAATGTGTATTTTTTTTATTTGTCCTCTACTGTTTACCCCAGAATTACACCAGTTCTGCTTAGTACATCAGCCTCATTAAGTTGCTTTAATACCATGCAAACTCAAATACTATCATATGATAAAATCTTTAAAAAGGCAGCTGCTCCATACTTCTGTTAACAAAAGAATAATTAGACTTATTGAAAAGATAAATACCATGTATCAACAGAAAATCAATATCTTTTCTTATTTTTCATCAAATAAACTATGCTTTACCTCAAAGGTAGACTTGAGTTTCCTTCTTTACAAAGGAAATTCCTAGATGAACCTTAAATATTCTTCTGTCTCTCTGAAGCCTAAATCTCCAGAGCAAAAATGATGAAATAAACAAAAATTGTGTTTATAAATTAATCAGTTGTGCCCCTCAGAGAGAGAGGATAATGTACTCTCCAGAGCCCTTTTACCTTTAAAGATTATTTTAAAACTAATTATTTTATCAGTGTTCACAATTACACATATACGAGGTGTGCAGAGTACATTCTCATGAGAAAAGCCAATTACTTTATGTATTCAGACATCTGGAAATTAGGTGATGCATGAAATACGCCATACTTTTTCAAATCATGTTATAAAACATACTTACAAAACTGAGCAATGTAATGAGATATATATATATATATATATATTTATTTATAGTCAATTGATTAGCCAAATAAGTGCATGATTTAAGTATGTCCCTTGTTTCACATATATATCCTAAGGTATCCTAGTCAAAACCATGTAAAGTGCTCCAATTTAAATGTATACCAAATTAAAATGGGTTATATCCTGTTAGGCTAGACCAAGTTCTTGGATGATAATGTCAAACTTTAGTACTTGAATTCCACTGAACTAAAAAGTTTGGCTTTAAAAATATCCATCTTAAGTAAATATATATCAGGGAAAATAACTGTGTTGAATATGTGCAAGGGGAACAAAACCATAGAAGAGACACTGTCCAGTAACTGTAAATGTGTAAGCAATGAGAATGAGTTCTCTTGGTGGGCTGTATTGGGGCTAGTGCTTAGGATTTATTTATAGCACTCACACAAGGAAGTAGGGTAGGGTTGTGATGTAACATCAGCTCTGGAGTTTGGGCAAGTGGTCAGCCACTTCAAAAGAGAAGAGGCTGATCCCATATACCAACAAAAAGTAAAAAACAAAAATCACTCACCAATGATTACATAAATCACCATTTTATTACCACAAGAGCAGATCAATAAAAAAGATGTACATGAAACACTATTGCACTCCCATTACATGTCTGTGTAACTATTGAGACTGACTACCAGATCCACAGACAGGTCTGAAAGTATGCAATTTATTGCTTCAGTTTTGCACATGATTTATTATTTTGAATATTGTATTCATTGGTTTGTTGTGTGGATCTGGACCTTCCCGAGAAAGTGAACTATTTTAGACCACTGCTGGGGCTCCGTATTAGTTATATATTCATATGGGGTTGGGTTGAATATTTTTAGGAGGGAGGCTGTATTTAAATTGCCTTTTCCTTCATGCACGTCTTTTGTTGATCTGCTCTGGTGGTAATAAAATGGTGATATTAATTGAACATTGGTGAGTGATGGGGCGTTTTTTTTCTTTTTGTTGGAATACGAAAAGTTAATGCCTGGGAATCACCCTCCTCTTATGTGATATTCAGAATGTGAAACATAAATATTAGTATCTGTTTAAGTACGAACTTTAGCCAGTTGCCACCATTGTGTGAAACCTGGGGGGAGATTCACGCCTGAGGGGAGATTCACTAAGGCGTGATAAAGTGGTGATTAAGCAGAGGTAACTTTTACAATGATATCACTTCTACAATTCCTATGTTATTCTATGGAGTCAATTCACTAAGATTTTTAGAACGTTGGAGATCTTAGGGAATATAATCCATAGAATAACAGAGAAACTGGAGAAGTGATATCACTGGAGACGTCATTTCCGCTTTATCACCACTATATCTCGCTTTAGTGATTCTTCTTGTAACGGTTTGTTTGACACACAGACACAGTGGGTTTGGATAAAACACAATTTTATTGAACAATAAAGAAAACAATAACCCTCACGGGTCCTGTAATATATACTTAATATAGTACAGACATCAAGACAGGTTATACAGAGGTAGGCCCACACAGGTCCAGCATACGCAGATAGTCCAGAGATAAATATGCTGACACAGGTCAGGCAGTTCTTGTGTGAGTCTCAGTTTAACAGTACTGAATGGGTTACTATTAGGCAGAGAGTTTTGACAAGCCCTAATAGTGCAAGGCCCTTTAAGAAGCTCAAACAAAGGTGAGAGCTCCAACTCAAGTAACGCCCAAGATAATGGAGACCAGACAATTGTAGACTGCCGTAGCAGTAACGGAGACTGAGCAACTTGAGCACTGCCGTAGCAGTAACGGAGACTGAGCAACTTGAGCACTGCCATAGCAGTAACGGAGACTAAGCAACTTGAACACTGCCGTAGCAGTAACGGAAACTGAGCAACTGGAGCACTGCCGTAGCAGTAACGGAGACTGAGCAACGTGGGTACTGGCTTAGCAGTAAAGGAACCTGGCGACTTGAACACTGCCGTAGCAGTAACGGAAACTTAGCACCTGGAGCACTGCCGTAGCAGTAACGGAGACTGAGCCACTTGAGCACTGCCGTATCAGTAACGGAAACCGATCAACGTGAGCACTGCCGTAGCAGTAATGGAGACTAAGCAACTCGCCCTGAGAGGCACCCAACCGGGAACTGCACGGGAGGCAGTTGAATAGGAATGTCGCCTGGGCGACTGTCACGGTTTATTATGACTCTCAGACACAAGTTTTAGGTAAAAAAAAATCAATTTTATTGAAATAATAAATTGATAACTTAGGATGGCAATAACATACATATATATATATACAGGATATAGCACAGACTGAAGGCAGACTCTACCGGTCCTGTCAATATACCGGACAGGACAGTCTATAGGCTTTACCGGCCTTGCCATTACCGGGTAAGGCAACCTGCAGATGGAATAGCATAACGGTTCTACCGGCCTTACCAAATTACCGGGCAAGGCAGCCTCAATAGATACACAATGTCGGCTCTACCGGCCCTGCCAATACCGGGTAAGGCAACCTCAGATGGAATGTGGCAAAAGGTTCTACGCTGGGAACAACACTGAATAGTATAGTCGTAAGGCTTTGCGAGCAAACCAGTGACCGCACACTGGAGTAACAAGAGATTAGTATAGCCGCAAGGCTTAGGAGCAAACCAGCATCCGCACGCTGGGACCAACACAGATTTGTATAGCTGATAGGCTTTGGAGCAAACCAGTGACCGCACACTGGTGTAACAAGCGAGCTTGTATAGCCACAAGGCTTTGGAGCAAACCAGCGTCCGCACGCTGGGACCAACACAGATTTGTATAGCTGATAGGCTTTGGAGCAAACCAGTGACCGCACACTGGTGTAACAAGTGAGTTTGTATGGCCGCAAGGCTTAGGAGCAAACCAGCGTCCGCACGCTGGGACCAACACAGATTTGTATAGCTGATAGGCTTTGGAGCAAACCAGTGACCGCACACTGGTGTAACAAGCGAGCTTGTATAGCCACAAGGCTTTGGAGCAAACCAGCGTCCGCACGCTGGGACCAACACAGATTTGTATAGCTGATAGGCTTTGGAGCAAACCAGTGACCGCACACTGGTGTAACAAGTGAGTTTGTATGGCCGCAAGGCTTAGGAGCAAACCAGCGTCCGCACGCTGGGACCAACACAGATTTGTATAGCTGATAGGCTTTGGAGCAAACCAGTGACCGCACACTGGTGTAACAAGTGAGTTTGTATGGCCGCAAGGCTAAGGAGCAAACCAGCGTCCGCACGCTGGGACCGACACAGAATTGTAGCAATGTCACCAACGCGACCAGGCAGAAGGTCGCCAGGATACTGAAGACAGGTGATGAGATGACAGGAACCAGCAACCATCAGTCAGGTCAGGAAACAGCATAGAAGAAGTTCAGCAGTAACTGCAACACCAGAGACTAGGCCGGAACCAGGACTGGAGTAACTCAGCATCCAGGAAACACTGGAACAGTAGAGATCAGGAACCCAGGAACACAGGAGATCAGGAACTCAGGAACACTGGAACAGAGGCCCAGCTGTCACTAGCATAGTGATAGCAAGAAGGTCAGAAACAACACGAAAGGGCACTCAAAGGGTGCCCAATCCAGGTTTAAATAGGCAACAAGAGGCGGGCTAACTGCAGACAGCCAATAGAAGCCCCCTACTGGTGACAGACAGGGAACTGCAGCAATCACGGGCACCGTGATAGTACCCCCCTCTCAAAGACCCCCTCTCCTAGAATAGGGTTTAGGTTTCTGTGGGTACTTGGCATGAAAGATCCTAGTTAGCCTAGGTGCATGAAGGTCCTTACTATCCACCCATGAACGATCCTCAGGACCGTACCCTTTCCAATGTACCAGGTACTGTACCCCTCCTCTAAGCCTACGGGAATCAATAATGCTCTGAACCTCGTACTCCTCCTGGCCCTCGACCTCAACAGGTCCTGGCACCACAGGTGTGGTAGTATAGCGATTGCAAACCAGAGGCTTAAGAAGAGACACATGGAACACATTATGGATACGCATGGATGCAGGTAGGTCTAGTGCATAGGAAACAGGGTTAATTTTGCGAATAACTCTGTATGGACCAATAAACCGGGGAGCCAACTTATTAGACGGAACCTGCAGCTTGAGATTTCTGGAGGAAAGCCATACTCTATCCCCAACCTGAAAGGAAACCGCTGGAAGCCTTCTGCGATTAGCATGGCGCTGATGACGCTGAAATGACTGACCAAGTGCCCTCTGAACTTGTGCCCATGTGGAACGGAGTTGCTCGATATGCTCATCCAGAGCTGGAATCTGTTGCGTCTGAAAAGAATCTGGAAGCAAACAGGGCTGGAACCCATAATTAATCAGAAACGGAGAGCTCCCAGATGAAGAATTGACCGCACAGTTCCTGGCGAACTCTGCCCAAGGCAACAAGTCGGACCAATTATCATGATGGTCAGTCACGAAACAACGGAGAAATTGTTCCAATCCCTGATTAGCTCGTTCAGCGGCTCCATTGGTCTGGGGATGGTAGGCAGAAGAGAAGGACAGCTGTATGCCCATCTGTTGGCAAAATGCCCTCCAAAATCTAGACACAAACTGGCTCCCCCTGTCAGACACCAGTACCCTAGGCACTCCATGCAACCGGAATACTTCTCTGGCGAATACCATTGCCAATTCCTTAGCTGAAGGAAGGCCACGGAGGGGCACGAAATGAGCCATTTTAGAAAACCTGTCCACCACCATGAATATAAAAGAGTACCCCTTAGACATAGGCAATTCTCCCATAAAATCAATGGAAACGTGAGACCAGGGGCGTTCGCCATTAGGCACCGGTTGAAGCAAGCCCACTGGGAGATGTCTCGGGGTCTTAGCGCGGGCGCAGGTGGCACAGGCATTCGTAAATTCGGCACAATCGTTTCTCATGGAAGGCCACCAAAATAACTGAGAAAGGGACCATAACAATTGGTCTCTACCAATATGTCCCGCAGCCTTAGAGGAATGGTAGGTTTCGAGCAGCCTAGTACGAAATGGTTCAGCGACAAAACATTTGCCCACTGGGGTTTCATGGGGAGCGGACCCCTGAGAGGCCAGGATCTCCTCCCCTAAGGGAGAAGTGATACTCGTGCGTATAGTAGCCAGTATTCTATCAGGTTGGATGATAGGTGCTGGTGTTTCCACTCTGTCACTGTCGGCCTCAAATTGTCTTGACAGTGCATCAGCCCTGATATTCTTTGACCCCGGTAAATATGATACAATGAAATTAAATCGAGACAGGAACAGTGCCCACCTGGCCTGACGGGAGGACAATCTCTTGGCCTCCGAAAGATACGTCAGATTTTTATGATCCGTTAGGATTAAGACAGGATTCTTAGTACCTTCAAGCAAATGACGCCATTCCTTAAGAGCGAGGATAATGGCCAATAATTCTCTGTCACCTATCTCATAGTGGCTTTGAGTGACAGTCAACTTTTTAGAGAAAAATCCACAAGGTCTGAGAGTTCCACCTTTATCGTGTCGTTGCGAAAGTACTGCCCCGACCCCAATATCTGAGGCATCAACCTCTAACGTAAATGGAAGTAGAGGATTGGGGTGGGATAACACAGGAGCCTCAGCAAATGCCAGCTTCAAATTTTCAAAGGCTTTCTCAGCAGATACCGGCCAACAAGAAGGATTAGCACCCTTGTGCGTAAGATCGGACAGAGGTTTGACAATGGAAGAAAAGTTCTTAATAAACCTCCTATAATAGTTAGCGAAACCCAGGAAACGCTGTATGGCTTTAAGGCCCTTGGGTTTTGGCCATTGTAGGACAGCTGACAACTTATCTTTGTCCATGGCAATGCCATCATTGCCAATTATGAACCCCAAGAATGGCACACTGGTTCTATGAAACTCACATTTTTCCAATTTACAAAATAATTTGTTCTCACGGAGTCGTAGCAATACTGCAGATACATCCTTGATGTGCTGTGCCATGTCTTGGGAGTAAATCAGTATATCATCAAGGTAAACCACAACACATGTCTGTAACATATCTCTCAGAACATCGTTTATCAGTTCCTGGAAAACTGCGGGTGCATTACACAGCCCAAATGGCATTACTAGATACTCGTAGTGCCCAGCTCGAGTATTAAAGGCAGTTTTCCACTCATCACCTGCTCGAATGCGAACCAGATTGTAAGCGGCCCGTAGGTCCAATTTGGTAAAAATCGAAGCGCCCTTAAGCCTGTCAAAAAGCTCGGTGATGAGTGGTATTGGGTATGCATTTTTTGCCATTAGTTTATTCAGGCCCCGGTAGTCAATGCATGGTCTTAATTCGCCATTTTTCTTTTTTACGAAAAAGAACCCAGCCCCAGCTGGAGAGGTAGATTTTCGTATGATCCCTCTAGCAAGGGCATCAGAAATGTAGTCCTCCATAGCCTTATTTTCTTCACAAGATAATGGATAAGTGCGTCCTTTAGGAGGTACTACTCCAGGCTGCAATTCAATGCAACAATCATAAGGTCTATGCTGGGGTAGCATACTAGCCTCTCCTTTGCTAAAAACATCGCCAAACTGTTGGTACACATCCGGTATAGCAGATGAGGTGCATAGGACCTTAATAGGCTGGATGACGCACTTGTCCATACAAAACTGGGACCAAGCAGCAATTTCACACTTTTTCCAATCAAATTGTGGGTTATGTAACTGTAACCACGGAAATCCCAATATTACCGCGTGGTGCGGAGAATTAATCAGTTGAAACTGCTGCTCTTCTCTGTGAAGTGCCCCAATAGTCATAGACAGTGGCATAGTTTCAAATAAAACCTGAGGCGGTTCTAAAGGTCTACCATCAATCGCTTCGATAGTCAAGGGGTTTTCTCTTTCAATGCGTGGAACTCCGTGCAAGTCAGCAAAGGTATTATCCATAAAATACCCTGCTGCACCAGAGTCAACCAAGGCCAAAACCTCCACAGATCGTTGTGCCCAAGACAATACCACCTGAATGGTGGGTTTCGTTATGCCCGACACTGGGGACGATTGTACACCACCTAGGGCCTGTCCCCCAAGGTACCCTAGGTGTGTGCGTTTCCCGGACGAACCGGACAGGAATTTAGCAAGTGCCCTTTTTTACCGCAGTATAAACACAACCCTTGCTTCTTGCGATAAAGTCTCTCTGCCTTGGTTAGTCTAGTGAAGCCTATTTGCATAGGCTCGCTTGTTTCCCGTACAGGTTCACTAGACTTCAATGCCAAGGGAGGGATGGGTGGGCAAAATATGCTACTAGGCTCATTATCTTTTGATCGTATTTTACGATCTCTGGCAATTGATCTCTCACGTATTCTGGAGTCAATTATCATAACATACTCAATGTAATCATCTAGATCAATAGGTAGATCTTTAGCAGCAATTTCGTCTTTAATGTGGTCATTCAGGCCTTGAGAAAAAGCTGCCAATAATGCCTCGTTATTCCAACCTACCTCTGCTGCCAATGTGCGGAATTCGATGGCATAGTCGCCCACTGTACGCCTGCCCTGTTGTATCTCCATAAGGCGTTTGGCAGCAGAGTTGGTTCTACCAGGAGGCTCAAACACTCTTCGAAAGGATTGCACAAACTCTCTGAAGTTCTTAGTACAAGGTTTACTTGTTACTTGTAATCGGTTGCTGGCTCTGATCGCAGCAACCGAATGGTTTGCTGTCTCCCGGGTGCCCGGGTTCGGCATGTTGCAGACAGGGTGGACAGATTATTGGGAGGGGCTGGAGAGGATCCAGCTGTCTTGGTGCATATTGGTACCAATGACAAAGTTAGAGGAAGGTGGAGAGTCCTAAAAGGTAATTTTAGGGATTTAGGCAGTAAGATTAGGAACAGGACCTCCAAGGTAGTATTCTCAGAGATACTACCTGTGCCATGCGCTACGCCAGAGAGACAGCGGGAGATTAGGGAGCTCAATGCATGGCTGAAGTCTTGGTGTAAGAAGGAGGGCTTTGGGTTTTTAGAGCACTGGGCTGATTTTGCTTTGGGGTACAATCTCTATAGCAGGGATGGATTGCACCTGAATGCAAGAGGGTCTCAAGTGCTTGGGGAGAGGATTACCAGACGGTTGGAGGAGATTTTAAACTAGGAAGGGGGGGGGAGGGGCCAATAAATACTGGGATAGATAGTATAGAAAGGGAAGGCCATGTAGTTAATAACCAGGTGGGAGGATCTGGGGGCGGGGTTAGTACAGATGATAGGGAGAAGACTATAAGCCACAACAAAATTAAATCACAAATGGAACACAGCAGTGGCATAAATTGTATGCTTGCAAATGCCAGAAGTTTAACTGGTAAAATAGGGGAACTGGAGCTGGTAGCTGAAATTGAAAACTATGACTTGATAGGCATAACAGAAACATGGTGGGATGACACACATGATTGGGCAATCAATTTAGAGGGCTACATGTTATTTAGAAAAGATAGGTCAAGCAAAAGAGGTGGTGGGGTCTGTCTGTATATCAAACCAGCATTATTGCCTCAATTGCGGGAAGATATATGTGAGGACAGTAGTGAACATGTGGAATCCCTGTGGGTTGAAATAGTCACTGGGGATAAAACTGCCCAGAAAATATTAGTGGGTATTTGTTATAAACCACCAAACATTGGTGACCTTGAAGAAACACAGCTATTAATGCAAATAGAAAAGGCTTCCCAAATAGGGAGAACTATAATTATGGGGGATTTTAATTATCCAGAAATAGACTGGAAAAATGGAATAGCTAACTCTGCTAAAAGCAGCAAGTTTCTGAACTTGTTGAATGACAATTTTTTGTCACAACTAGTGCAGACCTCAACCAGAGGGAATGCATGTCTGGATTTGGTAATAACTGACCATGAAGAACTTATCTCTAACATCCAAGTAAGGGAGCACTTGGGGAATAGTGACCATAACATGGTATCGTTTGAGATTAATTCAAAAAAACAAGTTGATATGAGTTCCACCAAAACACTGAATTTTAAAAAGGCCAACTTTAGCAGGTTTAATTCATCCCTTGGTCTCGTTGACTGGGATAAAATATTTTCAGGAAAAAACACAGAAGGTAAGTGGAATGCCTTCAAAATAATATTGCAAAAATACACATATAAATTTATCCCTGTTGGAAACAAATACAAAAGAAGCAAATTGAAACCAATGTGGCTAACCAGTAAAGTAATTCATGAAATAAATAACAAGAAAGCGGCATTTAAACATTACAAAGCTGAGGGATCAGCAGAGGCATTTGCAGAATACAAAAATGTCAACAAAACCTGTAAAAAGGCTATTAAATTAGCTAGACTGGAGAATGAAAAAAATATTGCTAAGGAGAGCAAAAGCAACCCAAAAAAATTCTTTAAATACATTAATGGCAAAAAATTAAAGTCTGATAATGTTGGGTCCTTGTTAGCTGAAACGGGTGAGATGGTCAAAGGTGACAGAGAGAAGGCAGATATTTTAAATAATTTCTTTTCTTCTGTTTTTACCAAGGAAGACGCATTGGACAAGAATCTGCAAACTACTTTTACAGAACAGGCACAGCAAGCATGGGACTGGCTAACACAAGAAAAAGTGTTAAAACAATTGAATGGTGTCAAGGTAGACAAGGCTCCGGGGCCAGATGGTATACACCCACGGGTACTTAGGGAGCTAGGCCAGACCCTGGCCAGACCGATATATCTGATTTTCAGGGATTCTTTTATTTCTGGTATGGTGCCCATGGATTGGCGTAAAGCAGATGTGGTGCCCATATTTAAAAAGGGATCAAAGTCCCAGCCAGGAAATTACAGACCCGTAAGCTTGACATCTGTGGTAGGGAAGCTGTTTGAAAGGTTGCTAAGGGAATATATTCAAGAATTCTGCTGGAACAGGAATATCATTAGCAATAGCCAACATGGCTTTGTGAAAGATAGGTCTTGTCAAACGAACTTGATCGCATTTTATGAAAAAGTAAGTAATAATATAGATGAGGGAGAGGCGGTTGACGTGATCTATTTAGACTTTGCCAAGGCATTTGATACGGTTCCACACAAGAGGTTACTGTACAAATTGAATGAAATAGGACTAGGGCAAAATGTTTGTGAGTGGATTGGAAATTGGCTGAAAGATAGAATGCAAAGAGTGGTAGTAAATGGCAAGTTCTCCAGTTGGATAAACGTGATAAGTGGAGTGCCTCAGGGATCTGTCCTGGGTCCTCTTCTTTTTAATTTGTTTATTAATGACCTCCCAGAGGGCATAGGAAGCCATGTATCAGTGTTTGCCGATGACACAAAATTAAGTAAGGTAATAAAGTCTGAACTGGATGTGTCTTCATTACAAGAGGACTTGGACAAATTGAGTAACTGGGCAGGCAAATGGCAAATGAGATTCAATATAGACAAGTGTAAAGTTATGCATTTTGGGTATAATAATAAAAATGCAACATATAGTTTAAATGGTGTTTCTCTGGGGAAATCTACTAATGAAAAGGATTTAGGAGTAATGGTAGACAATAGACTTTGCAGTAGCATGCAGTGCCAGCTGGCAGCTGCAAAGGCCAATAAGATATTGGCATGTATTAAAAGGGGTATTGACTCAAGGGAGGAAGATATAATTATGCCTCTTTACAGGTCCATGGTAAGACCCCACCTAGAATATGCTGTTCAATTCTGGGCGCCCTTTCTGAAGAAGGACATTATGGAACTAGAGAGAGTGCAGAGGAGGGCTACAAAACTAGTAAGGGGAATGGAAAGTTTTAGTTATGAAGAGAGGCTAGAAAAGTTAAACTTGTACACACTAGAGAAACGGCGTCTTAGAGGGGATATGATAACACTATATAAATATGTTCAAGGCCCGTATAAAGGGCTTTCAAAAGACCTGTTCATTAACAGAACAGTACACAGGACAAGGGGCCACCCGCTTAGACTTGAGGAAAGGAGATTTAGTCTACAACAGCGGAAGGGTTTCTTTACAGTAAGGACAATAAAGGTATGGAATGCACTTCCGGAGGAGGTGGTGCTATCAAATACATTAGATGCTTTTAAAAGGGGCCTGGATACTTATTTAAAAGAGCATAATATAGAGGGCTATGCACGTTAGTATTGGGATTAATATTTAGTTAGGGCTTGTTGATCCAGGGAGAAATCTGATTGCCATTTGGAGTCAGATGCCTTCTTTTGGGTCAGCGATGGTAAACAGGAATAGGAAAAGGG
This sequence comes from Rhinophrynus dorsalis, assembly GCA_037306005.1. Taxonomy (NCBI): domain Eukaryota; kingdom Metazoa; phylum Chordata; class Amphibia; order Anura; family Rhinophrynidae; genus Rhinophrynus; species Rhinophrynus dorsalis. Next base: position 118,695,740 of record CM074724.1, read on the forward strand.
TTGAACTGGATGGACGCAAGTCTTTTTTCAACCTAAATTACTATGTAACTATGTAACTATGTAACTATGTTTAGCATTCTCCCACAAGGGGTTAGCCCAGGCCAATGCTCTGCCAGTGAGCAGTGATATCGTGAACCCCACTTTACTACGATCATTGGGAAATGCGTGTGCCGTCAATTCCATAAAGATTTCAAGTTGGTTGATGAACCCTCTGCAGAGACTAGGGTCACCATCATATCTTAGCGGCAAGGGTGCAGAAGCCGTTAAACCTTTAACAGTGCCCTCTAGGGGCCTGGTATCACTTTCCGGTGTCTGACTTGGCGAGACCACCGGGCTAGAACTCGATTTGTCAGCGAGTACCGTGCGTTCAAGGATCGTTTGGATTGCAACTGCCAACTGATCCAAACGTTGCTCGAGCACATCCATCCTCCAATGGATATTCTGTGCGTTACCTTCACCCTTGCTGTCTGAGGTCATGGCCCTTTCGTACTGTCACGGTTTATTATGACTCTCAGACACAAGTTTTAGGTAAAAAAAAATCAATTTTATTGAAATAATAAATTGATAACTTAGGATGGCAATAACATACATATATATATATACAGGATATAGCACAGACTGAAGGCAGACTCTACCGGTCCTGTCAATATACCGGACAGGACAGTCTATAGGCTTTACCGGCCTTGCCATTACCGGGTAAGGCAACCTGCAGATGGAATAGCATAACGGTTCTACCGGCCTTACCAAATTACCGGGCAAGGCAGCCTCAATAGATACACAATGTCGGCTCTACCGGCCCTGCCAATACCGGGTAAGGCAACCTCAGATGGAATGTGGCAAAAGGTTCTACCGGCCTTACCAATACCGGGCAGGGCAGCCCAGAGATAGTAGCAGCAGTCAGATGAAACTGGCAAATTAGCAGAATCGTTAAGCAGCAAGGCTTTGGAGCAAACCAGCGTCCGCACGCTGGGAACAACACTGAATAGTATAGTCGTAAGGCTTTGCGAGCAAACCAGTGACCGCACACTGGAGTAACAAGAGATTAGTATAGCCGCAAGGCTTAGGAGCAAACCAGCATCCGCACGCTGGGACCAACACAGATTTGTATAGCTGATAGGCTTTGGAGCAAACCAGTGACCGCACACTGGTGTAACAAGCGAGCTTGTATAGCCACAAGGCTTTGGAGCAAACCAGCGTCCGCACGCTGGGACCAACACAGATTTGTATAGCTGATAGGCTTTGGAGCAAACCAGTGACCGCACACTGGTGTAACAAGTGAGTTTGTATGGCCGCAAGGCTTAGGAGCAAACCAGCGTCCGCACGCTGGGACCAACACAGATTTGTATAGCTGATAGGCTTTGGAGCAAACCAGTGACCGCACACTGGTGTAACAAGCGAGCTTGTATAGCCACAAGGCTTTGGAGCAAACCAGCGTCCGCACGCTGGGACCAACACAGATTTGTATAGCTGATAGGCTTTGGAGCAAACCAGTGACCGCACACTGGTGTAACAAGTGAGTTTGTATGGCCGCAAGGCTTAGGAGCAAACCAGCGTCCGCACGCTGGGACCAACACAGATTTGTATAGCTGATAGGCTTTGGAGCAAACCAGTGACCGCACACTGGTGTAACAAGTGAGTTTGTATGGCCGCAAGGCTAAGGAGCAAACCAGCGTCCGCACGCTGGGACCGACACAGAATTGTAGCAATGTCACCAACGCGACCAGGCAGAAGGTCGCCAGGATACTGAAGACAGGTGATGAGATGACAGGAACCAGCAACCATCAGTCAGGTCAGGAAACAGCATAGAAGAAGTTCAGCAGTAACTGCAACACCAGAGACTAGGCCGGAACCAGGACTGGAGTAACTCAGCATCCAGGAAACACTGGAACAGTAGAGATCAGGAACCCAGGAACACAGGAGATCAGGAACTCAGGAACACTGGAACAGAGGCCCAGCTGTCACTAGCATAGTGATAGCAAGAAGGTCAGAAACAACACGAAAGGGCACTCAAAGGGTGCCCAATCCAGGTTTAAATAGGCAACAAGAGGCGGGCTAACTGCAGACAGCCAATAGAAGCCCCCTACTGGTGACAGACAGGGAACTGCAGCAATCACGGGCACCGTGATAGCGACACTGAGGCAACCGAGACCAATCTGCAGCAAGCTGTCCGGAGACAACGAAGGACTTGACATTACCCTAACCGGAGACTGGCCAGGGCGTGCAGAGGAGGCACGTCGCCACAGCAGCACAGCCGGGCAGGATCCACACACACAGAGCAGGAACGTAGACCAATCCGAGTCGATACACCATGCAGGAACGTCAGCCAGGCCGGGTCGGTACACAGAGCAGGAACGTCAGCCAATCCAATTCGGTACACAGAGCAGGAACGTCAGCCAGGCCGGGTCGGTACACAGAGCAGGAACTTCAGCCAATCCAGGTCGGTACACGGGCAGAGACGAGAAGCAGAATGGTCAGGCAGTCCGGGTCGGTGCACAGGCAGGAAACAAGATGCAGAGTCGTCAGGCAGGCCGGGTCGATACACTGAGATCTCACAAATAACAGGAACAAGCGCTGGTACAGAAACACCACGAAAGGGCACTGGAGAAGTGCCAGAACCCAGCATTTAAGGACAAATGCTGGGCGGGACAATAACAGAGTAGACAATAGCGTAAGCAGGAGTGGAAACTGACAGAATGTCGCCAAATAGCACGGGTACCGTGATACTTCCCCCCTAGTCTTGCAGTGGGCCTTGGTGCTCATGTCCTGCACTCTAGAAACTTGCATTGTTGTATTTTATTGTTTGGGTAATAGTCCAATAAGGGCCACACTCGCCATTCCCCCCTTTTTCCCCTCCAGCCACTAAATGCAAACCATTCCCCCAACCCCCAACCTTATTTGTTTCCCCAAATAAACACACTGACAACAATATAAGGTGGCAAATTGTGAGGTCACAGCTTTATTCATTTGGGATAATGACCTATTTATAGGACCCCAGGAGTACCCTACCCCCTCTTACGTGGCACCTCCAGGGCCCCTAACAGCACCTCGATGATCTAAAACCAAAACAGAAACAAACAGGGAGGGAGGGTGGAAAAAGAAAAAAGGTTATACAGCTCACCTCTGCAGGTAAGCTGTATTTAAACCCTAAGCCTCGTCCCCCTTTTTTCCCACCTCCCTCTGCTACATGACCCCAGCAAGGGAGGGTGAGAGAACTCAGTCCTTTGTCCCAGGCTCCCCCACCGAAACCAAGCAACACAAAGAGGGGGAAGGAGTTTCTGCTCTCTGGCCCTTATCTGGCTTTCGGCGCCATAAAGGCACCCTCCATCACAGAGAAGACCCTGTGAAACCAACCCAAATGTGACAAGTCAACACAGACCAAGAAGAATCCAAACCTGCGACTACAAACACAACCCGAGAAGATGGAGTAATGAGGCTCAAGCCTCGGTATCCAAAAATCACCGCTGATGGATAAAATCTATCAGCAAGAAGATGACGACGACAAAAGGCACCCTCCACCTTTTGTAAGGGCCACACTCGCCATTCCCCCTTTTTCCCCTCCAGCCACCAAACACAAACCATTCCCCCAACCTCCTGCCCCCAACCTTATTTGTTTCCCCAAATAAACACACTGACAACAATATAAGATGGCAAATTGTGAGGTCACGGCTTTATTAATTTGGGATATTGACCTATTTATAGGACCCCAGCAAGGGAGGGTGAGAGAACCCACTCCTTTGTCCCAGGCTCTCCCCCTCCCCCACCGAAACCAAGCAACACAAAGAGGGGGAAGGGGTTTCGGCTCTCTGGCCCTTATCTGGCTTTGGCCGCCATAAAGGCACCCTCCACCTTTTGTTGTGATCTGCTCAACCTCTCAGTAATTGTATTAGTATTTTATAATTTGCTTTTGTTGTCTTGTTCTATCCTGAGACAAAGTTGCAATGTTCATAGACTACCTAAAATAACTAATTACACAGAAAGAGAAAGCATTGAGACTAGAAAATTCTAATCTAGGGAAATATAGAGATTTTATTAATTTTTTAATTTAATAGGCCATACTATTGCAAAAAAGAAAACCGAAGTGACAATCATGTGGTAATGATGAAGAATTACAAAAGGTGGAGGGTGCCTTTATGGCACCCAAAGCCTGATAAGGGCCAGTGAGCCAAAATCCCCTTACCCCTCTGTGGTGATGCTTGGTTTTGGTGGGAGGAGGGGGAGAGGAGCCTAGGACAAAATAATGGGTTCTCTCCCCCTCCCTTGCTGGGGGCAGGTAGCACGGCGAGGCGGGAAACAAAAGGGGACGAGGCTTAGAGTTTAAATACAGCTTACCTGCAAAGTTGAGCTGAATAACCAAGGAAGAAAGACAGCATTCCATAGGATTGGTAAAATGTATCATGTTATTTATTGCATTCCCTCTTTATATGGTAATACTTTACCATATCTGGGCTGAGATGATTTTCTTACAAAACAATTGAACAAATGAGCTTAATAATTAATGTAGTGATATTATTTAAGCCAAGACCTGGAAGCTAAGATACAACTCACCAAACCAGTTGATTATATTCTAATTGAGTACATTAATCACTGGTTTCTTTACTGACTTATGATACATTTTCCATTCATTTTTCTTTTGGCTTGTAAAAAGAGGGTAAGCATCTATTGGACCAGAGGGTTATGTGTCTCATAATGCAGTAAGTTAATTATTTTCTTGAGAAACCTACAGAAGTCTATATATCTTGTATTTTTCGTTCTCTACCACTAGTTTTGTTCCCAGGGAGTTGCAGGGGATCTTCAGGTACATGTTTTGCAAGCCAGTTACTGTTTCTTTGATATAGTAGGGTGATATTCCAATTTACACACTGGAATATTTATCAGGGTATTGGGCCACATAATATAACCTTCTTGGCATCCATATTCATGTAGTGTGCTTTCCTCTGGTGGTAGGGGAATGGTTGGAGGCTGGAGGGAAAAAGGGGGGAATTGCGAGTGTGGCCCTTACTATGAAGGGGGATCAGATTGGTGCTGATATTGCAGACATATGCACCTGAACGGCTGCATAATTTTCTTCTGATCATTAAGGTAAGAATAGTAATACATATAATGAGTCTACAGTCATAATGCTCCTATAAGGGCAATTCAGTAATACTGCTAAATGTGCAGTGTTTGAATTATTCAATGGTTGATCCTGTATTTTAAGAATGAAAACAAATTAAAAAAACTAACAGTATTGTTTTTACTGTAGTAAAATAAAAACCTTACATGACAAAGGGAAGCTGTGTGGGTTAATAACCTGTTCAGATATTGTGATGTAATTGACATCAGGACACAATATAAAGTTGTAACACCAGCCTGGAATTCATTGAGACATGAAGCCAAGAAATTAACAACCACGGTAGCAGGGAATGTGGCTAAGGCGTGGCTCCAACATTTAAAAGCATCAAGCTAGACTGCACTTTAAATAGGACCACAACTGTCCCTTAGGCCCCCTGATTTCTTAATTATTGAGTTTGATGTGACTCATTGCCCCTTTGTAAATTTTAGTTGCAGGCACAATCATGGGCGTCCGGAGGGGGGGGCAAGGGGGGCACTTGCCCCCCCCTACAATTACTCCCCTCCATATAAATAAAGGGGCTAGATGGGCTGGCCTGGGGGTCATATTATGGCTTTGCCCCCCCCTGGAAAAATGTCTACGGACACCACTGGGCACAATAAGTTCCAGTTGTTACATTTCATGCATGCAGTTTACACAACTCCACCTGTAGAGAGTAAACACCTACAACTGGAATGACAAAGGAATTGTGCTGTCTTAGTGAGAGTGGTAAGTGAAAGGCCCTTCTTTCCCTGTTTTGCCAGCTGTCTCAGTCATAATGCTTTTTATAAATTGGTAAGTCTGTCGTTTCCATATTATTAAATAAATGTGCTTTATTCTACAGACAATTCCTCTTTACCTTCCTTCCAGAGTTATGCATGTCTGATCCTTGGAGGGATCAAATAAATTGATGTTCAATGCCTTCCTTTTATTTGTATCTTGTGAGTTCAAAGTGACTCATACCACTTTCAGTATCATTTACTAAACTGCATCACTCTATTGTCCTTTTCTACCGGCCTTTCATTATCTATATGTGTGTGAAATAAGCATGTGGGAGGAATACCAATGAAGTCACAGAATTGCCTGCACAAAGTGAAGTGTTTTTGGTTCATTGACCAAAATGTGTTTTGTTTATGCCTATGTGTGTTAAATGCTGGTCCACTTGAGTCTGTTGAAAGTATCAGTTAACCCTTAATCTCCAGTGTACTGAGGAACAGTGCACTGGGGAAGTTGTTAGAATCCAAAAGGTTACGAGAATAGCTAAGACAGATAAATATGTACTGTAATAATTGGCTGTAAACATACTGAGATAATAACTCTAGCTCAGCAAATTATTTCCTACATTAATAACCCATAAAGATTCAGTTCATGGAATTAAAGAGATTTAAGGGGCAACCCTGCATTAACATATGATTTCTGGTGCCCACAGGCCACACATCTTAGACAACCCTTGTCTTGACCTTAATCAGTAAGCCAAACCTCTCATGATTCCGACCTCCATATACTGATATTTGACAAAGAAAATAGCCTTAACCTATAAAACTAAAACACTTAAATAAACCAGCCAATGCGAGTGTATATAAACTGGTAAATAAATTAGCCAAATCAGATTATAAATGGATATTAAAGCTAAATATAATCTAGTGGACAAATCAGTCACAATAAACCAGGATGGGTGTGGGGACATTGAGATTATGATAGAAATGGCCATGCCAACAGCTTAGCATAGTTAGTATGGACTGCATGATAAGTCATTCATTACAATGAGACATACTTAGATAGTTGAGGACTAATTATGTCTCTTTTGCACTGTGCTATGCTAGGCTGTATTGCAAAATATATATGCCAGAAATCACTAGCATGTTGGTAAATCATCAGGAGAAAATCTGCAGCCTTTAAGAAGCAATGAATGCAGTGAATGCAATTAGAGATGGGGAACCTTTTTGCCTCAAAAGAGAAACATGAAAAACACAGCACTTCCCACTGCTGAAATTCTCACAAATATGCAGTTTTTCCACTTTTTTTGTATTGAAACCAACAATAATAATGTATCAGCCCACCATCACCAACACCACTACACAAGCACAGTATGAAAGGAGAGTTAAAAATAAATAAAATAACCTCCTTGACTGATAAGAGACAGTAAATGTAAGACAGATAGGTGATCCTTACAAGTAGACTGGGCTGAGTCTGAGACTTGATTGAGTGAGAGATACTGTGCAAAGACATAATGCGGGTTATGCATTAACGTGTGATAGAGTGGAGATGACTTTTCCAGTGATCTCAGTTCTCCAGTTCCTATGTTATCTTATGGAGCCTGTGTGCTAAGATCTCCAAAGTTGGAGAAATCGTAGTGCACTGGCTTCAAAGAATCTCAGCTTTATCACTTCTATATCATGCCTTAGTGCATCTCCCCCAATATGTTATATATTCAGGATAAGACAAACAGACAACAGGCACAACTTGACATATTGGGTTACTTACACATTCTAAGGGAGAGATTTTCAAAAAGTTCTGGTTACTGATATTGTTTGTAATCAGAATAAAAAAGTTCTTATGCCATGGCCCATCAATTCTTATATATGTTACTGTAACTTTTTGCACCCAGTTACACCATCTCCATCAAAGGGAAATAACAGTCTTAACCCCCTTGCGAGCACGCGGCCGGCACTTTAAGCCCGCCAAACTTTTTTTCCCATTACCTTCAATGACTTCCGGGACGTACATCCTCTGTCACTAAGTGACAGTTTCTGTGGGACGTACATGTACGTCCATTGTCGGGATGGCGTTAAAAGTAGGTGTGGTTTCATCTACCATCATATTGTAATGTATTTTCAGGAAAAAAAATATTCTTTTATCTGTCACTTTTTTGTCCGATTAAGGTCATTTTTCCCAACAAAATAAAAATGGTCTAAACTTGTAGAAGACAAGTTGAAGTACTGTTAGCAGGAGTGAAAATCTGTATTATAGAGTTAACTGGTGAAAAAAGTTTTTGTTTTAAAATTTGTTTTAAAGACAAAAAATGTCTTTGTTTCTTTAAAAATTTGCATTTCAAACACAAAATCAAAGACATTTTTAACATCAGAATTTTTAAGGGCAATATTCCTCAAGATCTTCTTAAAGGGATAGTAATGTTTCACAAAAACAGTAGCTCCCATTAATCATCATAGTGTTTGAGTCATAAAGAGTGCTATTTCAATACTGTCAGAGTTGTAGTTCAAGAGTAATTGAGTGATAACGTTTCCCCCTCCTGCCCCTTTTATCTAGTGTAAGCCACCTCCCCTCGGAGGTGGAATCTGGTCCACACACCAGACAGCTCACAGCAAGGGACAATCTTCTTACTGTGAGAACTATGAAAGCCCTGCCCCCATTGACAGGTTTTTCAGGTATTTTCCCTTATGTTAGTTGAAGATTGGCCCTCTCTGCAATCCACTCTTCTCTCTGAGCTGAGCAATGTTTCATCAGTAAAAGGGGCAGGAGGGGGATTCTTTATCCCTCAATTACTCTTGAACTACAACGCTGACATTACTGAAATAACACTCTCTATGGCCCAAATACTATGACTATTAATTGGAGCTGCTTTTATTATGAAATATTACTATCCTTTTAATGTAATTTTTAATTCTTTATGACACATTATCAAACACGATGGATATACTTCTGGATATACTTCTGAAAATATTGTCCTTCTTTTACCATGATCCAACAACTCATGATCCAACAATTGTTTAATTATGAAGACTTTTTAAACATCTCGTCCTAACACCTACATCCACATAAGTGAGAACAAGAGAGATAAGCATATACAGAGGTGTGGGGACTCTGGTGCTGCAACTACGGCTGTGCCCTTTATCCTTTATTGTAAGTTACTGATTCTGAAGCTAACAGGTCTATCCTGTACTGTAGCTACTAATGCAGAGACAGAAAAGCAAAGACCAGTTCCACTTAGTAATACTAGCTGGAATTCATGTGGACCAGGTAGCAGAAAAGGTTCCACTACATTCAGATTGGTGGTAAGTAAAATTACAAAGATGGCAGAATTGTTGCAGGGAGCTGCAACATTTCTGTCATCTGTGTGAAAGAGGACAAAGGGTTGGCTCGGCATGTAAAGAACACACACATTTGTATGCACTCACTCATGCACGCATACTTGCACTCACACACACACACACACATGCTCATACACACACATATATTTGCATGTGCATGCCCACATTCTCTTGCACATTCATAAACATATGTTAGCAGACGGACTCATACTTGCACACATGAATATGCTTGCACGTAAACACATGTATGTGCTTGCTTATTCGCACCCACATACACTTGCAGACACACACACACACACAGAAAACAGGCACATAACTATACATTTATACACACATGCACACCCACACATGCTTATACAAAAATACTTATATACACACATATAGAAACACACACACACACATAATGCACATATGTGCATACCACACAAACACATTACAGCTTTAAAGACCCATACATGCACCAATTAACGTGTTGCTGCAAGCTAAATTACAGTGGTGCACATGCACATCAAAAATTATGCTAGTGCACATGCCCAGAGCACTTCTGAACCACACACGGATGAGGCTGCAAAGCTGAGCCAAGCATGCCCTATTCAATTTTCTTCTGAGGCCCAAGTTGAAAAGCACAAATCAAACAATTTTGTACTTTTTATTACACACAGTCCCTCTACACATAGTGCATGAACCTGCTGATCATCCATGGCAAGTGCCACATATTCAGGCTCTTTTTTGCCTGTGGAAAATAGTGGAAGAGGATGGTATGTGCTCCTTTCCTTGGCTGCTGCTGGTCCAAAAGTTGTGTTATTTTATTACTTAAAAGGAACCTGCTATCCAACAATATATTACATTATATATATATATATATATATATATATATATATACAGGGCTTAAAATATGAAGTCCTTTGCTACTAGCAAGACCTAAAAAGTTACTCGCTACTGCAAGCCATAACATACCCAACAGGGCTGACTAAATTTTCACTCGCCATTGGCTAGTGGCGAGTGGAAATTTTGAGCCCTGTATATATATATATATATATATATATATATATTGGTTGGGGTTCTATTTTTATTTGTATTCTTTATTCTGTAGTAATATCAGAATACCATTTAAGGATATACTCACTGAATTTTATTGCAATGTAGCAATGTATTATAACGTGATGTATGCTTATTAATAGTCATAAATGTTAAATAACCATGGCATAATGCATTGCTACATTACAATGTTAAATGCAGAAAGCATACATTTAAAATTAGGATGCTGAGATTAATACATTAAAAATAAACATAATTTTTAAGAAGGTTAAAAATCCAGAATGAAAATCAAAAATGTTGTGGAACTCTGGTGAGGCTCCAGCTAAGCTATCCACATTTTGAGTTTCAGTTTCACTCCCTGCCTGAGTTTTGTAATCTATAACCATGCTACTCCTTCCTGGCTTCACCAGATTAACTGCTTATACCTCGGGGCATCACAACAATGGTAGCAGTTTTTAAATCCCGGTAGGGTCAACTCAACCTTTTATCCTTTCAAAGTCAATAAATGAGTACCATTGATTGGGTAATAATAGCATCTATTATTCAGCTACCGATTTGGTTAATTCTGAGAGCATGTGTTGAAACCATTTTGAGTCCCACTGGGAGAAAGGGGCTGTATAAATGCTAGTTATTATTATATTATTATTATAAATCGTAAGGCTATCCATTGTGTTTTTCTACTGGAGACAATTCTAGTGATTCTGGGGCCTGGCGCACAAAGCACGCTATTTGGATCACTAGCCTCCTGCAACTTAATTTACATAAGGTCTACCCCCATCCATACAGAACCTCACTAAATCTTGTTTTGACCTGCATGGAGCCTTTGTGAAGAAATCCTTTGCCATGTGGAGACTCTGCAATGTCTGCTCATCTTTCATAGCTATGACCGGCTTCACAGATTGAAGGGAAATATTCCCTGTTGAGCAAATTGACATTCATTATATATAAGCCAGGTAAGCATTCCTTTCATAAAAACCTCATTATAGCCTACACTGGATATCATTGCCACAATCCCTACTATAATCAGTGGCAGGCTCCTTCCATTGATTATAATATTTAAAGGGATAGAAATACTTTGTTTTATCTTTATTTTGTTTTGTAGACATTAAAAAACATGAAGAACGATGTAAGTCTTATTCACATGCAAAGTTTCCCCTCCCGCCCCTTTTACATAGTGTATGCCATCTCTTCTCAGATGTGGAATCTGGTTGTAAGACCAGACAGATAACAGCAGGGGACAATCTTCTTCCTTTGAAAACAATGAAAGCCCTGCTCCCCATTGACAAGCTTTTCAGGTTTTTCCCTTATCTTAATTGAAGATTGTCCCTCTCTGCAATCTACCTGGGCACCTCCCTTCTGCTCTGGCTGAGCAGTGTTACACCAGTAAAAGGGGAGGGAGGGGGATACTTTGTCACTGAATTACTCTTAAACTACAACTCTGACAGAATTGAAATAACACTCTCCAAAGTCCAAATACTATGATGATTAATTAGAGCTGCTTTTATTATGAATCATTACTATCACTTTAAATCTACTGCTCTGGGTGGGTTCCTTTAAGGCTCCCTTTTGCTACTCTCACCTCTGTGTAATTGACTCTATATATTCTGGCACTCGTTTGTCCTGATTCTCTAGTGTTGGGGAGTGACTGAAAGGAAAAACCCTGCTTACTCCCATTCACACACCCTGTAAAATCTAGTCAAGAACGTACTACTCGTTGTTACTGGCTACCCTTGTACACTTCCAGGACCTGATTTCTTCAACAATACATACATCTACTCAATACATATCTGCTGCACTCTAGTTATACTGCGGGACTGAAATGTATTAGAGCATTGGGATCTCTCAACAAGAAATGGGAGGAGTAGGGAGAGGACAAAGAGAAAAAGAGAAGAAAGGAAAACTGAGGTGTGTTTTGTTTTGTTTTCCTCTACATTCCTCTGCCCAACAAAATATACAGCCAGAGTTGGGCAAATTCTTGGGGATGCCCCAAATAGCTTCCAAAAACCTCCCACAAGTCTGATACTTCACTGACCAAACTGGCACACTCTGCCTCCACTTCTTCTACATCAAATTCCAGGATGCTCCCTACCCCCTTCCCCTCCCAGTTACCAATCATCTTATACACAAGTAACCAAACTGCAAAGTAATTTATAAACTTCTCCTTCCTATCTTCAATCAAATATTCTTGGAATCTAAGACCACTTGATAATACTACTGCCTTAATCTCAGCCAATTTAGTGGATATAAGTGACCTTCAAAAACATCATAGCAATTTTGAGGAAGCCATCTCTACACAAACTGTTATAATTCAACAACGTACAGATAAGTTAGATGACTTTCTAATTTGAAATTTCAGGAAAACACCATTCTGATCTTTCAAGATTACTCTGCTTGCTTAGCTGCAAAAAGAAAGGAATTTGCTTCAGTGTGCAAAGTACTGCATTAAAGGACTATAAGGTTTTCCTCTCATATGCAGCCAAACTATGTTTCCTTGGATGGTAAAACCTCTACTTTTGGCACACCTTCAGGGGCCACAGTCCATCTGTCATAACTTCTGGACGCACTTTCCAATAACTTTCAAAGTCAAACAACCAAGATATATTTGGTAATAAACCTTTTTCCATTAGAAATGGACTTCCACATGTTCACATGTTGTAGTATGTGTTTGATATTTTTTATTGTTTCCTATTATTCTTCTTTGGAAGAACATTGTAGCTTTCAAATGATCATGCTTCATGTCCACTCAGTCTTGATAGTACTATTTTTGTGCTCATTTAATCTACAATATTCCCTACTAGGGGGGTTGTGTGCAGGGAAGCAACACTCCCTTTCCTTCACATATCATCATTTCCCATCTTACTACCCTTGAACTTGCTTGATGTCACAAATGCAAAATTCCACTGATAATGTCATTGATGGCCTGAATATACCAATAAAAGTCTTTAAAGTTCTTACCCATCTTACGCATCTAAAACCTCAAATAGCATTCTTACAAGAAACCCACTGGAGATGTAGAGATAAACCCAATCCACAGGACGTCTGGATGGGTGACTGAATTTCCACACCCTACAAAACAAAATATTGAGTCATAGCCATCCTACTTCACAAGAACGTACCATATAAATGTTCAAACAACAACTTGATACTGGAGGTCACTATACCCTACTCCATATAAAACTGTATGATAGGATTATGTTCTGTTGAATATCTATGTTTCCAATTCCCCATACCACTCCTTTAACATTAAATTGTATGAAATCTTGTCTACCACTTCTAACCCCTTTCTTGCTGGAGACTAATTGTGTGGCTGACTCAAGACTGGAAAGGTCAGAGTGTTTGCCTCATGTGATTTCTGGGCTCCAGGAAGGTAATCATTTCTTGACAGCTAAACTCTCACTGATATACTCTTGGCAACCATTTTACCACTCTACAAAAAGATTACACTCACTCCTCACATGCTCACAACTCTTCAACATGACTTGACTACCTTTTGATGTCCCCACAACTCTTCGCCAACATCTCATACATCCACAGGCAACATCTTAATATCAGACCATGCCACAATTAACATTATGTTCACCTTTGAAACAATAGCTTCATATACTAAAGGCTGGAGATTCCCCAGCTACCTATACAGTTCTGAATCCTTTTGTGAATCCTTTTGTGGCCTAGTGGCCTAGTTTTGCAGATGATAATATCAACTACACTGATGATAGTCGGATTTTTTGGCTTTCTTCTTAGGTGGTAATGAGGGGACATATCACTTATGTGAAACTGGAACGACTAGTTTAACACACTTAATTCACTTTCAACCCTTGAAGCCAAAAACATTTTCAAAGCCTTGTTTATACAAAGGGCTCAGTAAGAACTCATCGTTACAAAAATAATTCTACTGTTGGGTAAAAACAGATGTTTTCTTGCACAAATTCCAAACCAAACAATCAAATTATTCTATTATACAATTTCAACATCCAACACAGGGAATTATTACTGTCCCGTCCCTTATTAATTAAACATTCTGGGGCTTCTATGAAGCACTCTATAAAGCCCTTTCAGAGTAATCTGTTCAGGGATCACATTTTTACAAAAACCACACTAATCCAAAGTAACTACTGTCACGCCGGTTCTGGACACTCTGAAGCCGAGATGCTGGGGAGCGGCGCTGGGGTGCGACGCTCGGGAACGGTGCCAGATACTGGTCCCTCTTGCTGCGGCCAAAGCCGTGGTAAAGGTGCTGGCCGCGAAGCCAGATGTCCGACCCCAGTTGAGCCGGGGCCCTGACCAGGATGAGAGACCGGCAGAGCCGGTGGGCTTCAGAGACGTCCCAGGAGGACCACTAAATCTAGTTGACCACCAGGAACAAGATCCCCAAAACAGAATTTAGAAACTTTGCCCACTACAAGAACTCTCTCCGCGAGGAAGAAGTTATGACCCCTGAAATGTAGGCCTTCCCCAACTATACCACCAGTAGCTGCCAGAAGGAAATCAATATGGGGGCCACCCCCAGAACTACTGGTTCCCAGGCGGAGTAAGACCACTACTCTGGGGTAGACCGAAGCCCTAAGCCCCCCCAAATCTGACCTGACAGGCCTCAAAAGAGGAGTCTCCCCTGCCCCCACTGAAGGCACCACCCACCTGCCGCAGGAGCGCCCTAGCCCACAGCTGGAGAGCCACCCAGAAGGCCAACTCCCCAACCAAGGGGGGAAGGCTGGACCACTGACCCAGAAAACCCCAATGCCAACCGGCGGGACCCCACCAGAGTGACCAATGAAGCTGACCAAAGGTCACCTAATCTCCTGTACCTCTGCCCCTCTCAGCTACTGCAGAAGTATCCCCAAAAATGCCCACAAGCGGAGGATGCCTGCTGCCCCCGAAGGGAACCCTCACCAGATCCAAGCCTCCCTTAAACCCTGCCTCCTAGCGCTCGTGGAAGCCCGCACCCGCTGCCCGCGAGCACCACGGAACCCGGCCCGTCATGCAAGGGACAGCAAGCGGAGACACAGCGGGAGGCAAAGAAACAGAGTAGGCCCAGGACACTAATACTCGGCCCAGGGTCTCAGGCCGCCGCAAGAGAGGGGAACACACAGGGATACCACAGCACACAAAAAGGGCCTCCAAGAGGTACTTACCGGGAAACCGCACTGCCGAGGTCCAAGCACCCAGCCAACACAGAGGAGGAGCCAAACCAGAGTCACGAACAAGCCACAGGGTCACAACCGGGAGCGGATGGAGCAGAGGAGAATGGACGAGCCGAAGTCAGATGGAAGCCAGGGATCAGAACAACCGGGAAGCCAATACTAAATCGGAGCCAAAGTCAGGAAACCGGAACTACGAACAAGGCCACAACATGGAGAGAAAACTCGATAATCGGGCCCAGACTGAAAGGTAGGAGGACCTAAAAAACCCTACTAGAGCCAATCAAAAAGGAAGCTAGGAAAAAAAAAAAAAAAAAAATACTAGACCATATAATGGAAAACCGAACAAAAATCCCTACTAGAAAATGGAGCAGGGGTGACACTACCCCTCACTTCAAGAAGAGCCCTCCGGGCGACCAGTTTTAAGGGGGTATTTCCTATGGAAAGATCTAATCAATGCAGGTGCATGAACATCTTTAGCAGGGACCCATGACCGGTCCTCAGGTCCATAACCCTTCCAGTCAATAAGATACTGAAGAGACCGCCTCACTTTTCTGGAATCCAGGATCCGACGTATCTCATATTCAGGTTCCCCTTGAATCATAACAGGAGGAGGAGGATGATGAGTAGTAGAGAAACGATTATGCACCACAGCTTTAAGAAGGGATACATGAAATTTATTAGGAATGCGCCAAGACAAGGGAAGGGCCAATTGAAAGGTAACTGGAGAGATCTGTCTAACAATCTTGTATGGCCCCACAAATCGAGGCCCCCATTTAAGGGAAGGCACACGCAACCTCAAGTTCCTAGTGGACAGCCAAACCGAGTCTCCAGTCTGAAACCTCGGGGCCGGACTTCTTCTCTTGTCAGCTGCAACTTTCTGAGTTTGAATGGCTTTAGAAAGCTGCGAATGGACCGTAGTCCACAGCGCCTGAAGATCGTCCACCACATCGTCTGCCATTGGGACCCCCTCCGAAGGGCCCCAGGGAAATGGCCTAGGATTATATCCCAGTGCAGCAAAAAATGGAGAACATAACAAGGAGTCGTGCAGCCGATTATTAAAAGCAAATTCAGCAAACGGTAAGAGCTTCACCCAATCAGACTGACTAGCATTCATGAATTGTCTCAAAAAAAGTTCCAGGGTTTGATTAGTGCGCTCCGTCTGGCCATTCGACTGAGGATGATAGGCTGTAGAGAAATGCAAATTAATCCCCAGACGGGAACAAAAGGCCTGCCAGAACCGGGAAATGAACTGTGTCCCCCTATCAGAAACAATATGCAATGGAGAGCCGTGCAGGCGAAAGACTTCTTTCAGAAAAATGTCAGCCAATTCTGAAGCAGAGGGAAGTTTTGACAAAGGAATAAAATGACCTTGCCTGGAAAAACGGTCCACAATGACCAAAATGGTAGTATACCCCCGAGAGGGTGGTAGGTCCACAACAAAATCCATGGCCAAATGCGACCATGGGGAAGTCGGGATAGGCAAGGGACACAACAACCCAGAGGGTCTATGGCGAGGAGTCTTGTGACGAGCACAGACATCACAGGATGCTACAAATGCCCAGACATCATCCCTCAAAGAAGGCCACCAAAATCTCCGAACAATGAGATCAAATGTCTTGCGTGGACCAGGATGGCCAGAAACCAGGGATTGATGAGACCACTGAAGGATCTCCAGGCGAAACCGAGGAGGAACAAAAAACGTATTAGGGGGTTGATGAGGGGCTAACGGGCCTTGGAGTTGGCGAATCTTATCCAATGTGGTGGATGATAAGGAGGCTAAGAAACATTTAGCAGGAAGAACAGGTTCCGGAATGAGGGCTGGACTAGGTTCAAACTGACGAGACAGGGCGTCCGCTTTAATGTTCTTAGAACCTGGGCGATAAGAAATAATAAAATCAAATCTGGTAAAAAACAATGCCCATCGAGCCTGTCTGGGGTTAAGACGTTTTGCTTTTTCCAAAAACTCCAAGTTTTTATGGTCCGTCAAAATCAAAATGGGGAGGGCCGAACCCTCCAGAAGGTGCCTCCACTCCTCCAATGACATCTTAATAGCCAATAATTCACGATTCCCCACATCATAATTTCTTTCCGCACTGGAAAATTTTTTAGAAAAAAAAGAACAAGGATGAAGTTGAGAGGAGATGGGATCACGCTGTGACAACACGGCTCCTGCCGCCTGCTCGGAGGCATCCACCTCTAGAATATATTGTAGCGTAGGGTCAGGAAAACGAAGAATGGGTGCCGAGATAAATGCCTGCTTGAGCGTTTCAAAAGCCGACAGGGCAGCCGGAGGCCAGTTGCGAGGATTAGCCGAAGTTTTAGTCAAAGCAGTAATGGGTGAGATTACCTCAGAGAAGTTGTGAATAAATTTTCTGTAATAATTTGCAAATCCGATAAAACGCTGGATAGCCTTAGTATCATGCGGAATAGGCCATTGCAAGATTGCCTTGACCTTAGCTGGATCCATCTCCAGTCCTGCTGCAGAAACAATGTACCCGAGAAATGAGAGACGGGACTGCTCGAATTCACATTTGTCCAGGTTGACAAAAAGATAATTCTCACGTAGACGTTGCAGGACTGATCTCACCTGAACACGATGTGCAGACACTGATGTGGAGTAAATCAAAATGTCATCAAGGTAGACCACCACCTGGGTAAGCAACATATCCCTGAAAACATCATTAATAAAATTCTGAAATACTGCTGGGGCATTGCAGAGCCCAAATGGCATGACCATATACTCATAATGGCCATAACGAGAGTTGAAGGCCGTCTTCCATTCATCGCCAGATTTTATACGAACCAAATTATAATGAGTGGCAGGGGGTAACTGTTCTTAATCGTTACCTTGTTAAGTCCCCTGTAATCAATACAAGGGCGTAGCGATTCATCTTTCTTCTTGATAAAAAAGAACCCTGCACCAGCCGGTGATGAAGATGGTCTAATAAAACCTTTATCCAATTGTTCCTTGATATAATCCGCCAAGGCCTGATTCTCAGGAGGAGAGAGGAGAAAGGTCCTACCCTTAGGAGGAGTAGCACCGGGCCGAAGGTCAATAGAACAATCATAATCTCTGTGCGGAGGAAGAAGTACAGATTGTCCTTTAGAAAAGACGTCGGCATACTCTTGATAAGGAAGAGGAATAGTCTTGCTGGTGACCACACAAGAATTAGATGCAACCATCCGAGATGAGATGGATTGCAAGCAAAAATTAAAACAAGAATGGCCCCAGGACACAATCTGACCCGTATTCCAATCCATGATGGGATTATGTAATCGGAGCCACGGAAGCCCCAGAATAATGGGTGTATGAGGAGCAGAAATGACATCAAACGAAATGGTTTCTTTATGAAGAACCCCCGTGACCAAACACAGGGGTATAGATTCTTGCAGTATGAATCCGGGACCTAAAGGTCTTCCATCTATAGAGGACACCATTAGTGGCGACAATTTTTGCTGCAGAGGGATGTCATGGCTCTCAGCCCAACTGGCATCCATGAAGATTCCCGCGGCCCCCGAATCTATAAAAGCGTCAGTAGAAATAGAAGTCGCATTCCACTGGATAGATACCGGGACCATCACTCTAGTAGGCACAGAGGAGTAGGAAATACTATTACTTAGAGATTCTCCTCTGGCCATCTCTAAGCCTTGGAGTTTCCCGGCCTAGTTGGACACTGCTGAAGAAAGTGACCCTTATTGCCACAGTACAAACACAGGCCCAAAGTACGACGTCTTCGCTTCTCAGTTTCAGAAAGTTTAGACACTGCCCCCACTTCCATAGGTTCCTCCGGGCACGGTAACTCAGATTGCAGAGGGCGGGAGGGTGGGAAATTCCTAGCCCCTCGCGCATTGCGTTCCATACGCCGTTCTGTCATACGTTGGTCCAGCTCTAAGCATAGTGATATGAAATCTTCCAAAGATTCCGGAATCTCCCGGCATGTAAGAGCATCTTTTAATCGATCATCCAGACCTCTACGAAAGGCTGCTTTGAGGGCCCCTTGATTCCAATTTGTCTCGTATGCCAGTGTCCGGAACTCAATTGCAAATTGACCAACTGAGCGCGAATTTTGTCGCAACTCAAGTATTGATGCTTCAGCCGTAGCCCTTCGTCCAGGTACATCAAATACCATCCTAAAAGTCTTCAAAAAAGCTTCCGAGTCCTGAAGTAATGGAGAGTCTTGTTCGATTAATGGTGATGCCCACGCTAGAGCCTTATCAGTCAGTAGTGAAATGATGAATGAAACTCTGCTGGCCTGAGAAGCAAAGCTGTGAGGGTAGGATTTAAAATGCAACAAGCATTGATTGATAAACCCTCTACAACGAACTGCAGTCCTGTCATATCTCTCTGGTAAAGGCATTTTAGGAGGGTGAGGCATTGCTACCTCAGTAGGTCTTCCAGCCTCCTGTGTAATCGTTTCGGTGGGAGGAACTGGAGGAGTCGCTGTTTCTCTTAATATTTCTAAGATAGCGTCCATCTTCCTTTCCAAACTGTGTAAATGATTTTGATGTGATGTAAGGATCTGTTCCTGCTGATCCTGCCTGGCAATAATTCTAGCCAGCTCTGTAGGGTCCATAATTATGGCCCGATTATTGTATCACGCCGGTTCTGGACACTCTGAAGCCGAGATGCTGGGGAGCGGCGCTGGGGTGCGACGCTCGGGAACGGTGCCAGATACTGGTCCCTCTTGCTGCGGCCAAAGCCGTGGTAAAGGTGCTGGCCGCGAAGCCAGATGTCCGACCCCAGTTGAGCCGGGGCCCTGACCAGGATGAGAGACCGGCAGAGCCGGTGGGCTTCAGAGACGTCCCAGGAGGACCACTAAATCTAGTTGACCACCAGGAACAAGATCCCCAAAACAGAATTTAGAAACTTTGCCCACTACAAGAACTCTCTCCGCGAGGAAGAAGTTATGACCCCTGAAATGTAGGCCTTCCCCAACTATACCACCAGTAGCTGCCAGAAGGAAATCAATATGGGGGCCACCCCCAGAACTACTGGTTCCCAGGCGGAGTAAGACCGCTACTCTGGGGTAGACCGAAGCCCTAAGCCCCCCCAAATCTGACCTGACAGGCCTCAAAAGAGGAGTCTCCCCTGCCCCCACTGAAGGCACCACCCACCTGCCGCAGGAGCGCCCTAGACCACAGCTGGAGAGCCACCCAGAAGGCCAACTCCCCAACCAAGGGGGGAAGGCTGGACCACTGACCCAGAAAACCCCAATGCCAACCGGCGGGACCCCACCAGAGTGACCAATGAAGCTGACCAAAGGTCACCTAATCTCCTGTACCTCTGCCCCTCTCAGCTACTGCAGAAGTATCCCCAAAAATGCCCACAAGCGGAGGATGCCTGCTGCCCCCGAAGGGAACCCTCACCAGATCCAAGCCTCCCTTAAACCCTGCCACCTAGCGCTCGTGGAAGCCCGCACCCGCTGCCCGCGAGCACCACGGAACCCGGCCCGTCATGCAAGGGACAGCAAGCGGAGACACAGCGGGAGGCAAAGAAACAGAGTAGGCCCAGGACACTAATACTCGGCCCAGGGTCTCAGGCCGCCGCAAGAGAGGGGAACACACAGGGATACCACAGCACACAAAAAGGGCCTCCAAGAGGTACTTACCGGGAAACCGCACTGCCGAGGTCCAAGCACCCAGCCAACACAGAGGAGGAGCCAAACCAGAGTCACGAACAAGCCACAGGGTCACAACCGGGAGCGGATGGAGCAGAGGAGAATGGACGAGCCGAAGTCAGATGGAAGCCAGGGATCAGAACAACCGGGAAGCCAATACTAAATCGGAGCCAAAGTCAGGAAACCGGAACTACGAACAAGGCCACAACATGGAGAGAAAACTCGATAATCGGGCCCAGACTGAAAGGTAGGAGGACCTAAAAAACCCTACTAGAGCCAATCAAAAAGGAAGCTAGGAAAAAAAATAAAAAAAAAAATACTAGACCAAATAATGGAAAACTGAACAAAAATCCCTACTAGAAAATGGAGCAGGGGTGACAACTACCACACAGAGTAAACGTCTCAATTTAGTACTTACCTATTTATACTTGGTAAAATGATATATGAGTGGTATAATTTTGAGTTTCTGGCAACCCCTGCAGTATGAGAGACAATACCAATGGGGTACTGATTTTCATTGAAGGGCAGAATTAAATGTGCACAGTAGCCTAGGGACAAAACTGTAAGGACCCTAATTTGAAATAGTCATCTGTAAAATTGATGAATTGCCTACTTTTCATTCATACTTGTAACTATTATGACCATTATAGGTCAGGCATGACATTTGAAAAAAGAAAAATAACAGGTTGTGGTAGGTACAGTTGGGTGCTTTTGCAGCTTCCTAAGATGCATCATCCTAGCATCTATGAAGTCTGAAAAAAAATATATACTATATATATATATATATATATATATATATATATATACACATATGCAACAAAGAAATGGTATGCGGAAAACCTTGTATAAATGAACACTCAAAAGAACTTCTTAATGCAGTGTAATGTTAAATTTAATGTCAGTGTTTCAGCCCCCTAACAGACCTTTATCAAGACAACCAGTACACTATAGATTGTGATGTTATATACAGTGAGAAAGAAAACAGCAACAGATGGCCACAAGTAATGAGCTGCTAACACACACACACATACACCATAGCTGGAAACTCTCCGAATTTGCCCTGGAGACTCCAGTTTTGGCTTCTAATTACCGGGCTGATTCTCCAGATGTGGGGAGTTTCTAATGAAACTCTGCCCACTTCTGATCCTTCTCCATCTGTTCCTCCCACACTTTCTCCAGCTTATTCCTCCGATTTTTTTTTTGTATATTTATGATGCCCTGCCCTCACTTGTGATTAAGTCCTGCCCCTTTTTTGAAAAAAATCTTGTCATTTATCACCCCAAGAGGCACCAGAGGACTCCCCTCCGGGTAGTCCACAAAGCAAAGTTCCCAGGTATGACACACACACACACACACACGCACACAGAAACATACATACAGAGCAGTCCATAAGAGTTTGGACAGTAACACAAGCTTTGTTGTTTTGGATCTGTACTCCAGTATACTGGATTTGAAATGAAGCAATGACTTTGAGGGTGTTAACACCTGTAAACCATAATTCATGTAGGAATTACAGCACTTGTTATACACATTCTATCCATTTTAAGCAACCAAAAGTAATTGGACAAAAACATAATCTTAAACAAAATTGTTATATTTATTGCTTTGTTGCAAATCTTTTGCATCCAATGGCTTCCTGTTGTATGCGACTCATAGACATCACTAGATATTGGGTATCTTCCCTGGTGATGCTCTACCAGCTCTGCAATGCAGCCATATTCAGACAATTGTCCAGCTAATTTTGATCCCGTAAGATGGAGGTGCTGTGTATAAAGAGGGCTGTATTTTCTATACAGTTAATGGTTTATGGACATACATACCCTCTAATAAAAACTGACAGTCTGCACTTCTGCACGTCTTAGTCACTGTTTCATTTCATATTGACTGCGTGTTCTGGAAATGTTTATGCACCCTAGCCTATGGGTAAAAATGCAAGTGACCCCTCATATAATGTGGCTGCTGTCTACTTTTGAAAAGCTTGCAAACATTTTCATGCAGGCATGTGCCTTTTCAAAATATGTACAGAAATAGAGAGATTGTGGTAGGTGAAATATTGTGCTCCTTCCAAACCCAACAGTATGTCAAATTATGGTGTACCATTTTTATGAAGGACAATAGCTACTGAATACAGGATGAAATTCATTAGTTTTCAAAGATTTTTGAATATTTTAAGTAGTTGAATTGTAAATGAATAAAATAACAATTCCCTGTAGCTCCAACTTCTGGAAACATTTCTGTGCCCAAGCCTAAGGTTAGAAAGACAAGTAACCACTCATTAGATGCAAATGTTTTTCTTCTTTCCAGAATTGTATGACTTGTCTCTCTTTTCTTCATGTTCATTATTATTAGTGCTTGCTTGTCTATTTAAAATAATACAAGATATAGATAGTTGTAGGTCCAGTTTTGTGTTCCTTGCATCTCGTACAGTATGTCATCTCTTGTAAGTGATATAAAAAGCCCCCCAGAATTCCCCATAATGCCACTTCTAGAAAAATAAGTATGTCCCAGCCTAGGGCTAGAAAGACAGGTGACGGCTCGTTGGATGCATACAGTTATCTTCTTTCCAAAATGGAAAAACTTCTCTCTCTATTTGTCATGGTTATTATTCTTAAAATCACTTTAATTCAGGAAGTCCAGTTGCAAATAATGGGAAGATTGTTCCCGGTGAACCTTTGTGTACCTGGCAGTAGGGATGGGCAACATTTTTGCCTCAAAAGCAAATCAGTCGAAAAATGGCACTTTCTGCCAAACAGAAAAGTTTTCATGAAAAGCACCAATATTCCACTTTTCCAGCCCAGCTCACTGAAGTGAAATCAATGGTAAGACTCAATTTCACCCACCACATGGCAAGTTTCCCTTCTTTTCCCTCAGGCATAGTATAATAGGGGGTCAGGTCCCATTTCTGTACTTGTGAGAGACAGAGAAAGCAGCACAATTTTGCAGCTAGTTAGGATAGGTAAATAAAATAAAACTGGAGTGTAGTTTAGGGAGGAATTTGTTCTCTGGGATGCGGAGTCTGGGAGATGCTGGGGGAGAGGAAGGGAGAAAGGAGATTGACCCAAAAATCTTGTTTGACTGAGACATAGGCAGCTGTGATCCAAGTTGTTTCCTAATTTGACTGTTAGCCCTGTGCTGTATCTGGGGGTGTGAGAAGGGAGTAAAGGAAATCTATCCCAAATATCCCAAAATTTGGTGTGACTGGCAGGGTAGACACAGGCAGCCATGGTCCAAGTTTCTTCTTAATCTGTTTGTTATATTTGTGCTAGGGGAGTCTGGGAGTGTGAGATGGGAGCAAAGGAGATTTACCACAGGTTCCAAGTTTCTTCCTGATCTAGCTGTTATCTCTATGCTAGAGGAGTTTGGGGTGTGAGAAGGGAGCAAAGGTGATTTACTCCAAGTACCCCAAGATTTTGTGTGACTGGGTAGACACAGGCAGCCGTGATCCATGTTTTTTCCTGATCTAGCTGTTATAGTTGTGCCAGTGGAATCTGGGGTGTGAGAAGGGAGCAAAAGAGATTTACACCAAATACCCCACAATTCTGTGTGACTGGCTGGAAAGACACAGGCAGCCATACTCCAAGTTTCACCCTGATATGACTATTATTTTTGTGTTAGGGGAGTCTGGTGGTGTGAGTAGGGAAGGGAGCAAAGAAGAATTACCCCATATACATCAACAATTCTATGTGACTGACTGGGAAGACACAGGCAGCTGTGATCCAATTTCATCCTAATATGGCTGTTATCTCTCTGCTAGGGGAGTCTTGGGGTATGATGAGGGAGTAAAAGAGATTTACCCCAAATACACCCACATTTTGTGTGACTTACTGGGTAGATGCAGGCAGCCATGATCCAAGCTTCTTCCTGATCTGGCTGTTATCTTTGTGCTAGAGAATTTGTGGAAAGGAAGCAGTTGATCAGAGACTGTGTTTTTTATCTCCTCCTGAGGCAGTAGTTTGTTAAAGTCACACAAAAAGTTCCCCTACCACCTGCACCAGTACTATTAATAAACCTTCTAAACTACTGATGACGACAATGAGTCACATTTTAGTGTTGAAGTCATAATGGAAGAAGATGTAACAAGCCAGGGTCATACACAGAGCGGATAGTCAGCCAGAGCCACAGGTCTGCACCAGATAGGATGTCCAGAGGAATAAGACAACACTGGGAGGATAGTTGAACAGATCCCCAGGTCAGCACCAGAATGGATTAGTCAGACAAGCCAGGGTCATACACGGAGCGGATAGTCAGCCAGAGCCACAGGTCTGCACCAGATAGGATGTCCAGAGGAATAAGACAACACTGGGAGGATAGTTGAACAGATCCCCAGGTCAGCACCAGAATGGATTAGTCAGACAAGCCAGGGTCATACACGGAGCGGATAGTCAGCCAGAGTCACAGGTCTGCACCAGAAAGGATGCCCAGAGGAATAAGGCAACACTGGGAACAAGTTGGACAGAGCCCCAGGTCAGCACCAGAATGGATTAGTTAGACAAGCCAGGGTCATACACGGATACAGGAGCAACAGAAATAATGACTGCACTAAACACCAAAGTAAGGGTACCTGGAAGAAGAACCAGTTACCCTTAAAAAGGCAGCCAGGAAGTAGGTAGGAGCTACTCAGTCCCCAAAGCATAAGACAGGACCCTGCGCCATTAAGCCAGCTCACGCCCGAAAGTGACACATGAGAAGCAATGCGCCACTCTCCGAATCCTGCCCGCGTCACTCTGGCAACTATGCGCCTGAACGTGACGCTAGATGCTGCCATGCGTCAATCCTCAGACCCATCTCCGCGTCCCTACTGGGAGTGTGTCCGCTTCACACGAGATCCTGAGCAACTGCCGGTGGTGCCCAGCGCACTAAAACCCAGTACCAATGTCAGAGCATTGTTCGGTTTCTCTTTTGGCTGAAACTCCCATGGAAAAAACAGAAAAACATGTTTTTTACACAAAATGCCCACGGGAGCACAACAGGACTTTTCACCTACCCTACGTGGCATCCCCTTTGGTATGTCAACTAATTTCAGTGGAGTACCAATTTTTTTCTGGTAAGGACTGAAGAGCTGGTAATGCAAAAAAAATAAAAAACAAACACTCATTAGAAGTGCCTGGTTATCTTCATTTAAAAATGGTGTGACTTGTCTCTCTTTCTTCATGTTTCTTATTTTCACAGTCATTTTAGTGCCATCTGCTGGAGATTCCATAGCTGTCCAGTTTTGAGCTAGAAGCATTTATGACCATTCACTGAAATTGGAATTTTGTGAACTTTTCCCAAATATATAGCAGTGCAGTGATACTTAATTTGTGCCTGAAATGTAGAATGGTACAAAATTTAAAACATTAAAATGTGCCTTCAATTTTCAATTGTTCCTGTATATAAAACCATGATTTTGGCCTATTGAAAATGTGAGGTATTAAATGTAGAGCCATATGAATTTCCCAGCACAGTACAGAAAAAGTCCAAGTCCACATAGTTGTTTTTCAATCATTGTATTGAATATTCAATTTAAAAAACATATTATGTTGAATTCTGTGAAGATTTTTTCTGCCATGGTATGTGGCACTAACAAACCAGTGGCATCGTTTAAAACTGCAGGTTCCGCTGAAAGCAAATGATGTATGATATGTGTGTGTGGCTTCTATCCAGTGGCAGACTGAACAGTTGGGCATTCGGTTGCAGACCAGAAGCCTATGACCGAGGAGGGCTCACCGCCATAGAGAGGCCCGCCACCAGGGGCAAGCTGGAACAGGGGGCAATTGTCCCCTGGGCTGGTCATACAGGTGGGCTTGCTGGCCTCTACCCAGCATTGCCAGCAAATCATTGGGCTGCCCATCCAGCTGGAGGGCAGCCTGATACAATCTTTGACTTTTCTGCAAATATTGGCTCCAGCGTTCCATTGTGTAGAGCTTCTGCTAGTCTGTCTTTATTACAGGTGAGTTCTCCATAATATAGGCTCCATGGGGCTGGATAGACAACACCATACTAAGGGAGAGGTGGCCCACGTTTTCCTGCCATGCACTGATAAGCTCAGAGCACTGAGAAGAAACATGTGGCTGGGCCAGCTCTTTTTTAGAATAGTATTGGCAAAAGCATCTATGTGGATCCTGTGTAACGGAAATTTCAGCCTCAGTGGCAGCACAGTGATAAAGACAGACAAGCTGCAGCTTTGCACCCTGAACCATAAAAGAGCACCTTCCCATACTGATGGGCAATCTGTGTCTTTCCTTCTACTGTTAGACTACAACTCTCTTCATCATCTGTTATATGTTGGCACACTGGAGGTGAAGGGATTTGTAGTATAATAGCTATTAGAGGGCCACAGGTTGCCCATGTTTGATATTGTAGGTAAATGGGGAGAAAAGATTCCTCCACTCTCTTCCACCTATTCCTTGATCATTCCTCCTTTTTCTCTCTCATTCTTATACTAAGATTAATTGGAGCAATTCTGGCGGAAATTATGGTGACAAATTTAAATTTCAAGTGAATTAATGGGGGCTTTTAACCCCTTGAATGCTAGAGTTGCCTCAAAATAATTTAGAATCAATGTGTTGGGAGACTTCTTTAGTATTCAAGGGATTAAAATTCCCTGCATAAATTTATTGGACATTTAGGAAATTGTATTTGTTTCCCCTGGTGAGGCTGGTTTGTTCACTCTAGAATCAGGGCCGGATTTACATCTCAGGAGCCTGTAGGCACAGAAATCTGAAGTGCCCCCCATTGGCTATCTCCGCTGGACACCTCCACAATGCTCCTAATCTCCACATTGCCCCCATCATCTCCACATTGCCCTCACATTGCCCCATCAGCTCCAACTTTCTCCCCATCATCTCTATATTGCCCTCACATTGCCTCCACCATCTCCAACTTGCCCCCATCAGCTCCACATTTCCCCCACCATCTCCATATTGTCCTCACATTGCCCCCCATCAGCTCCAACTTGCCCCCATCAGCTCCATGTTTACCTCACATTGCCCTCCATCAGCTCCACATTGCCCCCACCATCTCCAAATTGCTCCCCATCAGCTGCACATTGCCCCCACCATCTCCATGTTGCCCTCACATTGCCCCCCTTCAGCTCCAACTTGCCCCCACCATCTCCATGTTACCCTCAAATTGCCCCCCCCATTGTCCATTTCCTACCTCCCCCATTGTCCGTTTCCTACGTCCCCGACAGAAGATCTGTCATCTGTGCCTCCTTTGGCACAGTCCTGTAAGTGCTGGAGCTCCCACGCGGTCTCCTATTCAGGAATGCAGAGCGCTGGGAGATGATATCATCTCCCAGCGCTCTGCATTCCTAAAGAGCCGACGAGGGAGCGCAGCGCTTACAAGACTGTGCCAAAGGAGGCACAGACCTGTCCTGCCAGGGAGGTAGGAAATAGACAATGGGGGGGGGCAATGTGAATAAAAAAAAAAAAAAAAAAAAATCCCAATGGCAGGTGCCCCTCGGTGGCGTGCGTCTGCCTACTTTGCCTTATGACAAATCCGGCCCTGTCTAGAATTGCTCCATTTTCTTTACCTCACAAACAGATTCACTCGCACACAAACACATTCACTCAAGTGCATCAGCCACACCCATGAACAGAGGAGCACACATATGCCTCACATGCACACAGACTCATACACATGCACCCGCTTAAAAACACAGACTCACACACATCTCAGACATACACACAAAGTAATGCAAATGCCTGAGATGGACACACACAGAGATGCAGGCAGACACACACAGACATAGAGGCATTCAGACTTACAAAGACCTTTTGTGCCAGTATGTGTCTGGCAATTAACGGTTGGTGGATGCAGGACCTTGCCGCTTATCTTGGGCACCCTGTTTTATGATGGTAGCCCAAAAGATAAGTGTATGTAGGATCTGTGACTACCAGCAGAACCAGATTGGGGGGGGGGGGGGGGCTTAGTGTATGTGGTGATCAGTGATTATCACTGGGCAGAGGAACCAGGCTGGGGGCTCAGTGTAGATGGGGTCAGTCACTACCAGTTGACAGATGAACATGCCTGGATGGTCAGTGTATGTGGGGGTCTGTAACTACCAGTGGGCAGAGTAACAAAGCTGGGGGGGTCACACAGTGTATGTGGGGATCTGTGGGGACACTTCTTCTATAGATCCTGCTTGATTCTAGGGCAGGATCATTTGTAGTTGAGCATCTCTGACCAGCTCTTTGCATATGCAAATGACCCTTAGGATTGGTCACCATAAATGTAACAGGGGAATCCAGATGTGGACCCCTTGCTCAAAGTGCCTAGAGGGATCAGCTTCTCCTCCATGGCAAGGCCCAACAAGGCTGAAATGTATGTCTGGAGTTGGCTGCTTTTCTTGTTCAGAGAGGAATTGCCTGGCACTTTGTGGCTGGGCTACTTTTTGGTAGGATCAGTATGATGTGCTCTAGGATATTTTTGCTCTGTGAAACGCATTAGTGACCTAAAAGATATTGCATCCTGGTTACGACACTTTTCCTATAGAGCCTGCTTGATTCTAGGGCTGGCTCGTTCCTAGTTGAACATCTCTACCAGCTCTTTGCATATGTGGGCATCTGTGACTACCAGCCAGCATTCAAACCAGGCTGGGGGAGGGGTGAATTACCAGTGGGAAATATATGGGGATTTGTGACTACAAGTGGGCAGAGGGACAAGGCTGGGGGGTTAAACAGTGTATTTCACTACCAGTAGGACAGATCTTAGAATTAAAATGGTGCTACACTAGTGATATCCCAGCTCACAACTGAAGTGGAGCTACACTACCGATAGAACAGAGCTTACAACTTAGTCAAAGATACACTGATGACACCACTGTGCTTACATTTGTAATATAGCTACACTCATATATTAGTTAAATTTCAATTGCAACCTCTATGGTATCACTAGAAGTATAGTTCCATTTAAATTGTAAGCTATGTTTAACACAGCTGTAGTTCCATTTCAATGTTAAGCTAATGGATATCACTAATATAGATCCATTTCAAATGATAGCTTTGTGGTATCACTAGTGCAGCTCAATTACACTTGTAAGCTCCCTAGTATCACTAGTGTAACAAAATTTAAATTGTAACATATATCACCAGGTTATCACCCTTTCATTTTTGAAGCTATGTAATATCACTAGTAGAACTGCATTTCAAGGCTTTATTTCAATAGCATGCTCAGTGGTATCACTTGGGAAGCTCAGTTTCAATTATAAGCTTTATGGTATGATTAGTGTAGCGTCATTTGTAATCTCTTTGGTATCATTAGTGTAGCTCCATTTTAACTGTAAGTTTGTAGTATCACAAACATAGCTCAATTTCAGTTGTAAGCTCTGAGGTATTACCTGCGTATCTTCATTTCGACTGTAAGCTGTGTTGTATCACTAGTGTAGCTCAACATTAATTGTACGCTCCATGGTGTCTCTACTGTAAGCTGCTCATTGCTAATGTCGGACTCTTTAAATTATAAGCTCTGTGATATCATTGGTGTAGCTCAATTAAAATTTTTAGCACTGTCGTATCACTAGTGTAGCTCCATTCAATTCTATGCTGTGTGGTATCGCTTTTGGTGCTCTATTTCAATTGTAAGCTCTGTGGTATCACTTGTATTGCTCCATGTCAACTGTAAGCTCTGTGTTGGTCCATTTCAATTGTAAGATCTGTGGTATTACTAGTGTGGCTCCATTTAAATTGTGGTATCAGTTGTGTAGCTCCATTTCAATTGTAAGATCAGTGGTTTCACTTATGTTGCACCATTTCAATTGCAAGCTCTGTGGTATTACTGGTGTAGCTTCATTCCATTTGTGAGATCTGAGTATCATTAATGTAGCTTAATTTCAATTGTAAACTCTGTGGTATCAATAGTTTAGCTACATTTTAATTTTAAGCTCTGTGGAATTACAATTGAAATGAAGCTAAACAAGTTATATATCACAGAGCTTACAGCTGAAATACAGTTAAACTGGCATTGTATCTCCATTTCAATGATAAGCTCTCTGATATTATTAATATAGCTTAATTTCAATTGTAAGCTTTGCATGTCACTAATGTAGCTCCATTACAGTTGTAGTTTCTGCGGTATTACTAGTGTAGCTCCATTGCAATTGTAAGCTCTGTTGTATCACTACAGTAGCTACATCTCTGTTATAAGCTCTGTGTTATTACTAATGTACCTTCATTTCAAATGTAAGCTTTGTATATCAATAATGTAGCTTCATTTCAATTGTAGTCTCTGTGGTATCACTAATGTAACTCTATTGCAGTTGTAAACTCTGTTGTACCACTACTGTAGCTACATCACAATTGCAAACTTTGTGGTAATACAGATAAAATGAAACTACACAAGTTATACCACAGAGTTTAAAGTAGAAATCAAGCTACACTGGTATTGTAGCTCCATTTCAATTATATGCTCTGCGGTATCACTAGTGTATCTACATTTCAATTGTAATCTCTGTGTGATGTGGTATCAGTAGTGCAGCTACATTCCAATTGAAAGCTCTGTGGGACAACAATTGAAATTAAGTTACACAGGTGATACCACAGAGCTTACAGTTGAAATGGAGCTACACTGGTATTGTAGCTCCAATTCAGTTGTAAACTCTGTGGTATCACTGGTGTAGCTGAATTTTAATTGTAAGCTCAATGATATCACTTGCCTTACTTTACAACATTAATGCCAGTTATAAAATTAGCAAATGGGGGTTGACTGGGATGGTGAATTGGAGCAATAACTGGTTGGCGGGATATAAATGTGGGAGGGGTATAATTGGTGGTGGGCCGGGGGCCCTGGGAGCTATCAGTCTGCCCGTGCTTTTATGCAAAAATGTCACTGAAATTGATGCTTAGCTGTAAAAAGCAACAGTAGAGTGAAAACACATATGGGAGGTTTTGCAAGGCAGGTACAAAGAGGTTATTAACTTTGGAATAATTTATGAGCCCCAGAGAAACTGAACCATTTCTGTCAGTCTGTCAGAAAAATCAAAACAATAAACTGGAAAATGTGTGTTACTGTTTAACTGAATGCACTTTTGCTGTGTTGAAATCACATTTTCATTGATTGGATATATCTGGTGATACCCTTATAAACTCCTATGAAGGTGAGTCCATTAACTATGGCTTGTTGAGTACTTAACAATGTTGGTATTATACAATATTGGCATTATATATCTATATATTTCTATCAAAGCAAATTGACGACTTAAAGGGATAGTAACACTTCGTTGTAACTTTATTTTATTTTGTAGGCATTAAAAAAACATGAAGAATGATATAAGTCTTATCTCTCAAACCTTTATGGTTTATGAGATATTCACAAGCAAAGTTTCCCCTCCCTCCCCTTTTACCTAGTGTAAGCCATGTCTTCTCAGATGTGAATCTGGTTGTATGACCAGACAGATAACAGAAGGGGACAATTTTCTTTGTATGAAAACAATGAAAGCCCTTCCCCCCTTGACAAGTTTTTCAGTTTTTTCCCTTATCTTAATTGAAGATTGTCCCTCTCTGCAGTCTACCTGGGCACCTCCCTTCTGATCTGGTTGAACAGAGGGGGGGATACTTTGTTTGTGAATATCTCTTAAACCATAAAGGTTTGAGAGATAAGACTTATATCATTCTTCATGTTTTTTTAATGCCTACAAAATAAAATAAAGTTAAAACGACGTATTACTATCCCTTTAAGGCAAGATCAACCAAATATAGTTCATGTAATGTGAAGAATACAGAAGTTGGGTAGATAAGTTAGAGCATAGTTAAATGAATGCTTGTTTTATTAATATGCCCATGTTTTTATTTGAAAAAATAACTAATGTTTGTGTCTGTGCTTTAATTTTCTTTATAAATATGCAAACGTTACACTTTTTGTAAAGGCAAAGATTCACCCTTTCTCAACTTTTTTATTTATTTATTTTTTTTTTTTGTTTCAAAAATGTTATTGAAGTTTAAATCAGTACATGAAGAATACATACATCAAAACCATTAAATAACAGAAATCTAAGTTCAGACATAGTCGGTAAGTATGTATATCCTGTAAACCCAACAACAACATTCCAAGCGTATTAGAGAGAGAAAGATTTAGTAGGAAGTAAAAGGAGGAAATACAAGAAGATAAGTACATGAAATCAAATAAATCTTGAAGGACATCATCCTATATCCACGTTGATAGCCAGAACAGGCCCAATGTCACGCCAAAAAGGAGTGCAGGGCCTCATGTGGGGAAAGCGATGAAGTAGATAAGTTCATATAGACGGACAAGAAGGGAAAGACACACAGAGGGGAATGAATGAGGCAAGGCAGAGTTAGGGAAAATGGGTAAGAGATGATTGGCAAGATAAAAGAAGCGGCAGGTTGGAAAGCTGGGGGTGTGGAGTGGTCCGTGGTCTATGGTACTCGAACAGGTTAGGCTCAGGAGTACAGACATTTCTGCCATGAAGAGAAATAATCTCTAAAATGTAGAAGATCTCTCATCAAATAAGAGTACATACGTTCCATCTCAAATACCTTCCTGAGACGAGTCTTCCAGTCAGACACAGATGGGGAGTTGACAGATCCATAAAGTGCAGGAATACAAGCGCGGGCAGCCATTAAAAGAAAGAGCCAAGAACGCAACAGTCCCAGTGGGGTGCCGTCTAACCCCAACTCAGAAGGCCAGATATCTAGCAAAAGAACTTGAGGCAATAGGGGTAACTGAAGTCCAGTTAAAGTGACTAAGTGTGTATAAATTGCCTTCCAGAATGGTTGAATTAGGGTACAACTCCACCACACATGCAGTAGGGATCCTTCCTCTAGACCGCACCTCCAGCAGGCCCCAGATATGTTTGAGTTGAATTGTCGTAACACAGTAGAGGTGCGATACCATCCCATGGACAGCTTATAGTTTACAATTTTAAACACTACACTGGTCAATAGAGTAGCACGAAGACAGAAAGAGCTAAACCACTGGGCATCAGTAATGTTGATTTCCAGATCCTGTTCTCATGCCCTTCTATGGAAAGACGGTGACATGGAATCTGTAAGACATAAATTAGCCCTAATAGTGGGGATCCTACCAGCGGTAGCCTTATCTGCAATCACCAGTTTCTCAAAAGGGGCAAGAGCTTGGGTTATAAACCTCTGCAAGTCCGTCAATAGCAATAAGTGACTAATCTGATTGTAATGCCAAAGTTTGTTATTCAGGATGATAAATTCAGTTCTGAAATCCAAAAAAAGACTGGAGCCGGGAGGAAGAGAGGAGACGATCCAAATCTGTAAGACCTGCGGTTCTCACCATGTAAACTGCTGCCGCTGTAACCCTGGTAGAAAATCGTGATTCCCAATAATGGAGAATAAAGGGGACGGGGAAAGAGAGAAGAGTCCATACAATCCTGACCATTTAGACCATATCGACAGGAGATGGCCCATGATCACAGAATGTCTCTAGGAATAAAGTGACTCGGGGTCCATAACAATTGCTGGAAGAAGATTGAGGGGTAAGAGGACTGAAGAATCAGAGCCCAGTCTTTCAATAGGCTTACACTGCATAGCTCCAAGACAAACTGTAAAGATATCGCAAGCCAATACTCCGATATCTCTGGCATGCCTAAGCCACCTCTACGCACCGGCCTAGACAGAACAGATGCACTAATCCTCGGAAGTTTAGAATGCCACACAAAATGACAGAGATGCCGCTGGAGGTGCTTAAGAGAATGCTGAGGAATGGGCAGTGGTAAAGACCTAAGGACATAAAGTACTTTGGGTAGTAGAGTGATCTTGAAAATAGAATGGAAAGCAAAGAAAGGGGAAACCTCTAAGTGCAGTAACAAACACTTTATTGGTATCGTAAAAAATATTAAATAATACCAAAGAACCAGGGCTGGATTTACATCTCAGGAGCCTGTAGGCACAGAAATTTGAAGCGCCCCCCCCCCGTGGACCATCTGCACTGGATACCTCCACAATGCTCCTAATCTCCACGTTGCCCCTCCATCATCTCCATATTGCCCTCATATTGCCCCCATTCAGCTCCATATTGCCCTCACAATGCCCCCATCAGCTCCATATTGCCCTATCAGCTCCACATTGCCCTCACATTGCCCCCCATCAGCTTCATATTGCCCTCACAATGCCCCCCATCAGCTCCATATTGCCCCATCAGCTCCACATTGCCCTCACATTGCCCTCCATCAGCTCCATATTGCCCTCACAATGCCCCCCATCAGCTCCATATTGCCCTCACAATGCCCCCCACCATCTCCACATTGCCCTCCATCGGCTCCAGCTTGCCCCCCATTGGCTCCAACTTGCCCCCCATTGGCTCCACATTGCCCTCGATCGGCTCCAACTTGCCCCCCATTAGCTCCACATTGCCCTCACATTGCCTCCCCCCGTTGTCCGTTTCCTACCTCCGTGGTCGGAGATCTGTATGTGCCTCCTTTGGCACAGTCTTGCACCTGATGGAGCTCCCGCGTGGTCTCCTATTCAGGAAAGCAGAGCGCTGGGAGATGATGTCATCTCCCAGCGCTCTGCATTCCTACAGAGCCGACGAGGGAGCTCCATCAGGTACAAGACTGGGGGGGGGGGGCGAGCAATGTGAGTGGGTGCCGCCGGCGCAGCCAGCGAGGCGGCTAGTTTTTTTTTTTTTTTTAAAGAATATTTTTAAAAAAAAAATCCAAATGGCAGGCGCCCCTCGTTAGCATGCGCCTGTAGGCAGGTGCCTACTTTGCCTAATGGCAAATCCGGCCCTGCAAAGAACCCCCCTCTGGGGGATCTACTCACAAGATAAACCCACAAATAGTGCTCATCAGAAAATATCAATAGACTGTTCCACGGACAAACACGAGCCCTGGTTTCCTCCGTTCACTCTTAGCGTCCTCCACGTCTTCACTACCTTTGGCTCTCTCCGGTGACGTCACCAACTGTCGCGCTGTAGTTCACGTGTCCTGATGTTACCTCAATGGGAACGGGGATCAATCCAGCTCAGTCTGATCAATCACATGTCTCTGCTACTCCTCCTTCTCTCTCTACGTACGTTTCGTGTCAAATCACACTTTCTCAAGAGATTTGTGATTTGACACAAAACATACGTAGAGAGAGAAGGAGGAGTAGCAGAGACGTTTGATTGATCGGACTGAGCTGGAGTGATCCCTGTTCCCATTGAGGTAACATCAGGACACGTGAACTACAGCGCGACGGTGGGTGACCTCACCGGAGAGAGCTGAAGGTAGTGAAGACGTGGAGGATGCTAAGAGTGAACGGAGGAAACGAGGGCTCGTATTTGTCCGTGGAGCAGTCTATTGCTATTTTCTGATGAGCGCTATTTGTGGGTTTATCTTGTGAGTAGATCCCCCAGAGGGGGGTTCTTTGGTATTATTTTTTTTTTTTACAATCCCAATAAAGTGTTTGTTACTGCACTTAGAGGTTTCCCCTTTCTTTGCTCTCCTTTCCGTTTTTCTATTTTAGAGTTTAGGTATCTTTTACAAGTTGGCACACTTGTGGATTGGACGGAGCATTTTTAAAGGGGAACTTCTTTTATAAAACCAACATATAAGGACTTTTTAATGGACTAATAGCGTTCAAATTTGAGCACTATATAAAGATTATTTTGTTAGTTGAGTGATCTTGGACAAATTTATCCGACCCGTCCAGGAAATAAATAATCCGTCCCTGCAGGAAATATCCTGTTTGAGCGTTTGCTCCAGCATACCAAGATTTAGTGACACCACTATTGTCAAAGTCGGAGGAATATAAATCCCCAGGTACTTAAGGTGCGAGTCGGCCCATGGGAAGGGGAAGCTCGTTTGGAGGTCAGATTGCAGGTCTGGTGAGATGCAAAGCCCTAGAAGTTCCAACTTTTGAAGGTTAACCTTCATACCGGAGAGGGAGCCAAAGTGATCTAGTAAAGTCATGAGGTCCTGCAAAGAGTCAAAATGGTGAGTCAAGCTGGCTAGTATATCATCCTCAAGCCGTATGGTGGATAAAAACGGTTTCAGCATAAGTACAAATAACAAAGGGGAAAACGGACAGCCTTGGCGGGTCCCATTGCGAATGGGGAAAGGGGAAGAGAGAATGCCATTCACACTAATATGGGCAGATGGTGAGTTGTATAAAGAGAGTATAGCGGTCAGGAATCGATCACCCAAACTGATCCACCTCAATACCTCTATCATGTAAGTCCAGTCCACTTTGTCAAAAGCTTTCTCTGCGTCTAAGGACAGTAGCAGAGAAGGCTCGGTGCTGGATGACTCCACCTGTAATAAAGTTAAAGTGCGGATTATGTTATCCCTGGTTTCTCTGCCAGGCACAAAGCCTGCCTGATCTGGGGCAATAACCGATGAAAGCAGAGGCTTGGGTCTGGAGGCAAGAACTTTCGCAAAGAGCTTCAAGTTATTATTAAGCAAAGAGATGGGTTAGTAGCTCCCGCAACAGGAGAGATCTTTCCCCGGTTTGGGTATGACAGTCACAAACGCTCTCAGAGAATGAGGAGACCAGGGAGACCCAGACATAATAGGATTAAAGAAGATAGTAATGTGAGGCAGCAGGGAGGAGAAAAAAGTCTTGAAATATTTAACTGAGAAGCCTCCCGGACCTGGACTTTCCCCAGAGGGGTGGACTTGAGAGAGCAAGGACTTTATCCTCAGAAATTGGAGATTCAAATGATTGTGAGACACTCGGGTCAAGATGAGGCATGCGTGCCTGTGCTAGAAATTCCCGGATCCCTGGGACAGGGTCATAAGGCGTGGTCGGTGGCTCAGAAGAGCGCAGATTATAAAGATGCTCATAAAACCTGGCAAATTCTGCAGCGATATCTTCATAGTTGAGTAAAAAGGAACCAGAGTGAGATGAAATACTATGAGCATGAGAAAATGCTCGAACTTTTCGGACTAAGGAAACAAGCATCTTGCCGCACATTTCCCCATGCAAGTAGTGTTGAAATTTAAACCACATATGGGATTTCATAGATTGAGCTCGTAGAAGTGAAGCTAACTCAGATCTAGATGTTGAGAGCTGTTCAAATAAGGGAGGCGCCTACGTAGCCTTGTGTTGT
Organism: Rhinophrynus dorsalis; assembly: GCA_037306005.1. Lineage (NCBI taxonomy): Eukaryota > Metazoa > Chordata > Amphibia > Anura > Rhinophrynidae > Rhinophrynus > Rhinophrynus dorsalis. Next base: position 118,733,667 of record CM074724.1, read on the forward strand.
TTCTCTAAATCAGCTATACGAGTTACCAAACGATCCAATGTTTGTCTCACAGCCCTCTTTTTCCTACTGCCAGAAGAGATCAGTAAGCCCCTTATATAGCACTTGTGTGCTTCCCAAATCGCAGGAGCGGACACGTCAGGTGTGACATTAGTGGAGAAAAAGAGATCTAAACCCTGCAGAACACGATCCTTGACACCCTGATCCGACAATAGTGATTTGTTAAGTCTCCAGTGTCTTGCAGGTTTAGGGACAGCATCAAATGCCAGGGTGAGAAAAATTGGAGCATGATCCGATAAAGAAATAGAACCTATCTCTACTTTAGAAAGCATACTGAGATGGTATTGACTAGGAAAGAAATAATCAATGCGGGAGTGGGGATGGGAGAAAAAGGTATGATCCCTAGAATGTGGATTTACTATACGCCAGGTATCTATCAGCCCAAGGTCCGACAAACTAGATAACACTTGGGAAGGAACCTTACAAACCGGGGTGGGACAGCTGGAGCTGCGATCAAGAGCAGGGTCGAAATGTAAATTGAAATCCCCCCAAAATAAGTAAACCATCCTGGAAGTCCTGTAAGGTCCGAAGGGTATCCCTATAAAAGGACAAGTGCCCAGATGTAGGGGTGTAAACAGTAGCTAGTGTGACCGGTACCCCAGCTAATTTTTCATTCAGGAACAAAAACCGACTCTGGTAGTCCGCTTTGACAGCATCAGAGAGCCAGTGAATATTGCATTCTACCAAAATAGCAACTCCCCGCTTTTTCTCTAGGGAAGACACAGTCCAGGCCTCTGGGAACTGTTGCGCTGTGAGTCTCGGCTGCGAGGACCACCCCAGGTGTATCTCCTGGAGGAAGACTATGTCCTACTGGAATCGTATCAGGTCACGCATCACCATGGAGCGTTTCTCAAGGCTGTTAAAGCTCTTCACGTTGTAAGAAACAAATTTAATGTGGGGTAAAGGCATGATGGTTCAGTAAGAGAAGTAACGTATGTATCAAGCTCCACACATCTACCAGAGGATTAAGACACTGCCGTCTAAAAGGAAAAACAGGAGAAGGGAGGGGGAAGGTCAGGGTATACATATGGGAGGGGAAAGGAGAGTAGAAAGAACAAAAGGGAAGTATGGAAAAGAGAAAAACAGAGAAAAGAGGTAAAGTTGGCATTAGGGAATAAGCCGCAGCGCCATCAACCATTAACCAAAGCCAATGGTCGCGGGCACTGTACACAAGAGCGGGATAGGCCCAAAGGCCAAGTAATAGAAGCAGAAAAACTGCAAGTACATTCTGAGAGCAAGGTATATACATGATCTCAGAAATTAAGCACAATAACCAGGCATAGAGTATAAACATTATACAGGCATGCTTTATTGCAGTCAGCGGCTCCTCAGTACAATGCAGGAAATGTGCTAGCCGATATACAAAACAAAACAAGGAGGAACAAACAGAAACCAATGATAAACCAATGATGCCCCCTGGAAACATAGCACTGAGCAAATAAGATATGAGGTAGCATCAATCCAATCTGAGCGGGAGCTGAGACACCTACTAGTACCTAGGGTAGAATGTCCCAGTGAGTCCACCGGCGCATCAGAACCCGCCTAGAGAGATCAGAGATGTGAACCTAGAGACCCCACCACCACCCCACCAGACATGTCCCACTCACCATGGCCTCAGGAGTGTAGGGCAGGGAAAACGTCCCAAGAAATCTCTAAAGCCAACCCCATCTGGCGACAAGGACAATCCTGGTGCTGCAACCAAACCCCATAGAAAAAGTATATGCACCAGTGGAATCGGAATGGTTCCAGCCCCGCACACCTAAGTCAAAAACAACTCTCCCGTTCCCAGTAGTGTGAACACTCACTGTACCCAACAAGCCACCAAGAACTGATGCATATCCCATGAGGGAAATATAGCATACAGTAAGCAGATTAACCCCAGGACATTACAATTCCATAAATAGCTTTAAACAGTAACATACATCAGTAATAACATTAACATAGAATAAAGGTGTTCGTATACTCAACTGCATTTCTTCAGGGCAACAGTATAGACAAGTTCGTCAAGAACTGTCAAAAGGGGTAAGATGTGCAACAAATCTCATGATCAGGCAGTCCAACTCCAGAAGATGGCCGCAAAAAGTCTTCGCTATTCACCCCTCCACAGCCTTCAAATTCGACGGCTCCATTCTGTGCCTCTTGTGTTTCAGTGGCATGCCACCAAGTGCCAGCGATGCTGGTTAGCCTAGAGCTTCGGACCTTGATCCATGGCCCACGGTGTGGGTGGGGGTGGTAGGGAAATTGTCAAAGTGCCACAAAATTCATCCACCTCTCCCAGGTCTCTCAAAGCTGCAGTTTTGCCTGCATGTGAGGAGGTGAGCTGGAAAGGAAAGCCCCAGCAATTCAAAATTCCTAGAGCATGTAGGTGTTCAGTTAAGGGCTTTAATTGGCATCTCAGCGAGAGGGTAAATGGGGACAGGTCTTGATAAACCTGTATCTCCACCCTGGCATACTTGAAGAAAGGATTGTTCCTACAGGCAGCCATGATAGTGTTCTCATCCATGAAATAGTGCAGCTTACAAACAATGTCGCGCAACGGGTCAGCAGGGCTTCCTCTAGTACGGAGAGCCCTGTGTGCCCTATCTATGAGTATCACAGGTTTCGGAGGCCTCTGTAGTATATCAGCAAAAAAAGATTGGAGAAACGAGTCTAAGTCCTTCTGCGGGGTGGACTCCGGAACTCCCTTCAACCACAAACTGCATTGGCGACCACGATTATCCAAGTCAATGATTTTATACTGTAGAAAATTAATAGTCTCCTGCTGCGACAAACACAACTGTGTCCTTGGTAGATAGAGAGGCTACAGCATCAGATGAGACAGAAGGCAGTTGAGCCATCTTGAGATCCCGAGATGCGAGTTCAGACTCGAAGGCAACTGCGTCACTGTGAACTGAGCTCTGGTGTGATTGCGCTGATGGAGGCCTAGAAGGTGGGCTCGGTGTTGCGCGTAGATAGGGTGCCAGAGAGCCACTAATACTGCCAGTAGAGCCAGATTTCTTCTTTTTAGGTGGTATTAGATAGAAGCCCAAAGAAGTAAATCAGGTTGAGGTGCCATTAAGACTTCAGAAAAGCCTGTAGAGAAAGCGTTAGGAGGTAAAAGCTATACTATCATGAGTCCAATCAGATCGGCAGTTGGGAACGCCCCCCCTGCTTATTTTTTATTTTAACTTGCCCACACTTTTCATCATCATCATCATCACCAAAAAAGTGTTATTTAACAAAGACAAGCCCCTTCCACACAGCTCAGATTAATGAACTTATATACTTTTTGTTAGGAGGTTTGGAGAAAATGCTTATTGTGGATCTAATGGTTGCTCCTACTGTATGTCCAGTATTTGTTGCAGGTGATGGTCTATCTTAATATCATTTACTGTACTACATGGGCTTTTTGGAGTTTCTCTGATCATTTTAGACATCACAACTTTTTTGCTGAATCAATATACTATTTCAACTCTGCAGTACAGCAGTGTTCTACTCTTTGTATTTGCTGATTTTTCAACTTTATCTTTTACTATATACATTTTGATTTGATTTTACTAATTGCATTCCATTCCAGTGTAATATTTAGAGTTGTACACATGCTTGTGCTTTTACAAATGTAAATCATTTTGGAGCAGTTTTTCTAATCCACATTTAATTCTCCGTGATTTCAGACATGATCATCATCTGGGTTTGGTAGCTGCGTGTCTTCTTTCTATGTAACTATGTATGTAATACAATATGTATATAATCATTACTTAAAAGCTATCAATGATTATATATATCAAAAAATGTCCAAAGGGGGGAAAGAGAGATATAAAGGGAGAGACCGGAGGGGGGATGGATACTCTGTTGACAGACATTATTATTTTGGGAATTAACCCTGAAATGGAAATAAACTGACAATAAGCTATATTATACAAAAAACAGAGTACACAATATAGAGTTTTTTTGTCTATGATCCATTTTGATGTTCTAACAGATGGTTGATTCAATAGATCACTGGTAGAATGGTAAATCAGTTGTTAAAAATGTGTTGGGTATTAAAAAAATCAAAAACAAAAACAATTTACACACCTGTTGATCTGTGACTTTGCACCCTTGCTTTCCTTGTATGGCCTTATGGCCAATAACCCATCTCAGTTTATCCTGAAACTGTTGCAGGTCAATGTTCTGCAGGGCAAAAACATGTATGATCAAATGTAAGGGTTTCACTGAGGTATGTGCAGGTCGATTCATGAAATTCAATTACATGGTCAATGTAGTATTTTATTGATCCAATAGGTTAAAGACGTAATAAACAAGATCAAGGGTCTCAAAATGCACTTGGCTAATGTGTATCACGTGACAATGCTGGTTTCATCAGTGGCAATGCATATTTTTTAAGCATTTACTCTGCTGAAGCAAGTAAAGTGAAAAGCATAATGTGGGAATATTTGAGACCCCCCAGTCTTGTTCATAATGTTGTTATTGCAACAGATAATAACATTTGCCAAATTTGCCAAAATTCACTAGTATTTCATACTGTAAATTAATCGATGTGCCTCAGAAACAGGTGAATCTCTCTCTCTCTCTCATCCCTGGCAGGGCAATATATTTACTAGATAGATAGATAGATAGATAGATTGATAGATAGATATATATTGCCAGGATGTACCTTAAAGATTAGTTAACAGTCACTAAACAGTACTCTCGGGGTTTCAGAGAAGTAGAAAAAAAGCTTTAAGCTGTGTTTATTAGTAGGTCAACATTTTGGCGATCACTGTCAGCTTTGTCAAGACAAACACCAAGTGAACATAAACCACAACATATACCACAAAACCTCTAAAAGGGTGCCAAATGCAAAAGACAATAGTGTCTGAGATGTTAGTGTGATGTATACCACAACCCAAATAATGTGACCAAAAAGAATAACAAAAAAATTATCATGAACATAAAAAATCAAAGTAAATGAATGAAATATAATCTGCCTCCCTGTACAGCTGTCAGGAGAACTGCTGATGCTCTACGTTGCTTGGAGTGCGGGTGGAAAGCATATAAAGCAAACAGGACAGTGTACATCCATTACTCCATTCGTGCACCAAAGCCAGCCAGAAGATATAAAATGCATATACCAAAAAATATAACTTGAAATGAAAAAGGCTGGTGAAGTTCTCATCACCAGCAAATAAAACGAGGAGGCATGTCGCCAGTGATGAGGAGGCTTTCCTTAATCCCTCCTACTCCTACCTGATGTTCAGGTAGGAGTGTATGCAGGGGAGGACGCTGCTGTCCTGCAGTCATCTGTACTGATCTCCCAGCCTTATTGGCTGGGAGATCAATACTTGGGGGGGACATCAGGAGGGGTCCTAATGCCCTCCAAAGAGGTATGTGTAACTGAATAAATAAAAAATAAGTAAAAGTGTAAAAAGTTGGAGAGCCATACTGCTCTTCAAGGTCCTCACTACTGATCAATATCTGGGAGCGGTCTTGATGCCCCCCAAAGAGGTCAGAGAAATACAAATCAAATAATATAAGCTGTGTGGCAGAGTGGTGTCCAACATGTTGCTCTGCAATTTTACCCTGCCTCCTGCTCCATTGTGTCAACTGGCATAGCTCCCAAGTGTCCCTGTTTCAGATCCAAATCCCTCTTTCCCATTGTGGTGTCCCTGTTTTAGGAGCTCAGACTGTATGGTATGTACATAAGTGTATCACAATGCTCCATAGCAATACAATTCATGTTAATGTTTGTCTAAATGTTAATATACTTATTTATAAGCTAACCTGTGTAAATAAAGTAATCTGGTATTGCTCTAATTACTTATTCAGTTACACAAAGAGGTGGTAATAGGTCAAGAAATAACCTAAAAATTCACAGTAAAACCCCACACATAAGCCATGCCCCTAGCAACACCAGCTAAAACAAAACTGTCCAAAACTGGCCATTTGAAATGTTAGGAGATATGCACTGGTAGGCCTAGACCCCCCCCCCCATCCTGTTTCCACTGCCCACTGGTATTCACACATCCCCACATACACTGACTGACCCCCCCCCCCCCCCCAGACTGGTTCTACTGCTCACTGGCGCTCATATATCCCCAAATACACTGGCTGACCCTGCCCAGCATTGGAAGTAAAAGATCACCACATACATTGTCTTACCACCTGTCATGGTTTTACTGAACACTCAGACAATTTGGTTAATGTAAAAAATGCAGCTTTATTAAATAAATAATAAAGAACAGAGATGCCCTTCAACAAGTCCAGACCCAGACAGAGGATAAGCTCTTCTGGATCTCACACAGGTCAGGGTACAAACAAAAACAGGTATGTACAGTAACTGTAATGCAGAGTGTAGAACTGGAACAGGAACTGGAGCAAAACCTCAGCAGTACCAGCAAGGAGGTGCCCTAGGCGAGGTAAGTACAGAAGGGCAAAATCCCCAGTGGAACAGGGGAAACAGACGAGACCACCGGACTTGCCCAGAAAACCAGGTATAGGCAGCCTGAGTGACCGGCACAGACACAGGTACACAGAGTTATGCCCAGAGGCAACCGTAGGAGGCCCAGATAATACTGTAAGGGATCGGCAGCCCAAGTGATGGGCACAGATACACCTACTCAGAGGTTATGCCCGGAGGCAACCGGAACAGGCACAGGCTGTATAAGGATTCATAGGACGATTGTCTTCAAGCTGAAGAACTGTTCACTGTTGTGGTGCTTACATACAAATGCACATTAAACTTCAACGTTTAAAATTATTTTTGTATGTATATAATTTTTGTAAACATTGTTTCTGCACTGTGCATGCTAACATTTGAAACATGGATCATTGTACACAACGATTCAGATTTACCAAATTATATTTATACTTAGTCATAAAACTAACTTCCAAATGAAACAAATATGTGTTAAATATATATTACTTACATATCCATACACAAATAGCAGTATCCCTATAAAAAGGTCGCCTATATTATGATACTGTAACTCACAAATTGAAACAGATAAATGTTTGCTATATTATGAGCCGTTCATAACTCTAGCAGTGGGTACATTTTTACTAGATGATGCAGCTGTCTCAGAACTGGCTAATCCAGTTTGTTTCTTGCGAACTACGAGTCCCATTGTGCATTGCGAGTTAAATTGTCACTTCCCCCATCCATGTAATACTAATAGAGCAGCAACTGAGCAGCTGCACATACAAACAGGCAGGTCTGGAGCCAGCCCTCTGTATTGCTGCGCTGAGATCTTGTGGTCCATACAGAGTGTAGTATCAATCATCATCATCCACCTTTGACCGATGGATTCCATTCTAAACAGCAGCGTGGAGCCAGATTATTACAAACTGCTTGGCTGTGATGAGCTGTCCACGGTTAGTATCACTGTAATATGTTCTCCAGAGTACAACCAATTTTTTGATTGTTATATAGATTTGTGCATTGTGGAACAGCCTATCACATTTGATCGTTTTACATATTATGGGATATAACCTAAATTATCATCTAACGATTGCATAAAAAAGAAATACATAAAGAAAAATATTTAATAGCCATGAAAACTATAATCTTTAATTATTGAGTGCCCTCTGGCAATCAGATGGTTAACATGTCAAATATAACTCACTTATAGTAGTTGCCTGTATAATTACAGTAATATGATTATTTTCTCATAATCTTTTCCACAGTGATATAGCATTGTACATACCTCCCAACATTTCAACTTGCCAAAGAGGGACACTTGTGTTTTAGGGGGTGTGGCTGGTGGGTGGGGCATTATCAAGAAATTTTAGGCTGTTTCGTGACCAGTTGAGACCTCCTTGTGTAACCTAATAATTGACTTATAACAAGACCAAAGTATTTTATTTACACAGACTGATTTATAAACACATTTACTGACATTTAGAAAACATTTAATGTGAGTTTTATTACTGTACAGCAATGTAATACACTTACATACACATGACAGAGTCTGATCTTTTAAAAAGAGGGACATCAGGGTGGTAATGAGGGACAGAGGGATTTGGGTCTAAAAGAGGGACTGTCCCTCCTAAAGAGGGACACTTGGGAGGTGTGATTGTATGTACATTCATCTATAATGTTTGACACTCAGAGGGTTAATAATATGTTCTGTAAATACATTTTTCAAGAAAATGAAACAAAACCAATTGCATCTTAGGGTAGAAATGCACATTCTTAACACTTCCAGTGATTTAAATAGGGCTGTCAGATCTCTGAATTCTTGAGAAACTCTCCAGTGCATTGCAGATCAATGCATTAGAGACCTCTCTAGCAATCAGGGGGTTAAAAGTTCAATATAAACCAATGAGAAGTTTAATTTTTCCCTATGGTGCAGCTGGTTTGCCCAGAATAGCCAGAATACAGCCTTTGATCTTGATGTCTGTTCACATCATTTCAAACAATCCTTTCAACCCCCCCCCCAAAAAAAAAATAAAAAAAAAATATATATATATATATATATATATATATATAAATGAATCACAGTAGCAGTCGCAGGGCTTGGTGAAATAGGATCAAATGTTTATTGTCAACGTTTCGGCCAAACTAGCTGGCCTTCCTCAAGACATGATTAATTTTCTTGTGCGTCCTGGCTAAACTGACTGGACCCAGGCATTTGACTCCTGAGATGTGAGTGCTTCCAGACCATTTTTGATATATATAGAGACAGAGACAGACACAACATTTTAAACAATATTCAGTAAATGCAGGGCAATTTATTAGTTTCAATTTAAAAATATGTCCTAGATATGAATTATTTATATTAAAACACATATAAATACATGTAATTAGGGAAGGTTCACAGCAGAGGTAACATGGTATCACTGGTTTTCAGTTGCATTATACGAAACTCATGTTCACTTCATGTGAGGCAGAGCTTGCCTAACCTGAAGTGCCATGTCATGGTAGGCAAGTTTATCATGGCTTTGGACCCTAACATGTAAACAAACCTCACTGTTTATTAGCTTTAGTAAGTCACAGGTTATTTATTGATAAAGGTCAGGATTTGATAAGCAGCATGCTTTCTTTCCTATTTGTATATGTAACTAAGGAGTTACATACACAAATACTCCTGTATTTCTACAGCTAACACAGTACCAACACGTAGCTTATATGTAACTAAGATATAGTTCTTGCAGCTCTTCTGACTATATATACTGTATGTAACTATATGAATACTATTGGTAATTTGAAGGTTAATTCTTTTTAACAATTTTTTTTAACCCCTTAAGGACCATCCGATCTTGCGGCCGGCACTTAAGGACCATGGACCTTTTTTTTTTTTTCTGAATTGGATTCAGGACTCCCCAAACGGCGTGCAGCTGCATGGGGAGCCCTGAATTCCATGGTCATCCTGGCACATCATGTGCCCTTATGGCTCGCCGACCCATGACATGCCAGGACCGGAAAAGGGTCCTTAAGGGGTTAAATTGTAAGTTCTGCTAGTCATTTGCAATGTAAATAGTTTTTGAGAAATCAACCTTTATTTGTTAATGGTGCAGTCTGACACTTGGTGGCACAGTGTGAATGAATCGAGACCAAGCGTAACCAAACCTGGTTCTCAAGAACTACTAACAAGGCATGTTTTCAAGATATCCCTGAATGAGCACAGATGGACCAATTAAAGTGACTGAGCCACTAATTAGTCAACTTGTGCTCCAGCTAGGAGAAGCTAAAAACATACAGTGTGTTGTTGGTACCTCTTGGGGACCATGGCTGGCTAACGCTGATCTATCCTTAGCCTACACAATTCATTTCTAATAGTATGGCAAGAGGTAAGTTTGGCCTCAAAACAATGGATTAGCATACTGTGCCATCAAGCAAAAAGGGTAATTTCTCAAAAAATATTTATTTTACAGAGAAAATTCTAGTATTATATATAGGCAGATTTTAATTCTTTGTAAAACAAACCATATTTTTCTTAAGGTGAAAGGTCTATTTTAATCCTCCCTTCTATTGATTCTATAAGTCGCTTAGTGTGCGTTTCTATGAATATTTGCAATGCTATTTTTTTATATTTTCTATTTCTTCAACACCTTGATCAATGGTGTGGTCTCCGGATTAGATAAAAAGATAGCATTCAAGGAGTTAATTTTTGGATGCCACCTGGGTGCACTGCACTAGGAGGAAGAACCCATGGGGAAATGTTAAGAATTTAGCAGAGCGACAAAGTATCTTTGTTCATACATTGGCTCAAAAATTATGAGCCTGCACATTTGCTTCTTTAACAACGCTAGTACATACCGGTGCACACAATCCATTTTGTTACGACTTTAACGCACTTCAACACACGCAAGCACAAATGCTACCCCTTTACTACTTATATGTAGTAAGCAATGACAATTTCCTCCTTGTCTTGCTAGTACACTCCAAAATGTCCAAACTGCCTGCCTCTTGGTGCAGTTGTCATAAGTATGGTCATTTCTTGTGAAAATTGCTTAAGATTAGGTACTGGAAAGATGCACCACATAAAAATCAGCCGCTGTTCCTATTTTAGCCAGGAATCATATCTGTACGTCCCCTTCATCATGTTTCTTCACCCATTACACCAGTGCATTACTGGACATTCAATGAGGATCATCCTACTTTTGGTGCTTAAGAAGGTTTTTTGTTTTTTTAACCAATTCTAGTTTTGATGCCAAACAGCAATCTAGTAGATTGCATCTGCAGAAATGCCATAGTACCATAGTACTGATGTCTTACTCTTCTAATAAGTTTGTTAAAAAAAACTCTTAAAATCACCCATATCTACAATACCATATTTGTAAATCAATTTGCCATCATATGATGCTCATATTGTATGTGTGTGTGATTTAATTATATTATAACTGGTTGTTAGGATGTGAGTCATTGGTTCTTATCAGTTTTGTTTATCTTTTTTCACTATATTCTTATGACCAGACTGGCTTGTTTAATCTACATCTGCACATCAGTTAATTTCAAGAGTAACTTTGTGGAGAAAGATACTATATAGTGTAGTTGCTAGGTTTCTAAAAGCCCTGGAGCTTGGGCCAACCTAATATAATATTATTGCACTGTGCATCCCAGTTGCCTCAATTTTGTTAGGGAGATTAGCTCTATTACAAACTGAAAAACATCCTAGGGGTTTAGTCATAACTGGCATAATCTGGTAGCACACAAAATTCCGGTTCTGTATATGTACATCCATCTCTTGTATAATCTTGTACCTAGGTGCAGTCTCTTTTAGCTCACATGTGCTATACACAGATAAGAAATCTGAATACTCATCATACTGATCCTGCCCAGATGACTGCCCAGCCCCCAAGTGCCAGGCAATTCCTCTCTGAGATAGAGAATTAGCTAACACCAGGAGGGAGAGGCACTAAGGTGTGATAAAGCAGAGATAACTACTCCAGTGATATCACTTCTCCAGGTCCTATGCTATTCTATGGAGCCTATGCACTAAGATTTATCAGGTGGCAGAGATGTTATTTCATTCATAGGTTCCATACAATAACATAGGGATTGGAGAATTGATATGACTGGAAAAGTTATGTCTTCTTTATCACAACTTAGTGCATAACCCCCTCGGTGTTTTGAACGTATTGGTGAGGACCATTCTTGTCTATATTATGTATATAAATAGTTGGGTTCAACTTTGTATGGGGGATGTGTCAATATCCTCTTGCTTCCACCAATAGTACGAAACCTTCAGCTCTAACATGACTTTATTGGTTAATTTACTGTAAATATTGAGCAATTCTTTGTTTTGGTTTTTGTATTTGACACTCCCATTGCAGATTATTTGTTTGGAACATGTTGTTTTGAAGGTTGCTTATTGATTAGGAGTAGAGGAGGGTTAATGGGAGTGTTTGTTTGCTCAAAAGTGGCTAGAACATTTGTTCCTTAACTCCTTGGGTACTAGTGAGGTTTCTAATGCAATGCTTCACACTTCTCTAGCATCCAAGGTATTTATTTTGGTCAGTGAAAACCTTTTTTTAACATTTTTATCTCTATTTATCAATATGCATATCTTACACTCCTGCTATAGTCTCTTTCTTAAATATTTCCCATACTTTGATCTTTTGAGTTGTTATAATAAGAGATGTAACAGTTGTTAGTGCCAGGTACATAACTGTTTTTTTTCCTCAAGTAATGTATTTTATTGCAAGGAAGCACATGGGCTTCTCTTCTAATGAACCACCAGTAGTTCACTGAAACAGTAACTGCTATAGACTGCCAACTCAATTGTGCAAGGACCACAGCTTTCTGGATCTAAAGTAGTCAATGAATGGAATTATGCTAATGTTTTGATATTGTTGGCTGTAGTTTATTCAGAAGAAGCATCTGGAAATTGTTTCCTACACCTTCATCAGATGAACATCTCTTCATCCTTTTAATAGTATAGGAAATTACAATGAAACTTTAACAAATTCAATACTCACTGACTGCAAGTTTTTGGTATTGTTTCCCATACCTTTATCAGAATGAATATCTGTTAATTCTGATGAAAATCTGGTGGAAATACATATACACATGGTAATTTTTTTGGGATAATTTCTGATTAACCTGGATGTAATATTGCTTCTTTTTCTGAGGATATGATTTGTTTGATATGTAACCCTTTGAGTGCCAGAGGGGTAAGCGTACCCCTCTGGCACTCAACGGGTTAAGTTTCTCCACACCTGTGGAATCCAGTCCATAGACCAGACAGATAACAGCAGGGGACAATCTTCTTCCTACGAGAACAGTGAAAGCCCTGCTCCCCTTGACAAGTTTTTCAGGTTTTTCCCTTATCTTAGTTGAAGATTGTCCGTCTCTGCAGTCTACCTGGGCACCTCCCTTCTGATCTGGCTGAACAGTGTTACATCAGTAAAAGGGGCGGGAGGGAGAGACTGTGTAATTGAATTACTCTTGAACTACAACTGTGACAGAATTGAAATAACACTTTCCAAAGTCCAAATACTTTAATGATTAATTAGAGCTGCTTTTATTATGAAACATTACTATCCCTTTAAATCATTGGCATTATGGTGAAGATTTTTCTTCTATATTGCAATTGTTTTTCTCCAGAATTGCTGCAATTTTTCATATAAAATCACTCTCATGTACTTTGAGCAACAGCTGAACTAAACGTTAGCAAGATTTGGACCATGCTTTGGGGAAATTGCATTTGTTCATGTTTCACAAAGAAGAAAGAAGCGGAAAGTGAATCATGATAGTTATCTTCTGCTCAAGGGGAATTTGTGTCTGAACATTGAGTAGGTATAATGTAAGTATAGTTAATTCATTCTGACAAATGTGTTGTTTTTTTTTCTTTTACTTCAGGTTGAACAAATTCTTGCAGAATACAAAGTTCGGGCCCTTGAATGTCACCCTGACAAGCAACCCGGAAACCAGAAAGCTGGTATGTTATAATATAACACTTTATTTGAATTAGAACAGTTAACCCATCCAGTCTGGATCTGTCACCCAGTGCCCCCGTTAAATAGAACGTATGACCCAAGATAAATAAAGATAATTAAAATGTCCTCCATATTCTGCTAGCAATTTGTATATATATATATTTTTTTTTAATTAAGAATTATATGTTGGAGGTACTATATTGAAATTAATGCTAACTAGTTTCTGTGTTGGAAAAATATTAACATACATTGTATTATGAATTAATCCAGACAGAGCCCACACATATTGGGATCTTTTCTAATAAATAGTTTTTGAGTCATTTTAGGTTTTCTTCTAGGTGGAAATATGAGGCAGTTTATGCTAATTAGTTTTTGTGCTGGGTCAGCATTACCAAACACTGTTCTATGAATGATTATAGGCAAAGTCTACCCACTTAAGTAATTGCACCTCGAATATTCAGTGCAGTTTTGGGCACCAGTTCTGAAAAAGGATATTCTAGAACTGGAGAGAGTACAGAGAAGAGCAGCAAAATTAAGGGAATGGAGGATTTATGAGGAACGTATGACGTTGTATGAAGAACAACTAGACAAATTTGGTTTATTTACTTCAGAGAAAAGACGACTAAGAGGAGATCTTATCACAATGCACAAGTATATGAGAGGTCAATACAACGATCTCTCAATACAATACAACACCCCTTGAGATTAGAGGAAAGGAGGTTTCGGCTTCAGCAGAGGAAGGGTTTTTTTTACAATAAGGTTTGTTAAATTATGGAATTCCATGCCCATGGGTGTGATTATAGCAGATATAAAGGATACATTTAAGAGAAGATTAGATACATTTCTTTCAAAAGGGAACATACAGGGTTATACTATGTATTAGTAGGCATCAGGAAGGCTATATCATTCTCATGTCTCTGGGTTATGAGGCAAAGGTTGAACTTGATGGACTTGTGTCTTTTGTCAACCTAATTTACTATGTTACTACGTAATAACACTGTGAGGGATGAGTTGACCCTAAGCAAAAAATATAAACATACTTTAATTCTCTGTAACATAAAATATACTTGTCTTCTGGTAAAAAGTTCACTTTAAAAATAAATGATGTCCATTAATATTTGAGGGAAAAGTAGTCACACTAGTATGCTTGAAATGAAGAATGAGGGAAAAACAGTCACGTTAGTATGCTGTAAATGACGAGTGGACCTCACATCTCCCTGACCATATGACCACAGGATTAATTGTTTGCTTCCTGAGAGACTGGAACTGCTGAGATCCAAAGTTGTCCCCTTGAAAGGAAGTCCCTTTGTGAATGACAGAAATGACCATGCTTTAAAATGCCATGACCTCTAGCTTCTACCATTTGTGGAATAGTCATTTTATTTATTTTTGCATTGGATGATGTCACACTACTCCTACTGATTGACTGTCCTTTTCTTGATCTCATTTTTATATATTTTAAGGCTGGGACTTTCTGCCCAGCCTCACATTATGAAATTAAAGGGATAGTAATGTTTCATAATAAAAGCAGCTCTAATTAATCATCATAGTATTTGGACTTTGGAGAGTGTTATTTCAATTCTGTCAGAGTTGTAGTTCAAGAGTAACTCAATGACAAAGTATCCCCATCCTGCCACTTTTACTGATGTAACACTGTTCAGCCAGAGCAGAAGGGAGGTGCCCAGGTAGACTGCAGAGAGGGACAATCTTCAATTAAGATAAGGGAAAAACCTGAAAAACAGGGCTTTCATTGTTCTCGTAGGAAGGAGATTGTCCCCTTCTGTTATCTGTCTAGTCTTACAACCAGATTCCACATCTGAGAAGACATGGCTTACACCATAAAGTTTTGAGAGATAAGACTTATAGAGTTCTTCATGTTTTTTTAATGCCTACAAAATAAAATAAAGATAAAACAAAGTATTACTATCCCTTTAAGCTGCTAAAACTTCCTGTCTTAAAAGTCACTTTAATGCTTATTCCACAATGCTCTATTGTCAGATTACATTTCTATAGATTGTGGATATGTGATTCAGAAACCTGATTCAGATTCCTATAGGACAGCTACTTTTATTTACAGTATTTTTTATAGTCTTTGTAATCCTGGTGTTTTGCATGTTTCCCTCTTACATGTCCGTATTTACACTATTACATTCATATACCTATGAAATAATCTTTGTATACCTTATGATTGGTGGCCATTTTTACACTTTTAATGTGTAACACATGGGAGAAGTCCACTGCCCTTACCTGTGAAAAAGTGTATATTATATAAAATGTAAAAATTTGATATACCACCTGAAAAGTAGAACCCAGTTGCTTTGCTGGCTGATCAGTGTTTTGCTATACATTGTAGATGCTCTTTCATCTTCATTCATAACAGTCTGAATGTCAGATTTCCTCTGGTTACTGGATCCTTTCATTCAGAATATGTTGACTGAGAGGACCCCAGTGCATTTCTATGTAATAATTTGAAGACCTCTGTAGCAATCATGAGATTACATAATCAACTGTGGATAGATATGTGGCCAAATCTTCCATTAGGCTAAGTAAGCATGTTCCTATGGTCACCTTGAAGTATGGGTGTACAAATAAACACATTCATTTGTAAAAGCTGTATTAGTCCAGTTTTAGTAATACAAAGTTGAGTACTTTGGTCTCTTGTGATACCTCATTGTTTGTACTAATGATTTACATTTTAAGACAAGTTTTCAAGAGATCAACTTTCTTGAGTTTATTTCTTGAAAACTTGTCTTAAAATATAAATTGTTAGTCCAAATAAAAAAGGCATTGTCAAATGTACTCAAATCTTTGTATGTACAAATACAAATTCAGGCTGTAATATGCAATTTGCATAGGTCTCACATAGATGTTTTCTGTCTTTCAATTTTTATAGTGGAAGATTTCCAGAAGCTGCAGCTGGCCAAAGAAACTCTAGCAAATGAAGAGAGTCGTGCCCAATATGATTATTGGAGAAGGAGCAGAATTATGATTCCATTCCCTCAATGGGAAGCTCTACAGGATTCAGTTAAAACAGTAATTTTTCTTTCACTTCCTATATAATAATTCGCTAAAACATGTGTAACGCCACGTCATGCGCAGTAGACACTGCTGAGCGTGCTGCAGTCATGCGCAGTAGAAACTGCCCGGGCCGCGGCTGATGCAGAGGCGTGGAAGTCTCTACTGCGCGTGACTGCCCCGCGACCGGGTGGCAGTGGCACTGTGCCCCGTGTAACGGGTTCCTCAACTAGTTTCATTAAAATTGGGGTAATAGAATAGAATAAAATGCTTCAGAAAATGTATCTTTTAACCCTTTGAGTGCCAGAGAAGTACGCAACGCATTGTTTTGCAATGTGTTGTGTACCCCTCTGGTACTCAAAGGGTTTAACTCGTTGGAGGCTTTAGAGATCTCCAGCACACTGCAAAACATTGATTTTAGAGGACTCTATAACCTCCAAGGAATTACTGGACCTGGTGTGATTACTCCGTACTGTATCCCAAATTCAGGACTGTCTGGATTTTATTCACCACATGGAGGGGAAATTAACAAAAAAGAGTTTTGCTTGCCATATTAATTTAATTTACCTTGTGAACACATGTAGATATTTTAGCAAACTGGTATTGACACGAGGTTTCAATTTTGGATACTCTTTGTCTGTTGAGCAATGTTTTGACCACATGAAGTTTAATGTTGCAATAAACTTGTGTTGACGGATGTCCCATGACATTCATTTTAGCAAACATTTCCTAAACTAAGTGATCTAGTAATCCATTAATGAGGTTTTTTTTTATGCAATGGTAGTCTTTTATCTTAGTTAATATGCGGCACTTCTCTGTGTGCAAACACATTTTCTGGCTTTAGTACAGAATTCACTGAAAGTTCAGATAGAGCCCTATGTTTCTGTAGTACTCCTTTCTTCTGGAGAGAGCAGAATTCATTACAATACAGTTGGGAAACTTGTATCTCTCGAGTGGCTAAACATAGTGGGAGTTTAGTCTGCCAATTGTGAACAGCATGGTTGGCATACTGCTGCATTACAGTATGTCATACTAAATTTATCGGAACTCCAGAGATGACTGATTTTGATGGGTTTTTGTTTTGGTTTGTTTTTTTTTTTTTCATGGTAAATTGATGAAGAAAAGACACCTATTCCATAGTTAACATTGGAAAATAAGATGTTTTATTTTCACATGAAACTGCTTAAAATGACTGAAATGTATACGTAAAGGGATAGTAATGTTTCACAAAAACAGCAGCTCCATAATATATGGGACATGGAGAGTGTCCGCCTCCCCTCAGAGGTGGAATCTGGTCCTGGGAACAGACAGCTCACAGCAAGGGACAATCGTACTGTGAGCATAAGGAAAACCCTGCCCCCCCACTGACAGTTTTTTCAGGTTTTTCCTTATACTTACTGAAGATTGTCCCTCTCTGAGATCCATCCAGACAGTCTTGTTGCTCTGAGGTGAGCAGTTTTACATCTGTAGAAGGGGCAGGAGATGGATACTTTATCAGTCAATTACTCTTTGTCTCCAAAGACTTTCAAGTTACAACAAAATGTCAAAACATTTTAAAGTCCATTCGGTGCACTTTGGAATTGTTCATCTGATCTAGGACAGTATACAAGTGTTCAATAAACTGGCATTCGAAACCAAAATTTATCATAATGCATTATTAAATATTCAAGAAAGCCAAAGAAAAAATATGGTGTTTGTGTTGGGTCAGCTTTGTTAATTATCAATTAATGTCTATCAGCCAATATATTTCACCTGCAATATCTGTCAGTGAGTAAAAAAATATGACCATTCTTTCTTTTTGTATAGTCTATGCACTGGGCGGTTCAAAACAAAAAAGAGCCAATGTTGGATGCACCCAGTCACGACTCTTCAAATGATTCCAAAAACACTGCAACCAAGTGTGAAGAAAAAAGTGAAATAACTGCTATAAGTGATAATGACATTTTGGGGAAGATGCCAGAAGACAATTTGCTGTCTCCAAAGAGCCCAGAAGGTAAAAGTGATATGTTTTAACAATCATACATTGTGAACTGTTTCTTTCAAATTTAATAAAAAAAATGTATAAACTCATCACCAAAATAGAAGTGTAAAGGTTTCCAAAATTAATGTACTTTACTAAGTATAGATACAGGAGAAAAAAATGCAATAACTAATTTCTTTTATTGTATGGGAAAAGGAACGGAATATGATTTTTATCAGTTGGTGATTCTGGCCCTTCTTAAAGCGGAAATGTTCTTACAAAACATATATGAGGAAAACCTCACATTATTATCTTTTTTAGCATTGTTGTGAACTAGTAAGTATGTCCTTGATAGAAGAAAATACATGATCCTGCAGTCCAGTTCACAACACTGTGCAGTAGTGTAAGCAGTGATTTTAAAGTGGAACTACCACCGCTAAGCAACTTTGTTTCTAATAATTCCCTATCTGGTGACTAGCTGCTTAGTAGCGCTAGTCGCCAGAATTATTACCTCTTTATGGAGAAATATGCAGTCATCCTCGGCTGACAGGCAGGACGGAGCGCGGACATCTTGCCCTAGTGACGTCCGTGCGCCTGCGATGTCAGTCCCAGGCGGCTGTAGGAGGCGTTGCTAGGAGCCATTTGGCTCCGGAAGGGACTGACAGAGCAGGCGCGCGGACGTCACTAGGGCAAGATGTCCGCGCTCCGTCCTGCCTGTCAGCCGAGGATGACTGCATATTTCTCCATAACCAGGTAATAATTCTGGCGATTAGCTCTACTAAGCAGCCAGTCGCCAGATAGGGAATTATTAGAACCAAAGTTGCTTAGCGGTGGTAGTTCCACTTTAAAATCACTGCTTACACTACTGCACAGTGTTGTGAACTGGACTGCAGGATCATGTATTTTCTTCTATCAAGGACATACTTACTAGTTCACAACAATGCTAAAAAAGATAATAATGTGAGGTTTTCCTCATATATGTTTTGTAAGAACATTTTTTATTCATAGTAAGCGGGGCCAGTTTAGTGTTCACACAACGACTCAAGAGCAGGTCAGGGAAGCAGAATACGTTTGCAGTTTTCCACACCAAGCTCCCATCCCCAGTCTTATAACTTTTAGAATTTGTCAGATTTAATGCATGAAATTTGGATGCAAAGCCATTATTCTGAGACAAAGTAAGGTGTGAGAAATTATTCCAGTGAGATAAATTTGCCCATTTCCCTCTTTATGGAGCCTCTCTTCATAGCTGGAAAGACAGTTACACTTTTTAGTGCATATGCTCCATGGAATAACAAAGGACAGGATTCTTACACTGGAGAGATTTGTAAGATTTGTAAGTCATGCCCCTCAGATTTTGAGGCAAAGAAACTTAGTTTAGCATAGTTCATCTTGCCCACTGTTAACATTTGTACATACAGATGTTAAAGCATCAGTAATATTTTTTTTTTTTTAAATTACACTTTTCCTGGTGAGCACAACAATGGTACTTCCAGTACTGGGAAACAAGTAATTTAAAGTGATAGTAGTGTTTCACAAAAACAGCAGCTCCAATTAATCTTCATAGCAATTGAGCCATAGAGAGTGTTATTTCAATACTGTGAGTTCAAGAGTAATTGAACGATGAGTTTTCCCCCTCCCGTCCCTTTTACCTAGTGTAAGCCCCCACTCCTTAGATGTGGAATCCAGTCCGTAGACCAGACAGCTTGCATCAAGGGTCAGTATTCTACTGTGAGAACAATGAAATCCCTGCACCCTTGACAGGTTTTTCAGCTTTTTTCTTTATCTTAATTGAAGATAATCTACCTGGACACTACGTACTGCTCTGAGGTGAGCAGAGTTACATCAGTAGAAGGGGTGGGAGGGTGATACTTTATCATTCAATTACTCTTGAACTACAACTGTGACAGAATTGAAATAACACTCTCCAAGGCCCAAATACTATGATGATTAATTAGAGCTGCTTTTATTATGAAACATTACTGTCCCTTTAAAAGATATGATAGTTCAAACTGTTAAGAAGTGCTAGAGTTGTTACTGACTTGATCTATGGAGAACTGTAGCCTAAGGCTAAGCCCCCAGTGGATTGCAATAGAAAAAAAAAAGCCTGTATACCAAGTGGCGCTGTTGCTAATGGTTTTTTACAGATTGAGCAGCAATAGCTTTGAAAGAAAGCATCTCCTAGCAGTAGGAGTACCATTGATTTTCTCAGCAGGAAAATGCTACAATATATGCAATTTTGTAATAAATCTTTACTCACTGTTTCTTGATTTCAGCCAACTGTTTACATGACAGTGTTACTAGAAGTGTTCCCTCTCTTGCTTTATTCTAGGAACTTCTGACTCAACATACTGCCTTCTTCGTTTCCGGTGGTCAGCAGAGGCCCCTTCAGACCTTCTCCGGAAATTCAGAAATTATGAAATCTGAATATACCTCTCCAGAGAACTTTCCTTTTATTGTATCCATTCTCTTGTGAATATGTATTTTATTGCACAAATGAATTTTATTATGTGCATTTAATTTAATGTATAGAAAGAATACAGTTAAAAGAAAATACTTGCAGGAGGGTAATTAATTGTAGTAAATTGGCAAGTAAAGAGAGAACCTGTGGAATTTTTAAATTGTCTGTACATTATTAGTTCATGCTTATATCGCTACACCAACTGGCATTCGTTCCAGTATAAGTATGTACTGCATCTTCAAAATGCAAAGTTGTGCATATTATTGCAATTAAAAAGAAAAATATACCCATCCTCCTAATACCTTCTTTAAAGTTCTATTTGTATACATGTAGAGAGGGTATTTTCCCTGCATCAACTGCCAGTTTCATGGAGAAGCTAATCATCAAATACTTCCAGGGGATTTAACCCTGGCATCAACATTAGTAACCAAACCTGCACCATGTTTTCTTGGCCAATTTTTCAGTACATGGCATGTATTATTTAAATGGGGCAAAAAAAAAATCCCTTGTTCTTAAATGCAGCATTGTGAAGCTTGTTCCTGGTACCAAGTGGCCGCACAAATCTTAAAAAATGTATGGTTCATTTTTGGTATATTCCCCACTATCTAAATTTCCCTGGGTCTGGTAAATTTTGTTGGTCTCTTCTTTCTCCTGTCCCTTTTTTTCTTTAAAGGAGAATTGTGCCCTAGGAATACGTGACTCTTAATTTGTTTAACACCTAGATAAGTGTAATTCACTTATCAGTCAGGAGTATCTGTGTATGTTTTTGCATTTCACCTGCAGCTTCCTGGATGTAGAAATGTATTATGTTTGCCTTTAGCACACACATCCTCACATCAAACAAGCTTCATTGGACTTGAATGACTAATAAGGACCCAAGTTGTAAGGTTTTATCCTGAAACAACTAGCAACACACTAAAACGGATATCAAATGCAAATAACTGACTGCAGCCTTGAACTACACCAACCAATGCATGTGCTTCTGACTTGTTATTTTATTTTCATCCATTTAACATGCTCTTGTACTTATTTCACATATATTCTAGGAGACAACATCCATTAAATTGCTAAGGCCTTTATTCTGGAAGCTAAAGAGGAGCATTTCTAGGGCAAACTAAGTGCATCATAAGAGAAAAGTGACAATTCCCTGAATTCCCATTGATTGAGGTTGCGTCACAATGGGTTGAAGACCTCTGTAGTCTTCAACCCCATTTAAATCAGCGAGAATTCTTTATAACTCCTCTATTCTGCAGTTAGTTAGCCACATAATTTATCCAGTTTTCTTTTGGACAGAAGGCCCCTAGTCAGAAAATATTACCATCCATTACAGATCAATTCTGTGGAGACTGGTTCTCAAAAATTGACCCTTACTTACTAATAATATTGTGCCCATGGAGGCATGCATGATTCTTTGTTCAAACATTCCCTAAACTACTTAGGTTTCCTAAGGTAAAGACATTGACTTGCTATGCTTTGCTTACAGGAAACATCCTCTGGAAGTGTTTTCTTAAATGTGATGCTCCAAACTCTACTGCATGTTATCTTCAACCAAACATTTTGTCTTGTACTTGTCAATTGTTTCTTCTTCTCTGTTGCCTCTTTTGGTCTGTGAGCCTTAATATTTTTCTCTCCAGTTTTTGTTTTATGCGTACCAAAACTATAAGCAAGACACACCGTAATATACCCCATTGTTTAAACACACACAACAAACACACTTTCCGTTATCACACTGAAGATGGTAGCAGATGTTGGTTCTGTGACATCACTTACATCTTTAAAAATGAAAAGAAATGCACATCTGCACACTATGAAGCAGTTGTTGGGATAATCAGTTCAATCATTTTGACTGGGAACTGCATTTTGTTTTTCCTTTTTACTTTTCTAATAAATTCACAGCCATAAAGGAGCTAGTGTCCATTCCAAATGCATTATTATTATAATCCTGTATAATAATTTGCTAAAACGTGTGTAACGATGCAGTCATGCGCAGTAGAGACTGCTGAGCGTGCTGCAGTCATGCGCAGTAGAAGCTGCCCGCGCTGAAGCTCTGTATCTGCCACTGCGCGGGAAGTCTCTACTGCCCATAACTGCTCCGCGACAGGCTGGCAGTGGCTTCAACTTCAACTAGTACTTTATATAGTACCAATGTCCGCAGAGCTATGTATTAGTTAAGAGCATTAAGAGATTATTCTTCTTATCTTCACAGTTACAAATGAGTTATGGCCAAAATTTGCCTTACTGTATATTTGCTATCTTCTTGTTTGTGATACAGGTGTTTATATGTAGATTGGTAGAATGGCCCATTCCTTAATAATGATGAAAAAATTGTTATCAAATGTATATGGATTAGAATATGTTACCGTTATCACTAGTAGTACCTTGTGAAACTGCTGTTATTAAATCTGTGTCATGGTGCCTTCACAATACGTGTAATTTTAATCAATACAGTACTATAGTTTTACTTTGTAGCAACTAATAAAATACTGCAGTCACCTATAATTATTTTAACGCAACATCTTGCTGACACCAATAGACCCTTTGTTTAGTTACATTCATCTTTTTACAAAATTTTTTTTTTTTCTTTGAACAGTCCCAATGGGAATTTTTTCAAGCCAACTTTTGAATTATATTTCAGTATTTTTGTTTCTATGTTATATTTTCCTTTTTAAGATTAATACCAAAGAATCTTATGACAGATCTTTCACTGTAAATTTTGACCTAGAGAAACTGTAACTAGAGGAATTAGTGTCTCTTAATTTAACAGAAGGATTTACCTAGGCAGAAATCCTTTGTATAGCAATCAGTTATATCTGTATACCCCTCCCCACACATTGCAACTCTATTGTAGTCTTTATCCAATTAACATAATAACATAGTTGAAAAGGCTAAAGAAAAAAAAAGACACGCGGCCATCAAGTTCAGCCCATGCCATATGATCCTTGTCGATCTAGAGGGAGGCAAAAAAAAATGCATTGAAGTCATTTCAATTAAGCCCCAAGTGGGTAAAAAAAAATCCTTTCCAAACGCCAAATGACAGTCAGCTACATTTTTTTTTTCTAAAAGCAATTACAATATCTGCAAGCACAGCATCCCGGGGCAAAGAATTTCATATCTTTACTTCCCCTACAGGTAAAAAATCCCTGCCTTTCTTGTAGTCGAAAGTACCTTTCCTGTAGTTGTAATGGATGAACCATTGGTATTCGCTCAGCTCTTTGAATAAATAGTTCCTTGGTGATTGTCTTTGTATTGACCTTGAATATATTTGTAAATGGCAATCATATCACCCTTTAGTCTCTTCTCTAATGTGGCTAGTCTCTCTCTTTATAACTCAGATCTTCAAATCCATTATCGTTTTTTTTTTTGTAAGTCTCTGCCCTTTTTCTAGTTTAATAATGTATTTTTAAAGAACTGGACCTAAAATTATACTCCATATTCTATCTGAGGCCATGCCAAGGATTTATTCAGAGGTAGAATTATATTTGCATCCTGTGTATCTATACCCTTTTTATACAGGATTTTACCTTGTTTGCGCTTGAAGCAGCTGAGTGACACTGAGCAGTGCTGTAAGTCAACTGTCTATCAGTTCTCCTAAATCTTTCTCTAATGAAGTTTCCCCAAGTTGTTTCCCATTTAGTGTATATGTAACATTTTTTTTCTACAGTCCAAAAGTATAACCATACATTCATCAACATTAAACCTTATCTGCAACTTTTCTTTCCATTCACTCAGTTTATCTAAATCTTGCTGGAGAGAAAAAACATCCAAACCTGTATGTATTTCCTTACACAGCTTAGTATGATCAGCAAGGACATTATTTTCAATTCCCACTTCTAGATCACTGATAAATTAAAAAGCATTGGGCCCAGCACTGAACCCTGTGGCACCCAACTTGTAATTTTAGACCAACTTGAAAAGTTTCCATTTATGTTAGTAAATAACGGCAGCTACAGATCAACTAATTAGGCTGATTGTATAAGATATGACGCAATCTGGTACAATCCAGAACTGTAAGGGACAAATAAAACTTTTCATTAACCTTAGAGTGCCAGAGGAATATCCATACCCCTCTGGCACTGAAAGTGTTAAAATGGGACTTTTAGACAGGTTTTCATTGCATCACTTTAAATAGATTTGAAATCGCAAAAATGCACGGCGTGCCAGATAGTGTAATTCACTACGCGTTTCACGGCTGTGAGTGTTGCACCCGAACGGGAACGGGTTAAATTTTCCATGTGCATGAGAGTTGGAACTCTTGATATCAAGAGTCTGACATTTGGATGAGTGAGTATATCATATTTTAATTATTCTGATATAATGAGTGTGAATTACACTATCTGGCGCTCCGCGCTTTTTGTCTTCTGGGAGTTCTGCATCGCCTGGGAGAGCGAGGTTTGTGAAGGAGCAGCCTATAGAAGATACATCTGTTGGAGACTGGATTTGGAGTCAGTGTAAATCTCAAGAGGCTCTTTGTAGTTGGATTTGACTTCGGTCTTCTCCAGCTCACGATCTTTGTGAGTACGCACCTTTGGGGTGAATGGTGGAGGTTTAACTCATTGAAGTCTGATACACACAAGGGACACCCCTTTTGTTTCTCCTTCTTTTTCCTACAGTATTAAATTGATTTGAATACCTCTCTAGCTTCAGTGGGTTTAATGCCACATTCAATTTAAAGGAAATGTTTCTGTCCACTACGGTGCAGTAGGTTTACCCAAGAAGTGCACCAGTTCTTAGTAACTCTGCTTCAATATATTCCAGACTTATGTATGAAAGACGCCTACAAGGCCATTCTTTTTGTTACCTTTGGAGTCTTTTATTTCTGTAGGTAATGTGACCAGATTTCCATTTTAATTTGGTTATCTGATTGCATCTTCATTATGCAAGACTGCACAGGAACCAGTGCAACACTGCAGTGTTTGCTTTTCATTAGAGTCCCATATTAAAGTGGCAAGCTGTTCACATTGCCTAGAGATATATAACATTTCACCCTGAAAGGGAAATTATATTTTATTTCATATTGTACCATTTCATCTGGTTTTACCTGATCCATTACAGGTGTTATTACCAATCTCCCCATTAAAGACATGTATTACAGATTTTTATTGGTTGTGGTAAATGTATAATCATATAATTATAATTCTACTATTATATAAATGAAGACAGTGAGGAACTACAGGCTTTTTAGTCCACTGGAAGACTGCACAGATCTTGCCATGGACACTTGTACAGGTTTTGTGGCTTTCAAATACCAAAACAGTGAATTCCACAGCTTAGTATAGTAATGTTTCACAAAAACAGCAGCTCAAATTAATCTTCATGGTATATGGGTCATGGAGAGTGTTATTTCAATACTGTCAGAGTTGTAGTTCAAGAGTAATTAAATGATAAAGTATCCCCCTCTGCCCCTTTTACCTAGTGTAAGCCCCCTCCCCTCAGATGTGGAATCTGGTCCTGGGACCGGGCAGCTCACAGCAAGGGACAATCTTCTTTCTGTGAACATAAGAAAAACCCTGCCCCCCTTGACATGAAGATTGTCACTCTCTGCAAGCCATAGTCTTGCTACTCTGAGGTGAGCAGTGTTACATCAGTAAAAGGGACAGGAGAGGGATACTTTGTCATTCAATTCCTTGAACTACAACTCTGACAGTATTGAAATAACACTCTCCATGGCCCAAATACTATGAAGATTAATTGTAGCTGCTTTTATTGTGAAACATTACTATCCCTTTAACCCACTTGAAGGCTGAAGTGATTTAAAGAGCATTGTGCGTCAATCCATTCAAAACCTTTCTAGTATCCTAGGGATTATAATGAAGTAAGTCATAATTAACAGCGTAGTTTAACCCTTTAAAGACCAGAGGAGTTCACACCTGCCTGGCCCTTAAAGGGTAAAAACACACGTATGCCTTTTTCATAACCAAAGTGTATTAACTTTATATAATGTTTGTGTTTCTTACTCCTTATTGATTGTAGGTTTTTACTTAATTTTCTTGTATTAACCCCATAAGACCAGAGGGGTATTCAACACATTGCTTTTCACACCCATCTGGTCCTAAAGGTGTTAAGCACTATATCTGTTTAATGTTTATTAAAATGTGCATATTGTGTAATAAAGTTTATTGAGATCAAATAGTCTCAGTGGTAATAAAGAGCAAATCTATGTACAATTTCAAAGACTCAGGCAAAACTTGGCTAGAAACACATTGCAAATATTATTAGTTTTAACCCTTTGAGTGTCAGGGGGTACGCAACGCATTGCATTGCAATGCTTTGCTTACCCCTCTGGCATTTAAAGGGTTAAAAAGTCTGAGAAAATGTTTCAGACATATAGGCTGTATTTATACATCATCTTAGCCGAATAAGTTACATATATATATATATATATATATATATATATATATATATATATATATATAAAAGGATACTAAAAATAAAACATTTACGGAGATGAAAATGTACTGGGTGACATTCATTTTAACCCTTTGTGTGCCAGAGAGGTATCCAATGCATTGGGTTACTATGGATTGGAAACCTCTCTAGAACACAAAGGCTTAATAATAGCTTTTATTCACCACAGTTGATTTAATCAATGGCTTTTTGTGTTTTGATTAACCCACCTGTGCTCAAGAGGGTATGATATTCTTAAATATGGCCCATATTCATCCATCAACGATAATGTGACCAGATATCACAAAATGTAGGACACTTATGAAAAACACACATTGTAGGGCTGAACGGATTCTTGTGAAGCCTTGCAAAGCAAAGATTGCATGTGCTTCACATATGTAGGCATATATGGTCAGCTCACTCAAGAACAGGTTTCATGTAGTGTTTGAAGCATAACATTTTTTTCTCTTACGTCCTATATGGAACACAGGTACCATGGGGTTGAGGTCCCTCCTTTGGAGGGCAAGACACATCTCAAAGACAATCTTGTGGGTGGAGACTCCCTCCTCCAGCTCAACCCTCCTCCACTCTGTAAGCGCCTCAGAATTAATGTGTCCTTTGACTAGATCGGAGGGCAGGGAACACTCTCTTAACTTTTAGACATTTATTATTTTTCTGATAGATATGGTGTTGTCACAATTCCCCCATTAGCTGGGTTACCATTACTGGGCTTCTCCTGGAGTGGATTGATCAGTGTGCATGTGCTTTGTGGAACCTTGCAGCCCTGTGGAGGAATCTTGCATGTCAAGTTTTCCCTCCCAGTAGAGTATCAGCTACAATGGAAACCTGAAGACAAAAAACTGGTGTGTAACCACTTGAGTGCCTTGATCCACATTTGTTCCAATCCTGTGCCTCGCCATACAGAGGTGTTCTGAGCCTTTGCAGGCTCTTGCAGTCATGTCTGGTATTTCCTGATCTGTAATATTTATCCCATAGGCAGGGCTTAAAATTTGAAGTCCTTTGCTACTAGCCAGACCTGAAAAGTTACTCGCCACTGCAAGCCATAACATACCCACCAGGACTGAATTTCTACTCACCAGGGCTAAATTTTCACTTGCCATTGGATAGTGGCAAGTGGAAATTTTGAGCCCTGCCACAGGGCTTTGAAGTAAGGATGGTTACAGTTTGGATAGGGTTAAACCATGTCTCTGCTGTTTTCACACGTTTGATGTGTCTAGGGTATTGTGAGAACTGTTTACACTTTCCCTTCACTCACATCCTATTTTTTAGTCCCCCTTGGATGTTCCGTGGGGTATGTGGGTATCTGGTTCACCATAGTAAATTAACCAAATTCGATGTTGCAGCCCTCTTTAAGAATGGGAGTTCACCCGTCGCCATCTTTGCTCCATGGGAATTATTTATTGGGACATATCCTTTCAAACATTTGTCATGTATCTATCTTCTTGCATCCTCCTGCTTTTTTACATTCAGAGTGTCCAGGGGGCTCATTGCGATTCCATGAATGGAATGGCGTTCCAGAATGCCTGTTTTGCTGGCTTTCTTCCTAATGGCTTCCAGTTTTGCAGCAACCATGTTACTTCTTTCTTGCTTATTCTACAAAGAAGCACACTATCCATCTTTAGATTTACCTTTCGTTTGCCAGATAAGTGTATTTTCTGGGCTTTCTAGGGTGATGTGTCAATCTGTGAGTAGTTTCTAGTGATTTGTACTAGAGTGGGACACTTACTGTCGGGATGTCAAACTCTAAAGGGCATTGGAGGTAAATATTAGGCTAGGGACTCAGGGGTGTCCTTACCCCTATCACTTGTTCCTCATTCCAAACAGGGCTCACTACGGAGTATTCAGGATCTCTCTGCCCCTCTGGTGCTGTGGCTTCTATTACCCCACCGGGGCCCTCCAGCACTGATCAAGAGCCAGCTTGGGTTAAAACTAGTCTGTCCTCATAAATATTACCTGGTGTTTGAGAACTGTCATCTGTTCCAGGACTGACTGGTAGGCGCACATACGTCACTATGGAAAGATGGCTGTGCTGTTTACTGCTAGTCAGTCCGGGAACAGTGTACATTTCTCAAACACCAGGTAATATTTCTGGCGAATAGCGCTATTGAGCAGCTAGTTGCCACATGGGTATTTATTTGGGCCAGATTTATTCATGGCTGGTAGTTCCACTTTGAAGGTTCAGATTTCAGCACTTTCTGCATTTTTCCAGAGACCTAGTCACACTATTCCAGATGTCAAGGTTTTTCTTCAGGGGGTGGCTCATGTCTTCCCAGCCTTTAAGGCTCCCACTCCTCCATGGGACCTTAATTTGGCTTTGCACTTTTTGAAGAGGCCTTCCTTTGAACCCTTTGCTTCCATCCCTCTGCGTCTATTGACACTCAAGATGTCTTTTCTTTTGGCAGATATCTCAGTCCACAGAGTTGCTGAGCTGCAGTCTTTGTCCTGCAAACCAACTTTTTTCCATAAAGACAAGGTGGTGCTTCGAACCTCTCAGAAGTTTCTTCCTAAGGTCATTTCTGAGTTCCACAACAATCAGGAAATTGTTGTGCCTTCCTTGTATCCTGACCCTAAGTTTGACAAGGAGAAGGATCTCCATTTTTAGACATTGCCTTAAATTTTCTGTGCACCATACTGAGCCTTTTTGCAAAGCTGACAAAGCTGTTTCATCTTGGATCAAAGCTACCATATGCCAGGCGTATGAAGTTTGGAAGAAACCTGCTCCTTCAAGGTCATAGCACATTCCACTAGGTGTGTGGGGGCCTGTTTGGCCTACAAGAATCAGGCCTCTGCTGAGCAGTTGTGCAAGACTGCGACTTGGTCCTCCTTGCACACTTTTGCTAAGTACTACCGTGTCGATGTTCTGTCATAGGCTGAAGCCAGCTTTGGATGGAAGGCCCTGCAGGCAGCTCTGCCTGTCTAAGGACGTATACACTTGGTTACCATACTGTTGTTCAGTTGTTTCAACCCCCTTGGCTCTTGTCCTTGTTTGCTGTGTTGTTCAGTGTCTGTTGACACTTCCTGTTTGGGCTATTCTCATACTGGATAGTCCAGGGGAGCTCTGGTATCATAGGGACAGGCTTGAGGTCCTTTTTTCCCACCTCTGGGAGCTTAGTGTTAGTATATCCCCATAGTACCTGTGTTCCATACAGGATGTAAGAGAAAATAGGATTTTAGTGTTCTTATCTGTTAAATCCTTTTCTCTCTAGTCCATATGGAACACAGAAAGAGGGACGTTTGCTGTGGTCTGCCTGCCTGGGCTGCAGAGTCCATTTTAGAGTCTTCTGTTGGAATACTTTTTTTTTTTCTTCTTCTTCTTCTCCTGCTTGACTTCGTTGTGTGGCTCCAGTCTCATTCTGGGGTGCTAATGGTTCGGGGGAGGGTTGAGCTGAAGGAGGACAAGGGAGTCTCCTCCCACAAGACTCAACCCCATGGTACCTGTGTTCCATATGGATTAAAACAAAAAAAGGATTTAACAGGTAAGAACACTAAAATCATATTTTTTTTGGATACTTGTCATCATTTTTGATTTCACGTAATATCATTCTTTAAAGTAAAATTTGGGGCAAATCTGATCCAACTAGCAGTGAGGTTTTATCCTTTATAAAAAAATCTTCACTTTAAAGGATTGCAGAGGAACCAATGCAATGATGCAGTGTGTGTTTTCCCTTGTGATCTGGTCATATTAAACTTCTGCAGAAGAAATATATTACTAATTGGTTCAGTTATATTAATTTGCTTTGGCGCAGCCAAGGATTTCCTGAATATATTGTCTCACACACAATCTTTTAAAGAAAAGCACTGGAGAGGATTAGCATTTTTTTTATTCCTCTATTTTTATAATTCACGGTATATTATTTCCAATTCCCTGCTAATCAAACTGCAAACATCAATTTCTAACAACAGCAGTGACTCATAGATGAATCATCCCAGATCCAATAGGCACCTTTTTATACAAGTTGCGACCATCTGTCCAGCAGTTTCATACTTCTGAGTATGCTGTTGTCACCTTCCTTCCTTTGTAGTGCTGAGATTAAAAACAAAATTACTGCCAGCACCCTCCCCCTTATTATTTAGATGAAAACCACTTTAATTATTCCCCACCACTACAGAATTTTAACTCTTAAGAATTTGTTCTGGTGGTTAACTCTTTTGACTGCCAAAGGTGTGTGTAAGGTATTTCTACACAATGAGTTAATGTAATGAACACTTTTACTAAAAATGTTTATTTTGCACCACAGAGCAACAATATTAAATATTCCCTTTAAAGTGTTAGTAATGTCCTGCAATGAAAAATATATGTATGATACTCCACGCTCAGTAGAGTGTATTGCTATTAATAGTTTCTCACAGCGTTCATCAATTATGAAGATTTTACCTTTCAAAGTTCCCTGGCAAAGGAAGCCCAGGCGCCATCTTTAAAAATCTTCTGATCAAGCGTGTGCTCGTTACATGGCTGTCCTGGACGCGCGCTCCCACGAAATACCCGATGGGAGGAGGTTAGTGCTCCTTGCATGCTGGCGACATCACTCAAAGCTCTAGACCGAACGGATGGGTTTTCTCATCAGAACCAGGAAGCAAATGAGCCCTAAGGAACGCCTGCATGAAGCAAAGTAGATCCGGCTCTGCAGAGGAGGCGACGCATCACTGCTGAGGGGGCAGGGTTTCATATAGCTTGCTATGAATTTTGTGCCTCTACAGGATCCGTCATGTCGGCCGACACAAATTCAGCTCCAACAGACTTACAGGCACTTTGACGAAAAGGGGCGGGAGGGGAAGGCTTCAAGAACGATTTGCAGCCAAATGGTAGAGGTACAGACATTGCGAACAGCGCTATACATACTAAAAAACTTTAATGAATCAAACAAGGGCACTTTTTTAGTGGACATTACTAACACTTTAAAAATAAGAATTAAGAAAGACAATAAAGGTTAAAATGTCTGCTAAATATAAAATATTGCTACGCGCTTGTCAGTAAACCAAAGAGCTTTCCAAAAGTTATTTTTCTTTTTTAGAATTGAATCACTATGTTCCTCTTGCCCTGCTGTGAATTCTGGTGTGTGTTCTGGCTAGCTAGACAATGGTTCCACAACTCCTATTGCAAATGCCACTAGGTGGCTGCTGAGTATTATGAGAATTGTGGTCTACATTCTATATGTTTTAATTATAATTACAACTAGATTACCACAAAATAGCTGTCCACACACGCTACAGTTCTTGTATACACCTAGATGGGTAATCTGTGCCCATCATCCTTAACCAGCCAATGGCACTGAAGGGAACTGTAGATCAAAGGAGATGGAGAATAATGTATTTTTCTGTCAGTGAGTAAAATCAGAACCAAATTAGCATCTCCCACCCCTCTAAGCAAGGCATGCTTTCAGCCACCATCCCTAGATTTATCAAATTAGTATTAAGAACAGAAATTACCCTTTGGATTATAACATGGGTTTCAGCTGGGGTCCTCAAGAACTCTACCAGTACAGGTTTAAGGATTTCCCTTCTTGAGCACAGGGTAACTAATTAGAATAAAGTATCTACACACCTTTACTTTGGTAGGTAAATGCCTAAAGCCAACATTTTTAGGGGTACTTGAGGGCCACAGTTAAAATCTTGGATTTTAGGGGTTAAGCAGCATCCAGTAAATGGGAATTTAAGCTGGTAAATAAACTGGCCAAATTAGGAAATAGACGTGCACCATAAAGCAGGAGATGGTATCTGGTGCTAGGACACTGGGAGTGCTCTGGACAGACAAGTTGTCCTTCAGAATTTGTTGCTGTAGGCATTTACCTTTTCTGCCTAATTGAAAATTTGTCGCTAGGTAAGTTTACCTCATCCTCTGATAGAGGGTGTATAGCAAACAGAATTCTATAATATCCTCCAATTAAAGTGGAACCGTTACGTACACAGATTTCAGTCTCATTAAATGTATTGGAGGTTGTCAGGTTAACTCCTTAATGACGCACGGCCGGCGGTTAAGGACCACTGGGCATTTTTTTCTTGCCACATTGGCCACAGCCGTGTAGGGACACCTGAATTCCATGATGTGCCAGAACCATCAATATTCCTAAAGGGAAGTCATGGGTCCTTAAGGGGTTAAAGGATAATGTCCGCCCCCCCCCCACATCAACACCACAGAAAATAAGAGTGGGAGAGACAGAAAGTGTGTGTGTGTGTTTGTGTGTGTGAAAAATCTAATTTGTTTAAAAGTCTGCATAATTTATATATGAATATATATACTTCTAGTAACTAATATTCATTTTTAAGAACCCTCTTGGTTGAGAAACTTTTTTTAAATGAAATATATGAGGTGAGAACTTTAAATAACATTACCTCTTATGAGTCAGCCATTTTGTGCTATTAGGGCCTTATTCATCAAGCTAAAGAGGTTTAAATCTGTAGCAAGCCAACTGCACCACAGGGCTAAAATAAAAAAATACTTCAATTACCCACTGGATTTGCAGTGCTTTGCATACCTCTCCAGCATTCAAAGAGTTAAACGACCTGTTTAAATCAATGAAAAGTAACAGAATACTAATTTCTCCCATGATACGGTTGGTATAATCCAGAATTGCACTATTAAGGCCTTATTAATCAAGCTAAGGAGGTGCAGTTCTGGAGCAAACCGATCCCATCACAGTGGGTAATGAAATAATTGTATTGCTTTAAATGAGTTTTCAACCCCTTGAATGCTTGAGGGGTTTCCAATGCATTACAAAGCAATTCAAGGAGTTGAAACTCTTTTAAATCATTAGGAATTAACAGGATTTTAGTGCGTATGGTTTGCTCCAGATTACTTCTTTACATTTATTCTTTAGGGAACTATCTATGAAGAATGTACAGGGAGCGTGGAAGTCAATGGAAAACCATTTTGCGTATACATTGCATGTAATAAGACTGATTTTCTACTTGTGTAGGGGGTGTGTGTAGCCAGAACATAAATCAATACAGCTGCTCCATCTGATAACATTTAATTTCCGCAAATACATGCCTGGTTTCTTTTAGTCTGATGTAGAAGGCAGAAAAAATGAGATTTATAAAATGATTTTCAAAGCTTCTTTAACCAGAGATATGAATCTCCCTCTGATACCATTGCCTTCATTTTGCCTGTATGGCTGCTTTATTAGTTTTCTATTGTGTACTGCAAAAGGACAGTTCAAAGGCAAAGCTGGTACTACAGATATTGAGGAAAAAAAGACAAAAAACAATGCTATATTATACATGTGCAGAGTGTTTTCTGTAGATAATCCACATAGCTGTGTACTATCAAACCATCTTGATGTTTAACTACAGGAGTGGGAAATATGGTTTATGTCTCTTCAACCACCAATTATCTCTGGTGGTGGCTTCAAACATTATAATATGAGTGAGATTCAGAACTCTTTCAGTCTAACCCCTTAAGCATCAGAGGGCTGTATAACAAACACATCACTTTGCAATGTGTTGCCCACCTCTCTGGTCTTAAGGGGTTAAAGTAATATTAACCAACCAACCAAATCTTGAGCCACAATGTGTGAGGTGCAACTACCAAGAAAGCAGAGCAATGTCAAACGCTGCAACAGTAAGGTATGCGTTTGCCTCCAAAATATTGGCAAGCAATACCAACGGTTCCTCCTTGGGAACATCCCCTTTTATGGCATCTGAGAGAAGTTTTCCCAAGATAGCAATAGCTCTAGTGACCCGAGGAGTAGCAAAAATGAGTCAGAGTGGCACCAGTAGCCACAAAACTGTAAGGAATACAAGGACTTATATGCTGGATCCTTCAAAGACACAGCAAAGTGGTGTTCTTACCAAGGTGAGATATTGGGGGATCAACTGCAGGTGGGGTAGCTCACTATGTCAAAGCCTCAGCCAAAAAGGATCGACATTAGAGATGTGTCTTCTACCAGTTGTCCTCCATTCTTCAGGAGAACCTGGTCTAAGGAATGACAGGAAGTAATTATAGTTGCCTCCTTTTTGCATCTCTGGAAAATGTCTGAACAAACAACTAAAATCAGAGGCCTGAGAAGCCTGAAACGTCTACAGGGCTACAATGATAAGCCCCTCACCTGAGGTACAAGTATCCTTCTTATAGCCATCCAAAGGACTGGGAGGACTCCAGTTCATCCCAATCAGTCTCACCTTCCTCTTCAGAGAAATCCCCAACCAGTACTGAATGGCCCCCAAATATAGGGCATAGGTGCTTAACAGTAGGCCTAGGGGGACCAGACCAAGAGTTTAACCCTTTGAGTGCCAGAGGGGTACACAATGTATTGCAAAGCAATGCGTTGTATACCCCTCTGGCACTCAACGGGTTAAGGACCCCCTGTACAGATGAGATAATAGAGGCAACTGAAGAAATCAGATTCTTCATCCAAAATTGTTCCTGTTCTACAGTGGAGGACCCCGAAGTTGGAGGGGGGGCTGCAGTGCAAGAAGGGCAAATCCAAAATATTTAGATTTGGCTTTACGCATGTGTCCTTTTGGAATCTGACAGATCCAAAGGAATCCCTCCAAAAGTAGGACAAAATAGCTGAAATTAACTGGAAAGTAAAATAAAAGTACTGATAAAAACAAAAAGTACATATCTGATTGCAAAGGGTTAATTACAGGACAGACCAGCCTCTATGAAGCACATACAATAGGAAAGCAAGACTGTTTCCAACCCAGAAACATGGAATTCTGGGGATTCAATATATATACATGAGCTGGAGTGACATGATTAAGTTATGTGTCAGACCCGGGTAATTCAATCTCCTATGGAGAACAATTACCCGGGTCCTGATTGGTTGCTTGTTTGTTGTCGCTCTGATTCCTATTGGTTGAGAATCGAAGCAGCAAGATTAAATTATGTAAACATGCTTTCCCTGTGTACAGTCCCTTTGTCCCACAGTTATCTCCTTTTGTGTATTATGTTGCCACCTACCCATTGTACCATTGTGTATGCTGTGTATACTTCCATTGTGCTATTGTTTTAAGTTGATGTATAAAATGTCCTGTTCCCTGAATAAGCTGTTAGTCGTCTGGACTAGAAGTGCGTCCTGTGTGTTTCTTTCCTGAATGGTTTAAAGGGTCCTCTTTGACCCCCATTCAGGAGATCTGTATTCCAGACAGCTGTGTGACTTCACCGACCAGGCTACCCATCATTGTATCCGCATCAACAAGTGAGAAACTCAGCATGATGGCCCAAGACAACCCAGTGTCTTGGGTTTCCGTTACAGTCCCCCCTATTGTGCAGTTGGTTGCTTTTATAAATATGAGACAAAAACCACACTTTCAATGCAGAATATGTGCTGCCAATGCAAGCCCATAGTATAGAGTGCTAATTAGGCTCCAGCACCACAGAGAAAGAAAATGTGGCTGCCAGACAAGGAAATAGGGACATACTCAAAGCAAAAGTAGAGAGAGAGAGAGAGGATCCAATCTCTTTAGTCTTTATGCTCCTATAAAGCAAGTAGGCTCAGATACAGCTCAGAGAAAGTAATGAGGAATAGGCTGGTAATGCAAGCCATCCTCCACCAGACCCAGATCCCTGAAGTCTGTGCACTGCTTCAGCTCTACCAAGGAGGCCAGAGATAGGAGCCCACATAACAGGGGATTTTGCAGCTCCATCCTAACAGAATAAAACAAAAAAAGAGAGCTAACTAAGAGAGATCTTTGCCCTGAATACAATGTGCTAGAGGTCATTTTTTAAACTAAGCATATCCAGGGGGGTAAATAGGAGCATGCTGGGAGTCTCCTCCTCTGAGAACCTTTCTAGTCAAGTGCCCTGCCCTCCTGGAGAAGACTTAACCCCATGGTTCCAATATTCCTCACAGGACATAAGAGAATTATAAGGGATTTAATGTCAATTAACATTTTGGTCCTTTGAAAACCATTGTAAGATACTTGACAAACATCCCTAGAGGGCTAAAAAATGTTGTGTCACATTAAAACAGGTGAGTTTCCAATTTCTCTACTTAAGGGGTAGTCGGTCCTGTTCCACAAGAGCTACAGTGCATGTTGTCAGGATATTTTTCTTTGAGAAAGGTGGTCAATCAGTGGTCCGGTTACTTTAATTAACCCATACAAACTAAACAAGAGAGATCCTCAATAAGGGCTCTGTTGATAGGTCTTGATGACCAGTGTAGTGCCCCTGTTGTACTTTATATATTTATGTCCATGGATGCACCTGATCAATGTCACCTTCTATGGCAGGGGTTCTTAACCCTATTCTTAAGGGAATAATACAATGAATTATTTAAAGCATCAATAACCAGTAATCAGTATTAGAGAGAAATAGTGATGGAACAGTATCCAAGTGGGCAATAATATATCATTTATACTGAACCCTTCCCCCCCGCCGCCGATAAAAACAAATAAAACCTACTGCCAATATTTTTATGCCCATAAATGATATCCTATTGTCCACCTTGGATATTGTATATTTTCTGTTTCTCTCCAGTGTTGATTATTGGTGTTTCAAATAATTATTATTCTATATTTTTTTAAACCCTGAGGTGTTTTTTTTTTTTTTTGTTTTTTTTTAATTTGTTATAGCTGCCTACATAGACCATTTATATTTCATTGTTGAGGGGACTGTCTATAGGGGAGATTTTCTCCTACTTTCAAGGGAGCCTAATAGTATTTCAATGCTTGTGAACAGGTGAGTTAATTAAATGACTGGTCCTCTAATTGACTTACATGGACTCAAGCAGGGAATTTCTAAAGATATGGCTCATCTGAGAATAAGGCTGGGAACTACTGTTTGGGTGGCATGTAGATATCCATGCATCTATTTATCTATCTGTCCCGAAGTAAATTCAGCTACAAGTTTCATATAACTTTGATGATGAAATAAAGAGGCTTATGTACCAACAAAACAACCAACAGCACCACAGGGAACTACAAATCAAAAGTTATTTAAAGGAGCAGTAGACTTTTTTATGAAAACATTTATTTATAACTGTGAGTTTACTTCCTTTCTAACTGACAGCATGATTCAGCAGTTGCTATCCTATTCTATGGAGAATTGTAAGTCACTGACTTTCCTTTCCATTAGAATAGATAATTGGAATTTGACCACTAGAGGGCACTGCTAATGTAAAAACAAAACAAAACAGGTGTTTAAACTAAAAATAGTGCTGGAAATGTGCATCTCTCAGCTGTGGGAGTACCCTTACTTTACTCAATATACAATATATATTTTTTCATAAAAAAGTTTACTGCTCCTTTAAATGGGAGACATTGGAGACCTCTCTAGCATGAACATGTTTAACTCTTTGAGTGCTACAGGGGTGTCCAACACATTGCTTTTCAATGTGTTA
Source organism: Rhinophrynus dorsalis (assembly GCA_037306005.1). Lineage (NCBI taxonomy): Eukaryota > Metazoa > Chordata > Amphibia > Anura > Rhinophrynidae > Rhinophrynus > Rhinophrynus dorsalis. The sequence goes on from CM074724.1 coordinate 118,772,185, forward strand.
GATACCTCTCTGGCACTCAAAGAGTTAGAAGACACATTACAATCTTTAAAGCAATGGGAATTTTATATCTGTTACTATGGTGCAGTTGGTTTGCTCTACAATTGCACCCCATTATCAAAATAAAATAAAAAAAGAGTAGTCAAAACAATACAATTTAGTGTAAATTATTTAAGAAAATATTTTTGGGCTATAATGTTATTTTAATAATTTATTGCCAATTATGATTTTCAAAACACAGCTGGAAACAAAATCTGTCTGGTCAATTCTTGAGGTGCATATTTAGAATATGGGTATTAACCATTTAACCCTTTGGGTGCTAGAGCAATGCGTTGTGTACCTCTCTGGCAGTCAAAGGGTTAAACTGACTGGACCTCCCCTCTTTAACCCCTTAACAACCGGCGCTCGCATGTGGGGCCGGCACTTAAGCACCACTGGGCATTTTTTTTTTTAGATCCGATTCAGCCCTGAATTCAATGACGTGCCTTAAGTGCCGGACAGCCGTGATGGTCCTGGCATGGGTTTGGACGTTAAGGGGTTAATCCCTTGAGGACCAGAGATGTGTTCAACTATTTGCTTTGCAATGCATTACACGTCACCGGAGGTCCTCCAGAGGTTTATACTGCTGGAAAACTTTGAAAAAAGAAAGCATTCCTTATGATGGCCCTGGAATTAAAACAGCAGTACACTTTTTATGAATAAAACAAAACAAAGGAAAAAACAAATCAAAGAAACAGCATATATACAGTACTGCTTTTCCTGCTGAGTAGTCATTTGTTATTTTGTTGCAAACAATGTTAGAGTTGATAACCAGCAAACAGTTCTCCCTGGAATGTGAAAGAAGCTGCTGATTCCTGCTGTCCGTTTGAACTTTCAGGAAGTAATGACACTGTTATTGCCTTTCTGACAAACCCGTATGCGGCCGGCACTTAAGGAACACGGAACATCCACCGCCCCCCCCCCCCCCGCATCTGGTTCAGGGCTGCCAGAACGGCGGGCAGCCATGCAGGGAGCCCTGAATTCCATGACAGTCCTGGCACTTCATGGGTCCTTATGGCTCGCTGACCCGCGACGTGCCAGGACCGTCAAGGGTCCTTAAGATGTTAACATTTGAATAAAACAACTGTCACCAGTGGAAGTACCCTTGTTTTACCCAGCAGGGAAAGCCCTGTAGCAGATTTTCATAAAAAAACAAACAAAAAAAAAACTTTACTGCTTCCTTAACCCTTTCAGTACTAGAGAGGCATTCAACACATTGCAACACAATGCACTGGATACCTCTCTGGCAGTCAAAGGGTAAAAAAAAAAAAACTACCCACAGTGGCTTGAAATAAAGAATACTAAGAAGTCCTTAATAATAAACCCCAGTTTATTTGGGAAGAAAATACTAATGGTCACTATTATCATAATCATACCAGGGAAATTTCATTTGTGGAGTCCACTCTGATGCCGCTGGGGAGTACAATTGCCATAAATCACTGCAAAAAAGGGGTGGGGTTTACCCTGAGTGGAGGCGGGGATTTCCAGGGCATTCCACAAGTGGGAGGAACTGGGCGGGAAAGGAGGAAAAGTGGGAGGAACAGTGCTGGAAAGAGCAGAAGTGGGCAAAGTTTTAAAGTACACTCCCCACATCCAGAGAATCAGCCTCTGCCCAGACTCGGAAAGGCACTCTCAAAACTGGAGTCTCCGCAGATAAGTAGAGTTCCCAAGTATGACCATATTCATCAAGTTAAAGGGATAGTAATACTTCGTTTTAACTTTATTTTATTTTGTAGGCATTAAAAAAACATTAAGAATGATATAAGTCTTATATCTCAATCCTTTATGGTTTAGGAGATATTCACAAGCAAAGTTCCCCTCCCCGCCCCTTTTACCTAGTGTAAGCCATCTCTTCTCAGATGTGAGTCTGGTTGTATGACAGTACAGATAACAGAAGGGGACAATTTTCTTTGTATGAAAACAATGAAAGCCCTTCCCCCTTTGACAAGTTTTTCAGCTTTTTCCATTATCTTAATTGAAGATTGTCCCTCTCTGCAATCTACCTGGGCACCTTCCTTCTGATCTGGTTGAACAGGGGGGGGATACTTTGTTTGTGAATATCTCTTAAACCATAAAGGTTTGAGAGATAAGACTTATATCATTCTTCATGTTTTTTTAATGCCTACAAAATAAAATAAAGTTAAAACGAAGTATTACTATCCCTTTAAAGGAGCAGTAAACTGTTTTTATGAAAACCTATATGTAAGAGCTTTTCATACTGAATAAAACAAGCGAACCTGCACTGCTTTCAATTGTTTTATTCAAATAATCAGGAAGTGAATTTACAGCACTATTACTTCCTGACAGTTCTGACAGCATGACTCAGCACTTTCTGTCACATTCTATGGAGAACTGTATGTCAGTGACTTTCCTCTCAAATAGAATGTAACAGAGTAATTGGAATTTGACCACTCAAGGGCACTGCTAATGTAAAGCAAAAACAAAAAAAACAAGTTTAAACTGTAATAAATCTGGAAACATGCATCTCCCAGCTGTGTAAGTACCCTTATTTTACTCAACAGGAAAAGCCCTACAACATATATGTTTTTCATAAAGAAAGTTCACTGCTCTTTTAAGGAGATGCAGTTTTGGGGCAAACCAACTGCACCATATGGGACATTAAAATTCGACTGATTTAAATTGGCCCTTTAACCCTCTGAGAGGGGTGAGCAATGCATTGCATCTCAAGGCTTTGCACACCCCCCTGACACTCAAAAGGTTAACCAATTGAATGCAACAAAGACCACCAATGTATTGTGAAGCAATATGTTGAAGACCTTGCTAACATACAATGATTTAAAAGCAACATTTAAATCAGTGAGGATTTGTATGAGTCCCCTGGGGTGCAGTTTGTTTACATCAGAATGGCACTGCTTTGGCTTGATATAGACAGCCTTTTTCAAACAACTGTGTATGGATTTGTTACCTCCAAATATTTTATTTGCAAAGGACATCAGAGCTATGGAGGTAGACATGATTCTCTTCTGCCAGACTCCAGAACCCCAAAATCCTCTTACTAAAATAATGTCTGTCTCCATTAAAGGGACAGTAATGTCCCATAAAAAAATGTTTACAGATTTGTAGAGGGTAAAAAAAACTCATTGCCACAAACCACATAGCGGTTTGAGAGAAATTGGCAATCAAAGTTCCCCCTTCCCTCCCCTCCCCTTCTCTTGATGTCAGCTGTAAAGCTGATAGGAGATCTGTGTCGGCTGACATGAGGCTCTTCAGCAGAGCCGAAATTGCGTTATTGGGAAAAAAACTACTTTATGGGAATGGTCTACAAAGTGTGCCTACAAACCAGGCACACTTTGTAGACCTTTCCAATGAAGTAATTATTTTCTAATAAAGGATTTTGGCTCTGCTGCAGAGCCGCCGGCTGGTCTCAGAAGGGGAAGGAGAAGGGAACTTTCAGTGCGACTATCTCTCAAACCATAGCAGTTTGAGAGATGAGATTAGTGGCAATAAGTTTCTTTTTTTACCCTCTACAAATCTATAAACATTTTTTATGGGACATTACTGTCCCTTTAACATGAAATCTAGTACTAATACCTGTCAATCCAAACAGAATGTATTCACTGTGGCCATTTAGGATTGGGGTTTATTATCAGGAGCTGACAGTGTTCCTTTAAGGTAAGTGGACTGTAATTATTGGAAGGTATTAGCATTCTTTTAACCCTTGAAAGACCAGGGATGTGTCCAATGCATTGTGAGGCAATATATTACACACCTCAATGGTCCTTACAGGGTTAAAACGGGTATATGTTCACCTTACATCTGAGTACCAGAGGGTGTGTCTAATGCATTACTTTGAAATACACTGGCCATGTTCTGGCATGCAAAGAGTTAAAAGCAACATTATATGCTAGAAAACCCTAAATAATGTAAAAACATTTTATTGTAGTTCTGCAAGATAAAGAATACACATCTATAGTAAAATAAAATATATGTTGCTCAGTGAACAGACATACATTAATTAGATGAGAAAATTAACTCTTGAGCATTCACAGTTCACATCATTTAAATTAAGATGGAAAGAAGTCAGATATTCAGGGTTTTGTACAATTTATGCATGCTGTGTGTGACAGTCTGTACAATGTTTTATTTTAATGGCTGCAAAGATGGCCATCAGATATCATTAATATACACAGAATATTAAACTATATGTTGGCTTGCTTGGGTATTTGAAATCACATATCAAAGCAATGCCTTAGACGAGGCTAAAGCCCTCATAGTGATCTATGGCTTGAATCAGTTTGGATTTTAGAGTTTCTTTCTCTGTGTATTTGGGAAGATCCAATAGGTTGAAGCAGGTATGTGCAACTGGTAGGAAACAGTCTCCTCCTCCTGTTGGTTGGATTACAAGCTTTAAACTTTTCATTCCAAGAATAGGAATCCGATCACTGCCAGTTAAAAACACTGCAAAGGAAACAAAGAAAGTAAGATAAATAGCAGGAATAAGAAACTGCAGCACATTATCTCAGTCATCATGTGAAGCAATGTATTGCATATACCTCTGGCACTCAGAAGGCTACTATATATATATATATATATATATATATATATATATATGTATATATATATATATATATATATAAATGGTAGGTATGGGCACTCCATATATTACTAGGATATAGTAATGCCTTGGTGCTTCATAAGATAATTGATATAGGCTATAAGGATAACAACCTAAAAAGATGAACACTCATAAGGACTTATGAAATAGATTAACCCTTTGAGTGCCAGAGTGGTACGCAATGCATGGCTTTGCAGTGCGTTCCGTACCACTCTGGCACTCAAAGGGTTAAGAAAAAGATTTATTGTTGACGTTTCTGCCCCCTAGGAGGGCCTTCCTCAAGACCAAAAGATGATTTACCTGTTAATCCTTTTCTCTTAGTCCATATAACTCACAGGTACCATGGGGAGGCAACAGCTCCTCCCAGTGGGCTGGAACAATTCTAAAAGAAGTGCAGGGGTGGAGCCTCACCCTCCTCCATATCAGGCTACCCACCCAGATAGATTTAAAGGGATAGTAATACTTCATTTTAACTTTATTTTATTTTGTAGGCATTAAAAAAACATGAAGAATGATATAAGTCTTATCTCTGAAACCTTTATGGTTTAAGAGATATTCACAAACAAAGTATCCCCCCCCTGTTCAACCAGATCAGAAGGGAGATGCCCAGGTAGACTGCAGAGAAGGACAATCTTCAATTAAGATAATGGAAAAAGCTGAAAAACTTGTCATGGGGGGAAGGGCTTTCATTGTTTTCATACAAAGAAAATTGTCCCCTTCTGTTATCTGTACTGTCATACAACCAGACTCACATCTGAGAAGAGATGGCTTACACTAGGTAAAAGGGGCGGGGAGGGGAACTTTGCTTGTGAATATCTCATAAACCATAAAGGTTTGAGAGATAAGACTTATATCATTCTTCATGTTTTTTTAATGCCTACAAAATAAAATAAAGTTAAAACGAAGTGTTACTATCCCTTTAAGAAAAAAACCTACCAAGTATGATAGCAAGAAGGAAGAGATGAAAACTCATGTGAGCAATAAACCCAAGAGGACTCCCACATCCAGTACCTGGAGACATCCAACAAGTGGAGAACACTATTCTTGACAGACTTAGGGTCAGGACAAAAGGAAGGCACAACAATCTCCTGATTGATGTGGAACTTAGGAAGAAATTCCTGGGATGTACGGAGAACAGCCTTATCCTTGTGAAACACCAGGAAAACGGTTTGCAGGACAAAACCTGCAACTCAACAACTCTGTGGACAGAGACCACATCCAAAAGAAAGGCCATCTTCCACGTCAGAAGACGTAGAGGAATGGTAGCCAAAGGGAGGCTGCTGCAAGACACCCAAGACCAAATTAAGGTCCCACAGGGGACCAGGCGAACACCTGAGGAGCCGTGGTGAGCCCAAAGGGAAGACCGTTGAACTGGAAGTGCCCCAAGGTGCAAGTGAACCTGAGGTACTTCTGACTGTCCGGATGAATTGGAGCATGCAGGTAGGCATCCTGCAGATCCAGAGAGGCCAGAAATTCCCCTGGACACATTGCTACAATGACAGAGTGCAAAGACTCCATCTTGTAGTGAGTATGGACCACAAAAGAACGGAGGCCCTTGAGGTTCAGAACAGGGCGACTGTCGCCATCCTTCTAGGGAAATACAAAGAGGTTTGAATTAAACCTAAACCTCTCTCTTGAGGAGAAAACGGAGCCAGGACTCCCTTGTCCAAGAGAGCCTGGACCGCCCTGTTGAAAAGATTGAGCTTTTCTAGTCCCAAAGGGGACTGAAAAAGGAAGAATCTGAAGGGCGGCAGTGATATGAAGGGAATCCTGCAGCCTCTTGAAACCACCTGTAATACCCATTGATCCAAAACAGAGCCTGCCCAAATGCTTGAAAAATGCTGCGTGACCACCCACAGGTACATGTGGGCAAGGGTTTGGCAAGTCATGCCGAAGGAGGTTTGGTGGATTTGGGTTTGGTGGAGGAGTGCTTGGACCTCCACTGCTGCCTGGGCTTGCAGGTGGAGAGCAGGGTGCTGGCCTGAGACCCACCCGGACTCTGCCTTTGCACTTTGCTTTGGTGGGGATGAAAAAGACGCTGCTTCCTCACCAGATTAGGGCATTTGGGGACCTGAGGCAACAAAGTGCTCTTACCCCCAGTGGCCTCACTGATGATAGCCTTCAGTTCACACCCAAAAAAGAGACCCTGAAAATGGAGAGAAATTAGCGACTTCTTAGATAAGTCAGCAGACCAAATCTTAAGCCACAGAGTGAGTCTAGCAGCCACAGAAAAGGCAGAAGCCTTAGCTTCAAGTCATACAGTGTCAAAGAGGGCATCAGTCACATAGTTCTGAGCCTCAGACATGTTGGCTAAAATGGCCAAAAAGGTCCTCCTTAGGGGAACCTTTACAGGCAACGTCAGTAAGCTGTTCAGTCCAAACAGCAATGGCTCTGGTAGCTCACATAGAAGCCAAGGTAGGCCTCACTGAGGCACCTATGGCAGCGAAGGTAGACTTCAGGATAGCTTCAAGCTTCCTATCAGCTAAATCCTTAAGTGTCGTGGCATCCTCCAAGGCAAAGCAGTGGATTTGGACATCCTGGAAATAGAGGGATCAACCTGAGGAGGTGTAGCCCACTGAGCCAAGGCTGCATCAGAAAAGGGATACAGCTTAGAGAATCTCTTGGAGAGAGCAAGATGCCTGTCTGGAGTCTTCCACTCATCCAGGATAACCTGATCTAGAGTGGGATTAGGTGGAAAAATAGTACAAGACTTCTTGTGCCTTTGAAAGACGTCAGAAGTAGACTGTGTCTCTACAGCGTTAAAAGGAATATGTAGGGTAGTCAAAACATCCTTGATGAGACCCTCAGCAGAAGGTTTAGGGTCAGCCTCAAATGGGTCACCATAGGTATGGGAAGAAGCTCCTTCTGCACACTCCCCATCTTCTGACTTCAAATAAATCCTCCTCCGAGTTATCAGAAAGATCAGGAATGCCAGGAGCCTTAGGGGCCACAAACCTGAGTGAGGTGGGGGGCTTCCAAGATTGGAGGATCCCCTGAAGTGAAAGAAGAAACAGTGCCATAGAGGTCTTTAAGTCCTTGACCCAATGTGGCTCTTGTTCATGGCTGGAAGCAGGGTTCACAGCGCATGGGGGGCATAAGTGACCTGAGTATTCTCTGGGAAGCCCCACTTGGCATGAGGAACAGTAAGCAAGGGGGGGGGGGTCAAAAAGAAAACAAAAAAAGACCAACACGTGAAAAATGTAAATAAAAACAGAAAAATAATAGTAAAAATAAAATTGATCATAAAGGCATCACCTCAAAACAAAAACTGGAGGTATTCCGGGACAATCCAGCTGCACCAAATTCCCAATTCATTTAAATGTGGCTTTTAACATCTTGAATAGGGTGATCAGGTGTCCCTGTTTTCCGGCAAAAATCCCCTGACTGAGGCCTCTCTCCCCACATAATGTGCACTATGGGAAATGTACCCAGATGCCTTTGGACCCATGGCCAAGCCTGTAAGGTGAACTGCCTTGTTATTGCCCTCCCTTTCTATTATAATTTAGCAGAAAAAAATTCAAATCTTGTTGGGGGAGGTGGAGCATGAGGTATCTCCATCACTTATCCGATCAAAGTAAGCAATCAATATGGACAACCTGGAAGGCACTTGTAGTCTTTCTTCCCACTCTTCTCAATGAGACATTCTCCAAATGATCGTTAGCCAATCACTACCAGAGGAGGCCCCAATGAGGTGTGAGTGTATTAAAAAAAAAAAAAAAAAAATACAGCACACCACGGATGCCAGAAGCATGTTCAGTGCATTACTTTGCAAAAGCACTGGACAGAATGAAATGTCCAATTGCCCTGCCTTGTTCTTCTATCCATTGATAGTCAAAGATCTTTTCAACTTACCCTTGAATGTTAGAGGTTTCCAGAACCTCACTTTGTGTTCCAGAACCCTCCAACATTCAGTGCATAAAAGTCCCATTTAAATCAACAGGGCTTTAATTAATGTTAATTTCTCCCCTATGATGCAGTGGTTTGCCCCATAATTGCTCCTCCCTAGCTAACAGGGGCCTAGATTCCACTGCAGCTGATATATTAATCAAATGTTTTAGCTCTAAGTTTCTCCACAGACCTCTGTTACATAAAATCAGCTGCAGTATAATCTAGGTTTAAACAAGGCCCTAAAATTGTGACAATCAGCTGGATTGAGTGTACAGTCTCCAACAATGCAATGCTGTACTATATACTAACTGTGCAGTGGAATGTGCCAACATTTCCAGGACAGAACTACAGGGGGTGCAGTTGTGAAGGGCTCAGCATCCAATGCGGCCCATCACCCCCAGGGCCCAACAGGGTTTTAATGTCTCCCTTGGCAGAATATTTTTGGTTTAGAGGACAAATCTGGCCTAGTTCTGCCAGGCAGGTAGCAAGTTCATCTTGCAGTGAAAAAAAATTAAAGCTGAGCTATTGCTTTAAAAACAGATTTACATGTTAATTAAAAATCTGAATTTTACTTTATATTATGCACAGTTTTATAGGCAGTATAAATATATATATTTAATGAGATTACAATCTGTGTAATTAACAGATCCACTTGAAATATAATTTACTAGTTGAAGAGCCCGTGTACATGGGCCACAGTGCCACCCAGCAACGGCCACGGTGCAGTCATGCACAGTAGAGACTGCCCGCGCTGTGCACCGGAACTCCAGTCTGAATTCATAGCGCCCCGCTCTGTTATCAGCCGCAGCACGGGCAGTCTCTACTGCGCATGACTGCGGTGCGTGCAGCCGGCTCTGCTGCGCATGACGGCTTCTGACAAACTTAGTTAGCGAATTATAATATAGGATAGAAATACTTACATAGGAACTGCTTTTTCTTTTCTAGTGACAACTCATGGAAAACCTCCCAGAAGATCTTAATTGTTGGGTGCTCTGCCCAATATTCTCCTTTGTACTCTGTATTCTATAGAAAACAAGATTAATGGTAACAGTTAGATGCACACAACCTTTTATTAAATTAAAAACAGACAGAATAAAGTTTTTTTTTCCCAGGAAGTCTGAAAACAGTTATGAGACGTCTCTTTTAACCCTTTGAATGCCAGAGGGTACACAATACATTACAATGCAAAGCGTTGCATACTCCTCTGGTATTCAAAGGGTTATCTTTTTGAATAAGTAGTTCTTAACCCCTTAACAACCAGACACTGCAGCGCGGCCGGCTATTCTTTTTTTAATTGGATTCCGGGGTCCCTGAGAGGCGTGCAGCTGCACAGGGACCCTTAAAGTGCAAAACCGTCGTTGACGGCCCTGGCATGTCAAGGGTCGTTAAGGGGTTAATTTTAACAAACTTACCTAAGTGGGTGTCAGATACCACCACATATGCTCAGATACCAACGACTGCAATAATCATCTAAAAACACAGTTTGAGACAGGTTGTTACAAAACAAGGATAATCGCAAAGAAAATACCATCTGCATTGAGAACACCCTGTGAACATCTATTACATTACAAAGAGAAGGAAGCCCCTACATGTATACCACTAGTGACCACATACAACCCTGCAGTAGAAGAAACAAGCAACGCCCTTCAAGAGCTACAGCTTCTGCTAACAGAGGATGCAGTGTCAAAAGACATAGTCCTCCAACCTCCTGTTCTTGCATTAATAGAAAACTGATCAATAAACAGATTAACCCAGGTAATGGGACCAAACCTTGCAACAAATCTCACTGCAAATCATGTTAACACTTTTATGAAGACAATACTGCACAGATCAACAAGATATACAACATTAAAGGATTGTATTCATGTAAATCAGAAATGCTGTACATAAAATACACTATGTAGAATGTGAAACAGGCCTACAACTTAATCTGAAAATGAATATACACAGACAATATATTGAGCAATACAATGAAAAGCTAACCACACTCCAGGTGGTCATCGCTTCACCCAGAGAAACTATGCAGCCTAATCTTAAAATCAATATACTCTGAGGGAACTTCAAAAATATGTGGTAAAGATATCTGAAATAAAGATGATCAGTTTTTTCAGCACCAAACACACTGGACTAAATAAAGTCTTGGGATTATTCAAACATTACCAAAATATTATGTCATTTTCTTCAGTTTATTTCCTTTTAATCTATGGTTACCCATCTCTCCGATTTTGCACACTCATGGATAAACAGACAGATAAACAGACGGATAAACAGACGGAACTGGAAAAATTGTCTGAGGGTTGCTAGGCTGATAAGAGAATTTCTGTGCACGTCCTGATAAATCCTTTTTACTTCATCCTTGTGGAACACGAGAACCATGGGATAAAGTATTCTCAACCACTGGGCAGGGAACTGGAATAAAATAGATACATAGAAGAGGAGACTCCCCCTAGCTCCAGATTTACCCCATGTTTGATTTTTAACTTATAGACAAGATACAAGAAAAGAGAATTAGGGCAGAAGGTGGTAAGCATATCAGAGAACCAAAAGGACAACCCTGCTCTGAACTCAAACAACTAGTTTTTCTCCAGGTAGGATTAAGACAAAAGGATTTACTGGTAAGTGTACAAAAAAACACAAAAACAAAAACAACAAAAAAAAAAAACAACAACCTTTTAATTTTTATTTTATTTTTTGCATTGTGGAACACAGGAACAATGAGTATATACCAAAGCTATGCAAACAAGATTATAGGGAGGGAGAGAAAAGCCTTTAAAATGCAAACTAGTCTGAAAAGAGACCAAGTAGAAACAAGTATAAAATGTAGGTGTCAATGGACACAAACAAATCAAAACCAGGTAATGGCAAAAATGGTTGCTAGAGATAAAGGTAAGAAATGCTCCTACACAGGAACAGCAGCTTGTAGTACCTTCCTTCGAAAAGTGGCTTCAGCTGAGGCCACGACGTTCACAACTGCTCGGCATCAACCTGGTTCTTGTAGGTTCAGAAAGCAACAACTGTGCTATTGGAGTGAGCAGTGACCCTAAAGGGCGTAAGCTTTTTCCTAAGGACACAAGCCTGGTGAATGGTCGCCTTGACCCAAGAAGCTACCTTCACCTGAGACAACACAGGCTTGAAAGGATCTTTCTGAAGCACTCCCAGGTCCAGGTTTCAGTCCCATGGAGGCATGACAATGTCGCAGTAGCCTTTGTGAAGACCAGAGGGGTGGCTGCCAATGCAAAAAGGAAGACAATGACTTAAAAATGGCTGTCCTGAAAGGCAAAACTTGGATTATATGTGTTAACAGGAACATGCAGTTGCACTTTCTTTATGTCCAGAGAAGCCAAAATCTCCCCCAGGCACATGCCAATGATGATGGAAAACTAAGACTCCATCTTGAAGCATGGAGTATGACTGAAATGACTGAGATGTTTCAGGTCCAGGATCAGATGACAACCACCATCCTTTTTGGGAACCATGAAAAGATTGGAATAAAATCAAAGGAATCTCTACTGAGTAGGAACTGGCACCAATACCTGCATATCCGCCAGGGATTTTATCACCTCCTGGACCCGTGAAGCCCTCACTGGATTGCAAGGAAGCCTGGACATGAAAAAAAAATGATAGGGAGGGGGGAGACCAAACCAATATGTCGAAAACACACCAATCAAACTTGGGGTTGTGTTTTTGAAACCAAGGGTAGCCCAAAACAATAGGGTAATGAGGAGACTGAATAACTTGAAACTGAATTGTATCCTGATGAAGAGCACCTACCCCAAGAGACAGGGGAATAGTCTTGTGAGTAACTTGTGTGGGGTGTAAGGGCCTGCCATCAATAGCCTCAAACGAAAGGGGAGAGGATCGGAGTTGCAAAGGGATGCAATGTTCCTCCACAAAGGACGCATCAATTAAGTAGCTGGCGGCACCGGAGTCAACCAGGGCCCTAGTGGTTACTGAGCAATTCACCCAGGAAAGGATAACCTCCAAAAGTGGCCTCTGCTGAGGAGTGTCCAGGGACTGTGATAACCCACCCAAGGTCTGTCCCCGGAAGGACCCTAGGTGCTTGTGTTTCCCAGTCGGACAGGAGTGTAGTAGGTGTCCTTTTTTGCAATAATATAGGCAAAGGCCCTCCCTCCTTCGATAAGCCCTCTCCTGCACAGATAAACGGGTAAACCCAAGATGCATAGGTCCTCCCTCTGCAGTATCGGAACCAGGAGGCATGGGAGGCGAAGGAGGCATGGGTTGGTGAGTAAAGGAAAATGACAAAACACAACACCAACATGATACGGAGTAAAAGGACAGCCACATGTTAGAAGACTATAGTGGTAGTCAACCAAGCCAATGGTCAATAGCTCAAGCAGGTAGTAGGCCAAGAAAACGGTCAAGCCCACAAAGGTAATAAACCAAGCCAATGGTCAAGCCCAAGGAGGTAGTCAGCCAATGCCAATGGTCAATAGCCCAAGGAGGTATTCAGCCAATGCCGGAGGTCAATAGCCAAGTAGCTGGTCAGCCAATGCCAATGGTCAAGCCCAAGGAGGTAGTCAGCTAATGCCAATGGTCAAGCCCAAGGAGGTAGCAACAGACAACTAGATAGCCCAAGAGAATGGTCAACAAGCCAAGGGTCAATAACCTAGAGGGTAGTCAGACAAGCAAGAGGTCAATAACGGATAGCAAAACAGGAGAGCCACGGAGCACACGGAGAAGGTCTGCACAGGAGCACTATGGAAGTGCTACTGGCAGAAGGAATCGGAGAAGCAATAAAGGAGCTAGCATGTAGGCGGAGGAAGAAGCTGAACAGCCGAGAGCTCCAATATGAAGAGAGTGGGAGCGCCTCATAACTCTCCTAGTGATGCACGCACTCTCTCGCACAAGGACACAGAAGACCAGAATGTGGCCCTTGCCTTCCACCGCCGGGAGCGAGGGACCGTGAGGCGGTGACACATTCGCCAAGATACCCAAGTTCCTAAGGACTATCCAGGACATGGAACAGCCCAAAATTAACTGACAACGGACACTGAATAACAATATCACAGCACACAAGAACAATAGCCAACCAGGCTCAAACAGTTAAAAAATGGTAAGGCACAGGAAAGAAAGAGTCCTAAACAGGTAGAGCCGCCTCCAGGACTTTCCTGCCAAAGCTGGTTTCAGCAAAAAGCCAGAACGTCAAAACAGTAATGTTTGGCAAAGATGTGAACAGAGTACCAAGTGGCTGTTTTGCACAGCAGTTCAGCAGAGGCCTGATGCCCAACAGGCTCATAAGCCTTGCGAATGGTAGACTTAACCCAAGAAGCAATAATGTCCTTGGAAGCAGCCATACCAGCCCTAGGGACCTTGAGGGATGACAAATAAGACATCGGTCTTACGTAAAGACTCAACACGGTGCATATAGAACTTAATGCAGCATACCACATCTAACAAGTGGAGATTCCCTCTCCTTGTCAGATTTGGGGTCCGGACAAAAGGAAGGCACAACAATCTCCTGATTAATGTGGAACTCAGAGACCAGCTTAGAAAGGAATTCCTGGGAGGTATAGAGAACTGCCTTGTCCTTGTGAAAAACCAGGAAAGGCAGTTTGCAGGACAAGGCCTGCAATACAGCAACTCTTCGGACAGAGACCACCACCAGAAGAAAGGCCATCTTCCACGTCAGAAGGCATAGGGGAATGGTAGCCAAGGACTCAAAGGCAGGCCGCTGCAAGACTCCCAAAATCAGAATAAAGCGGAACTACCACCTATTTTAAACTTTGTAGTTCAAGAGAAACTGAATGATAAAGTATCAACCTCCCGCCCCTATTACCTAGAGTAAACCACCTCCCCTCAGATGTGGAGTCTGGTTCCTTGGCCAGACAGATCACAGCAAGGGACACTTTTCTTACTGTGAGCATAAGGAAAACCCTGCCCCCCCCTTGACAGGTTTTTCCTTATGCTCACTGAAGATTGTCCCTCTCTATGATCCATCCGGACAGTCTTGCTGCTTTGAGGTGAGCAGTGTTACATCAGTAAAAGGGGCAGAATGGGAATCAGGGCCGGATTTATAATAAGGCAGAGTAGGCATCTGCCTACAGGCGCACCACACAGAGGGGCGCCTGTCATTGGGATTTTTTTTTTTTTTTTTTTTAAATTAGCCGCACCAATTTTACTACCACTTGCTGCCAGCAGGGGGATGGCTTCCAGACCAGCAACTAGAGAGCACTTGGCTGCTTCCTCGCGCCTGCTGCTCTGACAGCCGAAGGTGTGCTGGGCCAGCACTATAGTGCTATACAGTCATTACAGGGGTATTCCGAGCCCCTGTCATGGCCTCTTGCTCTCTCCGGCACCCTGCCCTAGCAATGTCCTGGTGCTGCTCCCCGGAGCCCTCCGGTTGCCACAGCTCGGCTCCTCAAGTAGAGGAGAAACCAGCGGCACATTGACGGGAGGGAACCGGCGGCCGAGCCTCAACCGAACAGCGTGAGCAGCAAAAGCCCAGAAGCGAGGAGGCCAGGTACTGCAGGGCTGCATTTACACTGGGGTCTCGCCATAGGGTATCCTTTTGAAATAGCGCATGACCACCATCCGGTTTCACCGATGACCTATAACAAAATATGTGCATTTAACTCCCTTGGATCGCGCTGGAAATACTTTCATCACATCACAGTGGTTTCTCCCGTTGCAATTAGTACTTTTGCTCCACTATATATTCACAAGTTGACATGTGAATATATAGTGGAGCAAAAGTACTAATTGCAACGGGAGAAACCACTGTGATGTGATGAAGGTATTTTCAGCGCGATCCAAGGGAGTTAAATGCACATATTTCCTTGTCAACTCAAATCGCCGTTTTCATGGCACCCGCTGAAGGACAATCCTTACACCTCTTCAGTGCGCGCTTCATGAAAACGGCGATTTGCCACTCACAGCTCTCTTGGTCTCAATACCTCTACTGGGGAGCAGGATCATGGGGGATGGCTTGTAAGAATCAGATAAAAGGATCCTTTAGTTTACTTCAAATGTTGAGAGAGGGCAGTGCCATGTAGCCATGTATGATTTTATTTAACACCTTCCTATCCAACCTTCATTCTCTATGCTGACCATCTATAAGTATATATACAATTTTTCCCTCAATTTGTATAGTAATTAACCCTTCATGTAAAGCATATGTACATTAATAATACATCCATCTTGGCATGCAAACTAAAGTTAACCCTTTTCTCATCATGGTAAGCTATCCTACCCTCTCCACCCCATATTAACCCACTCCATCCTGTACATGTGGAGATGTTATTGTTAACCCCCCTACCCTTACACACACAAATCTACCATTCCCATCTTCATGTTCATATTAACCATCTAACCCTACCCCAAAGCACTGAAGATGCTTTTACACGCTCCATTAACCATCTGTTCTCCATCACAAATTATCCTTTTCAGTTTTTCATGTGAGCATGCCCTAAAAAAAGATGCACTATGTGGCTAAATAATTGGGTGTGACCACAAGAGGATGTGGTTAATGGAGCGGCGTGGCTAAGTGAGAGGATTGATTAGGGGAGGGGCAAAGGCGGGGCTAGGGGCGCCAGAGGATGTTGTGCCTAGGGGCGCCTGAGATGTAAATCCGGCCCTGATGGGAAAACTTATCATTCAATTACTCTTGAACTACAACTCTCACAGTATTGAAATAACATTTTCCATGGCCCAAATACTATGAAGACTAATTGGAGCTGCGTTTATTGTGAAACATTACCATCAGTTTAAGTATGCATACACAATTTATTTAAAAAAAGGTTTATTGTTCCTTCAATACACGTTTTTTCCAACCCATAAATGCCAATGCATAAGGAAAAAAAAATATTTCCCTGCTGACTTACCTTTTCTAATTCTTTCCAGTCATAATTTGTGTTGCCAATCACCATAGCTTGCAGCTCATTGGGCTGGAAGAGCTCCAGAACTTTACCTCCACACACTTTGTGAAAGCCTGCATAAAATGCATTAAATAAGGAAGCCACTGAGTGATTGAAGATGTAATCCACATAGGAATCTACAAATTCCTGTCTGTAAATTAAAAGAAATACATAATCAATTGTTAGGAATATGAAATGTATGTTTTTTTGGTTTCAAACTTTCTGTACAAAGTAAATATAATCATAAACAACCACATTTAGAAATGACAGAGTATGTAAGTCTAGTTCTATAGACCTCAAAGTTGGTCTCAGATAGACAGATTATGTCTGTATAAGGAAACCCTGCCCCCTAGACGAAGGGGAGTAATGTTTTCATTATACTGACACTCTGTGATCCATCCAGAACGGCTTTCAGATCTCAGGGAACTATGACTGATGCAGTGGAAAAGAGTGGGAGGAAACTTTCAACTTGAATTACAAGCAGAACAGAAAGATAAGGATATTTTAAATAGTAGTATGCATTACATAAAATTACAATGAACAATCTAATATAACTTTATTTGTACTGAGGGCTTCCAGGGTAAAATCGGATGAAGGTGGATATGACCTGTGTGGCACCCCCTGGGTGCTCATTCCCCAGAGGTAGACTTGACGTGGTGAGCCTGATTAGCGGTCTCACCTTGCGAATTGTTGAAAAAGAAGGATGGAAAAGTGGGTGAAGCTGCGGCCTGCTTAAAAAGGCTTACAGCCATCTCACAATTTCAGATCAAGCCTTCCATTTGTACTTGGGCTTCCAGAGTTGGAAGAAGGTGGATATGACCTGTGTGGCTCCCCCAGGGTACTCAGCCTATAGAGGTAGACTTGACACAGTAAGCCATAGTAGACCAAAAGAGCCAAGAGTGATGCAGTGAGGTAACTTTAATTCTTGCACAAAGTTCCAATTATAACAATACAATTAATGTGTGAGTGACGAGAGAGTGAGCCTAATTTACATAGTAACATAATTGAAGAGGCTGGAAAAAAAAAAAGAAGTGTCGATCAAGTCCAGCCCATGTACAGGATTATTAATGCTACATGTAAAACAGTTAGAGTGCCATCTCCCTAATAGTTGCATGATGGGGGGAGGAACTCTATTCCTTGAGGCTGAGGTAGCTGCCCCCTCCTAAATGAATGGACCGAATACTGCATGGGATCCTTCCCTAAGTGGGTCAGTAGCAGTCTGAAGTAGTTTGTGAAGGTTGAAGTGGTTAATGGCCCCTCGGCCATAGAAAGGAGGGGAATTGTTGAGGGTTTGCTTGCTAAGATAACTGACAAATTATGAAGTGTTGAGATGGCACGCCATTGATGTGACATAGGGTAGAAAGGAATTATTGTACCTTTGACTGTTTGGTCGGTTTTGGAACTTTTGAGTGTATGGTAATGTTGATGAAAGGATAGCTGATTTTTTGTGATAAAACTGCAAATTTCCCAGGTCTAATCAAAGGAACATAAGTGACATTGCTGCTGCCAAGACTGTACTGGTCTGGGGGCCAAATGGGTTGGAGTTGCGTAAATTCAGAGGTTTACATAAGAGGGTGACTGGGATGTGCTGGAGGGTGTGGTAGTTTGAGAAGACCGTTGAGGAATAATTTGATGCAATAATTAGCTAGAATAGAAGGCCAATGTGGGGAGAAGAGGGTTAGTTGATGCTGTATAGTGGTGAGATAAAGTTTGGTAGGGGATGGCAAAAGTTTAAGTGCCGAATGGCAGTATGCTGTGAAAGCTTTTATTGATGACGATGAGTAGGAGTGCAGAGGTAGTGTGTTTGAAATGAATGCATGGAATGTAGACCAAGCCATGGAATATGTTAGACGGGTTGTTCAGAGTTAATTCTAAGTGGATGATTTCTGAAGCCTGGATGGAAAATGAAGTCAGGGCATCTTTAGGTCATTGAATCCTGGTGGGTGGGACAGATGAGGATTTGTTTTTGGATGAATATCGAAGAATGTCTGTAAATGAACTCGTCAAAGGGCATCAGCTGCTGTATTGAGTTTATTGGGGAGAAATAAACTGTAAATGGTGAACTTATGGCAAAGGGACAGCCATGTGAATTTCCAGTGGAACATCATGACATCAAGAAAGGAAATCTGACTTTTTGAATGAGATGTGCTGTCGTACTGTTAATGGAAATGAATGACACTGCTTGACGGTACTGCTAGTTCACAGATCAAGGAAAAACCCAAAATGGATAACTTGACTAAGGAATGAAGATCTTCTATGAGTTATATATCACCTGATTAAATGTTATATCTGAAATGTAAAACATAACCTAAATAAGTATTTGCATTTTAAATACAATTCCAGTATACAAAGGGCCTAATGCAGAAAACAAAATAGATGCTATTCTGGAATAAACCAATTACACTGTGGGGGACAAATGAAAATGTCAACTGATTTAAATGGAGCTTTTGATCTACTGAATGCTAGAGATGTCTCCAACACACTGAAAAACCATACTATGGTTGGGCCTAGAATTTCACCTCTATGTAAAATAACCCTTTCTGTCCATAATATGTTGGATAAGTTTATAAACAATAACAGAGCATTGAAGACCTTCAGAATACAAAGGTGTTAATGAACAAATGGTATCTGTGCATCCTGGCATTTACAGTCCTGTCACCAGCCAGTAATAATATGGACTTTAATAGTTTGTCTTACTGCCAGCATCTATTTTTATGCTGCTAGTCAGGAGTTCACAGCATTGCTGGTATTTTTGCCAGCTGTATTCTCTGCACTAATGACAGGCACCTTCATTTTGTAAAGGTGACATCACTGGTAAGTTTGGGGTCTTTCTGAGAACTACTACCGAAAGACGAGTGAATCAATTCAAGCCAAATGACTCCATTAAATGCAAGAGATGTCTTTGATGCAATGTGTTCTGTCCTTTATTTCATCAAGGGGAAAAAAAGTCCAATTTAAAGAAGTGAGACTTTTAGACATTTTTATTTCTCCTCTGCAGTGCACTGTTACTTGACCCCAGAATTTCTCCTCTTTGCTTTATATATAAGGCTCATTGGTTTTCTACTGGGATATTTATCAAAATAGCAGTGAGGTGTCTGCAAATACCCCTGTCATTCTCGGGTGTGGAATTTGCAACTCAGTCAGAGGCTGGACTTACTCAGACTGGTCAGTTTTCACAATGAGACTGCAGGTCCCGCTATTGGCTCCTGAAGTGCCAAGTAGAATCTCTTGAAGTGGAACTATAATCATAAGAATGTGTGGCTATTTATTTGTTTAAAGGTTTGTGAGATATGGCTTTCTGCAAATACTTTATTTTTGTAAAATCGAATATATAGAATCAACTTGATTTTGGGCATTACTAACCCTTTAAAAACAACTTTGGTGATTTTGAAAGAGCTTTAAAAGTAAGTGAGACATTTTTTATTAAGACAATTAGTTTCATAGTTTAGATTTATAGATTATGGTAATTAACGCACACCATACAGGCACTTCCTGACTTAGCCCTTTCAGTGCTAGGGGATAAGATCAATGCACCAATGAGCAGTGTCAGTGAATGGGGGAGGTAATGTAGGGCTAAGGGAGGAAGTGCCTGAGTGACATGCCTTAATTAGCATAATCTATATTTAAGATCATAAAACCTAAATAAATCTAAATAAAAAAGGCTAACATCATACAGATGATTTTTAAAGCTTTTGCAAGATCACTAAAGTTGCATTTAGGTCATCCCTTTCTTTCTATGTGTTTGTTAAAAGGAGATTTATGTGGATTACGGATAAAAATAATTTTCTCTTATTTATTCAGGAACACAGAAAATATTTGTTAAAGTAGCTTCCTTTAGGAGGCAGGGCACTTTCATAACAGAGTTCTCTGGAGGTAGACATTCCTCCCAGCTCCACTTTCCCACTGTCTAGTAGCCTTTGTTTCAATGCACAGCAAAGATGGGGAACAAAAACAGACAAAAAAAACAAAAAACACCAAAAAGTAGTAGTGAAGAAAGATGGTCACCATACCAGAGAACCCAAAGGACAACCTGGTAAGTAGGTACAAAAATACACTTTCGTCCATTGTGGAACACGGGAACCTGAACCTTGAGATTATAACAAAGCAATCACATCAGGATTAGGGAGGAAGAGACAAACCAGAAACAATTATGAATCTCAAGTGTCATCGGACACCACCACACCAAACCCAAGTAAGAGCAAAAAAGTAACTAGAAATAAAGGAAAGAAAGAATCCTACACAGTCACATCATGTGGGCCTTTAGGGATAATGAAAAGCAAATCTGATTTGCAGAAATGTTAAATGCAATGAAGACAATATTTTGGATGCCTAAGTCCAAGCAGTGATTGCTCTCGTCTGATATATGGAGCTGGACAAAATGAAGGAAGAACAATTTGCTGACTAATATGAATGTCAGAACCCACCCTGGAAAGAAACCCAAAGGAAAATTGTGAAATTTCCATGTAAATGACGAACATTTGGGAGTACCTGGGGCAACAGAAAATGCTTGCCACCAGACTGCTAATTGCCTTCTCCAGTTCCAGGGCAAAAAGCTGCTTGCCCATGAACAGAAGTGAGACAAACGATATTATAGAAGACCAAATCTTCAACTAAAAGGTACAACATGCTGTGACAGTAAGCACTAAGGACTTGTCAATGAATCTGAGAATGTCTAAGGCTGCTTCAATAAGATAAGCATTGGCCTCAAGAATAAACAAGATCATCAAAATATCCCCTTTTGGAGCGTCTGAATGAACCACTTTCAACAACTGTTCTCCCCAAATAGCCATAGCTTTAGTCACCCATGTTGTAGCAATTGTTGGGCATACAGCGGACCCAGAGGGTGAAAATTTTTCCTTGAGAATCTAGGTGTTTATCCTCCTGATCCTTGAATGGGGCAGGATCTGCAACTGGCAAAACCATTGTTACAGCTTACCTCAGTTTCAGTGTCATCTACAGGCTTGAGGCTTCAAGCATGCAGCAGGCCTCTGTTTTATGTGTTTGTTTCTTGTAGTCTCCTCCTACCTACTTACTCCCTCTGAGCTGTTCCTCCTACCTACTTCCTGTGGAGGGGTTTATAAGGCAAACTGAGTCCTGACTCAGTTGCCCTTGCGTTGTTGTTCATAGCAGTTCTATTACCTTGGGCTCTGTGTATGACCTGGCTAGTTTTCCATCCAACCAGGTGCTGATATGTGGCTCTGTCTGACTATTCTTTTGCTTATCCCTATAGTGGACACCCAACCTGGTGCAGACCTGTGGCTCTGGTTGACTACCTGAACAGTGTATGACCTTGCTTGTCTGACTACCCCCTCTGCTGCTGACTTGTGGCTCTGTCTAACTACTCTTACATTTGTTCCTTGTACCTAGCAGACACCCAACCTAGTGCGGACCTGGGGCTCTGGTAGACCAGCTCTAATATTAACTGCAGGCGAGTCAGCTATTTCCCATTCTGACTGCAGGCGTGAGTCAGAGTTCGCTCCATTTTGACTGCAGGCATGAGCCAGATATCACTCCCTTCTGACTGCAGGCTTGAGTCGGTTCACCCACTACGTTGGATCAAGATCCTGTGTTCCTGCTCCTGGCTCCAGCAGAGACTACCAGTGGCTCAGGCCTAGTCTCCAGCAGATTGGTCAGGCTCGGCAGCCTACTATTCCTGATAGCAGAGCTCGCTGGCCTGTAATCATCTGCTTGTTCCTGCTGTATATATTGTATATATTTTTCTTACCTTTCGGTTGTCAATAAATTGCATTTAACTATACCGTACTGACTCTTGAACTTCTATGGGAACCGTGACAATACGCAACTCAGCTCCACATGAAGAGGAAGTGACACCAATGCCTTCAGAAGGTCCGGCTGACCCCTGCACACCTGGATCACGAACCTTTGGAGTTCCCTGGTGTGAGCCATGGCAAATGGGACCACTTCTATGGTGGAGATGAATTTCCCCACTAGAGAGGACAGCTTCTTGGCTGGAACTGGATCGAGAGCCAGGACAGCAGATACTCCTTGGGTGATCTGGTGAGCCACTTCCTCCGTGAGAAACACCATGCTCTGCTGAATGTCGAAGAGAAGGCCCAGGAAGACCAGACGCTGGGATGGACAAGATCCAACTTGTCCATGTTGATGATCCACCCGTGAGGGGTGAGAGCATGAATGCAGTCCCGAACCTGCTGATGAAGGCGTTCCGCAGAGGGGGCTTTCAGAAGCAGGTCGTCCATGTATGGAGTAACTCTGATGCTGTCCCGGTGGAGGACAAATACTAAAGCTCCCAGGACACGGTTGAAGACTTGAGGAGCTGTAACATAGTAATTCAGGTTGAAAAAAGACTTGTGTCCATCTAATTCAACCTTCTCCTATTACTGTTTACCATCGTTGATCCAAAAGTCAGACCAAAGGGAGCTGTAGTCAGACCAAAAGAAAGAGCTGAAAACTGTGAGATACTGCCGGCTCTCTGGAAGAATGGTGACGTGTAGATACGCGTCCTGATGATCCAAGGAATTCCCCCGGGGACATAGCAGCAACCACTGTCCTTAGGGACTCCTGGTGATAACGAGGCCTGTTCACAAAGGAATGGAGATCTTTCAAATCAAAAAAAGGACGACAATCGCTGTCCTTATTGGAGACCACAAAGAGGTTTGAATAAAAACCCATACTTCTGTCCTGAACTGGAACCGGCTGTAGAACATCCTTGTCCAGAAGAGCCTGAATAGTGCCATTGAACAGACAGCATTTCTCTGCGCCCTGAGGCTATGAGAAGGGAAAAAGCGAAAGGGAGGAAGAGAGACGAAGGGATCCTGTACCCTTCCATCACCACCTGTAAAACCCACGGGTCCGCCACTGAATCCTCCCAGATGCTGTGGTAGTGACGCAAATGGACATCCACAGCAGAGTGGGCCCTGGGTTCGGTGAGTCATGCCGAAGAAGGCTTGGAAGAGACCTTGGGCTTCTATTGCTTCCAAGAAGGCTTGGGCTTGGAGGAGGCACACGGAGCTGAGGGAACCGCCTGGTTCTCCGGACATGTCTCAGTCTGGAAGGAACAAAAAAGCTGATTACGCTTGAGAGGCGTCTTCTTCCTGGGGACCATAGGCAGAGGAGTACTCTTGCTCCCTGTGGCCTCACTAATCAGATCCTTAAAGGGACAGTAATACTTCGTTTTAACTTTATTTTATTTTGTAGGCATTAAAAAAACATGAAGAATGATATGTCTTATGTCTCAAACCTTTATGGTTTAAGAGATATTCACAAGCAAAGTTTTCCCCTCCCGCCCCTTTTTCCTAGTGTAAGCCATCTCTTCTCAGATTTGAATCTGGGTGTAAGACCAGACAGATAACAGCAGGGGACAATCTTCTTTGTATGAAAAGAATGAAAGCCCTTCCCCCCTTGACAAGCTTTTCAGCTTTTTCCCTTATCTTAATTGAAAATTGTCCCTCTCTGCAGTCTACCTGGGCACCTCCCTTCTGATCTGGCTGAAGGGGGGGGATACTTTGCTTGTGAATATCTCTTAAACCATAAAGGTTTGAGAGAAAAGACTTATATCATTCTTCATGTTTTTTTAAAGCCTACAAAATAAAATAAAGCTAAAAAAAAGTATTACTATCCCTTTAAGAGCTGGCCCAAACAAAGATGTGCCTTGAAAAGGCAATGAGAGCAAAGCTTTCTTGGAAGCAGTGTCAGCAGACCAGATCTTGAGCCAAAGAGCTCATCTGACAACCACAGACATGGTGGAAACCCTTGCCACCAAATGGATGGCATCAAATAAGGCAGCAGAAACATAGTGCTGTGCCTCAGAAATGTTGGCAAGAAGGCGCAACATATCCGAAGTAGGAGCACCCTGACGGACAGCCAGGGTGAGCTGTTCAGTCCAGACTGCAATGGCCCAGTTCACCCATGCCGCAGCGAACGCTGGATGCAAGGCAGTAACAGCAGTGGCAAAAATGGACTTGAGGGAGACCACAAGATTCTTGTCAGTCCAGTCTTTTGGAGCGGACGCATCAGCAACTGGCAAGGCAGTGGACTTAGATAGCCTGACGAAAGGAGAATCTACTTTGGGGGATGAACCCACTGAGCAAGCGCTGCCTCAGAGAAGGGGTAAAGCTTGGTAAATTTCTTGGAAACAGAAGGTTTCCTGTCCGGAGACTTCCACTCATCAGACACAAGGCGGTCAAGAGTGGTGTTAGGTGGAAAATAAGTATAGGGCCTTTTAGGCTCCTGAAATACATCAAAGGGATCCGAAGAATCCTCCTGAACTAAGGGAATGTTTAGGGTAGTTAAAGTGTTAGTAATGTCTAAAAAAAACTTTTTTGCATGTAGAAGAGCTTAAAAAGCTGATCTAAATGCAAAAAAAACATCTCTCTCAAACCGCTCTGGTTTAAGAGATACGGGCGTTTAAAGTTTGATTTCTCCTACTGACAGCTGTAAAGCTGTCAGCAGGAGATCCGTGTCAGTCGACACGGAGGCGCTTGAGAAGTGCCGAGATCACGGAATCCCTTCATTGGAATGGTCTAAAACGTGTGCCTGAACACTAGGCACACGTTTTAGACCATTCCAATGAAGCGTAGGATACTTGTTCAGGAAAAGGCACAAAATGGCTGCCGTGGCGGGGGCCAATCAGAAACGAATGTGTGCAGCAAGCACTCATGGGAAATGTAGTTTTCCTAGAAAAAGTACGCCAACAGTGCCCGAAGCCCCCCAACACACATAAAATGTTAACCAGATGACAGAGCAAGGGCAGACAATTAAAATGAGCCATCTCTGAAGTCGCTATGTTGAGCGGTTGCAGAGATATGTCCCAAACTGTACATTCCCATAGAAGTGAAAGGAGCAATGGCGTCTAAGCAGTAAAGAGCGCTTTAAAGGCGTGGACCACAAATTTTGCAAAGTAAAAACTGTGAATAAAAATTACATGAAACATCACTAGAACATGTTAGCAGACCCAAAAAACACTGAACCCTGCAAAACCAGCAGCTAAAGGGTTAAGTTACCACAGAAACTTGCTCCAAAACACCCAACAGACATACAGATAAACCCAATGAGTGCAGGAGTGTGCAATAGGAACTCCAAAGGAAAACCCCTGTGTGGAGGGGCACTGTGGGACATGTGGACCTGCAGCACTCAAAGGGTTGCTCACCTTTCCTGCAGATCTTCTGTCTTCAGATTACCACGTATTAAGAAGAAGCCTTAGTGTGCAACTCCAGAGGAAAGAGCTTGAACCCAAGATTTCCCCCCCCAGGGCTGGATACTGAGCTAGCCACATCTATTGTCAGTTATGGTAATCCGCCTAATGGTGGTATTCCATATCTAACAGAAAAATAAAAAATTAGCTAAAACTATAGCAGAACTGTTCTCTTGGCTGTGTCTTCACCAAGGAACAAATCTTAATGGAGCTGATTGGCTAGCTGCAGCCAAGAAGGGAAGGTAGGCTCCCTGCATTCACTTCTAGAATTGTTCCTGCCTAGTTACAGGGGTGGATCGCCTACCCAAAGTTACCAGTAACCTGTATTGGACGACAGAGAAATTCCTGCGTGTGCCAAAGGAGGGGGGTCTACATTGGACCCCCCCGTGGCACACAAAGGGTTAAATTTTTATTTTGTTCATTTTTTTATTATAGACCTCATTGGGTGACATCAGGACACCTCCTGATGTTCCCCAATAAGGTCTTTAAAAAAAAATAAAAATACGGCCCAAAAGATTGACCCTGTGAGTGCTGCAGGGGTCTCCAGCGCATTGCACTCACAGGGTTCATTTTCAACTTTAATTTTTTATTTCTTTATTTATTTTTTTCAGATCTCGTGGCTGGGCATCAGGACCCCTCCCCTTATGTCTCCCCAGTTTTTGTTCTCCCATATGGCAGCGCAGGAGAGTAGGAGTGAACTGGATCGGGGAAAGTTACCTAACGTCATCAGTGACTATGTCACCGATGATGTCAGGAGGCTTCCCCCGGTCCCGCCCACTCCTACCTGGAAGTTCGGGTAAGAGAGAGGGGGAAGGAGAAGCTCTGCTTCTCCATTGCAGATATTGATCTCCCAGCGCGATCGGCTGGGAGATCAATAACTGGGGGTGGGGGGCAGGAGGAGTGGTTCTCATGAATGACAGGCTAGTTTTACTCTAAAATATGGCCACTGCAAGCCGATTACACCGGCTTATGCAGTGACTGCATTTTAGATGTACAACGTATGAGCGTGGCACAGCAGATACAGCTGTCCATTCTCGTAAGTTGTAAGTGCTTGGCACTCTAGGGGATAAGGCAAGGAGAAAAGGGAGAGTGTCTGGTAAATTCCAGATAGCCATCTCCAAACAGACTAAAGGTCCTGGAAACATCTTTGCCTTGTTCCATACCCAACATACAGAAAAGAGGAACAGGAGCCCACCAAATGGGGGATGAATGCCCCATGTAATTTAAAGGGATAGTAATGTCAGAAAAAAAGTATTAACTATACGGTAGATACAATTAAAGGAGAGTACTTGCACTTATTCGTATCTCTCAAACCGTTATAGTTTTCTGCTTGACAAGCTGTAAAGCTGTCAGAAGCAGATTCTGGTCTCTTTACCAGATGCGGCTCTTCAGCAGCACCTATATAACGAGATCTAAAGAGAAATACTTCATTGGAATGGTCTACAAAGTGTGCCTGGTTTGCAAGCACACTTTGTAGACCGTTACAATTAAGTATTTATTTCTAAATAGCGTGATTTCATCTCTGCTGAAGAGCCTCTGTCTGATCAAATGACCGGAATCTGCAGCTGTCAGCTAGATGACAGACTTGAGTTAAGGCCAGGAAAAGGTAACTTTAGCAAGTAATATCTCTCAAACCATAAAGATTTGAGAAATAAGACTTACATCGATGTTAACCTTTTTTTAATGTCTACAATATTAAATCAACTTAAAATTAACCATTACTATCCCTTTAAAAAATTAAACTGACGAAGAAAATCTTCAACCTGCTGTGTCTCCTACACAGAGCACTGCTAGGTGGAGGTAGAGTGGAGCTAGGAGAGAGTCTCTGCTTCAACAGAACTCTGTTATGGAAGTGTCCTGCCCTATGGTTCCTGTGTTCGACGAATGACAGAGAAATGAGGTTTCACAGGTTTATTGTGTAGAGCAACCAGGTAGATGTTTTCTTTTTTTCAGGATGGAATATCTTTTCCTTTGGCACTATATGTAAATGTATTCACTTTTCTTATTGATAAATGTATATAAATATACAATTTTTTTCTCATTGCAATTCGGCCACCTATTGTCTGCATGCGGTTAGTGCTGTTGTAAAATACACCTAAATAAATTAAACTCATTCTCCTATTTATGAGAAAAAGTCAGTAAGAGTGGGTTTTCTGTGTCTATCTGTATCTGTCTTTATTTATATAGCACCATACATGTACAGAGAGAGAAATAGTACAGTACAAAATTAATGCAGGGTACGGATAAAAGCATCAGGCTAAAGTGTGATCATTATTAGCAGGGAAAAGTGCTGCCAAGGGAATCATACATTGAGAAGGGACCATGTCACAAAAAGCTTATAATCTAATTTGTTTTGTAGCAGATAAAGGTTTAAATGCACATAATGATTAAATACATTTATTTTTATTATTTTAATATTTTTCAACTATAATTTTGAGGGGTATAGGCTACTTACAACAGCCTGTATTTCTCATTCTGGGACATAAACTGGCACAGTGGCCATTTAAATATGTATACTGTGCCCTTAAGCACAGGGTTCACATTAAGGTCAGCCCATTCAATTTATTGTATTATGTAGACAGCTATGAATGGCTTAAGGATGAGGCATGTAGTCATGCACAGGAAAGTGTTGCCTCTCCTATTACCAGGGAGGAGATACACTAAGGTTTGATGCAATGGAAAAGTGTGCCTGGTGATGTGTATACACACTTTGCCATATTCACTAAGAATTAAGTATACAAGGGGCAGAGGAGAGACTTTGATCACTAGCATATTATGTTGATGTAAAGCTGTTGAAGTATGGGGGTGGTAAGGGGGGGCAGATGGGATGCCATCACCCTCAGACTTCAGCACCAAGAAGGATAACAGATCTCACTTAACCCTTTGAGTGCCAGAGTAGTGAGCAAAAATGCAGTGCACACCCGTGGGCACACACATTTTTCACTTAAAGTATAGCTACATCATAATACAGATCTTAAAAGTCCCATCTACAGAGCAGATACCTTTCCACTAGCCATTAATCAGCTGATCAACGTAAACAATACAGAGCCGACTATCAACTGTTTGACGTACAAAGAGCAGAGCTATGCTGGTATCTGAGGGCTCTGATCAGCAGTGCTTTTGTGTAATATAAGGCATTTAGTCTCATATTATACAACAGCACTGTAAGATGATTAGCCTCACTTTTTACATCCATCAGCTGACTGGTGGCTATGTCAAGATCCATATTCTCCAACAATAGAGGGGCTAATTTGTTTCTGTGAGCTCTTACAGGATCGACAGCTACTGGAGTTTAGTGCATGTGGAGAAGAGCCTCATTAAAGGGATAGTAATGTTTCACAATAAAAGCAGCTCCAAAAATCTTCAAAGTATTTGGGTCTTTTACTGATGTAACACTGCTCACCTCAGAGCAGCAAGACTTTCAGGATGGATCTCAAAGAGGAGACAATCTTCAGTGATCATAAGGAAAAACCTGTCAAGGGGGCAGGGTTTTCTTTGTGCTTGCAGTAAGAAGATTGTCCCTTGTTGTGAGCTGTCTGATCTCAAGACCAGATTCCACATCTGAGGGGAGGTGGCTTACACACTAGGTAAAAGGGCAGGAGGGGGATACTTTATCCTTCAATTACACTTGAACTACAACTCTGACAGTATTGAAATAACATTCTCCATGGCTCACATACTATGAAGACTAATTAAAGCTGTTGTTTTTGTGAAACATTACTATCATCTAACATATAAACACACCCTCAGAAGAGTGCATGGTGAAGCAAGCATATTTGAAGTTTAATTGCAAGGATGAGATGGAGAAGACACCTTAGTGCATACAGATGGATTTAGGTCCAGTTTGTCAAAATATCTGCAAACTGGACCCTTATCAAAGTTTATTGCACATAAATAGCACGTAAGAGGTTAATGGTGGAAAGAATTTAAACTGCTTGTCAAACTAACTATATAGTAAAATTACTGTAAAATCATTTAAAGGAGC
The DNA here is from genome assembly GCA_037306005.1 of Rhinophrynus dorsalis. Taxonomy (NCBI): domain Eukaryota; kingdom Metazoa; phylum Chordata; class Amphibia; order Anura; family Rhinophrynidae; genus Rhinophrynus; species Rhinophrynus dorsalis. Next base: position 118,801,716 of record CM074724.1, read on the forward strand.
AGTAAACTTTTATTATTAAAAAATAATATGATATAGGGCTTTTAGTGCAGAATAAAACAAGAGCTTTCCTATGGCTGATAGATTTCCTATTCAAATGCGGTAACAGCTCAGATTTATTTATTTTGTAATCAACAGAGCTAACTGATGACCAAAAGACAATTTTTTGGAGATCTTGAGTCACTCACTATGGCTTCCCATAGTAAGCGACAGAACAATCGCCACCTGGTGGCCAAAATAAAAAGTTTCTGTTTAATTAAAAACAAAACACACATTTGAGCTGGATAACTTTTGCATTAACCCCTTAAGGACCGGCCACGCGTGACCCATGTGCAGGGCTTCCCGATCGGAGTGAGGCTGCGCAGGGAGCCCGGATATCCACGATAGTCCTGGCACGTCAAGGGTCCTTATGGCTTGCCAACCCATTATGTGCCAGGATCAGTAATGGTCTTTAAGGGGTAAAAAAACTCTCAGCAGTGGGATTACCCCTGTTTTACTCAGTAGGAAAAGGTATATAACATTTATTCATAAAAACATTTACCACTCATTTAACTCGGAGTATGAAAGTGGACATGCAATGCATTGCAACGTGATGAATTCACCGATGGCGTTCAAAAGGTTAACACCTTAACCCCTTAAGGATTACATGATGTACTATGACTGTCATGATCCTCATACCCTTATGGACCGATGACGGTCATAGCATGTTACGTACTTTTTACTTACAGCGTTCCACCGGGAGCGATGTTGGTAAAAATAGGGCCTAAAATTGAACGGTCAAAGACTGGAGCGATCTCTTTCAGGCCACAAAACGGCGCGCCGATACACGCAACAGGTCACATGTACTGGCACATTGGCAAAGATCAAAGCGGTCCTTAAGGGATGGAAACGTCCCAGGACAGCTGGTCCTTAAGGGGTTAAAGACAAGAGAAATGTGTAACACATTGCTTTGTAATGTGTTGCACACACCAACAAAAAATATCAAATGTTAAGAATGACAGATGAAACACTACATTTTAATTTGGTAAAGTAAAGGCACTAAACATGGGTGTACATTTCATGTCCTCCAACCAATACTAGATGTGAAATTTATGCTTACGATTATTCACAAAAGAATACTTACTTGTTTTTCTTGTTAACATTTGTATTAGCACCGTTTGGAATCAGCTCTCTGACTTCTGTTGTACCATAGTTTTCCACTGTGATCTGTTTAGGAAAATCAGATTACATAAAACAGACTTATACTAAGGATTGTAAGAATGACCATTACATTACTGATTTAATGTACCCACATACATTATATACTGTTTTTCTTGACATAAGATGCACTTTCTAAAGATACCATTATTTTCATCAAATTTCCTGTAAAAACATTTATAAAATATGACTTAAAAAAAAAAAAAAGTATTTGTTTCAACCTTTGCACTAGAAATCTTTTATACATCTACAAATCCTAAAAAACCCCTGCTAAATAGATTATAATATTTGTCTTGATTTTAGATATACCCAATGTTGACATGTTTTTCTGAAGTTTTTATCAAGTTATGTGGCAATAACTAAAAGTAGCCACAACTGAGGTGTCCCAAAACTTTTGACCGCTAGTGTACTGTATTGCTATCTTCTGAGACTTTTCAATAAAAAGTTTTAAAAGGATAGTAATACTTCAAATTTAAATATCTGCATCTTGTAGGCATTAAAAAAATAAATGAAATGCCCCCAGTGCCATCGCTCAAACCTTTATGGTTTGAGAGATAATCATATTTAAAGATCCCCCCTCCCTCCCCTTTTCCTGACATCAGCGATCTAGCTGACTGCAGGGGAATCTGGTCCCGGGACAGTTGGAGACTCTTCAGCAGAGCAGAGATCACGTTATTGGAAAATAAATCGTTCACTGGAACTGACTTCTAAGTGTGCTTGGTTTGCAAGCAGACTTAGAAGACCGTTCCAGTGAAGGATTTATTTTCCAATAAAGCAATCTCGGCTCTGCTGCACAGCTGCCGGCTTGTCCCAGGACCAGATTCCCCTGAGCGCTGATGGCAGGGAAAGGGGATAGAGGGGGGAACTTTAAAACAGGATTTTAGTCTTACCTGTTAAATCCTTTTCACTTAGTCCATACAGGTCACTGGTACTCTGGGAGGCGATTCGCCCCTTTAATAGGCAGGAACAATTATGCAAATGATTGCAGGGGGCGGAGCCTCCCCTCCTACTTAAGCCACCTTCAGGCCAGAGCCACTAGATTGATTTGAGACACTAAAACTGACCCCAGGTAAGCAAGAAGAAAGACTCCTGTGAGCATGCCCCAAAGGTCTCCCACTGAATGCCACAGGAGAGCCAGGTCTGGTCCCTTGACAGGGTGGGAGACCAGTGACCTGTATGGACTAAGTGAAAAGGATTTAACAGGTAAGACTAAAATCCTATTTTCACTGTCGTCCAATACAGGTCACTGGTACTCTGGGATGTACAAACATTGAGCTGACCCAGAGGCGGGAAATAAGGCAAGGACCAGTACAAGGCCCAAGTCACTAAAACTGCTATGAACCAGTTAATTACATAGCCCAAACTGTAAGTGTCAACGGACACCAACCAAGGGAAACAACCCCTGAACTAACACAGCACACGGAACTAGAGCCAACCGGGCTCAACAGAAAGGAAGCACTAAGGATCACAGAGCGGAAGACCTATACAGGCAAAACTGCCTCCAGGACCTTCCTTCCAAAACTGGCATCAGCCGAAGCCAGTACATCAACTCGATAGTGCTTAGAAAAAGTGTGCACGGAGGACCAAGTGGTCTCTCTGCACAGTTGATCAGCAGATGCCTGATTCTTGTAGGCCCAAGAGGCCCCAATAGATCTGGTGGAATGGGCAGTCACCCGGAAGGGAACATGCTTATTCCGCAACTTATAGGCTTCACGGATAGTAGCCTTAATCCAAGAGGCAATAGTAACTTTGGAAGCCGGTCTCCCTGCCCTAGGCCCCTCAGGAATGACGAATAGAGCGTCAGACTTCCTGATAGACTCGGTGCGATGAACATAAAACTTGAGGCAACGCACCACAACCAACAAATGGAGATCTCTTTCCTTGTCAGATGAAGGATTAGGGCAGAAAGAGGGAACCACAATCTCCTGATTGATGTGAAACTCGGACACAACCTTGGGTAAGAATTCCTTGGTAGTGCGAAGCACAGCCTTATCCTTGTGGAACACCAGGTAAGGAGGTTTACAAGACAGAGCTTGTAACTCTGCTACCCGGCGAACTGAAACAATAGCCAAAAGGAAGGCCATCTTCCAAGTCAAGAGAAGTAATGGAATGGAAGCCAAGGATTCAAACGGGGGTCGCTGGAGAACTCCCAGCACCAAACTGAGGTCCCACTGGGGAGCAGGACTCTTGAAGGCAGGCCGAACATGAGTCACACCTTGGAAGAAAACTTTCACATCAGGAAGGATAGCAATCCTTTCCTGGAAAAACACAGACAAGGCAGAAGTCTGAACTTTGAGGGAACTCAGACTGAGCCCCTTATCAACACCGTCCTGCAAGAAGGCCAGGACAGTGGGAAGATGAAAATCAAGGGATAATTTCTTATCAGAGCACCATGCAACGAAGGTTGACCATATGCGATGATAGATCTTGGAGGACACAGGCTTACGAGCACTGAGCATAGTCGACACCACAGAAGGAGAAAATCCTTTCTTTGCTAGAATCGAGGATTCAACCGCCATGCCATCAAATGGAGAGAGTGAACATCCTCCTTCCACAGATATCCCTGAAGAAGTAGGTCCGGACGGGCAGGAAGTGGGAACGGATCCGCCACTGACATGGCCATCAACTCCGGATACCAGGACTGGCGAGGCCAGTTTGGAGCGATCAGGATGACAGGACAATGCTCCTGCTTCAACTTCTGGATGACTCTGATCAATAGAGGAAGGGGAGGAAAGATGTAAGCCAGAGAAAAATCCCAAGGGATCGACAAGGCATCCACTGCTAGAGCAAGGGAGTCCCTCCACCGGGAGCAAAACACCGGAACCTTCCTGTTGTGTCTGGAGGCCATCAGGTCCACCACCGGCATCCCCCACCTCTGGGTGAGCAAGTGAAACACCTCTGGATGAAGAGCCCATTCTCCGCTGTCGACGGTATGACGACTGAGAAAGTCCGCCATGACGTTGTCTACGCCTGGAATGTGAACTGCAGAGATGACAGGCACGTGATCTTCTGCCCAAGACAAAATATCCTTGACCTCCAACCAGGCGGTGCCGCTTCTTGTGCCGCCTTGCCTGTTGATGTAAGCCACAGCAGTGGCGTTGTCGGACTCCACTCTGATCGGACGACCGGTCAGTTGAGATTCCCAGTGTTTCAGGGCAAGCCGGACGGCACGCAGTTCCAGAACATTGATGGAGAGAAGAGATTCCTCCAGACCCCATTTCCCCTGAGCACTGAAACGACCCAACAAAGCACCCCAGCCCCGAAGGCTGGCATCCGTTGTGATCGTGGTCCAACGAGGAACTTGAAAGGATCTCCCTTTCAGGAGATGGGAGAGATCCAACCACCAGTGCAGACTCGATTCCACATGAGGAGGTAGAGAGACTGACAGATGCTGATGATCTGGATGATTCTTGCACGTCTGGATCACAAATCTCTGAAGTTCCCTGGAGTGGGCCATGGCAAATGGTACCGCTTCGATCGTGGAAATGAACTTCCCCACCAGAGACGTCAACTTCGGTACCGGAACTAAGTCCAGTTCCAGAATCCCCGCCACTCGGATGGCTATCTGATGAGCCACATCCTCCGGTAGAAACACCATGCATTGGCGAGTGTCGAACAGGAGACCCAGGAACAGAAGCCTCTGAGATGGGACCAAGTCCGACTTGTCCAGATTCAGGATCCAGCCATGACGGGTCAGAGTGTGTATACACAGTTGCAGCTGCTGGAGGAGAAGCTCCGCTGAGGAGGCTTTGAGGAGGAGATCGTCCATGTAAGGGGTCACCCTGACACCATCCTGATGAAGTACGGCTATCAAGGAACCCAACACCCTCTGGAAGACCTGAGGGGCTGAAGTCAGCCCAAAGGGAAGAGCTGAAAACTGAAAGTGTCCCCTGTGGCAGGCAATCCTGAGATACCGCCTGCTCTCTGGATGAATAGGGATGTGCAGATATGCACCCTGAAGGTCCAGGGAGGCAAGAAATTCCCCCGGAGACATAGCGGCAATCACAGATCGCAGGGATTCCTGGCGGAAGTGGGAACTCACAACAAAGGAATTGAAATCTTTGAGATCCAAAATAGGACGAGCACCTCCGTCCTTTTTGGCCACAATGAACAGGTTGGAATAGAATCCTGAACCTGTGTCCTCCGATGGAACCAGTTCTAGGACCTCTTTGTCCAAGAGATCCTGAATAGCGTCTTCGAACAGACGTCTTTTTGTAGGTTCCTGAGAAGGACGAGAAAAATGGAACCGAAAAGGAGGAAAGGAGGAGAAAGGGATCCTGTATCCCTCTGACACCACCTGAATAACCCATGGGTCCGCCACTGACTCCTCCCAAGTCCGGCGAAAGATGTGGAGACGTCCACCTACAGCCAGATGCGGACCCGGGTTCGGCGAGTCATGCCGAAGCAGTCTTGGAGGTCTTGGCCTTGGGGGCCACTTTGGGCTTCCAGGACTGTTTGGGCTTGGAGGAGGAGCGCGTAGTGGGAGGACCCGTTTGGGCCAAGGAGCGTGTCTCAGTCTGAAAGGAACGAAAGGACCGATTGCGTTTGGCTGGAAACTTTTTCTTAAAGACTGAGGGTAGAAGAGTACTTTTACCGCCAGTAGCCTCACTGATCATTTCTTTGAGTTCAGACCCAAATAGCAAATTCCCCTGAAAGGGCAAGGAAAGCAAGGCTTTCTTAGAGGCTGTATCAGCAGACCAAATTTTCAGCCAAAGGGCACGTCTAGCCACCACAGAAGAAGTGGAGGCCCTCGCCATCATGCGCACAGCATCAAAGGCAGCATCAGCAACATAATTCTGAGCTTCAGTAATATTAGCAAGAAGCTGCAACTGTTCAGACACTGGTGCATCCTGGCGAACTGCTTCAGTCAGTCGTTCAGTCCAGGCCGCAATAGCTCTATTAACCCACGCCACTGCAAAGGTTGGATGCATGGCAGTGCCAATGGAGGCAAAAATAGACAAGAGAAAGTTCTAGCTTTTTATCCGTCCAATCCTGCAGGGCAGAGGCATCAGAGACAGCCAAAGCGGTAGACTTGGATAGCCTGGAAACAGGAGCATCCACCTTGGGGGGATGAACCCATTTTGCCAGCTCAGTCTCAGGAAAGGGGTACAGTTTAGCAAACTTTTTGGAGACAGAGGAGGATCTATCAGGATTCCTCCACGCCTCAGAGACTACACGGGCAAGGGTAGGGTTAGTTGGAAAACAAACAACAGGCTTAGATGGTTTCTTTTGAAAAACGTCAGTAGGATCATAAGTAGATTCCTGAGTCAGAGGAAGGTTGAGCGTAGTTAACACAGCTCTAATCAGACCCTCAGCCGAAACTTCAGGGTCACATTCATAAGGGTCCCCAATGGACCTGTTACACTCAATAACAGTGCATTCCTCAGCATCAGAATCCTGTAATAGTTCTTCCTCAGAAGAATCAGACACATCAGGAGCTCCCTGTGGCTTAGGCAGGGAGGTCCTGATTGTAGAGGGGGTCTGCCAGACATGGAGAGCCCCCTGTACCTGAGAGGGAAAGAGTTGGAGAGTGGATCTGAGATCCCTAGTGGCAGCTTTAAACTCCCTCACCCAAGATGGCTCAATAGCGTGGCTGGGAAGCCCAGGGTTGCTATCCTGACGAACAGTGCAGTTAGGGCATAGATCCCCCAAATTATCACTAGATAGCCCAGTGTGACAAGAGGAGCAAAACGCCATGGGGGGAGCAGACCCCCCATCCTCCTTTGACTTGGGTCTAGCCCCTAGCTCCAGTGAAGTAGACATGCTCACAGCGTCAATATACCCCACTTTAAACCCTATCACCCAGTAAAAGTGTGGAAGATTAAAGTTTCACCCCAGAAATGCCTAAATTTGGACTTATCTGGCCAGCGAAGGGTTAATCTGTTGAGGGGAGAGAAGGCTCGGTCCCTGCGTAGTGTACTCGCTGAGGAAGAGCACCACAAAATGGCGGCCGTCGGGACAGCCAATCAGAAACGAGCGCGAACCGGGCGCTCATGGGAAATGTAGTTTTCCTCATACAAGTACCCCAAACAGTGCCCGAAGCCCCCCTGAACACCCCACACTTATAAAACATACACCGGATGATAGAGCAGGAGCCTAGCATTAAAATGAGCCCTCTCTGAAGTTGCTGTGACAAGCGGTTCCAGAGATATGTCCCACACTGTGAAATCTCATAGAGAGTAAAGGAGCCATAGCGTCTGAGCGGGAAAAGCCGCGCTTAAAGGCGCGGAACACCAATTTTAATAAAGTTTAACAAAACATTAAAAAAGTGCCCAAACATGTATTAAACATAAATAAACACTATTCAAAGCTCCAAAACCCAGAGAATACCACAGAAACTGCATTAAATCATTGAAATGCAAATAAAAACACTCTATGAGTGCTGGAGTGCAAAGCAAACTCCCAAATACAAGCCCAGCAAAGGGACACTGTGGGGACAAGTGGACCTTCAGCACTCAATGGGTGGCTCACCTTTCCTGCAGGACTTCAGTCTTCAGGTGACCATGATGAAGAAGGAATAAACCAGAGGTAAATTCCCCAGTAGGGAAGCTGCTTAACTCAAGCTGTTCCCTCTTCAGGGCATAAGGTCCACAGAAAATCCCTGGAAGCTGCACCAGCCACTTTAAAGAGGGCAATTCACAGCCATGGTCACCCTCCTAATGGTGGTATTCCATATTTGAATAAAAAAATAACAAAATACTAAGTTGAATGCATAGATGTTCTCTACCTGGTGTGCACAGCACCCAGGAACAAATCAATCTAGTGGCTCTGGCCTGAAGGTGGCTTAAGTAGGAGGGGAGGCTCCGCCCCCTGCAATCATTTGCATAATTGTTCCTGCCTATTAAAGAGGCGAATCGCCTCCCAGAGTACCAGTGACCTGTATTGGACGACAGTGAAATACGATTATCTCTCAAACCATAATTAGATATGTTTCAAGCCAAACATACAGCTCAATGTGTTATTAGAAATGCTTGCACTGTATGGCCTCTGTCTAAATTAATTTATAGCACAGTGTGTGACAACACTGACCCAGCACAAACTATTTAGAAATAAGTGGCACACTTGCTACCAACGAATAAGTGGTAATTTATCAAAAGCTATTTATATTATAAACAAATGGCTAGCACAAAATATAGGCAGCTCTTAATTATTTTTAAATTTTACTAAATAAGTCTTAAACTGAAAGAACAATTTTAAGCATCCACTGCCCTTTTAACCTCTTGCATGCCAGAATAATCTCAGATGCATTGTGCTGAGGAGTCTCTAGCATACAAGAGGTTGATGAAAAGTAATACAGTCTGCCATATCTCACAATTTCAGTCTGCCATATCTCAAAATTTCACAAAGGTGTTTCTCTTGTAGTTTTACCCTTTGTGTGCCAGACAGGTACGCAATGCATTGATCCCACAATGCTTTGTGAACCCCTCTGGCACTGAAAGGGCTCAAATCTACTAGCTAAAATCTGATACACAGTATAACAAAGTAAAATGGCAAACTGTGGTGCAAAAAACAAAAATTAGCAGAGAGAAAAGACAAGGGAGGAGAAAAAGTTACCAATAACACATTTTTTTCTGGATCAAACCAATTGCACTATAGGGAGAACTAAAAATGTCACAAATTCCCTTTGATTTAAATGATAGTAATGTCTAAAAAAAAACTATTTTGCATTTAGAAGAGCTTAAAAAGCTGATCTAAATGCAAAAAACCGTATCTCTTAAACCACTATGGTTTAAGAGATACGGGCGTTTAAATTTTGATTTCTCCAACTGACAGCTGTAAAGCTGTTAGCAGGAGATCCGTTTCGGTCGACACGCTGGCGCTTGAGAACTGCCGGGACCTCGTTACTTACACGGAATCCCTTCATTGTAAAGGTCTAAAACGTGTGCCTAGTGTTCAGACACATGTTTTAGACCATTCCAATGAAGGGATTCCATGTAAGTAAAGAGAACTCGGCACTTCTCAAGCGCCAGCGTGTCGACTGAAACGGATCTCCTGCTAACAGCTTTACAGCTGTCAGTAGGAGAAATCAAACTTTAAATGTTTTTTTGCATTTAGTTTAGCTTTTTAACTAACACTTTAACCCCTTAACGACGGATGACTTACCAGGTACGTCCCGCAGAAACTGTCACTTAGTGACAGAGGACGTACCTGGTAAGTCGCGGAAGTCCGGGTCTCCGTGCGACTTGTTTGGGGGGAAAAAAAAAATGTTCGGCGGGCGTTAAGGTGACAGCCGCGTACGAACGCGGCTGTCACTAAGGGGTTGAGAACTTGAATGCTAGAGACGTCTCCAGCGCATTGTGAAGCAATGCCTTGGAGACCTCTCTAGCATTCAAGGGGTTAAAATACCCATTTAAATTAATGGGAACATTTTGTTCTCCCCTACTGTGCAAATGGTTTCCATCAGAACTCCTCTGCTTTTCTTTTGAACATACAGCCCATGTTGCTTGCACGATATTTCCAGTACTTAAAGATTACTCAATCCTTTACTCCAAAACAACATGCTCTGATATTCTGGAATCTTTGAAGATCTTAATGAGAAACAGTGTGTGCATGTGACATTAAACTTCTGTTTAAAGGGATACTAATGTTTCAAAATAAAAGCAACTCCAATTAATCTTCATAGTATTTGGGCCATGGAGAGTGTTATTTCAATACTGTCAGAGTTGAAGTTCAAGAGTAATTGAATGATAAAGTTTCTCCCTCCAGCCACTTTTACTGATGTAACACTGCTCAGCTCAGAACAGAAAGGTGGTGTCCAGATGGCTTGCTGAGAGGGACAATCTTCAATTGGCATAAGGGAAAAACCTGAAAAAAACCTGTCAAGGGGACAGGGCTTTCATTGTTCTCACAGTAAGAAGATTGCCCTTTGCTGTGAGCGGTCTGATCTCAAGACCAGATTCCACATGTGAGGGGAGGAGGCCTACACTACGTAAAAGGGGTGTTAGGGGGATACCTTATCATTCAATTACTCTTGAACTACAACGAGGACAGTATTGAAATAACACTCTCCATGGCCCAAATACTATGAAGATTAATTGGAGCTGTTTTTATTTTGAAACATTACTATCCCTTTAAATGCAGTTCATTAAGCATGTGGACTGAATTTTCCATGATGATCTACATGCTCACTGATAAAATTCCATCAAACCTGGAAACACTCTGTACCTGCCCTGGAGGCTGAGGTTTTTAGAGTTAATTAGCAGGTGTGTAGCAAGGCTTTGCCCATGCGGCATCTTTTTTTCAATTTAATTGTATTAAGTCAGACTTTGTGGTGGGGCATCATTGACGTGAGTGGGTTTCCTGATCCCGCCAACTGCGACTCGGGTGCTGCGTCGCCTTTATTGATTTTCTAGCTGAACAGGCTGGGAGATCAGGAGACCCCTCCTGATGTCCAGCCACGAGGTCTGACTCTTTGTTTCGTTATCTGTTGATTGGAACAGAGTTGCCCATCATGGTATATAGGGAATATTTCATTTGTTTGCACATTTACAACCAAAACACAGATTTGAAAAATTATGCCATTTATTAACTCCTTGAGTGGCAGAGGGGTATACAATGCATTGCACGCCCCTCTGACACCCAGTGGCGTAACGTAGTAGTTGATGGGTCAGTGTCCTCCTTCTTGGGCACAATTATGGCATTTGATAACACCTTTCCCTCTGACGCCCAATGGCTTAATGTAGTAGTTGACGGGTCAGTGTCCTCCGTCTTGGGCTACAAGTTCTAAGATGCTCAGTTTATGCTCTCGCCAGTTGTAGGAACTGCTGCTGTATCCTTGAGTGCAATGTATGTAGTCCAAGTGTGTTTAATATGTGTGTGTGTGTGGGGGGCGGGGGTCACAGAACCACACATACACTGACTGATACGCCAGCATTGTTCCACTCTCCACTGACATCCAAAATCACACATTCAATTTTTGCCTAATTTTCCATGTCCACTGGTAGCCACAACAACACACATACAGTGACAGTCTTGTCCTGATAAATTGTCACCAGGCATTCACAGAACTACACATACACTATCTGACAGCCTTGTCCTACAGTCCATTGGTAGTAACAGAACCACACATCCACTGCCTGACACCTCAGCTTTCTTCCACTGTCTCATTTGATACCCACAGAATCACACATGGTTTGACACCTTAGACTTGTTTCACATATCCACCAGCAGTCAAAGCACCACATATATACTGGCACACCACAGCCTTGCTCCAGTGTCCACATGTAGTCACAGAACCACACATACGGTTCCTGACACTCCAGCATTGTTCTACTGTTCACTATAAGTCATAGAACCTCACATGAACTGCCTCACAGCCCAAACTGTCACCTCTGGTAATCAGGTAACACCTCACACATCTAAGATATGGTAAAATAACCCTCTGAGTGACAGATGGGTATCCAATGCACTACAACATGTTTTACACTCTTCTGTCACTGAAAGGGTTGACATACCCCTACATGCTGCAAAATAAGCAATGATATCCTCACCCAGTTTGCCTGAGGAGCAAGTGGTGCCATGATCCATTTCTCCACGTGTCCTGTGCAGCACTAGTCACCTAACAAGTGCAGGTGCCTGAGCATTATGATGATATCACGTTCTGGAACAATCCAACTGCACCACAAGGGACAAATAAAATACCCATTGATTTAAAATGGGTCTTTTAACCTCTGAATGGTAGAGATGTTTCCACCATATTGCTAAGCATTATGTTAGAGACCTCTCTGATATTCACCTGATTAAAAGTACCATTTAAAGGAAAGATCATTTTAAGCCCGATATAAAGCATTGTTTTTTTTTTTTGTTTTTTTTTCCCCTGGGTTTGCTCAAGAATAACTCAATTTTGCCTTTATACATATGGTCTATAGACCCACATTTATATTAGCACAATGTTTTATTATGGAGTGAACCAACTGCATCATAGGGACAAAACAAATCCTAAATTCACATGCACTTGATTAGAGCTATTTAATCCCCTGAATGCTGCAGTGGTCTCAATGCACTGGGAACCCCTTTAGCATTCAAAGGTTTAAAATCCCAATTTAATTTAGCAGGAATTTTTATTTGTCTCCTATGGTGCAAGTGAGAATAACTTCAGTTGGCCCCCAGTCATTCACTGCTTAACGGGATAGTAATACTTCGTTTTATCTTTATTTTATTTTGTAGGCATTAAAAAAACATGAAGAACGATATAAGTCTTATCTCTCAAACCTTTATGGTTTGAGAGATATTCACAAGCAAAGTTTCACCTCCCGCCCCTTTTACCTAGTGTAAGCCATCTCTTCTCAGATGCGGAATGCAGTCAATAGACCAGACAGATAACAGAAGGGGACAATCTTCTTCTTACGAGAACAACGAAAGCCCTGCCCCCCTTGACAAGTTTTTCAGGTTTTTCCCTTATCTTAATTGAAGATTGTCCCTCTCTGCAATCTACCTGGGCACCTCCCTTCTGCTCTGGCTGAGCAGTGTTACATCAGTAAAAGGGGCAGGAGGGGGGATACTTTGTCATTGAATTACTCTTGAACTACAACTCTGACAGAATTGAAATAACACTCTCCAAAGTCCAAATACCATGATGATTAATTGGAGCTGCTTTTATTATGAAACATTACTATCCCTTTAAGTGCAAAAGAAGAGAAGCCATTCTGGGACAAAGCAATGGCCTGATACGGAATAAATAAACATGTCCATTGATTTAAATGGGATTTTAACCCTTGAATGCTAGAGAGGTAATCAACACAATGTGTTGGAGATGTCTGGCATTAAATATATTAAAATATCCTTTTTAAAGTGAATTATGAATTACTCCCCTATGTTGCAGTTAGTTTTTCTCAGAACTACTATTTTTTCCTTTGTGCATAAGGCCCTTAATGGCTTAAACTCCTTCCTATTATCAGCTTTAGGGCATTAGTTATTTAACACAATTGCTATTGCAGAAACCTAAAACCCATTACAGAGCTAGAAGCAACAGGATCTTTCAGCAGTGAGGGAGCTCCTGGCTCCAGAGATACTTGGAGGCAGCTAAATACTTTATCAATGACACTAGCAGGAAGAGAATCACGTACTGTAAAATTGAGACAGAAGGTCTCCTCGATGTCATCTTCGGCATAGTCCAACAACTGCTGCATGCTTCTGTGAAACAGGACAAATATAGATTTAATACTGTGCTGCATGTTGCTTCTGGAGTGCATTAATATGTATTTTGTTTTTAACCCTGTGAGTGCCCCAGAGGAATTACGGAAAGCATTTGCTGCATTTAGTAATAGACTGAATGTCCCGATTCCTTAGGTGCTTCATTAATAAAAATTATTTAACTCAGAGGTGGGCAACATGAGACCCCCCCATCTGCTGCTGGACATCATAACTCATCATCTTCCACCAGCCAGCAGAGAATCATGGGATTTGTAGTTCATCGCTAGACAGCCCATCTGTCATGTAGTCCCTTGGAATCTACAGACATCACCAACATCTTTAGAACCAATAAGTTGAGATGTCTCAAGCATCCAGTGGGTTAATAAGTTTTGCAATGAAGAAACAAAATAAAGCAAGGTTCAGAATGAAAAAATGCTGAAAACATATTAAAACAACCACATATAAAAAGGAATAAGAACAAAAAGCTTAAAGGAGCAGTAAACTCTTTTTATAAAAAGTGTATATGTTATAAAGCTTGTTCTGCAGAGTAAAACCAGGTCACTCCCACTGCTGTCATAATGCATCAGCAGGGAGACTCACCCTTACTCTGAAGGGTCTCTCCTGTAAGAATGTATGCTGCAATTTGGCAATTATTTATTTTTGCATTTGCTTTACTTCACACTGAAAGAGGCTTTGCTATTTTATTGTCTAGTAACTGGGAATATTTATTATTTTCAATTAATCATGCACTCTACTGTTCAATTTAGCTGGTTAATGGATGATTGGCCAAGTTAAGGATCCAAAACAATCCAAGCCAAAAATGATGCACATTGTATTTGACTTTATGTTAAACACACAGGCCTGCTCCTTTCAAGTAGAACATATTATGGAGCCATTCAGAGGTATGTTGAGTGGCAAAAAGTGAGGAATTAATTCAGTGGTCATTATCATTTCCTACTAAGATTAAAGGAGCAGTAAACTTTTTTATGAAAAAATACATATTGTAGGGATTTTCCTATTGAGTAAGATAAGGGTACTCCCACTGCTGAGAGATTTATATTTCCAGAGTTATTACAGTTTAAACCAATGCTTTTTTACATTAGCGGTGCCCTCTAGTGGTCAAATTCTAATTAGATTTTCCTGTTACATTCTAATGGAGAGGAAAGTCAATAAAGTCAGTGATGTACAGTTCCCCATAGAATGTGATAGAAACTGCCTGTCACTTCCTGTCAGTTAGAACTTCAGGAAGTAAACGCACAGTAAATTCACTTCCTGATTATCTGAACGGCTATACATTTTGAATAAAACATCTGACAGCAGTGGGAGTTATATTGTTTTATTCAGCAGGAAATGCTCTATAAAACATGTGTTTTCATAAATAAAAGTTTACTGCTTCTTTAAGATGTGTAGGTTTATTTATAGGAGATGTTTGCGTTCCTTTAATCATCTGGTATAGTGATATTCTAAAGTGTAGATTTCAGTAAATCAGAGACAACCCCCCCCCTCCAAAAAAAAAAAAAAAAAAAGTCCAGCTAACATAAAATCCTGGATATAAAATCCCAATTTTGATCCTGCTGGAAAAGTCTGGGATATTACAAGTATTTTATATTCCCCAATCCTCTACACAGACACATTCTCACTCACCTTCCAACATCAGGCATTAGTTCCTTTAAATCTTCCAGGACTGGTTTCTTTTTCAGAAGCTTTTTGTATAAAGCCAAAGGAAAGTGGAGATCAACAATTGTGAAATTATAAATTGCTAATCCACAAACAACTCCAATGAGGTGGAACAAGTCACTGTCTTCGAAGGTCTAAAATACAAATGAAAAAAAAAAAAATAATAAATCAATAAAAAAAAATATAACAGATTTTCTAATTACATAAATTTTAATGCAGTAATAATTTGTCAGATAGTTTGCAATATAAGGTG
The DNA here is from genome assembly GCA_037306005.1 of Rhinophrynus dorsalis. NCBI lineage: Eukaryota > Metazoa > Chordata > Amphibia > Anura > Rhinophrynidae > Rhinophrynus > Rhinophrynus dorsalis. The sequence goes on from CM074724.1 coordinate 118,816,972, forward strand.
AAAAATATAATAATGACAACAAACTTTTGAATAAATAAGGATTGTGTATGTTCCAGTCACTAGACTAGAACACTGAGGAGTTGTAAATAGGCTGGAATGGAGTAAAACTGCTTCAATACGCTTCACATCTATCTGGTCCTTAAAGGTCAATTATCACATTTTACTAAGTCTGCTCCTATGGAGCCGACATGGTTAAAAAAAATAGCCAGGGGATGACCTTTCAACCCCCTAGCAGCTTTCATCAGATGTTAGGAAAGTTTTAAGAAAACTGAACCCCTTAGCTGGAATGCAACCCAGGAGTAATTGCAGGTTTTGTGCACATGCTCTTTCAAGCCTGATACAGAGGGTCCAGTTCTGTCTTTTTCTGCAGGGCCAATGAAGAAACATGGGAGTCTCTTTCTAGACTCCAGGTCAGCTCCATTATTGGTCCTGCAGGGCTCAAAACAGAACTGTGGCTTCATCTACAGGTATGCTCCAAGGGGAGCAGATCTGTCATTGGGGCACTATCCTGGTAATAGTCACCCTTTAAAGGAGCAGTAAACGTTGTTTATGAAAAAATATATATTGTAGGGATTTTCCTATTGAGTAAAATAAGGATACTCCCACTGCCGAGAGATTTATATTTCCAGAGTTATTACACTTTAAACCCATGTTTTTTACATTAGCAGTGCCCTCTAGTGGTCAAATTCTAATTAGATTTCCTGTTAGATTCTAATGGAGAGGAAAGTCAGAAAAGTCAGAGACATACGGTTCTCCATAGAATGTGATAGAAACTGCCTGTCACTTCCTGTCAGTTAGAACAATCAGGAAGTAAACACAGTAAATTCACTTTCTGATTTTTGAACTGCTATAAATTTTGAATAAAACATCTGACAGCAGTGGGAGTGACCTTGTTTTATTCAGCAGGAAATGCTCTATAAAATGTGTTTTCATAAAAAAAAGTTTACTGCTCCTTTAAATTGTTCATTTAACTCTGTGTGTAGGGTGTGTGTGCAAAACACTGCAGAACTATAAACTACATACAGCTATAAGATTCAGAGTTAAAATAATGTTTGAACTATATTAAAGTGTGTAAATCTATTAAAGGACTTTCCAAACCTGTCATCAAATAAACTAACAGGCCATGGTCCTTATGCAGAAAGCACAAGTGTAGCAATTCTGGAGGGGGGGGTTAGCAAATCAGATCTGAATACCTATAATATAGAACTGCAAAAGGAAACTTTTGGGTGTCCAGCTAATGGAGAATACAACTCTCTACACCCTCAAACAGCCAATGACTGGATGGGAATAATTGGAGTTGTAGAGCCCAATAGCTAGAAAGTAAAATGTTGCTACCCTTGATCTGGAACAGGGCTGACCAAGTTCAGTCATCAAGGGCTACCAACAGGCCAGGATTTAAGGATTTCCATGCTTAAGCACAGATGATTTAATCAGTGGCTCATTCATTTTGATTAATTCACCTGTGTTTAAGAAGGGAAGTCCTTACATCCTGGCCTGCTGGTGGCCCTTGAGGACTGAACTTAGACAGCTCTGATCTAGAACAGAATATCAAGGTTTACCTACACCTTCCCCATTTTAGAACAGCTATCATACAAATATGAAATTAATATACTGAACTTAAATGAGCAAGAGACACTGGGCATAGAGCCATGGGGTAAAAGCCCCTTCTGCAGGAATCCAGGACACTTAAACAAAGGTCTCTATAGCAGAGACTCCCGCCACTGTCCACTTTACCCCCACAGAGCACGCTCCGTTTTAATGCAAAGCAAAGACAAAAGAAAAGAAACAGAAGAAGAACAAGAAAGGGGAATCCCCTGAACCACAGAGCCCAAGAGGACCTCCCCTGACCAGGACTCGTACCACTGAGTTTTCTCCAGGAAGGAAATGCTGTGTTCCACATGGACTAAGAGAAAAGTATTTATCGGTAAGTGCACAAAAATCCCCTTTTCCCTTATATCCTATGTGGAACACAGGAACCAAAGAATTACCAGGATTTCAGGGAGGGAAACAGAAAAACCCCTACAAACACAGACTGGTTCCCAACAGAAATAAACTGGTACAACAATGGACAAAAACACTGCAAACAAAGAACAGGAATAACGGGTTACTGGCCTAAATTACATCAGAAAGGACACCTACACAGGCACAGAGGCCTACAGGACCTTCTGGCTAATACTGCCTTTAACCGAAGCAAGCACATTAACATGGTAGTGCTTGACAAAAGATCCAAGTAGTCCACATCAGTTTCCCCTTCCTCCACAGAGGAATCCCTAGTCATTGGGACATCTCCCCCTATAACATGTCTTGGAAGAACAGGCTGCTGGGAAATGTAGTTTCCCAAGTTCCTCCTAAAATTTTGGGTACATTTCACTATTATATATATATATATATATATATATACATATACATAAAAAGTCTCACAACTGAAATTTGTGACTAGAATATACTCAGTTTATATGCATTTTAAGCAGTTTTGTAATTATGCCTTCCCTGTAAAGTAATTGAATGCGAGTATTTTGCACTAGAAAACATTCTCAGTATGTTCTAGAATACACTGACGATCAGTGTTAACTGCAGGCGTAGTTCTAACACCAGTAAATTTTCTAAACATGTAATGGACACACTGGTAAGCAGCTGCAGTTTGGCCAACCGATTCTTACCTGGAGACATCTTTAGCATCCAAGTGCTTAAACATAAAGGGAAACTATAGCTATATGAAGGTTTGTCTCTCAATTATCACATAGTTATATACAAATGCAATATTTTAGTTTCACATATTGCCTGGCGTAAATGCACTTGGAAGCAATATCAAGTTCTGTGGATCACAGCCATAAGGAGTGTTGGCTTTGGTTTTTAAACGACTCCATACCAGTATATGGGGACAGACAGGGCTTGTTAAAGTTTTGCAGTACACAGTTCATTCTGGGATCAAAAGGAGAACATAGACGGTCTCTTCTCTGACCCCCGATCAGCTTTCCAGCTGATCTGCCAGGAGCTCACAATGATTTGCATCCTTTAATTCACAATTCCTTAAAACAAGCAATAGTCTGATAAACTGGGTGAGAAATTCTTTAGATACAAGACTAACATAAACATTCTAAAGACTTGTATTGACCAGAATTTAAACCAAATACACACACACACACACACACACACACCTAGATATGTTCCCCAATAAATGATCCCCTTATTGTGCGTATGTCCTTTAAGGGACTGAAGTATAAATGTGAAACTGAATGTGAAAGGACAGGTCTACAAGATCTTCTGGAAATGAACTGGTCAAGGTGGGTGTAAGAACACTTTATGGGTCGTGTGCACAAAAGAATAGTGGGGTTATTCTAGCACAAACCAACTGCACCAAAGGAAGAAATAGAAATGATCACTGATTTTGATGGGATTTTAACCCCTTAAATGCTATAGAAGTCTGCAACAAATAATGTTGCAATGAGCTGGAAACTTCTCTAGAATTCAAGGTGTTAAAACCCCATTTAAATTAACTGGGAGTTTTATTTCTTCACTATGGAACATGGAAGTATATTCATAAAATCGTACAGCATTACATACCTGATCAGAAAACCAGATTAGTCTTGAGTCTTCATAATAGCGAAACATTCCATACTTCGGATCTAACAGTTCTCTCATGATCAACAAGAAGAACTCCTTACGAACTCCACCAGCATCCACTGCTTCCTCTCCAACAAAAATCACCTAAAAAAAAAATTATATATATTTTATATTTGCATGTTACAGATAATAGGATTTTAGTCTTACCTCTTAAATCCTTTTCATTTAGTCCATACAGGTTACTGGTACAATGGGAGGCGATCCGCCCCTTTAAGTAGGCAGGAACATTCATCAAAATGTATGCAGGGGGTGGAGCCTCCCCTCCCTCTTAAGCTGCCTTCAGCCAGAACCAGCCAGATTGATTTGAGACACTAAAACTGACCAGAGGTAAGAAGGAAAAGGAAGACTCCTGTGAGCATGCCCCGAAGGTCTCCCACTGAATGCCACAGGAGAGCCAAGCATGGTCCCTTGACAGGGTGGGAGACTAGTAACCTGTATGGACTAAGTGAAAAGGATTTAACAGGTAAGACTAAAATCCTATTTTCACTGTCGTCCAATACAGGTTACTGGTACAATGGGATGTACAAACATTGAGCTTTCCCAGAGGCGGGAAGTAAGGCAAGGACCAAGCGCAAGGCCCAAAAGTCACCAGAACTGCTATGAACCAATCAATCATAGAGCCCAAAAACAGAAGTGTCAACGGACACCAACCAGGGGTAAAAACGAACCCCCGAACTATCACAGCACACTGAACTAGAGCCAACAGGGGCTCAACAGCAAAGAAGCACTAAGAACCACAGAAGTAGAAGATCCTAAACAGGCAAGACTGCCTCCAGGACCTTCCTCCCAAAGCTGGCATCAGCCGAGGCCAGTACATCTACACGATAGTGCTTCGAGAATGTGTGCACAGAGGACCAAGTGGCCGCCCGGCACAGTTGATCAGCAGACGCCTGATTCTTATAGGCCCAAGAGGCCCCAATTGATCTGGTGGAATGAGCAGTAACCCTGAAGGGAACATGCTTATTGTGCAACTTGTAGGCTTCACGAATGGTAGATTTTATCCAAGATGCAATAGTCACCTTGGATGCCGGTCTCCCTGCCCTAGGCCCCTCAGGAATGACGAACAGAGCGTCAGATTTCCTGATAGACTCAGTGCGATGAACATAAAATTTAAGACAACGCACAACATCCAACAAATGGAGATCCCTCTCCTTGTAAGAGGAAGGGTTAGGACAGAAAGAGGGCACCACAATCTCCTGATTGATGTGAAACTCGGACACAACCTTGGGTAAAAACTCCTTGGAAGTGCGGAGCACAGTCTTATCCTTGTGGAACACCAAGTAAGGAGGTTTACAAGACAGAGCTTGTAACTCTGCTACCTGGCGAACTGAGACAATAGCCAAGAGAAAGGCCATTTTCCAGGTCAAGAGACGTAAAGGAATAGAAGCCAAGGATTCAAACGGGGGTCTCTGGAGAACCCCCAGCACCAAATTGAGGTCCCACTGGGGAGCTGGACTCTTGAAGGCAGGCAGAACATGAGCCACACCTTGGAAGAAAACTTTAACATCAGGAAGGATAGCAATGCGTTCCTGGAAAAATACAGACAGAGCAGAAGTCTGAACTTTGAGAGAACTCAGGCTGAGTCCCTTTTCAGCCCCATCCTGCAAAAAGGCAAGGACTGTGGGAAGATGGAAATCAAGTGATAGATCCTTATCAGCACACCATTCAACGAAAGTTGACCATATGCGATGATAGATCTTGGAAGACACAGGCTTGCAAGCTCTAAGCATCGTAGACACCACTGAAGAGGAAAATCCTTTCTTCTTCAAAATTGAGGATTCAACCTCCAAGCCGTTAAATGGAGATGCTGAACATCCTCCTTCCACAGATATCCTTGAAGAAGTAGATCTGGACGGGCAGGAAGCGGGAAGGGATCCGCCACTGACATGGCTAGCAGTTCCGGATACCAGGACTGACAAGGCCAATTCGGGGTGATTAGGATGACAGGACAACGTTCCATCTTCAGCTTCTGGATGACTCTGATCAACAGAGGGAGAGGAGGGAAGATGTACGCTAGGGATAACTCCCAAGGGGTTGACAAAGCGACCACTGCTAGAGCAAGAGGGTCCCTCCACCGAGAGCAAAACACTGGCACCTTCCTGTTGTGTCTGGTAGCCATCAGATCCACTACAGGTACCCCCCCCCACATCTGGGTTAGAAGGTAAAACACCTCTGGATGAAGTGCCCACTCTCCACTGTCGACTGTATGACGACTGAGAAAGTCTGCCATGACGTTGTCTACTCCTGGAATGTGTACTGCTGAAATGATGGGAACATGAGCTTCTGCCCAAGATAAGATGGCTTTGACCTCTAACCAAGCGGTGAGACTTCTTGTGCCGCCTTGTCTGTTGATGTAGGCCACTGAGGTGGCGTTGTCTGACTCCACTCTGACTGGACAACCCTCCAGCTGAGATTCCCAGTGTCTCAGGGCAAGAAAGATGGCACGAAGTTCCAGAACATTGATGGAGAGGAGAGATTCTTCCAGTCCCCATTTCCCCTGAGCACTGAAACGACCCAACACTGCCCCTCATCCCCGGAGGCTGGCATCCGTCGTGACTGTGGTCCAATAGGGAACCTGAAAGGACCTCCCTTTCAGGAGATGAGACAGGTCCAACCACCATTCCAAGCTCAGCTCGACATGAGGAGGCAGAGAGACTGACAGATGCTGATGATCTGGATGATTACTGCACGTCTGAATCACAAACCTCTGAAGTTCCCTGATGTGTGCCATAGCAATGGCACTGCCTCTATCGTGGAAATGAATTTCCCCACCAGAGAAGTCAACTTCGGCACTGGAACCCTTTCGAGCTCCAGGATCTTGGATACACGGAGAGCAATCTGATGAGCCACTTCCTCCGGTAAAAACACCATGCACTGCTGAGTGTCGAACAGGAGACCCAAGAAGAGGATCTGTTGAGATGGGACCAAGTCTGACTTGTCCAGATTCACAATCCAGCCGTGACGATTGGGTGTCCGTATGCACAACTGAACCTGCTGGTGAAGGATCTCCGCAGATGAAGCTTTCAGGAGCAGATCGTCCATGTAGGGAGTCACCCTGACACCATTTCGATGAAGCACAGCTATCAAAGCTCCCAATACTCTCTGAAAAACCTGAGGAGCTGAAGTCAGTCCAAAGGGAAGAGCTGAAAACTGAAAGTGGCCTTTGTGACAGGCAAACCTGAGATACCGTCTGCTCTCTGGATGAATAGGGATGTGAAGATATGCATCTTGAAGGTCCAGGGAGGCAAGGAACTCCCCTGGAGACATTGCGGCTATCACAGAACGCAGAGATTCTTGACGATAGTGGGAACTCACAACAAAGGAATTGAGATCCTTGAGGTCCAAAATGGGACGAGCACCTCCGTCCTTTTTGGCCACAACGAACAGGTTGGAATAAAATCCTGAACCTGTGTCCCCTGAGGGGACCAATTCCAGGACCTCTTTGTCCAAAAGATCCCGAATAGCGTCGTCGAACAGACGTCTTTTTGTAGGCTCCTGAGAAGGACGAGTAAAATGGAACCGAAAAGGAGGAAGGGAAGAGAAAGGGATCCTGTATCCCTCTGATACCACCTGAATAACCCAAGGGTCCGTCACTGACTCCTTCCAAATCCAGCGAAAGATGTGGAGACGTCCACCTACAGCCGGATGCGGACCCGGGTTCGGTGAGTCATGCCGAAGCAGTCTTGGAGGTCTTGGCCTTGGGGGCAACTTTGGGCTTCCAGGACTGTTTGGTCTTGGAGGAGGAGCGCGCAGAGGACGGACCCGCCTGGGCTGCAGAGCGTGTCTCAGTTTGGAAGGATGAAAGGACCGATTGCATTTGGCTGGAAACTTCTTTTTGAAGACTGATGGTAGAAGAGTACTTTTACCACCAGTAGCCTCACTAATCATCTCCTTAAGTTCAGATCCAAACAGTGAGGTCCCTTGGAAGGGTAATGAAAGCAAGGCTTTCTTAGAAGCGGTGTCAGCAGACCAAATTTTCAGCCAAAGAGCACGTCTAGCCACCACAGAGGAAGTGGAGGCCCTCGCCATCATGCGCACAGCATCAAAAGCAGCGTCAGAAACATAATTTTGAGCTTCTGATATATTAGCAAGAAGCTGTAGCTGCTCAGATACTGGCGCATCCTGGCGAACCGCCTCAGTAAGCGGTTCAGTCCAGGCCGCAATAGCCCGGTTAACCCACGCCACTGCAAAGGTTGGACGCATGGCAGTGCCAATAGAGGCAAAAATAGATTTAAGACAAGTTTCTAACTTTTTGTCCGTCCAATCCTGCAGGGCAGAAGCATCAGATACAGCTAAGACAGTAGATTTAGATAACCTAGAAACTGGAACATCCACTTTAGGCGGATGAACCCATTTACCCAGTTCAACATCAGGAAAAGGGTAAAGTTTAGCAAACTTTTTGGACACAGAAGAGGATTTATCAGGATTCCTCCACGCATCAGAGACTAAACGAGCAAGAGTAGGATTAGTAGGAAAACATATAACAGCTTTAGACGGTTTTTGAAAAACGTCAGTTGGATCATGAGTAGATTCCTGAGTCAAAGGAAGGTTGAGTGTGGTTAGCACAGCTCTGATCAAACCCTCTGCAGAGAGTTCAGGGTCACATTCAAAAGGGTCACCAATAGACCTGGTAGATTCAATAACAGTGCCTTCCTCAGCATCAGAATCCTGTAAAAGTTCTTCCTCAGAAGAATCAGACATATCAGGAGCCCCCTGTGGCTTGGGCAGGGAGGTCCTGATTGTGGAGGGGGTCTGCCAAACCTGAAGAGCCCCCTGAACCTGAGAGGGAAAGAGTTGAAGAGTGGATCTGAGATCCCTAGTGGCAGCCTTGAACTCTTTTCACCCAAGTTGGCTCAATGGCGTGACTGGAAAGCCCAGGGTTGTTGTCATGGTTTTCTGCACATTTTGGGCATAAATGACCAGAAAATTCTCTAGGCAGCCCAGAGCGACAAGAGGAGCAAAACGCAATGGGGGAAACTGACACCCCAGCCTCCTTAGTCTTGGGTCTAGCCCCTGACTCCAGTGGAGTAGACATGCTCACAGCGTCAGATATACTCCACTGACAAGAATCACCCAATTGAAGTGTGAAAGATTAAAAATTCACCCCAGAAATGTCTAAAATTAAACTTATCTGGCAAGTGAAGGGTTAATCTGCGGAGGAGAGAGAGAAGGCTCGGCCCCTGCATAGTATACTCACTGAGAATAACTCACAAAATGGCTGCCGCGACGGTAGCCAATCAGAAAACGGGCTCGAAACATAGTTTTTCTCAGAAGTACCCCAAAACAGTGCCCGAAGCCCCCCCAGACCCCCAACACACCGAATCATGCAACCGGATGATAGAGCAAGGGAAGACCAACAAAATGAGCCCACTATGAAGTCGTTGTGACAAGCGGTTCCAGAGATACGTCCCACACTGTGTAAACCCATAGAGAGTAAAGGAGCAATGGCGTCTATGCGGGAAAATCGCGCTTAAAGGTGCGGAACATTAACTTTTAATAAATTTACCCTGAAAGAAAAAAGTTACCAAACACACACAAAACACATGTAAAACAGGATAAAACAATATCCCAATGAGACAAATAGCAGGGAAAAGGTTAAAACCCCCATAAACTGCTCCAAAACCCAGGGAATACACACAGACATTGCATAAATACAGGCAATATGAAGAAAAACACCCTATGAGTGCTGGAGTGCATAATGAGAACTCCCAAATACAAGCCCAAAGAAGGGACACTGTGGGACAAGTGGACCTTCAGCACTCAAAGGGTGGCTCACCTTTCTGCAGGACTTCTGTCTTAGGGTAACCATGTTAAAAGGGAATTAACCAGAGGAAAATTCCCCAGCAGGGAAGCTACTTGACTCAAGTTGTTCCCTCTTCAAGGCATAAGGTCCACCAGAAAATTGTCAGCCATAGTCACCCGCCTAATGGTGGTATTCCATATTTGAAGAAAATAATAAAAAAACTAAAGTTGATTGAGAGATGTTCTCCACCTGGTGTGCACAGCATGCAGTAACAAATCAATCTGGCTGGTTCTGGCTGAAGGCAGCTTAAGAGGGAGGGGAGGCTCCATCCCCTGCATACATTTTGATGAATGTTCCTGCCTACTTAAAGGGGCGGATCGCCTCCCATTGTACCAGTAACCTGTATTGGACAACAGTGAAATGTGGTAACAAGGGCCGTGTGTTACCTTCAGTGGCTTTTTGTAGTCTATATTTTTGGTTTTTCTTAAAACTTCCATAGTATCTCCAACAATATTGTCTCTGCGGACGATTAAAATCAGACAAGGGTCCACTGATTCAACCACCGGTAGAAACAAGGATGAGAAGTTCTGTCTGTGGGCTTGGTCAACCGCCATCTGAGGGGAAAAAAATGATAAATGTAATTTTTTCCATGTAAAAAGATGCATATTACCCAAACTAATTAGCATACTGTGCAAGGAATTTGCAAAATAACACCAAAGCAGAAATGAAAGAAACAGTCAAGTCAAAAATTATCCTAACTGAAAACACTGACCTATGTCCCTGATTATAGCTAAAGTGTTCTAATAGCACATAGATGAATACTTGCATAGCTGGAAGCCAACCCCCGCAACCCCGTTAAAGGGTAGGACGAAGGAGGCTTCACTTCCAGCTTTAACTGCAACTGGGTCTATAGGAGCTGAGAAGGGTAAACTTCCTGACTTCCAAAAACCCATAGACCCAGTACAATTGCACACACAGGGAATTTTAGCTAATATACTAAGAACTGTAGAAAAACAGCAGCACCATAGGGGAAAACAAAAACTAAATTATTTAAATGGGGTTTTATCCCTCTTCAATCCTAGAGAGGCCTCCAAGACATTGCAAAGCAATGCCTTGAGGGCCACTCCAGCATTCAACAGAGTTGAAAATTCAAATTAAAATCAAAAGGTTTTTATGGGTATCCCCCCTCCATCGTCCACCAGTAATAAATTAGATAGCTTTGCAGATGACATTTTAGTCTTTATGAGCAGCCCTGAAACATCTCATCACCCTTTGCTTTCTCTGCTAGACTGTTTCAGCACCATCTACCTATTTAAAATAAATAATTCTAAATGCAAAATATTGAATATGGTTATAACAGCCCTGAGGGTTCGCTCTCTGAAATCTCTTTATGCCTTCCCGTGGCAACTGGACTCTATAAAATACTTGGGTGTTCACCTCACTCCCACCCCAGAGTCGCTGCTTCTGCCGACTACCTCCCCCTTCTAGACTCTCTTAAGAAGGATTTCCTGCCCTGGACACACCTATATGTCTCCTGGGTCAGAAGAGCAAACCTACTCAGAATGATTGCTCTCCTTCAAAATATTATATTTCTTTCAGACTTTATCAATCACTCTTCCTGTGTCTTACCAGGGAAATCTGCAAAAACTACTTAATAATTCTGTTTGGCATTACAAAAAAATGTGGTTATCTTCTGCAGTCCTCTACAGAGACACTTTAATGGAGGTATCGGATTACTGGATATTCAAACATATTGGGTGGCTTCCATTCGCTCCCATTGTGTAGACCGACATAATTAAAACAAGGAATGGGTCCATTCTTACTCCCATTTTGGACTCTGTTGACCCCTCCCAGCTCCTCTTTCAGAGGTGCAGTTCCATTATGAAGTTTTTCTGTGTATTCTATCAGTCTGGAAAGCTCTGAATGCTAAATCTGCTATCTCCCTTTACCCTTCTCTGTGTCTCTAGATCCGAGGAAACACATATTTTCCCCCAGGTTTGGAACAAAAAGGGTTCCAGTTCTGGGAGGATGAAAATTTGCATACTCTGGTGGCATTTTCCTGGATACTGTTATTATCTCCAGAGAGTCGCCATCAAGAAACTACAGCCTTAGACAACTTTTTCCGTTGGGAATACAGACAAGTCCAACGGCTATCTTCTGGCACAAGGCTTTGTGCCCAGGGCTCTCACCTCATCTGATACCTTGCTGACTTCAGTGGACCCTTGTCCCCACCCTCTGTCTAAATACAACAAGTTTGTCTCCAATTTAATCCCCCAGGGAAGACTTTTTTTTGTTACAATGGGAAATGGACCTACAGATCACCTAGTCTATGAATACCTGGAGGTGCATGTTCAAAGTGAATCTGCTCCTCCCATGAGATATCTCTTCTTGTGAGACAAATTATAAGATAATTAACCATTGGTATAGAACCCCTCAATTCCTATCATGTGAACACTCAGGTCTCAGACCAATGCTAGAGCTGCCTTGCAAATCAGGGAACACTATTTTACATATGGTGGGAAAGCAATAACATTCTCCCATTTTGGTAATGGGTTCGGAGCTAATTGTGCAAGCTCCTAGGGCTCACTATTTCTGTCTCCCCGCTACCTTTCTATTTTCCCTCCTGGAATAGGACTCCTTGTCTGTTGCACGGGGAACAACACTCAAGTGCAGGCTTGTTTGTATCCTTCTCAAGTCTGCTACAGCTCTCATACCACTGCAATGGAAGTCCCACACTGTACCGACCTGGCGCAGTGGAGTTCCCAGGAGTACACTATAATGGAAATGGTGAAGTCACATGCCCTGTCTCCCGGCTCTGTGGAAGCTTTCAAGGTTATATGGGGACCACTGCTCCTCCTTAAATATCTCTACTAAACCTGACTTGGTGATACAGCTTGGAGACTCCAGCCTCATCACACCCTCCCAAATTCCCTCCTTCTCGCTCCTTTTTTTTCTGCTCTATTCTTTGTCTCTTTCCCGCTCTCTTTTTGCCAGTCTGTCTCTTATATTTTTCTGCACAGTTACGAGGCAGGCAGTACTACATACAATGCTCATTGTGATGAAGGATGAGAGGCACTGGCAACACTTGCTGACTCCTTCTTACTGCACTGTACTAGTCAATTTATCCTTCCACAATATATAGCTCCTATGAGCCATTATCGCCGAGCAGCCAACTATAAGATATCATGCACTATGGAAATAGTTAATTGCATGGGGTTTGATGTACTGATCTTCTCTTATGTATTGTGGAATTGTACAAAAACCTATTGCTGTTCTATTTTCATTCTTTGTCAATAAATTCTTTAAAAAAAAAATAGGAATTATTATTTTCCCCTGTGGTGTACTGGATTTGTTTTACACTTGCTCCATCAACTTCTTTAAATCAGTAGGAATTCAGCAATACAAACCATTATGTACTAATATAGGGCTTTTCCTGCTAAGTAAGCAAGGGTGTGCCTTCTGGGAGATTTTTCACTCAAAAGTTACTACAGTTCAAACAAATAGCAGCAGCAACAACTGGTATCCAAAAGGCACAAATTACCGGTACTTAAAATGAACTCTTTGGGAGAGTCTGAGTCACTGACTAAACCTCTCCATAGCAAGTGATAGGAAAAGCACAAGTGCCAGAGGTTTGGGGCATTTTACATAACCTAGCGGCTTTGCACATTGTCAGTTTTTTTGCTATTCACCATTTAGGAATGATTCCCACAGATAACAGTATATTGTTTTATTTTGTTTTTCCGAACAAATTAGCTCTTTTAAAGGTATATCAAATTAAGTATATTTTATATTGTGTGACAAGCAATGATGTTATTAAATGTGTAACAAATTATTTTGGTAATATATACTATACTAGTTTTAAAGCCCGTGTACACAGGCCAACACTGGTGGCGCTGCAGTCATGCTCAGTACTGACTGCCCGCACCACGCCTGATATGGAGCGGAGCACTCCAAATTCAGACCGTAGCAGTACCAGTAAGGTGCACAGAGAGGACTCCGGTCTGAATTCGGAGAGCCCTGCTCCATAACAGCCGCAGCGCGGGCAGCCCGTACTGTCCATGACTGCAGTGCACACAGCCGTCTCTACTGCGCATGACTGCTTCTGACAAACATCCCTAGCGAATTATAATATAGGATGTCAAAAACATTTATGTTGGTTTTAAAAGTTAACATTATATTTAAAGGGATAGTAATACTTGAAAATAAGTTTATTTTATATTGTAGCCCTTAAAAAACATGAAAAATGATGTAAGTCTTATCTCCCAAACCTTTATGGTTTGGGAGATATTCAGAAGTAAAGTTTCCCCTGGAGTGACGTCATTGCTCCACCCTTCAGATTTGGAATCCGGTCCGGACCAGCAGTGCCTCTCCAGAAGTGCTGAGATCACCATCTTTAAAAAGAATTTCTTAATTGGAATGGTCTACAAAGTGTGCTTTCAAGCCAGGCACACTTTGTAGATAGTTCCAATTAAGTAGTTCTTTTCAAAGATCGTGATCTCAGCACTGCTAAAGAGCTGCCGGTTGCTCTGTGGACCGAATTCCAAATCTGTCCACTAGATGGCAGACTTGGCTGAAACAGCCAGGAAAAAGAATTTTTCTATATTTTACATGTGAATATCTCCCAAACCATAAAGGTTTGGGAGATAAGACTTATATCATTTTTCATGTTTTTTTAAGGGCTACAATATAAAATACAATTATTTTCAAGTATTACTATCCCTTTAAAAGCCCTAATTCCACTAAGTACAAAAATATAAAATATGCAGTTTTACCAACATGGATGGCCTGCATATATCCCTAATTGACAGAAGCTTGAAAGAGTATTTTCAGATCGATGAATTCGAATGCACATTTCACTTGTTACATAATAAAGCTACCGTAACACAGCTCATTAACTATATACAAGGACATATTTCCTTAAAGCAGACTTACAAAATAAGAAAAGGTCTGAAGTTTCTTTATACAAAACTGATGAAAAAAAGGATCATTTTGTTACAGTCTACCTGTCAACTGGAATTATTTTAACATATTTGAAAACTTCATTCCAATGTTAAGCAAAGGTCCAGCAGATGTACAGTTTCTGGAAAAAGTGAAAGTCTCCTGGTATATACATAACATAATTAGAATATGAAAAGTCACTGTGAAGCATCACTGATACCACAATTAGCATACATTAGCATACAGTATGAAGTATGAATATTTCCTTAACTGAGCATTTGCTGCTTTTCATGAAGTTTTCAAATATGCAAACTTAAATCAAGATGACAGGTCCACTTTAAACCTAATGGTTTTCAGAGAGGATTCAGACATTTACTATACATATCAAGCAAGCAGAGAGCATAAGCAACAAAAAAATGAATGTCACTTATCTCCTGAGCACACTGAAATCCAATATGTATAGGTGGACAAGTGTATGTCCTTTTATGAGTCCTCAAATTAGTAACTGCATATAACAGAAATTAGATTGGTATTCTCATGGACATAATCAAAATGCATAGATAAAGGCATAATTACCCCATAACATCACAATAGGAACATACATAGTTGATGAAGTTGAAAAAAAAGACATGTGTCCAAGTTCTGCACATGCCATATCCTCCCTGTTGATCCAGATGAAGACAAAAAAATATTGAAGCATTTTTCAATTAAGCCCCAAGCTGGTAAGAAAATTCCTTCTTGACTAAAAATGGCAGTCAGATATTTCCCTGGAGAAAATAACATCCTAATAGCTTACATTTCCTGAAAGCAGATATTCCATGCATCAAGTGAGCGGTCACTTGTCTTTCAGCTCCTAGCTTGGTGTGCACAAATGTTTCCAAAGATAGTGCTACAGGAAAAATAATCATTTTTGACATTTCCACCCCTTCAAAGGTACAGAAATCTTTGCAAACTGTGATATTTCCAACTTTTTTCATCAGCTATTGCTCTTAAGAGAAAAAGGGCACCCTATTGGCATGAGCTGACATCGTATGGGGTGCCAGAAAAAAACTACACCAACTGCAATCTCTCATTTTTTCAAATATGACTTGCCTGTTCTAAAATGGTTGTACTCACTACAGATATGAAGAAAAGATAGACCAATCATGCCATTTAGGAAAGAGGATAACCCACCATATAAAATAAGAGGAAACTTGCCTTTTCACCCCTAGCACTTCCAGAATCTAGCACTAAAGGAAAAATAGGCATTTACTTGTTACATTCCCTCCCCTTGAAATGTACTGAAATCTTTGAAAACTACAGAACTTTCCACTGTATGTATTAGCTACTGCTCTTTGGAGAAAAAAAAAATTGGTACTCTACTTGTATGGACTGACATATCCCTTTGAGTGCCAGAGTGGTAAGCAACACATTTCGTACCCCTCTGGCACTCAAAGGGATATAGTAAGAGGTGAAAGAAGCATAAAACAACACCTACCTGTTTTCTTTTTCTTTTTTTTTTTTTTTTTTAAATAAACTACCTGCAATAAAAATGCTCCAAACTATTAGAATCATGTAGTAAAGATATGTAAGGCATACCATTTTGGAACACAGACATGCTCCTGCATCAAATGAGGACTGTTTGCCTTTATATGGCTAGGCTGGTGTGCACAAATATTTCCATAAGTTGACACCATGTTACTTTTTACATTTTCACATTTCCAGTTGACATACCATACTGGGTGCCACTAGCCTACTCCTGTCACTTTAATTTTTGAAATTACATGTCTGCAGTAAAAGGTCATCACCATCATCTCAGCTGACTTTTTTTTACCCTAGGATGGCATGCACAATCATTTTCGCAAGGTGGCATTATAGGTAAAAATATAGCTATTTTCCATTTCTGGTTTTGAAAAACTTTTTTCCTACTGTAATCATTATCTAATGCTATTCCAAACTGGTACCCAGTTGATATGAGCTGACCACCTGTAGGTGGTGCCAGAAGCACAAACCTAAAATCATTAGTCATAGATTTTTCAAATATGACTTACGCTTACTAAAATGGTTATAAATACAGAAATGAAGAAAAGGTAGACAAAGCATATTAATTTGGCCCTAGAACAGTGTGCACCAGTATTTCCAAAAAATGGTGCAATACGAACAAAAACACATTTGTTTTTACAAGTCAGTCACCTTCAAAGATACTAAAAACTTTAAAAACCATGGACGGTTCTACCGTATTTATTGCCTAGTGCCATCCCGATAAATATGGTACCCCCACTGGTATGGGGTGACATATATCGTAGTGGGTGCCAGGTGCACAGCTACCAGTAAAACAAGGCTGGGGAAGCAGACACTGTAAGTGTGATTCTATGGCTACCAGTGAAACAAAGCTGAGGCCTCAAAAGGTTTGTGTGTGATTATGTGGCTATCAGCTGGACAAGGCTGAAACAAGGATGGGGTATTAAAACCTGTATGTGAGGATTCGTGACTACCAGTGTGCAGTGAAAACAGATTGACGTCGTCAGATAATGTACATGGGTATACCTGTTTACCAGTGGGCAGTGAAACCAAGCTAGGGAGGGTATCAGACAGTGTATGTGGGTGTATGTCACTACCAGTGGATAGTGGAACCAGGCTGGTGGTCAGGCAATGTATGTGGGGTCTGTGACTACCAGTGGACAGTTGAACAAGGTAAGGGAACAGGCAATATCTGTGTGCATGCCAGTGGGGTGTCAAAAGCATTGTAAACCAGTAAGTTGTACACCCCAAAGGCATACACAGGGTTCATATTAAAGGGATAGTAATGGTTAATTTAATGTTTATTTCATATTGTAGGCATTAAAAAAATATTAACAATGATGTAAGTTTTACCTCTCAAACCTTTATGGTTTGAGAGATATCCATGTTAAAGGTACCTCTTCCTGGCTGTTTGAGAGAAGTCAGCACTCTAGCTGGCAGCTGCAGAATCTGGTCATTTGGCCGGACGGCGGCTCTTCGAAATAAATTTAGAAATAAATACTTAACTGGAACGGTCTACACAGTGTTCCTGGTTTGCAATCACACTTTGTAGACCGTTCCAATGAAGTATTTATTTAAAAATACAGCGATTTCGGCTCTGCTGAAGAGCCTCTGTCCGGTCAAATGACATAAAAAATTCCCTCCCATGTCCTGCTCAGGATGTTGCCAGAGCCAGTGTGAGCAAAAAATGAACAAAGAATGGCTTTTATATGGCCAATCTCTGTTCAAATTAGCTCCCATTGATTAGGATGTATGATTATAAAGGTCACAAAACCTGCCCTTGAGTAACCTTGCCTCCCAACCAACTGGCACCCATCTCGAGGGGTTACGGATACTCATAATGTCACCCTTTATCTAGCCATTCATTGAATACATGCATCCATAACCCCTCCAGCTAAATACTGATTGGCTGGGAGGTGAGGTTACTCTAGAGAAAGTTGCATGTCCTGAGTAACCCCATTTCCCAGCCAATAAGAGCGTGGAAACTAATTTGATCAAGGTTTGGCCATGTGTTACTTTTTGATCACACTGGCTTGGGCAATGGCCCCAGCAGGACAAGGGGTAATGTTTTTATGTATTAGAGGTGGTGACGGGGTATTAATGGTTTATTTTATTTTGTGAGAAGATGCAGGAGGACCAGGGCTCAGAAGACACTGCTGGACCTCCTACATTAAAGTAAGTGTGATACCTGTTAAATATGTGGGGAGGGGGCATAGGTTAGTGTTAGGACTGGGGGGACGTACCCCTTTGAGTGCCTTTGGCACTTAGAGATATTTTTGTGTGCTGGTAGTGCTTTGGGGGGGTGTTAGGGGACTTTTTATGATTTGATATGGAGGCTTTTGCACCTATATCAATTCATCTGAGGCTAAATGGTGTAGGGATGCCTAGTTGTACAAGTGTGTGTGCTTGTACAGCTTTGATATTGTTATGTGGTGTTTTTTAGCATGTGTAGGGACTCAACGCCTATGTTTGGTAGGCACTTAATTACCAGCAGTAAATGCAAACCCTTAATTACTTTTACCAGCCACCTCCTGCAATAGAATCACAAAGGGATGTTCTGTTCCACTGATTTCAATGCGATGTTATCTAGGACCCACTGAACAGTTTAACCCTTTGAGCACCAGAGAGCCCCACTATGCATTGGATACCTTTCTGGCACTCAGAGGGGTAAACTAGTAGTAGATTGTCATGGCACAATAAAAATATAACAGACTGTGACTTAAAACAACCGCCGTTAGTTTAATTTCTAGAACAGCTCTTACAGAATCAAGCCCCTGAGTAGTTGTTTTCACTTTTCACTCTGCTGTCTTATATTAATTCCTCATAGACCAGGGGGCATGAGTAACAAACTACATCACAATGCTTTGCCAACCACCTGGTTAAATATTACTATAAAATGAGTGCAGTTACAAAAAACAAAAATTAAACAAATGAATACACTCAAGGATTCTACATTGGATGCATTCATTTGTCACCAATAAGAAGGGACTGTACCTTTCAATGTGCAACTGTGCAAACCTACCTGCATTTGTATGACTGCATCAGTCTGCAAGAGAGTGGTCTTCGCTTGTGCATCAAAGACAAAGGGATACGTGCAAATTGTGACACGAGCATCTGGTCCCTGAAACAGAAAGACAGCAAATCTGATACATATTATAAAGTAACACAGCATTTAGAGGAACAATAAACCATTATGATGGTGTCACACACACACACACACACACACACACACACACACACACACACACACACACACTGTACACACACTGTACACACACACACACACTGTACACTCAGCCTGGGTAACCAAGATTATTTTCTTCAGGGCAGTCTAGATGGTACTGCAGAGGTCCAAAACCATATAGCAAGGCTGTGAGGGAACTTGGTGAGCAAAACAAGGGTACAAAGACTATTGGCAAATCACAATAACCTGGTTGCATAAGTGTGCACACCCTCTTATAACTGGGGATGTGGGTGTGTTCAGAATTAACCAATCACATTCAAACTCATGTTAAATAGAAGTCATTACACACCTGCCATGGTTTAAAATGACTCCGATTAATCACAAATAAAGTTCAACTGTTCTAATATGATTTTCCTGACATTTGCTTAGTTGCATCTCAGAGCAAAAGCCATGGTCCGCAGAGAGCTTCCGAAGCATCAGAGGGATCTCATTGTTGAAAGATATCAGTCAGGAGAAGGGTACAAAAGAGTTTCCAAAGCATTAGATATACCACGGAACACAGTAAAGACAGTCATCATCAAGTGGAGAAAATATGGCACAACAGACACATTACCAAGAACTGGTCGTCCCTCCAAAATTGATGAGAAGAAAACTGGTCAGGGAGGCTTCCAAGATGCCTACAGCAACATTAAAGAACTGCAGGAATTTCTGGCAAGTACTGGCTGTGTGCTACATGTAACAACAATCTCCCATATTCTTCACATGAATGGGCTATGGGGTAGAGTGGCAAGATGGAAGCCTTTTCTTACAAAGAAGAACATCCAAGCCCAGTTTAAGTTTGCAATAACAAACATCAAGCCCCCCAAAAGCATGTGGGAATGTTATGGTCTGATGAAACCAAGGTTGAACTTTTTGGCCATAATTCCAAAAGGTATGATTGGTGCAAAAACAGCACTGCACATCACCCAAAGAACACCATACCCACAGTGAAGCATGGTGGTGGCAGCATCATGCTTTGGGGTTGTTTTTCCTCAGCTGGAACCGGGCCTTAGTCAGGGTGAAGGGAATTATGAACAGTTCCAAATACCAGGCAATTTTGGCACAAAACCTTCAGGCGTCCGTTAGAAAGCTGAAGATGAAAAGGAAGTTCAGTTTTCAGCACGACAACGACCCAAAGCACACATCAAAATCCACAAAAGCATGGCTTCACCAGAAGAAGATTAGTATTTTGGAATGGCCCAGCCAGAGCCCAGGCCTGTATCCAGTTGAACATCTGTGGGGTGATCTGAAGAGGGCTGTGCACAGGAGAAGTCCTCGCAATCTGACAGATTTGGATTTTGCAAAGAAGAGTGGGCAAATATTGCCACGTCAAGATATGCCATGCTAATAAACTCCTACCGAAAAAGACTGATTGCCGTTTTAAAATCAAAAAGTGCTTCAACAAAGTATTAGTTTAAGGGTGTGCTCACTTATGCAACCAGGTTATTGTGAGTTTTTTTTTTTTTTAATTTTCCCCCCTCAAAGATTTCAGTTTGTTTTGCAATTGAATTGTTCACGTTATAGGTCACATTAAAGGTGGAAAAAGTTCTGACATGATTTATCTTTTTCTCATTCTTTAACATCACAAGAACCTGGCATTTTAACAGGAGTGTGTAGACTTTTTATATCCACTATACATCTATGTGTATGTATACATACTGGTGAGGAATCAGCACTCTCAGGAAGCTTTCTTAAGTGTATAAATATTTTATTGGTGGATCAAAGTAAACATATCGATCCCGGCAGGGAACTTTATAAAGATCCCTGCTGGGATCGAAACGTTGCTCCACAAAAATGTCCTGAGAATGCCGATTCCCCACCAATATATAAACAGCTCTTTTGTTTCCAGCAACCTCTGACATCCTGAACAATGATGGGTGAATTTTTGCATGTGTGATTTAGTCAATTGAAAGGGAGTATTCCAGTTCTGAACACTACACTGCGTGATTATACTACGTTTATTAGTCCTTTGCTATACTGAACCAATTGCAGTATTTCGCTTTTGGGCACCTTCTTTTTCCTGCTCTGTATGTTGACTGCCACTGGGGAGAGAGTGTTGTGAAGAGCAGCCTGTTCCCATTCCAAGGAGTTTGTGTGTGCTGTGCCTGGGGCAGTGATAATATCTCAGGAGTTCCTTTAACTGACACCAAGTATTTTTGAGAGTATTCAAGAAAAGGTGATTTGGGTGGTTCTAACTTTTATCCAGTGTTCCTGCACAAGGAGCGCCCCCCCCCCCCCATATTCTACATTTTTGAACACAGTGTGCAAAGGGTTTACTCTGCCTTTTCAAACCCCATCTAGAATTGTAAACCATGGTGTGTATGTGTGTGTGTGTCTAACAAGTGAGGCCCTTGAAATATATCTGGTTACCTAGCATGTGTTAATGAAGTGTTTCCCGGCATGCATGGTTAGTGACTAGGATGAAGAAGTCATTCAGCATAAGTGGTTACACAAACAGAATAATAATGAATTACATGAATACATTGATCACTTTTATACTGAGACCAGAATAGAGTACCCAGACAAGGGTAATAATAGATCAACAGGAGAGAAAAAACAGTCATGAAAGCATGAAAAAGACTTACAACAAAGATATGAGGTGGAGAGTATATTTGAAGTGCCACTTGTGCCATTTCCTTAACCCTTTAAGTAAGAGAGGTATACCGTGCATTGCTTTGTGATGTGTTGAGCACCCCTCTGGGCCAAAATGGCAGCAATAGCCAAAAAAAAAGAACTATCTGCCAATGTGCACTGGCATTAAAAGGCTGACATGGAGGGTCTATGAAGGCTGTGCACACAACCCACAAAGTTTGTGGCTAAAACACACATACTTTCAGCTTGCATTTCAGGCCATGAGTCAGTTTTCTGACCCTCTGAACAGCTTTTAGGAACCATTTTGGGGCTGTTCAGTGAAGGTTTTTATTAAGTCTGCTCCCATAGTCGCAGACTAAGTAAAAAGTGACAACTGCCCTTTAAAGGGATGTTCTTGGTAAAGTGAAACATTCAACAACATCTTTATCACTGGTTCGATCAACAAATTTCTCCAAGTAATTCAATATGAATCTGAGATAAAACACAGTGATAAGTTATAATCTGCAATGTAATATAGTGTAGTGGTTCCCAAACCCTATCCTCCAGGACACCTAACAGGCAATGTCCTTAGCATTTCTTGCTTGAGTACAGGCGAGTAATCAGAAGCGCATTCATTAACCCTTTGAGTGGCGGAGGGGTATGCAACGCATTGCAAAGCAATGCTTTGCATACCCCTCTGGCACTCAAAGGGTTAAATGACATCATCTGTGCAAGCAGAAACATCCCAGAGATATAGCCTGGCATGGTCCCTTATGATAGTTTTGGGAAACACTGATCTAGACAATGGTTTGAAGAATCAAGTATACTTGTATATAATTCTACCACTGGAATCTGTAGGTAATCAGTGAGAATTTTAATTTGATATCAAATGCTATATGCACAAATAAAATGGGAAGTAATTTCAAGGCAAACCAGCTACACCACAGAAGAACAAATAAACATTCCCGTTGACTTAAACAGTGGTTTTTAACCCCTTATATACTATAGATATCTTCAATCCATTGGAATGCAATGTGTTCAAGTTAAAACCTCCATTTACATCAACTAAATTTGTTATTTGCCCCTTAAACCCTTTGAGTGGCAGATGGGTGTGCAACATTCTGCTACGCAATACATTGCATACACTTCTGGAATTCATAGGGTTAAATTACAGTTGGTTTATCCCAGATTATTCATGCATATGGCCCTATAACCCAATTGGCAATGCAGATTTTGGGCTGTATGAACATGGCAGTGGAATGTTCATTGCAACACAAACCTGTCCTTACCTCAGATAATCCTTGGTTCCCATCCTGTGGCAATGCAGTAGGAGGAAAGGCATATTAGTACATTTATCCTCATTCAGATTTGTATGTAATACATTTATAAAACCCAGCTGCAACAATTTTAACACAATTAGTTTTTGTCTACTATTTCAACATAATATATTTTATAGTAAATTCCTCAAATTGTATAGTTACCATGTGTCCCTCTCACACTGCCATGCCATCCCTCTAATACAGTGCAATATGAAATTGTGTATGGCCAATGATCTGGTGCACGGTCTTACTTCACAAAAGCTTGCCTCTGGGCAGGGAAAATAAATAAGGAGAATGCATGAATGGAATTTTTCTCCATGAACTGTTTTTGTAAACTGAGCATGGCCAAATTTATTTGCAAAGCTTTTTTTTGGAGATAAAATGGCTGCTTTGCCCTGCATGTTCAGTGTGAGAGTGTATGGGTATTTCAGAGTGTGCTGTTCCTCTTTGCAGTGGTCCCCTCAATTTACGAACTGGGTGCAAAGGAAATCGGCACAAAATTCTTCTTTTCCCATATGAGTATATAGTGTGGCTATAAGTGATTGTTGACATATAAGCTTTATCTAGTGCAGCAAAATGTAATAAATGCATCTCACATGAGCAGTCACAGGTGCTTGATCAGTAAAAGATTGCATTTTTACTCCTTGGATTCTAGAGATCTCTCAAATGCACTGCTAAGCAATGCAGTTTGAGCCATATCTAGTATCAAAGAGGGTTTACCCCATGTAAGCTAAGGGTCTATACCAAAAAACATATTTCATACCACTGTCCTTTAAAGCACTGGCCCCCAAACCTGCCCTCCATAAAGGTATTGAGGATCTCCTCAGTTTAGCGCAGGGGGTTCTATCAACAGCACATGATATTCTCTCAGAATGACTGAGCCATTGACTGGCCACCTGTGAACATGAGAGGAGATCCTAAAAATCTGTACTGTTGGGAAGGCTTGAGGACAGGTTTTGGAACCACTGCCTTAAAGCAATATAACAGTGCCCTGCTTCTATAAAACTTCATATTGGAGCCTGGTAATGGAACACACAGCTATCTGTTTGCTTGGCCTCACCTGAAGCTAGGTGCAATGGGACTGTCCTGTAAGGTTCAAAGTAATTAATATATGGATGGTAAGGCATGGGAGGAAAACAGGAGAACCCTGACAGAATTTAAACAGTCCCCTTTTAGATGCTAGGGAAGTCTCCATCTTATATAGTTGTAATTTGCTGGAAAAATCTCCATCTCCCAAGTGCCTATAAGCACCAGTCTTCAGAGTTGCATTGAAGCATGAATGTGGAAAATTTCTACATCCTATATAATAATTCACTAGGATGTTTGTCACGATGCAGTCATGCGCAGTAGAGACTGCCCGCGTTCGGGCAGTCACTACTGCGCATGAATGCATTGCGTGGATCAGTGAGGTAGCGGCCTCTTAACCTTTAGAGTGCAAGATCGGTATGCAACGCATTCCAAAGCAATGTGTTGTGTACCCCTCTGGCACTCAAAGGTTTAACATTACACGGACCTTGGCCCGTGTACATGGGCTTTTAGACTAGTTGGGGGTTATATGCAAATAAAAAGTGCAGAAATTATGAGGCAAACAAAATACACCATAGAAAAGTCCAACTGATGTATGTGAGGCTTTTTACTCCCTGAACACTTTGGGAGGTCTCTAATGCATTGCAAAGCAATGTGTTGGTGACCTCTAGCAGTCAAGGAGTTAAAAACCCCAAATAAATCAATAGCAAATTTGGAAGCTTTTACTGTTCCCCTATGGTGCAGGTGGTTTGCCCCAGGACTGCATATGGAGCACTATGTAATATGTGATAATATCCCGTGGTGTTTTATTTTAAAAACTGTATGATTCTCTTGGTACATATGAAATTATTAAACCTGCTGCCCTAATATTTCTTTCATACTGTGTACCATATTTCCTATCAGCTCTTTCAGCCTACCTCTTCTTTCTTCCACTTTCATATTGAGATGAACCCCCTGCATCCTGTAAAAACAGCCTGTGACTCGGCTATCTGCAAAGGATCATAGGAACTCTTGATGAACAACTGGCACTCTCAAACAAAGCTAAATGCCGACTGACACAACTTATGATCCTTTACAGATACAATGGTAAGTAGAGGGCGCACCATCACTGAAACTGGAAGAAAGAAAACTAAATAGCCGAATCAAGTTAAAGTCCCTGAATTTAGGAAAAATAAGGCCAGCAGGTAAAATCATTACTTAATAAAATATTAAATGATAAAATAAAGCATTGCTATTGCTTTAGAGTTAAATAAGTACACTTTTTAGGTGTAACGATGGATTTTATTTAAAGTGGTCACATTTCACTCCTTTCTAGCTGCCCTTTCACCATATTTCATTTAATTTTTCTATTATAAATGATATTGAATGAAATACACTTAAAGATTGAATCTGCGCTTTTGTTATTATTTGGAAACAGGTTTTTAACCCTTTCAGTGCCAGGGGCTTGGTCCATTTCCTGTACAATGTAGGCCAGACACATTTTCTGCATATTTGCTATCCATCCGTTTAGACTTAATTTGTACTGGTAACTTTCTAATTATATATCTTTTTTTCTTCCCCAGAACGAATTGTGCTTTTGCATGGAGCCTCACGCTAAGTAAATTTTGCATTGTGCAAAATATATGATGTCATAATTACAAAAAAATTTTTAAAATTACTTATTTTGCTAAATCAACATACTATATATCAAACACATTTACCTTGATTGTCAAAGCGGAACTACCACCCTTACAAACTGCTCCAAATAATTACCCATCTGGCAACTAGCTGCTCAGTAATGCTAGTCGCCAGAATTATTACCACGTTGATGAGAATTATACGCTACTCCCGGACTGACAGGCAGGAAACAGAGTAGACATAGTTACATAGTGACATCTGCGAGCCTTTCGCTGCCAGACCCTTCCGTACCTTAAGATCCCAAGCAATGCCTCTTACTTTGGACTGGGACTGACAGCCCAGGCATGCAGACGTCACTATGGAAAAAGGTCTGCGCGGTTTCCTGCCTGTCAGTCCGGGAGCAGTGTATAATTCTCATTAACACAGAATAATTCTGGGGACTAGCTCTACTGAGCAGCTAGTCGCCAGATGGGTAATTATTTGAGGCCATGTTTGTAAAGGGTGGTAGTTCCGTTTTAAAGTTTCAGTTATTTGCCCTATAAGTCCTAAATCCCCCAAGTACAAAAATATCAAATATGTATAGCTTTACCTACATTCATGTTCTGCTCAGAGCCCTAATAACCAGGAGAGCAAAAATAGGATTTTAGTCTTACCTGTTAAATCCTTTTCACTTAGTCCATACAGGTCACTGGTACAATGGGAGGCGATCCGCCCCTTTAATAGGCAGGAACATTCATTCAAATGTATGCAGGGGGTAGAGCCTCCCCTCCTACTTAAGCTGCCTTCAGGCCAGAGCCAAGCCAGATTGATTTGAGACACTAAACTGACCAGAAGAAGAAGGAAAAGGAAGACTCCTGTGAGCATGCCCCAAAGGTCTCCCACTGAATGCCACAGGAGAGCCAAGCATGGTCCCTTGACAGGGTGGGAGACCAGTGACCTGTATGGACTAAGTGAAAAGGATTTAACAGGTAAGACTAAAATCCTATTTTCACTGTCGTCCAATACAGGTCACTGGTACAATGGGATGTACAAACATTGAGCTGTCCCTGAGGCGGGAAGTAAGGCAAGGACCAATACCCTCTGAAAGACCTGAGGAGCTGAAGACAGACCAAAGGGAAGAGCTGAAAACTGAAAGTGGCCTTTGTGACAGGCAAATCTGAGATACCGTCTGCTCTCTGGATGAATAGGGATGTGAAGGTAAGCATCCTGAAGATCCAGGGAGGCAAGAAACTCCCCTGGAGACATTGCTGCTATCACAGAACGCAGAGATTCCTGACAAAAGTGGGAACTCACAACAAAGGAATTGAGATCCTTGAGATCCAGAATAGGACGTGCACCTCTGTCCTTTTTGGCCACAACGAACAGGTTGGAATAGAATCCTGAACCTGTGTCCTCTGGTGGGACCAATTCCAGGACCTCTTTGTCCAAAAGATCCTGAATAGCGTCGTCGAACAGACGTCTTTTTGTAGGTTCCTGAGAAGGACGAGTAAAATGGAACCAGAAAGGAGGAAGGGAAGAGAAAGGGATCCTGTACCCCTCTGATACCACCTGAACAACCCAAGGGTCCGCCACTGACTCCTCCCAAACCCGGCGAAAGATGTGGAGACGTCCACCTATAGCCGGATGCGGACCCGGGTTCGGCGAGTCATGCCGAAGCAGTCTTGGAGGTCTTGGCCTTAGGGGCAACTTTGGGCTTCCAGGACTGTTTGGGCTTGGAGGAGGAGCGATTGGAAGACGGACCTGTCTGGGGCGTGAAGCGTGTCTCAGTTTGGAAAGAACGAAAGGACCGATTGCGTTTGGCTGGAAACTTTTTCTTGAACACCGATGGCAGAAGAGTACTTTTGCCACCAGTGGCCTCACTAATCATCTCCTTAAGTTCAGATCCAAACAGTAAGGACCCCTGAAAGGGCAAAGAAAGCAAGGCTTTCTTAGATGAAGTGTCAGCAGACCAAATCTTCAACCAAAGAGCACGTCTAGCTACTATGGAGGAGGTAGAGGCCCTCGCCATCATGCGCACAGCATCAAAAGCAGCATCAGCAACATAATTTTGAGCTTCTAACATATTAGCAAGAAGCTGCAACTGCTCAGACACTGGAGCATCCTGGCGAACTGCCTCAGCCAATTGCTCAGTCCAGGCCGCAATGGCCCTATTAACCCACGCCACTGCAAAAGTTGGACGCATGGCAGTGCCAACAGAGGCAAAAATGGATTTAAGGCAAATCTCTAACTTTTTGTCCGTCCAATCCTGCAGGGCCGAAGCATCAGACACAGCTAAGGCAGTAGATTTGGATAACCTAGAAATAGGAGCATCCACTTTAGGAGGATGAACCCATTTTGCCAGTTCAGTCTCAGGGAATGGATAAAGTTTAGCAAACTTTTTGGACACAGAAGAGGATTTTTCAGGGTTCCTCCATGCGTCTGAGACTAAACGGGCAAGGGTAGGGTTAGTAGGAAAACAAACCACAGCCTTTGATGGTTTTTGGAAAACATCAGTTGGATCATGAGTAGATTCCTGAGTCAGAGGAAGGTTGAGCGTAGTAAGTACAGCTCTGATCAAACCCTCAGCCGAAACTTCAGGGTCACATTCATAAGGGTCACCAATGGACCTATTAGATTCAATAACGGTGCCTTCCTCAGCATCAGAATCCTGCAAAAGTTCTTCTTCAGAAGAATCAGACACATCAGGAGCCCCCTGTGGCTTAGGCAGGGAGGTTCTGATTGAGGAGGGGGTCTGCCAGACCTGCAGAGCCCCCTGAACCTGAGAGGGAAAGAGCTGAAGAGTGGATCTGAGATCCCTAGTGGCAGCTTTAAACTCTTTTACCCAAGTTGGCTCAATAGCATGGCTGGGAAGCCCAGGGTTGCTATCCTGACTATCTGCACATTTTGGGCATAAATGACCTGAAAATTCTCTAGGCAGCCCAGAGAGACAAGAGGAACAAAACGCAATGGGGGAAATGGTCACCCCAGCCTCTTTGGTCTAGCCCCTGACTCCAGTGGAGTAGACATGCTCACAGCGTCAAATATACACCACTTAATAAAAACCACCCAGTAAAAGTGTTAAAGATTAAAGTTTCACCCCAGAAATGCCTAAAATCGGACTTATCTGGCCAGCGAAGGGTTAATCTGCTGAGAGGAGAGAAGGCTCGTTCCCTGCGTAGTGTACTCGCTGAGAAAAACACAACAAAATGGCTGCCGCGACGGCAGCCAATCAGAAAACGAGCGCGAAACAGGCGCTCATGGGAAATGTAGTTTTCCTCAGAAGTACCCCTAAACAGCGCCCGAAGCCCCCCCAAACTCCCAACACACTGAATCTAGCTACCGGATGATAGAAGACCAACAAAATGAGCCCTCTCTGAAGTTGCTGTGACAAGCGGTTCCAGAGAAATGTCCCACACTGTGAAATCCCATAGAGAGTAAAGGAGCAATGGCGTCTATGCGGGAAAAAGCGCGCTTAAAGGCGCGGAACACTAAATATTAATAAAGTATACTAAAGGTAAAAAGTACACCAAACACACTTCTAACACATGGAAAACATGAGAGAATAAGGACCCAAAGCTCCAAAACCCAGGGAATACCACAGACATTGCATAAATACAAGCAATATGAATAAAAACACCCTATGAGTGCTGGAGTGCAGAAAGCAAACTCCCAAATACAAGCCCAGAGAAGGGACACTGTGGGGACAAGTGGACCTTCAGCACTCAAAGGGTGGCTCACCTTTCTGCAGGACTTCGGTCTTCAGGTAACCATGTTAAAAGGAGATTAACCAGAGGAAAATCCCCCAGCAGGGAAGCTACTTGACTCAAGCTGTTCCCTCTTCAGGGCATAAGGTCCCCAGAAAATCCCTGGAAGCTGCACTAGCCACTTTGGAGAGGGCAATTCACAGCCACGGTCACCCGCCTAATGGTGGTATTCCATATTTGAAAGAAAACAATAAAAAACTAAAGTTGAATGAGAGATGTTCTCCACCTGGTGTGCACAGCACACAGGAACAAATCAATCTGGCTTGGCTCTGGCCTGAAGGCAGCTTAAGTAGGAGGGGAGGCTCCACCCCCTGCATACATTTGAATGAATGTTCCTGCCTATTAAATGGGCGGATCGCCTCCCATTGTACCAGTGACCTGTATTGGACGACAGTGAAATGGAATTTTTCAACTTTATGAACCAATATGCACTTTCTATTGGTTAAATGGTAAAACTACCCAAATAACTGATAAAAAACGATTTCCACAAAGAAGATCACCTACTGCATCAAATGAGTGGTCATTTGCCTTTCTACCCCTAGCCTGGTGAGCACAAATGTTTCCAGAAAGTGTCGCTAAAGGAAAATAATGGCACATATACATTTCCACTGCTTCCAATGTACTAAAGTCTCTGCAAACTATTGAATTCCATACTGTATTCATTAGCTAGTGCTCTTAGGAGACAAATAACAACCCAATGGTGTAAGATGATGTACAGAATGGGGTGCTAGAAATACAAAACTACACAAAATACAACTTCTGATTTTCCTTACATTTTATCAAATGCCTGTACTAAAATGGTTATAACACATACAGAAGTGAAGTAAATGTAGACAAAGCATAAACTTTTGGAAAGAAGATAAACCACGGCATCAAAAGAGGGGTCATTTGTCTTCCTAACTCTAGCCTGGTGTGCACAAATGTTTCCAGAATGTGGCACTAAAGGAAAAAATTGGCATTTTTCTACATTTCTACCCCTTCAATTGTGCGGATATCTGTGAAAACTATGGAATTTCCAGTTCTGTGCATTATCTAGGGCTCTAAGGAAACAAATTTCACCCCATCATTATGAGCAAACATACCATAGGGCAGTCCATTGCTACTAGCCAGACCTGAAAACTTACTCGCCACTGCAAGCCATAACATACCAACTAGGGCTGAATTTCTACTCGCCAGGGCTAAATTTTCACTCGCCATTGGCTAGTGGCGAGTGGAAATTTTGAGCCCTGCCATAAGGGGCATATAAAAAAGAAACCGCGCACAAGAGCTCTTATGAGAAATATTTTACTTCATTGGTATGAGTTTACATACTGTAAGGGGAGCCAAAAGCTCCAAACTACACTCACCTGTTTTCTTCTTTGAAAATGGCTGCCTATATGAAAATTCAACCATATAAAATGAAAGGTCATTCGTCTTTCTACCCCTGGGCTGAAGCGAACAAATATTACCAAAAGCTGGAGCTATATGAACAAATACAGGTTTGTTTGTTTTAATTTTCACCACTTCAAAGTTACTAATATCTTTGAAAACCATATACTTTCCTGCTATAATGAGTACCTGCTACTAGCCTGAGAAAAATGTTACTCCATTTCTTTGGGTTAGAATACAATATGTGGTGCCAGGAACACTAACCTACACCTGTCACTTTTCTTTTTGAAATTACCTGCTTGTACTAAAACGGTCATAACCAACTCTAGGCTGGTGTGCACAAAGGGGTGGGAGGGGTAAACTTTAAAATATAATTACAATAAAACTACACTGACATTTTGAAAGGTACAGAGCATTATAAAAAAGTATAATGAATAATAAGATAGGCATTTAACACATTATTACCTCTTTAAGTAGAGGTTAAAGACAGATTTATTTAAAGGGGCAATGGAGCATTACAACCACCGCTTTATTAAGAATGCGGTTCATGAAGCTTTTTATTGCAAAAAAAAAGATGTATAACAATGAATTAAAGCAACTTGTTTTTTTATTGCATTCTATAGTATTAAAGAGTGTGACTGATGTCAGCCACACTCTAATACTAAGTAGTTTTAAAAGGATAGTAAAGTCATGTAAGTATTAGCTATATCGTAGATACAATATAAAGAGATTACTTGCGGTTATTCCTATCTCTCAGACCTTTATGGTTTGAGAGATTTAAGAAAAGAAAGTTCTCTGCTCCATCCTCTCTCTCATACGTCATCTGTATAGCTGACAGCATGAGATCCTGCTCCCAGGACCAGACAGCGGCTCTTCAGCAGAGCCGATATAGTGATATCTAAAAATAAACACTTCACTGGCACAGTCTATAACGTGTGCCTGGTTTGCAAGCACACTTTGTCGACCATTTCAATTAAGTATTTATTTTTATATATCACTATGTCGGCTCTGCTGGAGAGCAGAATCTGCTTCTGACAGCTTTACAGCTCATCAAACAAAAAGGGGAGGGAGTGGAGAACTGTATTTTCTTACATCTCTCAAACCATAAAGGTTTGAGAGATAGGAATAACCGCAAATAATCTCTTTTTATTGTATCTACGATGTAGCTAATACTTGTTACATGACATTACTATCCCTTTAAAGATCCAGACATTTCAATCCCATGCCTTTCAGTAACATTAAACCCTTCTTCTGTGAAGGGATGGTATAGTCAATTAACCAGCAGTGACTTGGTTGCCACAACTCACTGAATGCTCACTCGGATGCACAAATTTTTTTGTGTGATCATTTTTCAGTTGTCTTGAGCAATGGCTGCAGAGTTCAGTACATATTGGCATACCCTTCTGGCACTAAAAGGGATAAAAATGATCACAATACATTTGGTTGTTTTCCATTATCTTTTTTCTTAGATTAATTTCTTAGTGCATTATACATAAGAAGACAGTGTGATTATGAGTTAAATCAACATCAATCGTCACTGATAACAGAGGTGCAGGAAGAACATACCATTCTAAAAGCTTGTTGCTGGATCCAGTTGAGGTAGTCACTCCGGATATCTATAAAATCCTGCACTTCATGAATGTAGAACTTGTCATAAGGGATTATCTGCCCAGCTTTTTCATTTACCTAGTGAAAGGAGCATTACAAAGGTCAGATTTGGTAAACAAATGGAATACAAATTTTAATGTGGTTAAGTGTAAAGTTATGCATTTTAGGAGGAAATCATATCAATGCCAGGAGCACTAGCCTACACCTGTTACTTTTCTTTTTGAAATTACCTTTTTGAATTTAACCCCTTAAAGACCACTGACGTGTCAGGACCGTCACGGCGGTCTGGCACTTAAGGACCAGTGATGGTCCTGGCACGGCATGGAGTTCAGGGTTCCCGGCGTGGCTGCACGCCACTCAAGAAGCCCTGAACCGGAAGTTTAAAAAAAAAAAAAAAAAAAGCCCCGTGGTCCTCAAGTGCCAGCCGTGCGTGCCGGTCCTTAAGGGGTTAATGGAATAATTTTAGGAGTCTTGTTGCCAGAGAAAGCTCTGTGAATCATTCTAACTACAAACTTGGAAACAGTGACCAGTGTCAAACAGCAGTAACAAAGGCAAACAAAAAAAAAAGGCATAAAAAATGTGTGTTGATGCACAGGAGCAACCCAATGAACAATATGCAGAGACAACTGACTTCTTTGTCACAAAAACAGTATGCAATCTTTTATGCAGACACAGCTGATTTATTCTTCACACAAACAGTATGCGATATTTAAGTAGGCGACATGAGAATCTCATGCTGTCATGCAGTGTGAAATTTTCATGTCGCCATTTTGAACAAGGCGACATGCTGAATGTGTAATTTGGTCTCACGCTCTTTTGCATGCAACCTTTTAAAACTGAACCCATTTAAGAGAAGGTTAGATGAATTTCTAGCAGAAGAAAACATACAGTGTTATACTGTGTATTAGTAGATACAACAGGAAATTCTGGGAAATAGAGTAATAGCCAGTTAGGAGTCTGCAAGGCTTATATCATTCTCATTTTCTTGGTTATATTGTGGCAAAGGTTGACTGTGATGGACTTGTGTCTTTTTTCAACCTAACTTATTATATAAATAGCATTCCATTAAAAAGGAGGCTCAAATATGTAACCTTTTGTTTTACCTCCCTAAATTCTACAGATATCTCCAACACATTTTAAAGCAAAAGTTTGTATACATCTCTAACATCTTGAGTTTAAAAGTTACCAGTACAATGACAAATACAGTTAAGGGATGTCTTCTATGTTTTTTAGCATTAGATTTATGTAAATACTTCATTTTAGTTGATCCTTTGTTGAAGCCTTCACCATTCTTTGAAAAACGCCTTCATTGTGGCAGTATAATTACTATGAAGTCAAACCAGCTAGGTCTAATTCCCCACTACCATCTTTAGGCTATATTTACAAGGGCGATATCAATGCAGAACCATTGTGTGCACAATGCTGCCTGCACAAAACTTAAGATTGCAGTCAGGTTGGTCACTGCCCAAGGATGTAACAACTCAATGCAACATTCTGCAACTTACCTGCATTTAACAAATAATCCAGTGCAATTGCAACAGTGAAGGTCTATGGTGCATGCATGCAGATCATTCCCACTAACACAGAGGATGATATACTCACAGCAACTTCCAATGAATGATTGAACTGTGTGGGTGTCAACCATGTATGGATGCCAATGATCTAGGTAGGGACGCCATCCTACACCTTTTCTGAGACTAGACAGTATAGATTACGCAGGTAACTAACAAGAGCCTCGATTACATTGCATGTGATAAGTGATATAACTACCTTTCTCTTGCACATTCCTACGGAAATCTACAGGGACAATTTGTAAATAAAACCAGTGGTAAAATTTAACAGCTGCAATGCAATTCAAGCACAGGTTTGCTTGAAATGAGAAACACTGCTGCCACATTCAAGTCACACATGTGAATAAAGTCTAACAAACAGATATGCTAAAGGATATCTACTGACAAAGTTTATACCACTTCCTGAAAATTTATAAGCTCAAATTCCTAGCTTACCAAAGTGGCAAGTATAGCTCACTTAAAGCGGAACTTCCACCCCGCCTAAAGTTGCACCCAAAGAATTACCCATCTGGCGACTTGCTGCTCAATAGTGCTAGTCACCCGAATTATGACCTCGTTATAGAGAATTCCTACTGTTCCCGAGACTGACAACCAGGAAACAGCACAGACATCTTTGCATAGTGACGTCTGTGCGCCTGCACTGTCAGTACCATTCTGCTCTAGGAGGAGTTGCTAGGAGCCATATAGTACCGGAAAGGACTGACAGCACAGGTGTCACTATGCAAAGACTTCTGCGCTGTTTCTTGGCTATCAGTCCCGGGAGCAGTAGGAATTCTCTATAACGAGGTGGTAATTCTGGCAACTAGTACTATTGAGCAGCTAGTCACCAGATGGGTAATTCTTTGGGGACAACTTTGTAAACCCCTTGCTCCCGAGGGGGTTGACGGGTTAATGTTGGTTTTCCAGGAGGACTTCTTTGTGGGGCATGCACATTTTCTGGGTGGTTATTTGGCTTTGCAGGGGTTAATTCTGCCATTACTGTGATTATGGCACATACTTAATGTTGTGTGAACTGTTGGTCCCTGCTTTCTTTTGATCAACGGTGGTTTTAAACCTTCGTTGTGGGTGGTACGCCAAGAAAGACTGGCTGCGGTAAATGTATCAGTTTATTGTGTGTTGGCACTGACTGCACAGCATTGATGGACTCCTGGGTAGAGTTGTTCTTTTGTTCTCAATGGGGGAATCATTAATGGCAGAAAGATTTAGAAAAGTAGCAAACGCATTTAATGTAGATAAATGTAAGGTTATGCATCTGGGCTCTAGAAACACATATGTCACAAACTCTTAATAGGAAACAGCTTGGGGAATCCTCATCAGAGAAAGATTTAGGAGTACTGATAGACTTCACAGCAGTGTGCAGAGTCACTCAGCTGTAGCAAGAACAAATAGGGTACTACGCTGCATAAAACAGGATTTTAGTCTTACCTGTTAAATCCTTTTCACTTAGTCCATACAGGTCACTGGTACAATGGGAGGCGATCCGCCCCTTTAAGTAGGCAGGAACATTCATTCAAATGTATGCAGGGGGTGGAGCCTCCCCTCCCTCTTAAGCTGCCTTCAGGCCAGAGCCAAGCTAGATTGATTTGAGACACTAAACTGACCAGAGGTAAGAAGGAAAAGGAAGACTCCTGTGAGCATACCCCGAAGGTCTCCCACTGAATGCCACAGGAGAACCAAGCATGGTCCCTTGACAGGGTGGGAGACCAGTGACCTGTATGGACTAAGTGAAAAGGATTTAACAGGTAAGACTAAAATCCTATTTTCATTGTCGTCCAATACAAGTCACTGGTACAATGGGATGTACAAACATTGAGCTGTCCCTGAGGCGGGAAGTAAGGCAAGGACCAGGCGCAAGGCCTAAAGTCACCAGAACTGCTATGAACCAATTAATCATAGAGCCCAAGAACAGAAGTGTCAACGGACACCAACCAGGGGAAAAACAAACCCCGAACTAACACAGCACACTGAACTAGAGCCAACAGGGCTCAACAGCAAAGAAGCACTAAGAACCACAGAGTAGAAGGTCCTAAACAGGCAAGACTGCCTCCAGGACCTTCCTCCCAAAGCTGGCATCAGCCAAGGCCAGTACATCAACACGATAGTGCTTCGAAAAGGTGTGCACAGAGAACCAAGTGGTCGCTCTGCACAGTTGATCAGCAGACGCCTGATTCTTGTAGGCCCAAGAGGCCCCAATTGATCTGGTGGAATGAGCAGTAACCCTGAAGGGAATGTGCTTATTCCGCAGTTTGTAGGCTTCACAAATGGTAGATTTTATCCAAGAGGCAATAGTCACCTTTGATGCCGGTCTCCCTGCCCTAGGCCCCTCAGGAATGACGAACAGGGCGTCAGATTTCCTGATAGACTCAGTGCGACGAACATAAAATTTAAGACAACGCACAACATCCAACAAATGGAGATCTCTTTCCTTGTCAGAGGAAGGGTTAGGACAGAAGGAGGGCACCACAATCTCCTGATTGATGTGAAATTCGGAGACAACCTTGGGTAAAAATTCCTTGGAAGTGCGAAGCACTGCCTTATCCTTGTGGAACACCAAGTAAGGAGGTTTACAAGACAGAGCTTGTAACTCTGCTACCCGGTGGACTGAGACGATAGCCAAAAGAAAGGCCATTTTCCAGGTCAAGAGACGTAAAGGAATAGAAGCCAATGATTCAAACGGGGGTCTCTGGAGAACCCCCAGCACCAAATTGAGGTCCCACTGGGGAGTAGGACTCTTGAAGGCAGGCCGAACATGAGCCACACCTTGGAAGAAAACCTTAACATCAGGAAGAATAGCAATCAGTTCCTGGAAAAATACAGACAGAGCTGAAGTCTGAACCTTGAGAGAACTCAGGCTGAGACCCTTCTCAACCCCATCCTGTAAAAAGGCCAGGACCGTGGGAAGATGGAAATCAAGAGACAGATCCTTATCAGTACACCATGCCACACAGGTGGACCATATGCGATGATAGATCTTGGAAGACACAGGCTTGCGAGCCCTAAGCATCGTGGACACCACTGAAGAGGAAAACCCTTTCTTCTTTAAAATTGAGGATTCAACCTCCAAGCCATCAAATGAAGATGCTGAACATCCTCCTTTCACAGATATCCCTGAAGAAGTAGATCTGGACGGGCAGGAAGCGGAAAAGGATCCGCCACAGACATGGCTAGCAGTTCCGGATACCAGGACTGACAAGGCCAATTTGGAGTGATTAGGATGACAGGACAACGTTCCATCTTCAGCTTCTGGATGACTCTGATCAACAGAGGGAGAGGAGGGAAGATGTATGCCAGCGGGAACTCCCAAGGGATCGACAAAGCATCCACTGCTAGAGCAAGAGGGTCCCTCCACCGAGAGCAAAACACTGGCACCTTCCTGTTGTGTCTGGTAGCAATCAAATCCACTACAGGTACCCCCCACATCTGGGTTAGAAGGTGAAACACTTCTGGATGAAGCGCCCATTCTCCGCTGTCGACTGTGTGACGACTGAGAAAGTCTGCCATGACGTTGTCTACACCTGGGATGTGTACTGCTGAGATGACAGGCACGTGAGCTTCTGCCCAAGATATAATGGCCTTGACCTCTAACCAGGCGGTGAGACTTTTTGTGCCCCCTTGGCTGTTGATGTAGGCCACTGCAGTGGCGTTGTCAGACTCCACTCTGACTGGACAACCTTCCAGCTGAGACTCCCAGTGCCTCAGGGCAAGAAAGATGGCACAAAGTTCCAGAACATTGATGGAGAGAAGAGATTCTTCCAGTCCCCATTTCCCCTGAGCACTGAAACGACCCAACACTGCCCCCCAACCCCGGAGGCTGGCATCCGTCATGACTGTGGTCCAATAGGGAACCCGAAAGGATCTCCTTTTCAGGAGATGAGACAGGTCCAACCACCATTTCCAGGCTCAACTCGACATGAGGAGGCAGAGAGACTGACAGATGCTGATGATCTGGATGATTCTTGCACGTCTGGATGACAAATCTCTGAAGTTCCCTGGTGTGTGCCATTTGCCATTTGCAAATGGCACTGCTTCTATTGTGGAAATGAACTTCCCCACCAGAGAAGTCAACTTCGGCACTGGAACCCTGTCGAGCTCCAGGATCTTGGATACACGGAGAGCAATCTGATGAGCCACTTCCTCCGGTAAAAACACCATGCACTGCTGAGTGTCGAACAGTAGACCCAAGAAGAGGATCTGTTGAGATGGGACCAAGTCTGACTTGTCCAGATTCACAATCCAGCCGTGGCGAGTGAGTGTCTGTATGCACAAAAGCATCTGCTGGTGGAGAATCTCCGCAGATTAATCTTTCAGGAGCAGATCGTCCATGTAGGGAGTCACCCTGACACCATCTCGATGAAGCACAGCTGTCAAAGATCCCAATACTCTCTGAAAGACCTGAGGGGCTGAAGTCAGTCCAAAGGGAAGAGCTGAAAACTGAAAGTGGCCTTTGTGACAGGCAAACCTGAGATACCGTCTGCTCTCTGGATGAATAGGGATGTGAAGATATGCATCCTGAAGGTCCAGGGAGGCAAGGAACTCCCCTGGAGACATTGCGGCTATCACAGAACGCAGGGATTCCTGACGAAAGTGGGAACTCACAACAAAGGAATTGAGATCCTTGAGATCCAGGATAGGACGAGCACCTCCGTCTTTTTTGGCCACAACGAACAGGTTGGAATAGAATCCTGAACCTGTGTCCTCTGATGGAACCAGTTCCAGGACCTCTTTGTCCAAAAGATTCTGAATAGCGTCGTCGAACAGACGTCTTTTTGTAGGCTCTTGAGAAGGATGAGTAAAATGGAATCGAAAAGGAGGAAGGGAAGAGAAAGGGATCCTGTATCCCTCCGATACCACCTGAATAACCCATGGGTCCGTCACTGACTCCTCCCAGATCCGGCGAAAGATGTGGATACGTCCACCTACAGCCGGATGCGGACCCGGGTTCGGTGAGTCATGCCGAAGCAGTCTTGGAGGTCTTGGCCTTAGGGGCAACTTTGGGCTTCCAGGACTGTTTGGGCTTGGAGGAGGAGCGCGTGGAAGACGGACCTGTCTGGGACGTGGAGCGTGTCTCAGTTTGGAAGGATCGAAAGGACCGATTGCGTTTGGCTGGAAACTTCTTCTTGAAGACTGATGGCAGAAGAGTACTTTTACCACCAGTAGCCTCACTAATCATCTCCTTAAGTTCAGATCCAAACAGTGAGTCCCTTGAAAGGGTAAAGAAAGCAAAGCTTTCTTAGAAGCAGTGTCAGCAGACCAAATTTTCAGCCAAAGAGCACGTCTAGCCACCACAGAGGAAGTGGAGGCCCTCGCCATCATGCGCACAGCATCAAAAGCAGTGTCAGAAACATAATTTTGAGCTACTGATATGTTAGCAAGAAGCTGTAGTTGCTCAGACACTGGCGCATCCTGGCGAACCGCCTAAGTAAGCTGTTCAGTCCAGGCCGCAATAGCCCGGTTAACCCATGCCACTGCAAAGGTTGGACGCATGGAAGTGCCAATAGAGGCAAAAATAGATTTAAGACAAAGTTCTAACTTTTTGTCCAATCCTGCAGGGCAGAGGCATCAGATACAGCTAAAGCAGTAGATTTGGATAAAAACAAAGAAAAAAGTGCTACAACGCTAGCAGGAATATCAGTTCAGGTATATCGTGTATGTATATATAATACAAGCCAGCAGCTAAAGGGTGGACTCACCAATAACCGAGGGTGCCCAGCTCGATAGGTTCTCCGGACCCAGATATATCAATCGTGTAGAAAAGAAGGAATTCAAGCGGCACTCCTAACAGCATACCAGTGTAGTAATAAAACAATGATTTATTGATAATCTTAAAAAATGACATGGAGACATCCAACACAGCAGGACACAACAAAGGGACGTGCAGGTAGACCTACATCGTCTAACGCGTTTCACGCTTAAAAAAGCGCTTAATCATAGACATATATGCACTGAAACAAAACAAACAATATATAACCCTTACAATTAAAATCTAAATACAAACAGTAAGCACCTGATAACCTCCCATTCAAATGGGCCAATCCCTGCACAAATCGACAAATCATGTCGAAAGTGCAAGCATTAACCCATTATGCACATAACAATGATATCTGAAACCCAGGCATAAATAATACCTTTATATCAAATCCACATATATATAAAAACATATATTAATCTATCTACAAACGGCAACAAATTGTATAGATGTCACATATATAGATCAGAGAAACACATAATGAAACTTCATGGACATACAGCCAGTTTTAAACAATATGGCTAATGTCCCATTCATGATTTAACCCCTGTGGATAACGAGTACCTAATTGAAAAATCCAAAAAGCTTCTCTTTTATTAATCAAACTAAGCAGATCCCCTCCTCGCCACGGTAATTTAACCCTTTCAATACCTTGAAAGGATACACAACTTAAATCTCCATTATGCATTTCAGAAACATGTTTAGCAACAGCTGAAGTCTGATAATCCTTAGATATTTGGTAAAGATGTTCCCTGACTCTCATTTTCAAAGGACGTATAGTACGCCCCACATATTGAATGGAGCAAATACTACATGTAAAGAGATAAATAACATGATGCGTGTTGCAATTGATATAATCCTTAATTGTATATATTTTAGTATCAATTGTACACTTAAAATCTTTCGCAACACGCATCACAGAACAACATTTGCAAGTACTGCTACCACATCTATAATTACCAGATACAGTAAGCCATGAACCTTGTCTGATGTTACTTCTAAAAAGGCTAGGAGATACAATATTACCTATAGTGATTCCTCTCCTAGCACTAAAACCACAACCACCCTTCAAAATCTCTTCAAGGATCGGATCCGTATATAATAAGGGTAATAAAGATCTAACTGTCTTACAAATTTCTGGATATTGAGAACTATAAGTAGTGATAAATCTAATCTGCTTATCAGATCTCTCATGAATCCTATTATAACTATATTCCGGATGGATAAGATCACTTCTAGATTTAGATGATGCATATTCAAAAGCCTTTTCAAGAACCTGCCCGTCATATCCCCGCATTTGGAACCTTTTGAACAAGTCCCCAGATGCCCCAATAAAATCTGCCTCAGAGGAACAATTGCGACGAAGCCGCAAATATTGACCCCTGGGAATATTAGAAATAAGATGTCGAGGATGTGAAGATCGGGCATGTAAAAGACAATTTCCAGATACCGGTTTTCTATATACGGTAGTATTTATCCTATGAGCCAAAACATCTCCTTTTAAGGTAAGGTCCAAGAAGGAGATAATATTATCCTCATGCTGATGTGTGAACGACAAATTCAATTGATTATCATTAAGATATGCCATGAAAGAAATCACCTCATCCCTGGACCCCAACCAGATAAATAGCAGATCATCTATGTATCTTCCATACCACAAAATCCTCCCCCCGAAGGCATTCCCACCTCCAAAGATGTGGGTAGACTCCCACCACCCCATGTATAGGTTGGCGAGTGAGGGAGCAAAAGTAGCCCCCATTGCCACCCCGCACCTCTGGAGGTAGAAAACACCATGAAAGGAGAAGAAATTGTGGGACAGAAGATACCCAACCACCTGCATCAAAAAATCCACAAGCTCCATAGAATAACGAGAATATGTTGTAAGATGAAAAAATAAAGCTTTGAGAGCCAGATCATGGGGTATAGATGAATATAAGGCTGTAACATCCGCTGACAGCCATGAACATCCACAATCCCAGGATACATCTGAAAGCTGATAAAGTACCTGTTTGGTATCCCACAAGAAACCAGGTAATCCCTCCACCAAAGGGCGCAAATAGGAGTCCACCCAGACAGATAAGGGTTCATTAAGAGACCCAATACCCGACACAATAGGCCTGCCTGGGGGACTTAAAGAATCTTTGTGCACCTTTGGTAGATGATGGAAAATGGGTATAACTGG
The DNA here is from genome assembly GCA_037306005.1 of Rhinophrynus dorsalis. Classification (NCBI taxonomy): domain Eukaryota; kingdom Metazoa; phylum Chordata; class Amphibia; order Anura; family Rhinophrynidae; genus Rhinophrynus; species Rhinophrynus dorsalis. The sequence continues at coordinate 118,858,751 of CM074724.1, forward strand.
ATCCCTAGGAACCAAAAATTCCACCTCCTTATCATTAAGGATACCTAGAGATCGACCAGTTTGAACAATATCTACCAACTTAGATCTATAAGACTCAGTAGGATTGCATTTCAACTTCATATAAACATCTGTATTAAGCAGTTGTCTTAAAGCTTCTTGTCTGTAAAAATCAGAGTCAAGAACTACAATCGTACCCCCTTTATCTGACATCTTAATAGTTATGTCTGAATTCAACTGTAGCTGAGTTAAAGCTTCCTTCTCAGCTAATGACAGATTGTAAGATATACATGAAGGGGACGAGGTACGAGAATGGAGTGCAACCAACTCACGCTCCAGTGTTTTCTGAAAAAGGTCCAATTGAGGACCCTTGCACTGGATCGGGAAAAAATCGGACCCCAACCTCAAACCCGTCTCTACCCGCTGAATGGGCATCCAATGAGGTCTCGACTCCGCTTTTAACAGACGCAAATTCCAAACCATACATTGTTCCGCAAAATCTCTAGTGGGGACAGCCACATCGGACACCACACCTTCATCAATAGGTAAAGGGATGGTCTCACGAGCTCGCTGTCCCCAAAAGTACTTCTTAACAGTCAACTGTCTAACAAAACGATTAACATCTATGATGGTATTAAATAGATTAAATTTAGATGTAGGGACAAAATTCAAACCCTTCTCCAAAACTTTAATCTGGAAAGCAGATAAATCAACTTTAGACAAATTCAAAACTGTTAACTTGTCGTTTGAGGAGGATTCTGTCTGGTGTAATAACGCCTGAGAGCGGGATCTCCGACCTCCTCACCTAATTCGTTTTTTTCTTCTTTGCCTGATTTCTTGAAATTTTTCTTTTTCTTGTTCTTGTATTTCTTTCTGACCATCACGTTTTTTGATTGAGGAAGGTCTCTAGAAATAGGCAAAGAAACTGCTTGTTGAACATTACTCGCAGAGGCAACTGAATTGACTTCATCCGTTGTATCTGATCCCGTATCCTCACCCGTGTAAGCTTCAGATTGACTGAAGTTCACACTGCGTGAGGTATCTTTAAGAATGGATTTGATATTGGATCTACGATGTTTCTGTCGTTTCCACAAGTAAACTTGGTCTCGTTCATAATCCATCCTGTCTCTAATAAATTTACGTTTCTTGAACATTGATAATTCAATATCCAATTTATCCAGAGACTTAGTTAAAGACAATTCAAATTCTTTAAGAGATTCAACCGAAGACTGCAACTGCAACTTCTCTTTAATAACTTTAATTTCTTGTTTATAATCAGTCAACTGATCTTTCTTAAAGTCCACAATAAGTTGCATCAATTTAAAGGAACATTCACTTAAGACAGTATTCCACTTGATAATAAAATTAGCATCCTTGGTTTCAAAAGTGGGATATTTTTTAAAGCGTAAGCCTCTAGGTATTCGATTCACCTGCAAATATTGATCAAAAGTAGTCACATCCCACCATACTTTCAGCTCTTTTATAGACAATTTTTCAAGCTCCTGAAATAGAGATTTAGTATCAGGGGGATCATTCACAGGAAGTTCATAATTGTCCTCCACATCGAATATTGATGACAATTTGAGTTGCCGTTCAGTCGATTGCAGAAAATCATTGAATACAAAAATGTCCACAGTGGGGTCTCCAGCCATATCCATAAAGTTCTGCACTGAATCAAAATAAGTATCGGAATAAAAGGTGAGTCAACATCGAAAAACCCACGCTGCACAAAAATACCTGATGTAAATCCCAATTAGAAAATATTCATGAATGATGATAATGATGAACCTGCAACCAATGCGGAGCACAATGTGGAGACAAATAGTTGATAAAAACAAAGAAAAAAGTGCTACAACGCTAGCAGGAATATCAGTTCAGGTATATCGTGTATGTATATATAATACAAGCCAGCAGCTAAAGGGTGGACTCACCAATAACCGAGGGTGCCCAGCTCGATAGGTTCTCCGGACCCAGATATATCAATCGTGTAGAAAAGAAGGAATTCAAGCGGCACTCCTAACAGCATACCAGTGTAGTAATAAAACAATGATTTATTGATAATCTTAAAAAATGACATGGAGACATCCAACACAGCAGGACACAACAAAGGGACGTGCAGGTAGACCTACATCGTCTAACGCGTTTCACGCTTAAAAAAGCGCTTAATCATAGACATATATGCACTGAAACAAAACAAACAATATATAACCCTTACAATTAAAATCTAAATACAAACAGTAAGCACCTGATAACCTCCCATTCAAATGGGCCAATCCCTGCACAAATCGACAAATCATGTCGAAAGTGTAAGCATTAACCCATTATGCACATAACAATCATATCTGAAACCGAGGCATAAATAATACCTTTATATCAAATCCACATATATATAAAAACATATATTAATCTATCTACAAACGGCAACAAATTGTATAGATGTCACATATATAGATCAGAGAAACACATAATGAAACTTCATGGACATACAGCCAGTTTTAAACAATATGGCTAATGTCCCATTCATGATTTAACCCCTGTGGATAACGAGTACCTAATTGAAAAATCCAAAAAGCTTCTCTTTTATTAATCAAACTAAGCAGATCCCCTCCTCGCCACGGTAATTTAACCCTTTCAATACCTTGAAAGGATACACAACTTAAATCTCCATTATGCATTTCAGAAACATGTTTAGCAACAGCTGAAGTCTGATAATCCTTAGATATTTGGTAAAGATGTTCCCTGACTCTCATTTTCAAAGGACGTATAGTACGCCCCACATATTGAATGGAGCAAATACTACATGTAAAGAGATAAATAACATGATGCGTGTTGCAATTGATATAATCCTTAATTGTATATATTTTAGTATCAATTGTACACTTAAAATCTTTCGCAACACGCATAACAGAACAACATTTGCAAGTACTGCTACCACATCTATAATTACCAGATACAGTAAGCCATGAACCTTGTCTGATGTTACTTCTAAAAAGGCTAGGAGATACAATATTACCTATAGTGATTCCTCTCCTAGCACTAAAACCACAACCACCCTTCAAAATCTCTTCAAGGATCGGATCCGTATATAATAAGGGTAATAAAGATCTAACTGTCTTACAAATTTCTGGATATTGAGAACTATAAGTAGTGATAAATCTAATCTGCTTATCAGATCTCTCATGAATCCTATTATAGAAAAAAACGAATTAGGAGAGGAGGTCGGAGATCCCGCTCTCAGGCGCTATTACACCAGACAGAATCCTCCTCAAACGACAAGTTAACAGTTTTGAATTTGTCTAAAGTTGATTTATCTGCTTTCCAGATTAAAGTTTTGGAGAAGGGTTTGAATTTTGTCCCTACATCTAAATTTAATCTATTTAATACCATCATAGATGTTAATCGTTTTGTTAGACAGTTGACTGTTAAGAAGTACTTTTGGGGACAGCGAGCTCGTGAGACCATCCCTTTACCTATTGATGAAGGTGTGGTGTCCGATGTGGCTGTCCCCACTAGAGATTTTGCGGAACAATGTATGGTTTGGAATTTGCGTCTGTTAAAAGCGGAGTCGAGACCTCATTGGATGCCCATTCAGCGGGTAGAGACGGGTTTGAGGTTGGGGTCCGATTTTTTCCCGATCCAGTGCAAGGGTCCTCAATTGGACCTTTTTCAGAAAACACTGGAGCGTGAGTTGGTTGCACTCCATTCTCGTACCTCGTCCCCTTCATGTATATCTTACAATCTGTCATTAGCTGAGAAGGAAGCTTTAACTCAGCTACAGTTGAATTCAGACATAACTATTAAGATGTCAGATAAAGGGGGTACGATTGTAGTTCTTGACTCTGATTTTTACAGACAAGAAGCTTTAAGACAACTGCTTAATACAGATGTTTATATGAAGTTGAAATGCAATCCTACTGAGTCTTATAGATCTAAGTTGGTAGATATTGTTCAAACTGGTCGATCTCTAGGTATCCTTAATGATAAGGAGGTGGAATTTTTGGTTCCTAGGGATCCAATTATACCCATTTTTCATCATCTACCAAAGGTGCACAAAGATTCTTTAAATCCCCCAGGCAGGCCTATTGTGTCGGGTATTGGGTCTCTTAATGAAACCTTATCTGTCTGGGTGGACTCCTATTTGCGCCCTTTGGTGGAGGGATTACCTGGTTTCTTGTGGGATACCAAACAGGTACTTTATCAGCTTTCAGATGTATCCTGGGATTGTGGATGTTCATGGCTGTCAGCGGATGTTACAGCCTTATATTCATCTATACCCCATGATCTGGCTCTCAAAGCTTTATTTTTTCATCTTACAACATATTCTCGTTATTCTATGGAGCTTGTGGATTTTTTGATGCAGGTGGTTGGGTATCTTCTGTCCCACAATTTCTTCTCCTTTGATGGTGTTTTCTACCTCCAGAGGTGCGGCAATGGGGGCTACTTTTGCTCCCTCACTCGCCAACCTATACATGGGGTGGTGGGAGTCTACCCACATCTTTGGAGGTGGGAATGCCTTCGGGGGGAGGATTTTGTGGTATGGAAGATACATAGATGATCTGCTATTTATCTGGTTGGGGTCCAGGGATGAGGTGATTTCTTTCATGGCATATCTTAATGATAATCAATTGAATTTGTCGTTCACACATCAGCATGAGGATAATATTATCTCCTTCTTGGACCTTACCTTAAAAGGAGATGTTTTGGCTCATAGGATAAATACTACCGTATATAGAAAACCGGTATCTGGAAATTGTCTTTTACATGCCCGATCTTCACATCCTCGACATCTTATTTCTAATATTCCCAGGGGTCAATATTTGCGGCTTCGTCGCAATTGTTCCTCTGAGGCAGATTTTATTGGGGCATCTGGGGACTTGTTCAAAAGGTTCCGAATGCGGGGATATGACGGGCAGGTTCTTGAAAAGGCTTTTGAATATGCATCATCTAAATCTAGAAGTGATCTTATCCATCCGGAATATAGGTATAATAGGATTCATGAGAGATCTGATAAGCAGATTAGATTTATCACTACTTATAGTTCTCAATATCCAGAAATTTGTAAGACAGTTAGATCTTTATTACCCTTATTATATACGGATCCGATCCTTGAAGAGATTTTGAAGGGTGGTTGTGGTTTTAGTGCTAGGAGAGGAATCACTATAGGTAATATTGTATCTCCTAGCCTTTTTAGAAGTAACATCAGACAAGGTTCATGGCTTACTGTATCTGGTAATTATAGATGTGGTAGCAGTACTTGCAAATGTTGTTCTGTGATGCGTGTTGCGAAAGATTTTAAGTGTACAATTGATACTAAAATATATACAATTAAGGATTATATCAATTGCAACACGCATCATGTTATTTATCTCTTTACATGTAGTATTTGCTCCATTCAATATGTGGGGCGTACTATACGTCCTTTGAAAATGAGAGTCAGGGAACATCTTTACCAAATATCTAAGGATTATCAGACTTCAGCTGTTGCTAAACATGTTTCTGAAATGCATAATGGAGATTTAAGTTGTGTATCCTTTCAAGGTATTGAAAGGGTTAAATTACCGTGGCGAGGAGGGGATCTGCTTAGTTTGATTAATAAAAGAGAAGCTTTTTGGATTTTTCAATTAGGTACTCGTTATCCACAGGGGTTAAATCATGAATGGGACATTAGCCATATTGTTTAAAACTGGCTGTATGTCCATGAAGTTTCATTATGTGTTTCTCTGATCTATATATGTGACATCTATACAATTTGTTGCCGTTTGTAGATAGATTAATATATGTTTTTATATATATGTGGATTTGATATAAAGGTATTATTTATGCCTCGGTTTCAGATATGATTGTTATGTGCATAATGGGTTAATGCTTACACTTTCGACATGATTTGTCGATTTGTGCAGGGATTGGCCCATTTGAATGGGAGGTTATCAGGTGCTTACTGTTTGTATTTAGATTTTAATTGTAAGGGTTATATATTGTTTGTTTTGTTTCAGTGCATATATGTCTATGATTAAGCGCTTTTTTAAGCTAGTAGATTTGGATAACCTAGAAATAGGAGCATTCACTTTGGGAGGATGAACCCATTTTGCCAGTTCAGCCTCAGGAACAGGATAAAGCTTAGCAAACTTTTTGGACACAGAAGAGGATTTTTCAGGATTCCTCCACGCATCAGAGACTAAACGAGCAAGAGTAGGGTTATTAGGAAAACAAACCACAGCTTTAGACTGTTTTTGGAAAACGTCAGTTGGATCATGAGTAGATTCCTGAGTCAGAGGAAGGTTGAGCGTGGTTAGCACAGCTCTAATCAAACCCTCAGCAGAAACTTCAAGGTCACATTCATAAGGGTCACCAATGGACCTGGTAGGTTCAATAACAGTGCCTTCCTCAGCATCAGAATCCTGTAAAAGTTCTTCCTCAGAAGAATCAGACATATCAGGAGCCCCCTGTGGCTTAGGCAGGGAGGTCCTGATTGAGGAGGGGGTCTGCCAGACCTGAAAAGCCCCCTGAACCTGAGAGGGAAAGAGTTGGAGAGTGGATCTGAGATCCCTAGTGGCAGCTTTAAACTCTTTCACCCAAGTTTGCTCAATAGCGTGACTGGGAAGCCCAGGGTTGCTATCATGACTTTCTGCACATTTTGGGCATAAATGACCTGAAAATTCTCTAGGCAGCCCAGAGTGACAAGAGGAGCAAAACGCAATGGGGGAAATAGATACCCCAGCCTCTTTAGTCTTGGGTCTAGCCCCTGACTCCAGTGGAGTAGACATGCTCGCAGCGTCAGATATACTCTACTAAAAAGAATCACCCAATAGAAGTGTGAAAGATTAAAGTTTCACCCCAGAAATGTCTAAAATCGAACTTATCTGGCCAGCGAAGGGTTAATCTGCTGAGGAGAGAGAAGGGTCGGTCCCTGCGTAGTATACTCGCTGAGAATAACACCACAAAATGGCTTCCGCGACGGTAGCCAATCAGAAAACGAGCGCGAAACAGGCGCTCATGGGAAACGTAGTTTTTCTCAGAAGTACCCCAAACCAGTGCCCGAAGCCCCCCCAGACTCCCCACACACTGAATCTAGCTACCGGATGATAGAGCAGGGGAAGACCAACAAAATGAGCCCTCTCTGAAGTTGCTGTGACAAGCAGTTCCAGAGATACGTCCCACACTGTGTAAACCCATAGAGAGTAAAGGAGCAATGGCGTCTATGCCAGTAAAAGCGCACTTAAAGGCGCGGAACATGAATTATTATTAAAATATTTCTGAGAGAAAAAGTTTACCAAACATACTCCAAACACATGTAAAACATGAGAAAACAATAACCCAAAGCTCCAAAACCCAGGGAATACCACAGACATTGCATAAATACAGACAATATATAGAAAAAAACACCCTATGAGTGCTGGAGTGCATAATGAGAACTCCCAAATACAAGCCCAAAGAAGGGACACTGTGGGGACAAGTGGACCTTCAGCACTCAAAGGGTGGCTCACCTTTCTGCAGGACTTCTGTCTTCAGGTAACCATGTTAAAGAGGGAATTTACCAGAGGACAATTCCTTAACAGGGAAGCTACTTGACTCAAGTTGTTCCCTCTTCAGGGCATAAGGTCCACCAGAAAATCCCTGGAAGCTGCACTAGCCACTTTGGAGAGGGCAATTCACAGCCTTGGTCACCCGCCTAATGGTGGTATTCCATATTTGAAGAAAAACAATAAAAAACTAAAGTTGAATGAGAGATGTTCTCCACCTGGTGTGCACAGCACATAGGAACAAATCAATCTAGCTTGGCTCTGGCCTGAAGGCAGCTTAAGAGGGAGGGGAGGCTCCACTCCCTGCATACATTTGAATGAATGTTCCTGCCTACTTAAAGGGGCGGATCACCTCCCATTGTACCAGTGACCTGTATTGGACGACAGTGAAAAAGAGATGTAGCTGCAAGGGGTGCTAATATTATTCTACCTCTATATAAATCCTTGGTTAGGCTTCATCTGAAATTTGGAGTACAGTTTTGGACACCAGTTCTTAAAAAAAGACATTATTTAACTGGAAAAAGTGCAGAGGCATGCAACAAACTGATAAAGGGATTGGAGGATCTGAGTTATAAAGTGTAGTAACATAAGAACGGACAAAACAAACAGGGCGCCCTTGTGTGTATCAATCACCAAAATCAACTGACTGTCACCAACACTCTCTAGGTGTACACTCACAAGTGACTTGTGTCAGTTGTGACATATGCCAAAACTGACTCCACAGGAGGCTGGGAGATTAATACTGTTCCCAGATACAGTTATTCAGCAGGCAGCTCTCTTTCTCACACGCTCTCCCCAGGAGGCAATATACATGTGAAAATTGCAGGACCATATGCAGAAAAAGAAAGAGACCACCACAATAGTATAACACCATTAACAAAATATGAATCTGCAAATGTTTCTACTCACATAGTGTGATGGTGTGATTTTTTATCAACTTATCTGAAATAAGAGCATACAGAGAAATACACTGTCTCCGTTCGGGTTGATCCGAAGGACTTCCTCTCGAAAGACAGGCAGAGGCTTGAATATATGTAAAATAAAACTTTAATATAGATAAAAAATAGGCTATATAACGCTTATGTGTTTCACAGCAGAAAAATGCTGCTTTATCAAAGCTAAAAATAGCCCGTACACTTAAAACAAAATGCACAAAAACAATTATAAAGAGAGTCTAGCAAGACTGTGTTTGTGTACATTAGGGAAGCGACGTCTAAGGGGTGACAACCATTTATAAATACATTCAAGGTCAATACAAAGAACTATCCAACTGATTATTTACCAAAAGAGATGAGCTAAGAATGAGAGGTCATCCATTAAAGGGATAGTAATACTTAAAATGTAAAAAAAATATGTTGTAGGGTTTATCCCCCTGAGTAAAACAAGAGTACTCCCACTGCTGAAAGATGTTTCATTCAAAAGTTATTAATTTTCCAAGTTGAATATTTTAGGTGCAATATCACAGTGGCCTGAAATTGTACAGTGGCGCTGTTGCTACACGATCCTATGGACAACTCTGGTCAGTTGACCATAAATCTCCATAGGATGGTGTAGCAACAGCGCCACTGTACAATTTCAGGCCACTGTGATATTGCACCTAAAAAATTCAACTTTGAAAATTAATAACTTTTGAATGAAATACCTCTCAGCAGTGGGAGTACTCTTGTTTTACTCAGGGGGATAAACCCTAAAACATATTTTTTTTTACATTTTAAGTATTACTATCCCTTTAAGACTAGAGGACTAGAGGCAGGGATTTTTTTCCAGTAAGGGAATTCTTTGCCTCAGGATGTTGTACTTGAAGATACTGTAACTGCTTTCAAAAATGCAATGGATGCCTATCTAGCTCAGAACAATATTGAGAATTATGACAGATGGCTTCTATGCATATAGGTTGTTGATCCAGGGAACTATCTGATTGATATTTGGAGTCAGGAAGGAATTTTTTTTTTTTTACACACTGGGCTAAATTGGAGCCTCGTCAACTGTGTTACTATGTCATTTTTTAACTCCAGTTAGCTGTTCATAGCACGATAATTGAATGGCTTACTTTGCTTAAAAAACTGGCATCAGCTTTTTTTTTTTTTTTTTGGGGTACTGGGGACAATTGAATCGAGGCATAAGAGGTCCATTTGTCAATCTGAAAATGGTTAGCACAGAGGGAAAATACTCTCAGATTTCAACTGGAAATGCAAGTACCAGCTTTATCAAATATGTTGCGTTCTCTCAAACAGTACAACAACAAACCAATCCTACATTATAATTCGCTAAGGATGTTTGTCAGAAGCCGTCATGCTCCTTAGAGACGGCTGTGCGTGATGCAGTCATGCGCAGTACAGACTGCCCGCACCACAACTGAAACAGAGCAGGGCACTACGAGTTCAGTCCAGACTATGATCTAAATTCGGAGCACCCCTCTCCGTATCACCTGCAGCGAGTTCGGGCATTCAGTACTGCGCATGACTGCAGCGCCTCCCGCGTTGGTCCATGTACATGGGCTTTAAAACTAGTAATTTATAAATGGACAAATGTTTGCAGGTATACGGATGCAGACACAATCATTATGTAGGCTTCAGTAAAACGAACATAGGCACATACATATAAAGTCAAGAGTGCAATCACCGGATTCTGTGTGTCTGAAAGAGGAGGCAGGGCACATAAAAGGGTTAACATTAAAATAAAAACTTAGCTCTCCCTTTCCTTGTCCTAGTTTACCCCATGCAAACCCCACCTATTGTTCAGTTTGTCTGTTTTCTGGTATCCTGAAGGAGGCTAAAGGGCAAGTTTCCTCAAGGAAACCTTATTTTATTTATATATATTTTTTTAATGGTACAAGAGAGCACTGAATTTACTCCTGGCTTACTTCTTATACCCTGCTTACACCCCAGTTGTTAAATGAGTGAGAAGGTCAGTACCAACATCTCCACTCATAGGTTATATGTGAGAAGAAGTTCACTAGCGCTTCATAGTACATTTTTTCCAATGATATTGACTGGATATGGTGTTAGGCGATAGGGACTATGAAGAATTGTTATCCAGGAAAGAAGTGCGTAGGGAGCCTGACGCTGATGCAGGAAAGAGAGAGATGGGGGACACAGCAATTTCACTGAAGCAGTTTTTCTCAACAGAAATAATGGTGCCATGGGTCTCACTGACAAAGTGCAACTCTGAATTAGTTAGTTAGTTAGGTGCAAGTATAGTCCAACAGGGCACAGAAACACTGGGACAGGCTATACTATTACTTCTTATGCATACATTAGTATAAAGCAAAGGCTAGTGGCGTGCCTCATCTCAGACTACAGGCACCAACAGCAGGGGACAATCTTCTTACAGTGAAAACAATGAAAGCCCTGCCCCCCTTGACAAGCTTTTCAGCTTTTTCCCTTATCTTAATTGAAGATTGTCCCTCTCTGCAGTCTACCTGGACACCTCCCTTCTGATCTGGCTGAGCAGTGTTACATCAGTAAAAGGGGTGGGAAGGGGACACTTTGTCATTGAATTACTCTTGAACTACAACTCTGACAGAATTGAAATAACACTCTCCAAAGTCCAAATACTATGATGATTAATTAGAGCTGCTTTTATTATGAAACATTACTATCCCTTTAACTTCATATGCACACATTGCTAGCTCTTTAATGGAATGCAACTTGAGGACTCACTGACAATATCATACATGATATGCTAAATCCAGGAAACCAATATTATCACAGATTTATCACAGGATTGGAAAATTTACTTTTCTTATTGTGAACTACAGGAACAGGATTACCAATGTTTCCAACAACCACATCATCTTAGCTTCTTACAAAGTAGGATAGAGAAAGGTGTCAAAGTAAACTGCTCAAACTTTGTATCTCAGGTTGCCCCCACCCCCCTTACAGAGGTCCAGCTCCACTGGAATTTAGTACTTGATGTACTACAAGCAGAACCTTTTGAACCATTGTCTTTGGTTTCTCAGTTGTAAATGATGTTTATGGTGGATTTATCTTCACTGTGATACAAGTGTCTGAATTCATGCCATTTATGGATGAAATTCCTACATCCTATTATTGTTTAACCCAATTTTTTCTCTCCCTCTCTGTGTTTTTGGAACTGGTCTGGGACATCCCCATGGTCCCCCACTGGATGCAAAAGAGTATGGTATTTTTGTATACTCACAGATAAATCTTTTTCTCTTAGTCCACTGCGAGAAAACGGAGTCTGCTGAAGGCTGGGATGTCTCACTGTTTTAGTTGGATTCTCTGTCATGGCAACCCTGCCTCCTTATACTTTGTTAGATGTAAACTGAACAACAGATGGAATTCACATCCATCTCACAGGAAAGGGAGGAGCTATGTTTTTTATTTTCAAGGTAATGCTTTGAGTGTCCTGACTTCTGGTGGAGAGAACGTTATGCCTTGTTCCCTGTATTCCTCAGTAGAATAAGAGGAAAGGATTTATCAGTGAGTAAACAGAAATACCCTTTTCTCATTGCTTTAAATTGACTTTTAACCCCCTGGAATCTAGAAATGTTGCAAACTTAGGTTCATCTCCTTTTCTAAAAATGCCCAAAATTCCCTCATTAATTAGGGCTTCTAACTCTTTGAATGGTAGAAGGGTATCCAACACATTGCTTCATATTTAAAGGGAGAGTATTGCCATTTTTTCACAAACATTAATCGTGTAGGCATTAAAAAATAAAACTAAATGCCCCCAGTCCCATCTCTCAAACCTTTATGGTTTGAGAGATATTCAGGACCAAAGTTCCCCCCTTCCTCCCCTTTCCCTTACGTTAGCTCTCTAGCTGACTGCAGGGGAATCCAGTCCTGGAACTGGCGGAGGCTCTTCAGCAGAGCCGAGATTGCATTATTGAAAAATAAATCCTTCACTGGAACGGTCTACAAAGTGTGCCTGCAAACCAACTGGGACATGACTGGGAGCATTTTGTTTTATTTTTTTAATGATTACAAGATTACTGTTTGTGAAAAGATGGCAATCCTATCCCTTTAAATCAGTGAAATATTATATTTGTTCTCTGTGGTTTGCCCCAGAATTGCTGAACTCTGACACTGTAGATAACACACAGATTCATCTGTAGTGTCTAATCATTTAGAGAAATTTGGCAGCCGTGTTTTATATTAACATTTAAGGACCAGAAGGATGTCCAGTACATTGTAGAGCAATGTGTTGAGAATCCCTGATGTCCTTACAGGGTTAACTAGTCACCCACTAGTATATTTTAAAAGGTGAATTTTAGGAGAAACTCCCCCCACAGCTAAACAGAGATGTTATCCAAAGTACAGCTGTAAAAAACATAAGATAATGACAGGCATACCCTGTGCAAGATCTCCAAAACCTTCAGACCAGTGTTGAGAAAGGTGTTGAAAATCACTTTCTCCGTAAGAGGAATTCCATGTTTTCCAAGTTTCAAGAGATGCAGCACAACATCTTTATAAAGCTGTACTATCTTCATGAACAATGGATGTTCAAGTAAGGACCACCAGTTCTCTGTTAAAGAAAGTAAGACACTCAATCCATACATTGAAAGAGTATGTGTTATTGATGGAAAGACTGATCTCCTGTTATTGATATAGTTTAAACACTCAAACGCAAACAAAATAAAGTGGTATGATTTTATCAAAGTGTGGGGCAATCCTAGGGAAAACTATCTGATTTGTATTATCACAGAATACACTATTTAACCCTTTGAGTGCCAGAGGGGTACGCAACGCATAGCAAAGCAATGCGTTGTGTACCCCTCTGGCACACAAAGGGTTAACCTTAAATAAAAGTTTATCTTGGATAAACATAGAGGAGATGTTTGCCAGGGAATTGCTCCAATTTTTGTCTTGGCAAATATACCACATTATTTATAAAAGAATAGGGTAAGGTTCACATCTGTAATAAAAATGAGACTTTTCCAGATATGGAAAAATCAAAGTGTCTTATTTGGTCAGCAAAAATTATTACTGCACTAGTACAAAAGCCCATATACAGGGGCTAAAGTGCACCCAGCTGCTCCGGCTGCGGCCCCGGAGCTGGGAGCAGAGACAGGACGTGAGCTGTCCAGAGTGTGGCAGCGCATTCGGCGAATCTCTACTGCACATGACTGCAGTCATGTGCAGTAGAGACTCGCCGAATGCGCTGATCCTTAGTGGGGAGCTTCAGACAGGTCACAGAGAAGCTCCCTGTGTGCAAAACCACACATGCACAGTAGAGACTCTCTACTGCACATGTGTGGTTACGGCTCACAGTGAGCGACGCATTCTACATCTTTATGTAATAGGATATGTACTAAAAGCCTCTCTTCATTCCTTCAGGGTGTGTGGTTGGTTAACTGCACACATTTCTAAACAAAAGCTCCTCTTAAAGGAACACCAACAATGAAAATGAAATAGATTGTTATAGTACTTACTATTACTAAAGAAAGGTATGAAAAAAACATCTTATTAAGAAGCGTGTATCTCTGTTCCAGTCGGAACTCACCTAGAACTTTTAATGGTGCTTTTTCTAGGTTGACAATTGCACAACCAAAAGGAATTGCTAAAGATGAGAAGTTGTTTGGATCGTTCATAGGTGGACACTCTGGGAGACTGAGATACAGTCTCAAGCACTCAATGTCAGGAGGTGAACTTGTGAGTCTTGGTATGAGGTTCTTTTCTAAGCTGGCCGCAACCTAGGCAAAAAAAGTAAGAAAACATTACTATATATATATGTAATAGGGTATTTTCCCAATGATTAAAACTAGGGCTCTTCCATTTTTCAGCTCGTTTACATAGAAACGGCAGATAAGAACCAGTCAGCTCATCTAGGCTGCCCATTTTCCTACTGTAAAAAAGCTCAAACCATATTTAGTCCTTGGTCTTGTCTTATGTTCAGGACAGCCTTATGCCTATGCCATGCATTCTTGAATTCTGTCTCTGTACTAACTTCTACCACTTTTGCTGGTGAGCTATTCCACTTATCTACTACCATCTCAGTGAAGTAAAACTTTCTTACATTATGTCTAAACCTGTGTCCCTCTAGTTTTAGACTATGGCCTCTTAGCCTAACATTTTTATTCCATTGAAATTTAGAGCTGTGGTCAGCCACCGGCTGTGGACTCAACAGTATCTCTGCTCTCCAAACACACTACCATTACAGTTCAATGTGCTGTAGCCCTCAATGATTCCACTGATAGGAAAAGGAACTCTTTCCATGAACGTATTCTTTGAAATGGGGCAGTCTTTCGATTGGCCTTTGCCTCTCTGTTGCAGAGCAATTGAAGGCTGGCAGGATCAATTCCTAAAAGCTGTGTAGGAGGATACCCCAAAGGGTTATTGCCTTTACAGTATTTTTGCAAGATGCCAGGGCCGGATTTCCCGTAAGGCAGAGTAGGCATCTGCCTACAGGCGCACCCTACAGAGGGGCGCCTGCCACTACAATTCAATTTTTTTTTTTTTTTTTTTTTTTTTTTTTACACTTGGCGCGGCTTGCCATGCCGCGCCGAGCCGCCAGCCGCTGCCTTGTAGGCTGTGAGCTCTCCCGGCTCTTTAGCAATGCAGAGCGCTGGGAGATTTTATCTCCCAGCGCTCTGCATTACTAAAGGGAAGGCCGCGTGGGAGCTCCAGCAGCTTCATGTCTGTGCACAAGCACAGATCTCTCCAGCCGCTGGACCACCAGGGAGGTAGGAAACGGATGAATGAGGCTTAACCCTTTGAGTGCCAGAGTGGTATGCAACGCATTGCAAAGCAATGCGTTGCGTACCACTCTGACACTCAAAGGGTTAATCTGGAGATAATGGGAGCAATGTGAGGTCAATATGGGGATGATGGGGGGCAAGCAATGTGGAGCTGATGGGGTCAATGTGGAGCTAATGGTGATGGGGTCAATATGGAGCTGATGGGGGTCAATGTGGACTGATGGTGATGGGGTCAATATGGAGCTGATGGTGATGGGGGTCAATGTGGAGCTGAAGCTGATGGGGGTCAATGTGGAGCTGATGGTGATGGGGGTCAATGTGGAGCTGATGGGGTCAATGTGGAGCTGAAGCTGATGGGGGTCAATGTGGAGCTGATGGTGATGGGGTGAATGTGGAGCTGATGGTGATAGGGGTCAGTGTGAGGGCAATGTTAAGATGATGGGGGCAATGTGAGTGTGATGGGGAGCAATGTGAGGGCAATATGGAGATTGGAGCATTGTGGAGATGATGGGGGGGGGGGGGGGGCGCTTCAGGTAGCTGTGCCTACAGGCTCCTGAGATGTAAATCCAGCCCTGCAAGATGCTATGATTTACAAAAGCAAAGCTGCAACTGAAATAGCAAAATTAGTAGCAAAATGCTCAGAGACCACTGCTGCGGTTTGCCACAACCTATGGCTAAAGATTGGAATGCCGATGCAGCTCCCAAGAAGTTATTGGTGGCATGGATTTAAGAGGAGAGGAGCAGCCTTTCACTCGCCTAAAGATTTTAGTTTCCCCTCATCAGACAGAGGCTTGCATGACTGGACTTTTTTCCTTTTTCTACTCTAGAAAGTCCAAGCCCAGTTGGCCACAACAAAAATCCTCTCCCAAGCCCCAAGAAAGCAAGTCCTCCACAGTCTGAAGACACAGAGTTAGGAACTCCCAACAGTCCACCATTGAGGGGGAGACTCTTGACACTACATCCTTCATTGGAAAAGCTCCATCTTGGACAATTGAGTACTTCAGGTCATCTCCAGGCAATACAGGTTGTCCTTCACGGCTCAACCTCCAACTCTCTTTTTCATGTCCAGAGTATTCTTGTCTGGCAGTAGCCTTCCAAAAGGCACTGCAGTCCATGCTAGTGGCAGAAGTGATAGCCCCAGAGCAATGGGCGCAACACTTCAATGGCTTCTATTCCAATCTTTTTATTCTGCCCAAAAAAGATGGAGGTCTCCGTCCTGTCCTGGACCTGAAGTCTTTGAAGAAGTACAGTATCTTAATGTATCCAAGTTCAAGATAGAGTCAAATAGATCTGTGATACATGCTATGAAACAGGCAGAGCTCATGGCTTCTCTCAATATCAAAGAAGCTTATTACTATATATCCATCAGGCCAGACCACTACCAATTCCTTCAGTTTGATTTTCAAAATCACCATTATAAGTTTGTAGCCCTCCCTTTCAGATTAGCTACAGCACCAAGAGACTTCAAGAAAGTAATGGCCCCTCTGGAAGTCAATATAGATGGTCTCCACCACAGACAAAGTACAGTTTCTTCTATGGCGACTACACATGAATGTGCTTTGATCCTGGAACAAGGATCCTTCTCATCTTCAACAAAGGGTGATCCTGTCTTGCACCATCTGACAGTCAGTCTGTCCATGGACCATTGCTTCCCTGACCCTGGACGGAAATGGAAATTACCCAGTTGTGAATGAAGGCTGTTAAGCCCCTCCATGCCCTTCCTAAACAGTCAAGGAGTGGAGACCAGTACAAAAGGCAGAGTGATGAACTGGTAGTGCTCCAAACCAAAGGCAAAACGTAGATAGCGTTGGCTGTCCAAGTGGATCGGAATGTGTAGGTATGAATCTGGCAGGTCCAGAGAAGCCAGATACTCCCCTGGACACATCCATGCGATGACAGAACTCATGGAATCCCTCTTGAAGCGTGCAGTGTCCACATACATGTTGAAACACTTGAGGTCCAGAATGGGACGGCAGCTGCCATCCTTCTTTAGAACCACAAACAGGTTGGAATAGAAACCTCTTGGAGAGGTACTGGAACCAGAAACTTCTTGTCCAGCAGCGATTGAACTGCATCCCGGAACAGCTTCAACTTGGGCGGCACAGTAAGGACGGGTAGAAACAAAAAGGATAAAGGGATTTGAAACCTATTCTGTACCCTTCTAAAATTACCTGCAAAACCCACTGGTCTGAGATACAGGTTTCCCATACATCCTGAAAAAAAAGTGAAGACACCCACCTAGGGAACCTGCGGACCAGGATTCTGCAAGTCATGCAGAAGTTGGCTTGACAGACCTTAGCCCTTGAAGCTGTTCCAAGGGCTGCCACAGCTGTCTGGGCTTGGAGGTGTGGCGCGAGTTGGAGGCCTGCAAAGTTTGCAGCCTCTGCACTTCCCTTTGGTGGGAAGGTGCTCTTGACCCCAGTAGCATCACTTAGGGCCATATGTTCAAAGAAGTAGTGAAATTGAAAAGTCGTTACAAACGACAAAAGCTAAGTACAGTGTTGTGGGGCTCATTAATATTTTCAGAGAGTGTCGGTTGTGATTGGAAACATGTCGTTTGTCCTGACTGAAATTGTCGTATGCACCGACAAAAAAATGTCTTAACTAACGACAAAAAGGTCTTAAAAAATGTCTCAACTAACAACAAAAATGTCTTAACTAAAGACAAAGATTCTCACATTCAGAACACATTCCCTCCACTTTTTTCTTAACGTACAAAATTTTGTCTTTTGAAATACTTTTTTTGTCGTTACGACAAATTTTCTTTTCCTCTATAGGACACTGGAGAATAGTTTAGCCCCGCCCCTTCCCTTCAATTCTGGAGTTGTATGGTACACAACGGACATTACTAGTTTTTTGTCGTATACTCTATAGAAAATATGTTGTTCATGCATTCAATTACTTATTTTTGTCTTTCATACGACAATTCTTTGTCGTTACCCCTTTGAACATTTGGCCCTTATAATCTGCTTTAGCTCATGTCCAAACAGGGATTTGCCCTGAAAGGGTAAGGAAACCAGAGACCTCTTGGAAGACTGGTCCGCAGACCAAATCACAAGCAACAAGGTGCATCGCATAGTAACAAAGAAGGCTGAGGCTTTAGCAAACAGTCTGTTTGTCTCTAACAAGGCCTCTGAACCATAAGTGCTGGCCTCCTTCATGATGGCCATATAGACTGAAAATTCCTCCTTGGAAGCAACTGCACAAACAGCTTTCATCATCTGTTCATCCCAAACAGCAACAGCCCTGTTAACTCAAGCAAAGGCAAAAATAGACCTCAACGCAGCCCCAGTGGCCGCAGAATTATCCCTGAGGATAGAATCAAGCTTCTCATCCACCACATCTTTGAGTCCCTCTGCATTCGCCAAAGGCAGAGCAGTGGACTTGGCAAGCCTGGAGACTAGGGGATCCACAAAAGGGGGAGAGGCCCACTGCACCAATCTCTTATCAGGGGTCTTCCACTCATCCAGAAGTATTTGACTAACAGTGTCATTAGGGGGAAAAAACAGTAGAAGATTTCCTACGCCTCTGGAAGACATCCTCTGAGGATGACCCCTCCTCAGGAGCGTCAGGGACCTGAAAGGTCTCCAGTACAGCCCTAATAAGCCCTTCGGCTGATGGAACGGGGTCTGCCTCATAAGAGTCCCCACTGGAGTAGGAAGAATGGTATCCTTTGAAAATGTCGCCCTCTACTGGCCAAGCAACACAACAGTGCATTAAAAATGTGTTGAAAACGGCGATATCAGAATGCCGTTTGCATGAAACGAGCGACATTCTGAAAACGCAGCCATGAGAATGTTGTATCCTCGGGAGAAGTGTGAAAAAAACTGAATAAAATTATTCCATATGTGCAGAACACTGACTAAAATCATTTCAGCGCCCCTAAAACAAATGTTTTACTAACTCTCACAAGATATGAAGTGAGTGAGAAATACCTTGCTCGTGTTTTGTGTTTTCCTTTATTACTCCGTCATAACACACTGGAGAAAGCCAAGCCAGTGGGAGCCTTGACTGCTTCCTTACTCCGTCTGAGGTAAAGAATTTTTCACAGCTGCATTCCTTCCTTATGCCATCTGAGGCGAAGCTTCACAATGCATTGTTACCCCTCTGGCATCCACAGGAGTAATCCCTTGACTGCCAGAGGGAAGTTGGATACCATTCTGGCACTCAGGGGGTGGCAAAGCCTTGTGAGGCTCCCCTCTGGCACTCAAAGTGCTAATTACCCCTCTTTGTTTCCTTTGTTTATTCCATGGCCTTCTTGGCACACTCCCCCATTCCCTGCACCAGAGCCTGCAAGGACTGCTTGGCGATGGGTTGCGGGTAACAGCGGAGCACAACACTCGGTGTACACCCCACACACCTCCCCCTCCAGCTGGGCACATGCGGGCACCAGACGCAGCTGGGAACTCAGACTAGCTCAGTGCAGGGGGGTGGGGGTGGAAGGAGGTGAAAGGGGAGGCATCCAGATACTCCGGGGAGCATGGGGGGAAACAGCAGCAGGTGCCAATGGAGGTGCATCCTGCAAAAGGATATCAGGGCTGGGACAGGTGAGAGAGGCAAAAGGGGCAGGTTCACAGCAATTCCTCTGGTATTCTTCAGCTGCTACTGCCTCTGTCCTAGGCTGATGAATCTGTAATCTGGGCTCACTTCATACTTTGTGAGATAAACATTTGTTTTAGGGGCTATGAAATTATTTTATTCAGTGTTTTTCACATATGAAATGAGTTTACTCAGTGTTTTGCACAATTCTCCCAGGGATACGACATGCTCATGGCGGCAATATCAGAATGTCGCCCTTTTCATGCAGGCCGCATTCTGATATTGCTGTTTTCAACACAATGACATTTTCAAAGTGAACCAGAAAGAATCCATACCCTCACAGTCCCCTTCCTTGAATTCCCCTTCTGGAAATTCCTCCTCAGAAGAGTCCCCAATGAGCACAGGCATACTCTGAGACCTAGGGGCCACATACTTTAAAGTAGTGGTGGTTTCCAAGATTGAAGAACCCCTTGGATGGAGAAAGGAAATTGGGCCATTGTGGACATCAATGATTTTACCCAAGCTAGCTCTTGTTCAGTGCTGGAGGGGCCTGGTGATGTAGTGGAAACCACAGAACAGAAGGGGGCAGAGAGAACCAGAATACTCTCTAGGGAGCCCCATTTGACACAAGGAACAATAAGCATACAGCGACAGAGACACCCCAGAGTCCTTAAGTCTTAGGTCTAGCCCCAAGTCCCTTAGGATTCGACATTGTGACAGGAGTAGTGTCTAAACTAGCAAAAACCATTAGCAACAGTTCTCCAGGCTAGTAGTTCACCCAAGAAAATTCCAAAAAGTACTTATCTGGCAGGCGAAGGGTTATTCTGGAGAAAGAGAGCAAGGAGAGTCTGCCTCTGTGTAGGATAAGCAAGACAGAAGTAAAATGGTTCAGTAGAAATCAATCTCACAGTCAGAGCTCAAAGGGGAGGAGAAAGAAGAATAATAAGAGTATGTAAGCATAGTATATTTTATTAAAACAAATAAAAAAAACAAGACAAATGTGCACTCACTATAAGTCTGCTTGGTTAGAAAGCATCTAGAGGTCCCAGCAGCCAAATAGTCACAAGCTGTGTCCCTCTCACCGTTTCTCTGCGAGTCTGAATAGCATTAAAGAACAGAACATTCTGTAATGCCATTCAGACTATTAACCAGTAGGAGAGCCCACAATCTTCATCATCACTGCGGCTGGAGGACGCCAACAAGCTCTTTCCTCGTGGACCGGAGACACTGAGAAACAGTGAGGAGGACACAGCTCATGACTACTTGGGGGCTGGGGCCCCGAAATGCTTTCTAACCAAGCAGACTTATAGTGAGTGCGCATTTTTCTTGTATTTTTTATTTGTTTTAATAAAATATACTATGCTTAGATACTCTTATTATTCTTGTTTCTCCTCCTCTTTGAGTGCTGTGAGAATGATTTCTACTGATTAGATGGCCTGTACAAGGCTATGATTTGTAAGCTGCACAAGGGACAATAAGACTGTATCAATTGGAGATTGAGTGACCATGACTGTTGGCATTTCATTCCATTTTCTCATCTTATCATCTTTCTCATCTCATTTCCTGTCCATCCATTTATCACATCTCCATTTGTCATCTGTTTTCATTCATTTCTTTGGACTACCAGATACTGTTTTTCCAATATATTATATGATTCAAAAGCCTTATCAGGTACTCGATCAATATTTTCTCAGTATTGGACTATTTTATGGACTCTTAAGTGGATAGTTATAACCACATTGAGTGACTGACCCATTATTATTTACCACTGGTATTCATTCTGGAGGTATCATTTTATTTTTTATTTTCTTATACTATCATTGTTCATCTTTTTTTTTTTCTTTTCCTTTTTTGTTGTTATTTACCTTTGTTTTATTAGGTTTTGAGTATTTCATTTATCATCAGTTTTGGTTTGCTTTCACTTGGCATAGGAGAATATAACAGCACAGGTCACTGGTTTTTCCATCATCATTTCACATTTTTTCTTGTTTTTAGTGACTGAGCCGCTGATAGATTATTGACAGCTTAGTTATTATATTACTCACTTAGTATGCTTATCACATATTCCTTCTTTCTTTTTTTTTTTTTTTTTTTTTTTTTCTCTTTTCAGTATTTAGAACACGGTACATTCATCTTGTTATTTTATAAATTACCTCAAAGATTTATTTACGCTTTTAGAGTGGTATACTCTTAGAAGGTTGGTTGGTACGCAATATTTGATGATTGTAGAAGTAAAATGGTGACTGCAAAACAGGCAGCCAATTGGAAGAAGGCCTGCGAAACGTACATTCTGGGTACTGTAGTCTTCTGCATTGCCTAGTAATGCCTACAACTCTGTCCGCGCTACCCCATGAATCCTCAAGACACTCAGGAAACAAGAAGAAAGAGCCCACTCTGGGACATATCTCTGCAACTGTTTGTCATACAGAATTCAAATAATTTCTCCCATAGTAGTTAATGGAGCAAAAAAGCCAACAGTGCGGAAATCGTTCTTAAAGGAGCTGCACACCCAAAAATCTGTACAATTTATGAGGTACCCAAAAACACCAATGACCTCAGGGAACATGTGGAGGGCACCTAAGAGACAGGCTCCTAAAGGGAGAATCCCAGAAAAAGCCCCCAAACCAGATAAAACGGCAGGAAAGGGGTTAACTAGTCCCAATGCAGCCATCCATGCTTCATAACTCAGGGAATGAACAGTATACCAATAATAACATAACCAACATGAGGGCAAGTGACCAAGAGCGCAGAGAAAACCCCTTCAGGGTATAATTGTTAAGGAAGCAGAGCCCCAGAGACTCTGTTGGGAGTGAAAACTTGGTTTACAAGATTCTCTCCACAGGGCTGCAAGGGTCCACAAAGCACCTGCACACTGGATAATTCACTCAAGGGGAAGCCGAGTAATGGAAGCCCTCCCAATGGGGAAATTTTAACAGCCCCATATCCAATATGGAAAAATAATAAATCTAAACGTAAGAGAAGTGCTCTGGCCATGATTTCACCTAGAAGAACACAACATACCTGGAGGAGGGCTGAGTTGAGCTGCAGAAGGAGTTGAGAGTCTCCACCCACAAGACCCTGCCTTTTGGGACAATGTATTACAAAGGGTGATCTCAGCTCCATGGTACCTGTGTTCCATATTGGACGATAGAGAAATCTCATTTGGACCCATTCCAGATTACTGGCCAACATCTCTTAAGTACTTCATGGGCTCTGAAAAACCAAGTTTCTACAAAGTTAATGTTTTTGCATCTCAAGTTGCAAGTCTTGGCCAAAAGGTTTTGCAGGCAGCTGTTCTCTAGTTTTCTCTCCACCTCCTGGTGTTTTTGGGACTGCTTTGGAACATCCCCATGGTCTCTGCGTCCCTCAAAAGACACCAGAGAAAAGGGGATTATACTTGTCAATAAACTCTTTTCTCTTAGTTGACTGAGGGATGCAGAGCATGTCGCCCCGAGAAAACTTATTTTCTCACTTTTATGGGATAGGATGCCCTGCTGTTGCTTGTAATTCCAGCTTTGGTGTCTATACCTTTCCCTGCTTTGCTAGATGTAAACTGAAGTCAACCTAATGGGTGCAAGGTATAGAGGGTAGGGAGTGGGAGGGATTTCACTTTGGATTACTCTGCCTTTTGGAGGAGGAGCTCAATATACCAGTATCCTCGAATCCTTCAACTAAGAGAATAGGATTTAATCAGTTAGTATAATAATCCTTATTTTGACACAACACTGTGGTACTTTAGCATACTTTCTGAGAAATTAGCAAAATGATTTATGTTTGAGGCCAAATGTACAGCTCTTTGTGCTACTAGAGATGCAAAAAGTGTGTAGGCGCTGCCTAGGTGAATGCTTAACACAGTGTGTGGCAGTATGCACAGCACAGACTGCCATACTGTACCAAATAAAGGCTAGTGTCTAAAAACATAATTATATTATAAACAAATGGCTGCTACAAAACAAAAAGGAAGCTTTTATTTCTATGTAAAAGGAAATTTACTTATCTTAGGGCCACAGTTATCAACTGATTATTTCATCAAGCAAAAACATTCTATTTCCATAAAATAACCAACCTGTTGTGCAATTTGCGGCTGTGCTGGGTCTACTAGTTTGTGAAACAGAAGTCTAGCGACATTCATGTCTACCCCTGAGAATTTGGCACTGGTTCTATAATGATCATCATTGCTGGAAAAAATAATAAATGTAAAATATTAAAACAATAGCAATGAAAACACATTGTTGTCCCTGAAAGACTTGTTCAGTAGAAGGAAAGCAAAAGGGAAGGAGGGAGGGTGGGAAGAGCAGGAGCAGCAAAAGGGAGGTAGGGCAGGAAGAGAAGGAGCAGCAAAAGGGAGGGAGGGGAGAGCAGGAGCAGAAAAAGGGAGGGAGGGGACAGCAGGAGCAGAAAAAGAGAGGGAGGGAGGGGACAGCAGGAGCAGCAAAAGGGAGGGCAGGAAAAGCAAAAGGAAGGGAGGGTGAGAAGAGAAGGAGCAGCAAAAGGGTGGGAGGGTGGGGAGAGAAGGAGCAGCAAAAGGGTGGGAGGGTGGGGAGAGAAGGAGCAGCAAAAGGGTGGGAGGGTGGGGAGAGCAGGAGCAGCAAAAGGGAGGGAGGGCAGGAGACCTGGAGCAGCACAACTGAGGAAGGGCGGGAGAAAGGGAGGGGGCAGCAAGAGCAGCGAAACATAGGGCAGCAGGGTATGGAGGAGAGCAGAAGAGGCAGAGCAGCAAAACAAAGGGCAGGAGGGACATGAGAACAGCCAGAGCAGGGAAACAGGAAGTTAGGAAGGAGAGAGGAAGAGTGGCCATATTCCTGCAGTCATTTGTACAGGATTTAGCCACTTGCCTCAGCAGGCAAGTCTGTGGCACTGAATCGGCTGGGTGATCAGTAGTTGGGGGGGCATCAGGAGTGGTCCTGATGCCCCACCACAAGGTCTGAACTTAAATAAAAAAAAAAAAATAAAATAACCATTTCAGTGCCACACAGGTATCAAACACATTGTAACAATGAATTGTATACTTCTATGGTTCACTGCACTGCCAAAATCCTACCACCACTGGTAGTATATTTTATATACAAGACATACAATTTTGTTTTAACTTCTTGAGGTCCAAGTATTATTTGTTACAATTTTCAATCCAGTCAGAGGGTTGACATAGTTCATAAACATTACCTACATGGACTTTTAACATGAATAGTGTCCAGTATTATTTAACTGTGCAATGTGGGTAAAATGTTGGGGTATTTACTAATCCTACTGGACAGTATTCATGTTAAAAGCTCACGTAGGTAATATTTAGCGAATGCTGTGAATCCACTGAGTGGAATGAAAATTGTGGCGAGTAAAACCTCAACCTCAAGGGGTTAAGGTACAATTAAACATGCTAAAGACGTGCAATTCTGGAGCAAACCTACACCACCATGGGGGGGAAATAATAATTTCCCAAGCTCCCATTAACCAAAATAGGGATTTTAACCTATTGGATGCAAACAAAGTGTTCAAATAGAAACCTCCCCAGCAATCAAAGTGTTAAAACACCACAAATCAATGGGAAGTTTTATTTCTCCCCTATGGTGCAGATGGTTTGCTTCAAATGTATCTTCTTATCTTTTGTGGATGTGGCCAGATGTGTGTAAACTGCAGAGTGGTCCCACAGGACTGTAGAGGAAGCTTATAATCTGCTCCTTCTGACAGCTCTAAAAAGTAATTAGTGGCTGTTTGCCTGCAAGACCTACAAGAAATATTAGGATTTTAGTGTTCTTACCTGTTAAATCCTTTTCTCTTTAGTCCCTATGGAACACAGGAACCATGATGTTAAGTCCCACCACCAGGAAGGCAGGGCACATCACAAAAGACAGGGTATTTGGGTGTGGCGACTCTCTCCTCTTTCACCAGCTCAAAAACTCACTCTTCCCTATGATACCAGTGTTCCCTAGGACCATACTAGATCTTTATAACAGAAGTGTCAACACACAATGAACAGAACACAAAACAAGAGCCAACAGGCACAAACTACTGAACAACAACTGGCAGTAGAAGGAAAGGAAAAAGAATGGTCCTCAAACAGGAAAAACTGCCTGTAGATCCTTTCGGCCAAAGTTGGCCTCAGCTGAGGCCAACACATTGACATGGTAATATCTGGTGAATGTGTTCAATGAGGACCAAGTCTCAGTCTTGCACAGCTGTTCAGCCAAAGTCTGATTCAGAATGCACATAGAGATCAGAAAGCACCCACAGATCAGGTAAAATGTGCTGTGATCTTGAAGGGAACAGGCTTCTTTGTTATCAAGTACACCTGGCATATGGTCGCCTTGATATAAGAGGCAATAGTAAACTTGGATGCAGCCTGACCCACCCTGGAAACCTCAGGGATGACAACAATAAAGTCAGCCTTTCGGAAGGGATGAGTGTGGTGCACATAATACTTAAGGCTGCACACAAAGTCCAGCAGATGGAGTACCATCATAGTCTGGCGAAACACCAAGAATAGAGGTTTGAAAGACACAATCTGCAACTCAGCCACCCAGCAATCAAAGGGAAAAAGACATTTTCAGCATCAGTTGAAGAACACCTAAGAGCAAATCGAGATCCCACACAGGTGTGAGGGATCAGACAGAATGCTTGAGCTACCTGCAGTAGAAAAGTCTTCACATCGGGGATAATAGCAATACATCTCTGAAAGAGAAAAAAAGAGAGAGATCTGTGCCTTGAGGCGACACAATCTGAAACCCTCGTTGACTCTGTCCAGAAGGGTGGACAACACCATAGGAAGTCAAAGACATTTGGAGACATTATTTTCTGCATACGGCGAAAAATGGACCGGTCCCTATGGAAAGCCTTAGAGGAGACCAGTTTCCTAGCCTGTATCATGGTGGAGATAACGTCACTGGAGAATCCTTTCAAAATGGTGGACTCAAGAGCCATGCCATCAAGGCCAATTTTTCCACATGGGTCCCTGAAGCAGCAGGCCAGAATGGGGCGATTAAGATGATAAGTGCCTTCTCCAAACTGATGTTCGGAATCACCCTGGGAATTAGAAGATTCGAGGAAACAGAAAGGTGAAAGTTCCATGAAATGAACATGGCATCCATCAAAAGGCCAGAGGGACCCTTGTCCATGTGCAGAATGCAGGTACCTTCCTGCTCTTCCTGGTCTCCATCAGGTTTAACGCTGGGACTCAAAACGCATCTGGATGAAGTCCCCCCACACGACCAGTGGACCTGGACCCCCAGGTGCCCTACAGTGGTGTCCCAGCCTTTCAGGCTGGCATCCATTGTCACCAGGTTCCACTCCAGGATCACGAAGGGTCTCCTCTGAGTCAGATGTGGGATGAAGCCACCAACAAAGATCCTTTATGGCTTGCAGAGAGACGCATCTGATGAGTGATATGCTCTGATCTCAAGGACCGCTTCCTGAGTATGTCCCGTTGAACTTCCCTCAAGTGTAACGGCATAAGGGACTGCTTCCACAGCGGACACCAGGTGACCTAGGATTCATATGTAGTCTCTGATGATGGCTCAGGGCCACTCCAGTGCCCATGAGACATCCTAAGATAGTAGCTGGAGCTTCTCCTCAGAGAGAAACACTTTCCTTTTGATGGTGTGGAATCTCATGCCCAGAAACACCAGGACCTGGGATGGGACAGGAGAGGATTTCTTTAGGTTGAGAATCCACCTGTGATGGACTAGAATATGGACGCAATCTTGGATATGGAGAGCCAGGATTTCTTCTGAAGAAGCCTTTGGCATGGATGTACGCAACCAGGGCAGCCATAACCTTGATGAAGTTTCTGGGCACTGAAACCAGGCCAAATGGCAGAGACATGAACTGGTAGTATTGCAGGTGGAAGCAAAATGCAGGAAGTGCTGGTGATCCAGGTAGATCGGAACATGTTGATAAGAGTCCTGAAAATCCAGGGAGGCTAGAAACTCCCCAGAGCACATCACTGCAATGACAGAGGGCGCAGAAACCATGTACTGGTTGAGACACTTCAGGTCCAATATAGGACGATAGCTGCTGTGTTTTTTGATAACAACAAAAATGTTGGGATAGAAACCTGAAAAGCGCTACTGGGGTGTGATGGATACCAAAACCTGCTTCTCCAAAAGAGTGAAGATGGCATTGTTGACGGATGTTTTTATCTGTGTTCCATGGAAAATTGGTAAACAAGAAGAAAAAGGGAGGAAGGGACTTGAAATCTACGCGGTACCCTTCTGATGACACCCACAAAACCCATCTGTCTATTGAGGAAGATACCCAGGTATCTTGAAAAAGGGCCCCCCTACAGGCAATAACGGGCTCAGATTCTGCAAGCCATGTAGAGGTCAGCTTGTCAGACGTAGACTTTGAAGAAGATTTCTTGTCCTGCCAAGTCTGTCTGGGTTTCAGGTTGGGGCTTGTTTGGGAGGCTTTACGGATTTGCACCATCTGTAACCCGGATTGGCAGGGTTGATGAATTCCACGTTTTCCATGCCAGAAAGGACCATTTGGCAGAAATCTGGGGCAACAAGATGCTCTTCCAATCAGTAGCATCACTAATGATTTTCTTCAGGTCAGGCTCAAACAGAGCCTTGCCCTGAAAAGGCAAGGACAACACTGATTTCTTAAAGATCGGTTTGCTAACCAAATCTCGAGTCGCAGGGAGAGGCGTGTGGAAGTATAGAAGGCTGAGGATTTTCCTGAAAATCTGGCCACATCAAACAGTACTTCAGTAATATAGGCATTAGGTTCCATAACGTTAGCTAGCGAAATCAGTATGCCCTAGAAACATCATAAAGCACAGCATCAGATTGCTGTTCTCACCACAAAACAAAAGCATTATTGACCCAGACAGAGGCAAAAACAGGCATCGGTACTGCCCACTTGGCCACAAAGTTGGTCTTATGTACAGAATCAACCCACTTATCCGCCTGATCCTTGAGTCTTGCAGCATCCGCCAGAGGAGAGCAGTGTTCTTAGCCAAATGCCAGATAGCGGGGGTCAAAAGCTGAGAGAGAAGCCCACTGCACAAGCACCTCAGGTAAAAAAGGGTACTGTCTTGAGAAGCTTTTGTTAAGGAAAAGCTTCATATCTGGAGTTTTCCATTCAGGGCCGGCGCCACCTATAGGCGAAGTAGTCGCCGGCCTAGGGCACACAGGTACTGGGGGCGCGGGCATGCAGCGGAGAAGAGCTGCGCCCGCTGCCCGCATGCACCGCAACGGGAACGCAACACAGTTAGATCTGTGTTTCTACTGCGCTCCCTCATCGTTGTCAACTGTTTAGTAATGCAGAGCACACTGGGAGTCATGATCTCCCGGCGCACTCTGCATTACTGAAAAGAATACTGCGAGGAGCTCCAGGTATGTGATGGGGGGCAAGTTGGAGCTTATGGGTGGCAAAGTGGAGCTGATGGGTGGCAAAGTGGAGCTGATGGGGGGCAAAGCTGGGGCTGATGTTGGGCAAAGAGGAGCTGGTGGGGGCAAAGAGGAGCTGAGGGGGCAAGTTAGAGCTGATGGGGGGCAAAGTGGAGCTAAGGGGGCAAAGTGGAGCTGGTGGGGGTAAGTTAGAGCTGATATGGGCATACTGCGCGGAGCTCCAGGTATGTGATGGGGGGCAAGTTGGAGCTTATGGGTGGCAAAGTGGAGCTGATGGGGGGCAAAGTTGGGGCTGATGTTGGGCAAGTTGGGGCTGATGTTGGGCAAAGAGGAACTGGTGGGGGCAAAGAGGAGATGGTGGGGGGCAAAGTGGAGCTGAGGGGGCAAGTTAGAGCTGATGGGGGGCAAAGTTGGGGCTGATGTTGGGCAAGTTGGGGCTGATGTTGGGCAAGTTGGGGCTGATGTTGGGCAAGTTGGGGCTGATGTTGGGCAAGTTGGGGCTGATGTTGGGCAAAGAGGAGCTGGTGGGGGCAAAGTGGAGCTGATGGGGGCAAAGTGGAGCTGGTGTGGGCAAAGTGGAGCTGGTGTGGGCAAGTTGGAGCTGGTGGGGGGCATCTCTTACAGGCATCTCCAGACCAGGGGCAGAGAGAGGACAATCATGAAAAGAGGTGGGGTATAAGTAGGCGGGGTATAAAGGGATGGGGCACAAGGGGCAGAGGCAATTGGGCGGCAAAATTAGGTTTTGCCTAGGGTGGCAAAAATCCTTGCACCAGCCCTGTTTCCATTCTTTCAGAAGGATCCGATCAAGAGTGTTATTGGGTGGAAAGACATCTTTCTTGCTCCTCTGGAAAATATCAGAAGAAGCTTACCCCCCCCCCCCACCACCACCACCACTATCAGAAGCTTTAGAGATCTGAAGGGCCTCCATCACAGCTTTGATGAGCACCACAACAGTGAGGACAGGGTCAGCCTCAAAGAACTCTCCAAAGCAGAAGAGTCCATATCTTCATCCTCCTCCTCCACAGATGATACCCCAATAAGCTAAGTAGGACCCCTAAAAGCAGGTTCAACATGTTTAAAAGTGGGTAAAGGTTTCCAAGAATGAAGAACTCCCCCGAATAGCTGCACAGATGACAGAAGAGTTTTTAACCGAAGTAGACTCTTGGTCAGTGCTGGATGGTTCTTGGGGGAGTGGCAGGGCAAAGAGTACATGAGGGGCATACAGAATACTTCCTTGGAAGCCCAGCATGGCATGAGGAACAGTGAATGAGGGGAGTAAGGGAAGCCCCTGAATCCTTAGCCTTGGATTCCCCCATATAACCTTAGGGTCAGATATGTCCAGAAAATGTCTAAAATGAGATAAAACTAGTTTAAATATGTCCGTTTAAAGAAAAGCCCCAGAAAGACATAAAAAAGTATTTATCTGGTATGCAAAGGGTTAAACTGGAGCAGAAAACAGGAGAGTCAGCCTAT
This sequence comes from Rhinophrynus dorsalis, assembly GCA_037306005.1. Classification (NCBI taxonomy): domain Eukaryota; kingdom Metazoa; phylum Chordata; class Amphibia; order Anura; family Rhinophrynidae; genus Rhinophrynus; species Rhinophrynus dorsalis. Next base: position 118,889,287 of record CM074724.1, read on the forward strand.
GCATAGGATAAGCAAGGGAGAAGTGCAATGACCACCATTAGGCACCAGCCAATCAGATAAAAAGCCCGGGAACTGGGGGATTACGGGAAATTTAGTCTTCTTCCTTGCTTAATACCTAGCAATGCATTGCCCTTCAGCCACTGGCTGCAGTGCACTCAGCGTACACCCACAAAGTGGACCATGCGCTAGAGAAGGAGGAGACAAGAAGAGCACTCTCTGACCATTCTAGCCTGAAGGTTGCAGAGATATATCCCACAGAAGTTTCTCCCTTTCAAGTCAAAGGAGTAAAGATGGTCGCAGGCCAGCTCCATTTCTTAAAGAAGCAGTCTTAAAATAAGACTAAGAACTAAAATTAATAAAAAGTCCAAAAAAATCCAGGAGGTATGAGGGGAAGGTAAATAATTAATATTAAAGTGGTGTGTAAGAAAACAGAAGCCCCCTAAAACACCATAACCCATATATAAGCTCACAAGATTAGAATACATTACAGAACAGCAGAGAAAAGGGTTAAACTGAAAAGTTTCACTGCAGTAATCTGTATTCCCAGACTGGTGTAGAGAACAAGAGCTATACATGAGTGCGCACAGAGTGTAGGAAGCTGAGAATGGGACACATAGTGGACCAATGCACTCAAAGGGTTACTCACCAGTCTTCTGTATTCCGAGTCCATTTAAGAAGGGCAGAATCTCTACGAGATTCAGCCATGAGGAATAGGCTGGTCATAAAGTAAACCTCCAAAGAAAAAAAGGTCCACACAACACCTGTGAACTGGACAATCCAACTCCAGGGAAGCCAGTGATTTAAGCCTGCCTAAATGGGGGGAGGGGGCAAGACTATACAGCCCCATATCTTTAAAAAAATGAAATTAAATACAGAGAATTGCCACTGCACTCCTTTCTGCTTTGCAGAGGACATAAATCTGGAGGCTGGGTGTTGAGATGGAGGGAGTCACCACCCCAAAGACCCTGTCTTTTTGATGTGCCCTGCCCTCCTGAAGGAGGTGCTCAATCCCATGTTTCCTGTGTTCCATACTGGACATAATGGAAATGAGTCTTGCTCTGTCCTGTGATGCCTGCAAAATAAACCTGAAAATGGCCAAGACAATGGCCTTGATTACACTGCAGATGATATTTTTGTCAATGGTTTATCTATACATTTCTTAATGTATCAATTTCTCAATGGGAATATTAAATATCAATTAATCAACTGCAATGTAACCTAACGTTGGGTTTGAAAACATTCATGCTAGAGGTCTCAAACACATTGCAAACAACGATTGGTGACCACTAACATTCAAATAGTTAAAAGCCACATTTAAATCAGTGGGAATTTGTATTTGTTCTAGAACTGTTCTAGTTCTCCTTCGTAAATCTGCCTTATTGTTTCATCAGTCCTACTAAGAAAAGTGCAGCTGGTTAGCCCAAGAATTGCTCCATTATCTATCTTTGTGTATGTTTTGCTTTTTTGTGTATTACCCAATAGAACGCGTTGAAAAATATGTTAGATTTATTTTATTTTTTTTTTTACAAGATATTGATGTACAGGGACTTAAATGGATAGTAATGTTTCATAATAAAAGCAGCTCTAATTAATCATCATAGTATTTGGACTTTGGAGAGTGTTATTTCAATTCTGTCAGAGTTGTAGTTCCAGAGCAATTTCAATGACAAAGTGTCCCCCTCCCGCCCCATTTACTGATGTAACACTGTTCAGCCAGATCAGAAGGGAGATGCCCAGGTAGATTACAGAGAGGGACAATCTTCAATTAAGATAAGGGAAAAACCTGAAAAGCTTGTCAAGGGGGGCAGGCATTTGTTTTCATAGGAATAAGAGTGTCCCCTTCTGTTATCTGTCTGGTCTATGGACTGCATTCCACATCTGAGAAGAGATGGCTTACACTAGGTAAAAGGGGTGGGAGGGGGAAACTTTGCTTGTGAATATCTCATAAACCATAAAGGTTTGACAGATAAGACTTATATCATTCTTCATGTTTTTTAATGCCTACAAAATAAAATAAAGTTAAAACAAAGTATTACTATCCCTTTAAAGAAAGAGAAACACTTATCAAACACTTACCTGGTTGAAAGAAAGCTTCCATTTAAACAAGCAGCTGATGAGAAAACCTTGTCTATTTCACTAGAATTCAAGAAATGATAGTTGTCAATTGCATGCATTTATAGATGTTTTTACATAAAAACTAGCAGTCTTGGTACAGCATTGCCCTTGTGTTAACCTTTGAGTGGCACAGGGATATGCAAAACATTGTTTTGCAATGCACTACACTCCTCCCTGTCACCCAAAGGGGTACATTTGGTAATAGTACACTTTAAAGCAATGTAGACAATAATAAATCAGACCTAATGAAACGTTCAGTATGAACAAACATATTTAAAAAAGAGGATTTTAGTCTTACCTGTTAAGTTCTTTTCTCTTAGTCCATACAGGTTACTGGTAACTCTGGGTAGGCAGTCATCCCCTTTAAATAGGCAGGAACAATTCTGATAAGGGACTGCTGGGTGGAGCCTACCTCCTCTCCTTAGCTTGCAGCTAGCTAATCCCCATCCAGTATGATTTGAAAACTACTGACTAGGTAGTAAGAAGGTAAAGGAAGACTCTTGTGAGCATGAACCTGAAAGGACCCCCACGTTCTGCCAAAGGAGAGACAAGCATGGTCCCTTGACAGGGTGGGAAACAAGTAACCTGTATGGACTAAGAGAAAAGCATTTAACAGGCAAGACTAAAATCCTCTTTTCTCTGTCGTCCAATACAGGTTACTGGTAACTTTGGGATATCCAACTATTAAGTTCCCCAGGGCAGAAAGAAAGGCAAGGACCAGGTACAGGCCCCCAAAGTCATCAGAGCACCAATGAACCAACAGATCATGAATAGCTCAACAATAACCACAAAGTGTCAACGGACACAAAACAGGAGTAAAACAGACCCCAGGAACTGACAGCACACTGAACTAGAGCCTACAGGGCTAAAAAGTGAAAGAGTACTGAAGAGACGAAGGAGATCCTAGACAGGCAAAGACTGCCTCCAGGATCTTCCTCCCAAAATGTGCCAGCACACCCAAACAATAGTGTTTCAAAAAGGTATGCAACCAAGTGGCCGCCTTGCTCAAATGATCAGCTGAGGCCTGATTTTTGTAGGCCCAAGATGCCCCAATAGACCTTGTAGAATGAGCTGTGACCTGAAAGGGGACAGGCTTCTTCCTAAGTTTGTAAGCCTTACGAATAGTGGACTTGATCCAAGAAGCAATGGTTACCTTGGAAGCAGGCTTCCCTGCCGTGGGACCCTCAGGAATGACAAAAAGTGTTTCAGACAGCCGCTAGGGCTCAGTGTGACGCACACAGAACTTGAGACAACGCACAGTGTCCAACAAGTGAAGATCCTTCTCCATGTCAGAAACAGGGTTAGGGCAGAAAGAAGGAACCACAATCTCTTGATTAAAGTGGAACTCAGACACCACTTTGGGGAGAAAATCTTGCGAAGTGCGAAGCACTGCTTTGTCCTTGTGAAACACCAAAAAGGGTGGCCTACAAGACAGGGCATGCAGCTCAGCGACATGGCGAACAGACACGATCGCCAGAAGAAAAGCCATCTTCCACGTCAGCAGACATAGAGGAATAGTGGCCAAGGACTCAAAGGGAGGGCGCTGAAGGACGCCCAGGACCAAGTTAAGGTCCCACTGAGGAGCGGCAGCCTTAAACACAGGACGGGTATGAGCAACACCCTGGAAGAAAACCTTGACATCAGGAAGAATAGCAAGGCACCTCTGAAAGAAAACAGAGAGAGCAGAAGTCTGGTCCCTATCAGCACAACAAGAGAGAAAGGTTGACCAAACTTGATGGTAGGCCTTAGAGGAAACAGGCTTACGGGCACTAAGCATAGTAGCCACCACACCAGAATAAAAACCCTTCTTCAATATTGAGGATTCAATCTCCATGGCGTCAAAGCCAGACAATGAACATCCTCCTTCCACAGGTAACCCTGTAGAAGACGATCCGGACAGGAGGGGAGCCAAAGAGGTTCCACCAGTGAGAGATCCAGAATCTCCAGAAACCAAGCCTGTCGAGGCCAGTACGGAGCAATCAGAATGACTGGACAACACTCCAGTCGCAGCTTCCTGATCACCCTGTGCAACAGGGGAATGGGAGGAAAAAGGTATGCCAGAGGAACAACCCACGGAATTGACAAGGCATCCACTACTAGAGCCAGAGGGTCCGCCCAGTGAGAGCAGAACGTTGGAAGCTTCCTGTTGTGTCTTGTTGCCATCAGGTTGATGCATGGAAGACCCCACCGCTGGACAATGAGGTCAAACACCTCTTGATGCAGTTCCCACTCTTCTCTGTCCACTGTGTGTTGACAGAGTAAGTCTGCCAGAACGTTGTCTACGTCAGGAATATCATCTGCGGAAATGGCAGGGACATGTTCTCCGCCCAGGACAAAATAGCCTTGACCTCTAGCCAAGCTGCAAAACTTCTTGTGCCGCCTTGCTTGTTGATGTAGGATACTGCTGTGGCATTGTCCTACTGGACCCTGACCAGGCAATCCTCCAGTTGGCGCATCCAGTGGCGCAGAGCATGAAATATCGCCCGAAGCTCCAAGACATTGATGGGAAGGACAGATTCTTCCTGGGACCACCGGCCCTGAGCATTCAATTGCCCCAGGACTGCTCCCCAGCCGGACAGTTTGGCATACGTTGTCACTGTTGTCCAGAATGGCACCATGAAGGGCCTGCCTTTCAGCAGATTGTTCAGGTTGAGCCACCACGAGAGGCTCAGCTCGATGTGAAGAGGGAGAGATAGGGACCTCTTCAGGAGATCCGGGTGACCCCTGCATGCCAGGATTAGAAACCTCTGGAGTTCCTTGGTATGAGCCATGGCAAACGGGACAGCTTCTATGGTGGAAATGAACTTCTTGGCCAGAACCGATCCTGATTCAGGACAGCCTGGATCTTCAGTGCTATCTGATGAGCCAAATCATCCGTGAGAAACACCATCCCTCTCTGAGTGTCGAAGATGATTCCCAGAAAAAACATCCTCTGGGAAGGAACAAGATCCGACTTGTCCAGACTGATGATCCACCTGTGACGGGACAGAGCATGAATGCAGTCCTGCACCTGATGATGAAGGAGTTCTGGAGAAGATGCCTTCAGAAGGAGGTCGTCCATGTACAGGGGAGTCTAGCCCCAAGGTCTAATGGAATAGACATTGTCACAGAGTCAAACGGTCAAAGTATCAAAACACTCAAAAAACAGTGTGTATGATAATTAAAATCACCCAAGAAATGCTAGCATAGACTTATCTGGTAGGCGAGGGGTTAAACTGCTGAGGAGAGAAGAAGAGTCAAAGCCCTGCGTAGGATACTCGATCAGAGAAGGCACAAAATGGCTGCCGCAGCGGGAGCCAATCAGAAACAAGCGTGCGAAGCAAGCACTCATGGGAATTGTAGTTTCACTGAAAAAGTACCCCACCAGTGCCCGAAGCCCCCCAACATGCCAGAATGTTCACCAGGTAACAGAGCAAGAGCAGACCAACCAAATGAGTCATCTCTGACCTTGCTACGTGGAACAGTTGTAGAGATAAGTCCAAAACTGTAAAGTCCCATAGGAATGAATGGAGCAATGGCGCCTACATGGTAAACGGAACACAAATTTTACAGGGTGAATACCAAAATGTAAAACCACTCCAAGTGCCACTAGAACATGTCAGTAGAGCCAATAAACACTGAGCCCAGTAGGGAAAGTGCCCATAACCCCCAATAAATGCTAAGCCAGCAGCCAAAGGGTTAAGTTACCACATACACGTGCTCCAAACACCCCACAGACATACAGATAAACCCAATGAGGGCATGAGTATGTAATAGGAACTCCAAATGAGACCCCTGTGTGGAGGGGAAGCATGGGACATATGGACCTCAGTACTCAAAGGGTGCTCACCTTTTCAGAAGGCCTTCTATCTTCAGATTACCATATATCAAGAAGAAGCCTCAGTGGGCAACTCCTGAGGAAAGAACTTGCAGCCAAGATTTTCCCCCCAGGGCTTAGGTCCACAAAAGCACCTGGTAAACTGAGCTATCCACATTTGGGTGATGGGAATTGTCAGTGATGGTAATCCGCCTAATGCTGGTATCCCATATCTAAGAGAAAAATAATAAAAAAAAGCTAAAACTATAGTAGAACTGTTCTCTTGCCTTGTGTCTTGACCATGGAACAAATTTTACTGGATGGGGATTGGCTGGCTGCAAGCTAAGGAGAGGAAGTAGGCTCCACCCAGCAGTCACTTCTCAGAATTGTTCCTGCATACTTAAAGGGGCTGATCGCCTACCCAAAGTTACCAGTAACCTGTATTGGACGACAGAGAACCTTCATTGCCAATGTATACAAAAAAATATAATCACACCTTCAGCAACAACGTATGTATATAAAAAAATTATATCACACATTTTTACGTATTACACAGAATGCACTAATGGAAGCAGAGTTAAAAAGGACAGTAAATCTCTTAAAACAAATCCATTTAATGATCAGAGGGGCGAGCAAAGCACTGAAGAAATACATTCAACAGAAAACAGTAATTGCCACTATGAAGCAATTCTGTGTGAAATGATTCTCCAAAATTAATCTTTAATTATACTGGATATCATGTCCACCTAAGATGACATGATTCTTTGTTGCAGGATCCCATAAATCCAGCTAAGAATTCTTACGAAGTATTAGTGGAAGGAGTTTGGAATCCAGAAGTTCTGAAAAAAGAAATGCCCGTCTCCGTGGACATGATGTACAACATTATTTAAAGATTAATTTTGGGGAACCAATCAATGCAGAAATGATTCTTTGTGGTGGTTTATTACTGAGCCACATTTGTTTAGCGCTAATAATTTGCCTAGAAACAAAAAGAAACAGGTAGCGCAAAAAGAGGATTCAAATAGATAAATGTGTGAAGTAGAACACAATCTGCCCTAAGTGGCAGTACAAATCCCAATGCTGTAGAGTCAACTAAGATCCAATAAATAAAAAAATATAAATAGGGATAATGGATAATGGAAAAGGGATGAAAATGATGAGGAGTGATGAAATGGTGAAATGATGGATGAAGGATGGATGAATCCTATAATCCTCAAAAAGGTTGTCTGTTGCTGCTGAGACTTTTAGTGTCCTTGTGCACCCGAAAAGAAGAATCTGCAATATGTCAAAGCGCAAAACAAGACAAAACAAAGAGAGGAGAAATAAACACTAATCTAAGTGTAGTATTTATTATTCATGTATATAAAAACAAAAAAGTCAATGATTGTACTCACATATCGCCCATCTTGGGCTGTAGCGTGTAAGAGGCCCCAGCCTCTATTAGCCTTCGAACTGCGTCCCTGCTTCCCCTTGTCCTGTCGGCAGCGAGTCACTGAAGCGCTGGAACTCCTGGATGTCTCCACAGATACCGGTCCTGATGTTGACACAGAGTTGATGTAAAATCCCACACAGTCCACTCGTGTTAGAGTGTATAAGTCAATAAATGACAATAAACGGTGCTAGTACAAACCGGTGAGTCAGGTATATAGTACCAAGCGTTACCGGCACAATACAAGGTCTCTTGGATCTCGTGGTGTCAGAACCATGCTGTAGCCAATGGTCGGTATGCTAGCCGTAGGAACGGGCGCTGGAAACTCACAGGGGGCGTAGGAGGGGCCATTAACAATCAGTGCTAAGAAAGGATTACCCAACGCGTATCGTAGAGTATTCGCTCCACTTCATCAGGGGTTTGTGCTTAATCGAAGTGTAGACAACTGAGTCTTAAATACCCACGACCATCAATTCATTGGACAATATTCAAAACCCACTGGACGGTATTTAACATGACCAGTGTATTAAAAAACACTTAAACGGGGGGGCGTGGCCTAACGGTGCATCCGGATGGACGCGTAATTGACTGGCTCCGACACCAAGAGATCCTTACTTCGAGATTTCAGGCTACAAACCTGTTTTTTTTATATTCTATCTTGGGTCTTTCATCGACCACGATGTCAAAGCAGAAGACTCTAAAGAAAGGGAAGGACGTACAGGATTATTTCCCTAAGAAACCTCAGAACTCCACTTACTCGCGATTACCCAAGATGGCGGCCGCAAACGAATATGCTGCTAAAGACGCGGAACGCAGGCCTGCTCGTGCTCATTTGACCATGGCGCCTATAAACAGCAGTACAGAGGATGACTCTGACAAGGAGGATATGGACACCCCATCGACTAAAAAAGATCTCCACGATCTTTTAGCTGACTTGAAGATATTTCTACGGGATGAATTGGCGGAAATAAAGCAAGATGTCGCTCAACTTGGCACTCGTCTTGAGGCTTTGGAGGAAGATAGAGACGCTTACCATACCTTCAAGCAGGACGTTTTTACCAGAACCAACACTCTATATGATCATCAGAGAGACTTATTACTGAAAATAGATGACCTAGAAAACAGGCAGAGACGCAACAATTTGCGCCTTCGGGGAGTCTCGGAAGATATAGGGCCTGAACTCTTACCAGATTTTCTACAACGACTCTTCCGCTTTATTACAAATGCTTCTGAAGGCACCCTTTTTACTATTGAAAGAGCGCATAGGTCTCTTAGACCGAAGTCTGCTGCACAAGATTCTCCTCGCGACATAATTCTCCGTTTTTTGTCATATTTGGATAAAGAGAGAATCTCCTCACATGCAAGGAACAAGACCTCAATCTCCTTCGAGAATCAAGACATCTCAATCTATGGGGATCTTTCCCCCATGACGGTTAAATGGCGCAGAGATCTGAAGCCCATTACCCAAGCCCTCAGACAGCGTGATATTCGCTATCGGTGGGGCTTTCCCCTGATGCTAATAGCTACTTATGAAGGCCGGTCCCACATTCTGAAATATCAAGGAGACTACAAGGCCTTCATCTCGTCCTTGCAACTACAACTGGCGGAAGATCCGAAACATCTCCTACCCGATCACCAACCTTGGGATACCGATATGGTCAATCCATCAGTCTGGAATGCGGTTACCAAGAAACGCAGAGTTCCTAGATCTCCTTCTTCACCTTTTATGGCAGCCAAACATGCTCGTCAGTCAGACGGCTGAGACTTTTTTCTTCATCTCTTGGATTTCCTGACGGTATTGTCATTTATTTTCACCAGTATCAGGCCTTTGGGCCAAAGGGTACGCAATTTGGAACTACATGCACGACACGGTTTTTATATTCATGCTTGAATGTGTTAGTTTGATGGTCACTCTTTTCATATGATGTTGTTTATTGTCATATATATGCTATAGTTTTATTTTGTTGTTGATTGTTCTCACAAATACTTATATTGTACCTTTGACACTCGCTTTCGTTAATATTGGAGTTAGCTGTTAGTTGGCTTGCTCTCCTCCCATGCCCCATTTTCTGGACCTGGGAGGAGAGTGGGCTTGAGCGAGTGATTTACTAGTCTGATTTACACCCCTTTGAAATGGGGATATGTTTCTGCCATGGCGGATCTCTTAGGCCCCATTTCTAATCTGTCGCTTCAGAGACAGCTCTGAACCTGTTATATTTTCTATAGTTGGTTATTTATCTTCACTCCCATTGACAGGCCGGTCATTCTCCTGACACTCACACCATATATATTTCACTCTACTTATACGATACATTACTCACTCATTCTTTCCTCTCAAACCTTCCCGTATAACTTTATATTTATTATAGCCTCTCCATCTCCACTCTTGTATTTCCATACTTTCCGCACTCATACATCTTCCTTTTACATTTACTGACCCCCAACATGCAATTTCTTGTGAATACATTCTTGTGCACTCCACAAGAACTTCCAGTAGACTGCACTCCCAACAGCTGAAGCCTATTTCTTTCCTATTCCCTACTTTGAGACATTATGTTATGCCATACTGTGATGCTTATGACATTATCCTGATTGTCAGTCATTTAGAATTTAACCATTATGCATTGCTTACTGGTCTCCTAGAGACCGTCTGGAGGCGAATATTAGGTACTGTTTAATCCTATTGGGTGGTGCTTATCTAATGTTAATATGATACAAAACGAGGAAGGACGGTGAGAGGAGAGAGGAAGGACAGAGAAAAGAAAAAAAAAAAAAAAAAAGAAAAAAAAAAAAAAAGAAAAAAAAAAAAAAAAAAGGGGGGGGGAATATGGGCAGAACGCTTGCTATCACTCTTGAGACATATAGACTAGTCTGCCTGTTGGCTTTCTATCCTCGGTACCACCTTTTCTCCTCTACGTGGAGAGAATTTAATTTGCCCCAGGTATAATCCACTCCTCAATCCAGTAGTTTTTCTCTCTTTAGCTCTATTTCCCATTCCTGTACTAAACCCCACTATTCTCTTTATGACCACATATTATATATCCTTCCATTCCCTCCAGTGGTCTGCAGATTCCATTAACCAACTATGATATCAATGTTTCTCTGTTGTCCTCATTGTCAATAACTAAAATTTGCAAGACACCTCTTCTGTTTAATGTTTCAATTATATAACAATGACTTTGTTCAAATGATTGCCTGACTCCTGCTGATATATTTTCTTGAATCTCTTGGGGTCCGCCTTCAAGACCCCTGACATGCTTACCTGTTATTTCATGATATTCCAGATGTTCTTACAGTTGATGCTTTTCTACTTCTCCGATCCCTCTTTCTCTGTTGTACATTCCTCTCTAGACAGGGGATACAGATCCACACCGCTGTCTAGACAGAGACTTAACTCCCTTTCCTCTATTTTTTTCTTTTCTTCTCTTTCCCTCCCTTCATACCTTACTTATAAGTGGGAACCATTTCGTTATCCATATACTACGGGTGTAACTTATGCAACTGGGACCAGGAACTGTTGGACAAGCTTATTTCAATTGATATTGCTTAAATGCTACTGTTCCCCTATCAATGATGATAATTCTCATACCCTCTCTTGATCCCCATGACCATTCCTAAAGGGGCGAAACCCTTACAGATTATTTCCCTGAATGTAAAAGGTCTCAATTCCCCAAAGAAAAGGTCGGTGGCACTAGGAGATCTTCATAGATTACAAGGTGACATTATCATGCTTCAAGAAACCCACTTTAAGCGGTCACAAGAAATGAGATTGACTAACAGATATTATTCTACGGCCTATCTCAGTTCTGCAGCAGTCAAGAAAAATGGAGTTGCAATCCTGATTCATAAAAACGTACCATTTATCCTATCTGGCATACAAAAAGACCCGGCGGGCAGGTATCTTTTCATTAAGGGCACCATTCATTCCCATGTTTTTACTTTTGCCTCTTTTTATGCCCCTAATTCGGCTCAACATTCATTTTTATCTGTTACTTTGAACAAACTATTTTTGTTTCAAGAGGGCACCTTACTTATAGGGGGGGATTTCAATTTACCTCTAATGCCTTACTTAGACTGCTCTTCTAAAACTTCCTCTTATCCCACACAAATACTTAATGATTTTCGCCACACTCTCCACATGCATAGACTAGTTGATGTTTGGAGAATTCTCCACCCCGACACGAGGGACTACACGTTCTACTCTAATCCTCATAAACTATACTCCAGAATAGATTACGTTTTCACGCCACACTGTTCTACCTCTCTAATATGCACAGCGACTATTGGATCAATCACTTGGTCGGATCATGCGCCTGTTATAGTGTCCATTAATTATTCTAATTTCCCTAGACCAGGACACATTTGGAGACTAGATGAACAGCTTTTGCTAGATTCCACGATACGGACGCACATCCATGACTCCATTTCTACTTATATCTCTGACAATGATAAAGATGACGTTTCACCAGTGGTGTTATGGGAGGCTCATAAATGTGTTATTAGGGGAGAATTTATCAAATCAGCTGCGCACTCGAAAAAACAACGCCTCTTGAAAATCGAAACTCTAACACAAAATATCCAAAACCTAGAATCCTCTCACAAAACATCTCTAGACGAATCGCTCTTACTACGCCTTGTGCAACTGCGGAAAGAACTCCAATCTCTCTTGTTTCTTAAAGTGGAGAAAGCATTCTTCCGCTCCAAGCAAACCTTCTTTGAACATGGGAATAAATCGGGTGCATTATTAGCGAAGCAATTTAGATTCTTACAACAACGTACTTACATACCGCATGTCCGTGACTCAACCGGAGTACTAAGACATGCGCCGACAGAAATAGCAAACTCCTTCCGTCAGTACTATGAACATCTCTATAACCTACGCTCATCATCCCCCAGCTCTCAACTGAATTCTCAAGTTATTGAAGAATATCTTAAGGAGGCTAATCTCCCTCAACTAGACCCATCTGCCACACTATCTATGGATCGACCCATCTCTGATGAAGAAGTAGTTGTGGCGATCAAATCACTTCCCCCAGGACGTAGCCCGGGCCCAGATGGATTCTCCCAACAATACTACGCAACTTACAGAGATCTCCTCACTCCGATGCTGGCTAATTGCTTCCGAGCTATGCCCGAACGATCATCTGCCGCATCCTCTCTGACAACTGCGCATGTGACAGTAATACCGAAGGATGGAAAGGATCTTACTTTATGTTCTAATTATAGACCAATCTCACTATTAAACTTAGACATCAAATTATACGCTAAAATCCTAGCGAATAGGTTGAAAACCTCGCTCCCCTCGCTCCTTCATTTAGATCAAACTGGATTCACCCCCTGTAGGGAAGCGAGAGACAACACCAGAAAGATGATCTCTTTACTTCACTATATAGAAACACAGAAAATTTCATCTGTTTTTCTCACTACTGATGCAGAAAAAGTTTTCGACCGGGTTAATTGGTCCTACATGTTTTCAGCCTTACGAGCTTTCGGATTTGGCCCTCAGTTTCTTTCCTACATTAAACTACTCTATACTGCTCCTTCGGCAAGCATTCGAGTTAACGGACACTTGTCATCGACTCTTTCTATCACCAATGGCACTAGACAGGGCTGTCCTCTCTCTCCCCTCCTATTTGTTCTTGTTTTGGAAACGCTTGCACAACATATTCGTGCCAACCCCGACATAGTGGGTATTTGAATTGCTGATCAGGTCCATAAATTATCTATATTCGCCGATGATATACTTTTGACCACCTCGGATCCGATTCGCTCCATGCCCGCTTTTCTCAAAGAAATGGAAATCTTCTCTACTCTTTCAGACTTTAAAATAAATCTTGCCAAGTCGGAAGCCCTCCCTCTTTTCTTACCCCGGGAAACTCTTATTCTCTTGAAATCAAGCTTACCTTTTCAATGGTCTGCTTCCTCCATCAAATATTTAGGTGTACATTTTACAGCATCAACAGAATCCTTGTTTCACTTTAATTACATACCACTATTACGTGCTGTTCGTAAAGATCTGTATAAATGGTCCTCACTCCATGTCTCGTGGATAGGTAGAATGCACACCCTTAAAATGATGATACTACCGCGTTTTCTATATCTTTTCCAAACTCTTCCTATACACATTCCACGATCTTTCTTTGACTCGGCATACAAGGCGTTCACTTCCTTTATTTGGAGTAATAGAAGACCCAGATTGAAAACAGCTACAATGTGTGGACACAAGAAACGAGGTGGACTACAAGTACCGGATCTTAAACTATACTATCATGCTACTCTTTTAACGTCTATTCCGGATTGGCACAACAATAGTGCTCACAAGTTGTGGGTACGACTAGAACGTTCATTTTATGACTCCTTAGACCCTCTAGTTGAAGTTCTGCTTCCTCCAGCAGAAAGGCAGTTCAACAAAATGTACCACCCTGTAATCCGTACCACCCTATTGTTATGGTCGAAATTAAATAAGATCCATACTTTAATTCCCCTACCGTCTCCCTTTTCCAAAATCTTCTCTCCCCGTCAAACTGACTACTCGCTCTCATTGAACCAATTCCCGGCTTGGAAAACAATTTCTGAAGCAGCTATTCAAGACATTAGAAACCTCACATCTATTGTCCCCTTTGATACGCTCCAAAATAAATACTTCCTTCCTCCAAAAGAAATATGGAGCTATCTAAGACTTAAACACTTTCTGACACACCCCAAATTCTTTGCTTGCATTGACAGACCACTGTCTTCTTTTTAAACATCTTTCCTTTCACCTAATTGTGTGAAACGTGGACGTATTGGTAAGATGTACGAATTGCTCTCACTCTCTTCAACACCTGCTAAACCGTCCTACGCGGCTGCCTGGGAAACGGAGCTAAGTTGCAAACTTACCACGGATGAATGGTCCTCCATTTATCCCACCATTTTCACATCGTCTATTTCGACTGCCTTAATTGAAATGAATGTGAAACTTCTTACACGATGGTACTATACTCCTACTAAACTTCATAAATTCAATTCCTCTCTCTCTGCCACATGTTGGAGATGTAAGCACAACATAGGCTCACTCTCTCACATTTGGTGGTTCTGTCCGCTAATTCAGCCATACTGGTTGGCGTGCATCTCACACATAGAGAGAGTATCCAGTATCAAACTTGACCGGACTCCGTGGCAAATACTTCTATATTTTAAATTGCCTATTACCCCAGCTCCACAGAGAATTCTTCTGCTGACCATGCTTAATGCAGCTAAAAGCCTAATTCCAATCAGATGGAAATCTTCAGTGCCACCGACATTTGAGGAATGGCTAGGAAAAGTGGACGATCATCTTATTTTTACTAAATTAGCCTGGATCCACAGGCGTAAAGATCCGAAGAAGTTGGATGTGTGGCTCTCGAGGTGGTTCACAGAGAAAAGCTCTGTTTTGCTTGGGCATGACCCGCAATAGAGACCCCATTGATCAATAGGGGCAATCCATCAGTTCCTGGTCCCAGTGCCTTCACCGCCGATTCTTCATTCTATCACCACCTCCTTTACAACATGCATTTGGTTCCCATGACTTTTCTATACTTTTTCTTACCTTAGTGTCCTATCATCTCCACTCTCTGACCCCTTTCTTCATCTCTAACCCTCTGATTCTTCCTTTCCTTTTTTTTCTTTTTTCTTTTCTTTTCTTTCTCCCACTTTCTCTTAATTGATATAACTCAAAATGGTAAAGGTTGCCCAATCCTCTTTTCCAAATACTGACGACCACCTCATTCTACAACGAGTGACATACGTTCTCATGTAGTGAAATGTGGATTTTATTGTTGAACTAGCTTTACTCCTTGTATTTTTTTTTCTACAATGTACTTCATCTGTAATAATCACAACTACTGTTATATTGAAATCTTGATTCGTATGTTCTCATTGTACTATTTGTATTTTGGACAACCTAATAAACATAAACTTAAAAAAAAAAAAAAAAAAAAAAACACTTAAACATTTGAAAGGACTAAAATTGGTAGCGGGCATTGTGTCAGATGGCACCCAAACATGAGACACAACGCTATATCCTACTCTCACAGAAACAATATGAATAAAATGTAACAGTCAAATACTATGTGTCTGCTAAACGAAAGATACACTGTGTCAAGTGTGTGTCAACATCAGGACCGGTATCTGTGGAGACATCCAGGAGTTCCAGTGCTTCAGTGATTCGCTGCCGACAGGACAAGGGGAAGCAGGGATGCAGTTCGAAGGCTAATAGAGGTTGGGGCATCTTACATGCTACAGCCCAAGATGGGCGATATGTGAGTGCAGTGATTGACTTTTTTGTTTTTATATAAATGAATAATAAATACTACACTTAGATTAGTGTTTATTTCTCCTCTCTGTGTTTTGTCTTGTTTTGTGCTTTGACATATTGCAAATAATTTGCCTAGGCTTGCATTGTTCGGCCAACAAAATGGCTCCTGGATTAGAGAACAGCTCCACTGCAGGCAGATTGGCTGGGATAAAGAACTGTAGTATGAAACGAACGTTTCAGTTTTCACTCCTGCCTGCCAGGGTTATTCCCACCAAGGTAAGATTCCAGTGATCCCATTGCTACCTGAGGAAGACCCAGCAAGCTTTGCAGCTGGAGATACTACAGAGAGCCATATGCAAGGACCAGAGGGGTGTGTAATATACTGGGAAGGACCAGATGGGTGTGTAATACTGAGAAGCAATGATTTACACACCCCTCTGATCATCACATGGTTAAAAGAAAAAATGTACCAAAGACAACTCGTGGCCTTTCAGTTTTTGCTGTATAATTTCCCTCATCAAGCTCAGTCACCTGGCTGAAGATGACAGCACTTGTAGTATAACAGCAGCTTAAAGCCTGTGGTGTAAAAGCTCTGCATTGTAAGGAGTAAAAAAGTTATGTAGTCCTAGATGTTTTAAGCTGTGAGAAAGCCATCCAGTCAGAAAGAAAATAAAAACCCTCTAAAAATTCCCAGGCTATTACTGACCACTGCTGTAAGTTTAACTGGTAATACAGGCATGTTTAATACACAGATAAAAGCATCATACTTCATTATTTCTAATGGAAGTCTGCCTGATGAGAAATTTAACCATCGCTGAATAAGTCCATCATTTAAAGTCCATATCTGTCTGTAAAGATTACATTTCCTGAAGTCGTCTGGAGGATGGCAGTTCTGGAAAAGATAAATGCGGTTCATTATTACACACACATAAAATAACACTATCAGCAGACATCACATATGCAAATCTACTGTCCTTAATGGGGAACAAAAGGATAAGGATTTTACTGTCCTTCATACAGATAAGTATAAAAAATACATATATGTTTGCATTACAGTTTTCTGTTTATAATCTGTCTCAGGATTACTCCTGTCGCTCCTTACAACAATTATCTTCAATACTTTTGAATGATTCATATAGATCAGTTTTCTTTATCTGACTGTAAACAGAAAAAGGCTGTTGACTACAACAGAGATCAAATGCAAAGACAAAGCATACAGATGTATGTGACTGCCGAATGAAGGGCACCAATTTAAACAAGTCCTAGTGATGAACAATTTAAGAGCCCTTTATCCTAGTGGGGGGGGGGGTATGTGTGCACAGCTTAATATGATGTCACACATTGTATGCAGCAGCTTACAATAGGGGAACAGTAAATAAAATATTTTACAATAAATACAATAACATCAGTTAAATTAAATGTCACCATCATAATGTCAACAGAAAGAGGTCACTGCTCCAAGGAGTTTACAGTCTAATTGGGTTATAGGAGACAAACAGGAAGGTATGAGGATGCAGAGAATTATAGAGCAGATTTTGACAATATGTGGAGCATGACAGAGTTCCAAAATATGTGATTTAATGATAGTTTACAATGGAGGGGAACGGTTCTAGACAGAGAGGTATGGAGTTCCAGAGGTATGGAGCAGAAAGTAAACAATGTTTGAGACAGCAGACGTTAGTGGGTGTGGATGGTGTAACAACAAGGGAGCTGCTCGCTGAGCGGAGAAGGTGACCAAGAATACAAGTAGAGATGAGTGAAGAATGTAAAGGAGTGCAGTGGAGTTGAAGGTTTTTAAGGTAAGAAGAAAGATTTTGAAAGTGATGTGATACTTTATAGAAAAACTGTGTAAGAGGTATAAGGAAAACATAAGCAGAATCAGTTTTGGGAAAGAGTGAGGTGACTTGTGCAGCTGAGTTCAGGATAGGTTGCATAAGAAAGAAATAGGAAGCAGGGAGGCTGTTAGCAGTAAATTGCAATAGTCTAAGCAGTATAGTATGAGGGCATATATGAAAGATTTATTAGCTGCCTGAAAGAAGAATAGGGGGAAGTTAGCAATATTAACAAGGAAGAAGTAGGTTGTATCCAAGGAATTAATTTGAGTGGACAAAGAAAGGTGGAAAAAAACAAAGCAGTGTACCAAGTCAACTAGATGAATGTCAATGTCTAACTATAATGGCGAATCTGGGTGTGGAGCCATATATGGGAGAGAAAATAACTCCAGTTTTTGACATATTTATCTAAAGATGGTAGCAATTCACTTAAAAGTAAGGCCAGGAGCTGGTCTGCAATCTGCTACTGAATTTGAGGTGAAAGATTTGGAGTGGACTTGTAGTATCAGCATATAGAGGAAACTACAAAAGAGTGTACAAGGGAAAAAAAGATAAGACTCATAACTGAGTCTGTAGACACCCCTACAGACAGATAGACTATTGAGGAGAGGTTACTAGAAGAAACATTCAAGGAATGTTGTGAGTGAGAGTTTGAAAGCAAGGAAGCATCTGGACTGCAGAAACAAAAACAGTGGAGAACCTTCGCAAGAGTTGAATGATCATCTATATAAATGACAGGGGATAAGTTAAGTAGGTAATGCTGGTCCTCAAGTGTCAGTACCAGTACATTTTTTCAGGATATATCTGCTTGATTACAGTTAGATTGAAATGCATTTAAGGGGTTATTAAAGGGTATACAGCAAACTAAAGAAGTCTGCATGGGAGCTATGGACATTTTCAGTGTAACTCTCTAATGTCAGCACCTCACTCAGTGCTTATGGGGGTCCTTATCCTTTCCATAGAAGGCCACTGACAGCAGATCTTTACACACACACACACACACACACACACACACACACACATTTTATACGTAGAGGATAGTGATGTTGTTACCTCACCCACAGGCAATGAATGAAGAGTTGACGTCACATGATCCATCAGTAAAATGGAATGTTTATGTTTTGGGAACTCAGTTCTCATAGTACATAGACAATCTTCCTTTAGTTAAAGATTGAGGAGTAAAAGGGAATGTCTTACACTTGTGGAACTCCTTTCTCATGACAAGGCCACTCCCTATATTTTGCCACTAACCCCCTTTAAATTGACACTGGCTGATCCACATTTAATCAAGCAGGGACATCCTGAAATTCTGCACTGTTGGAGTGAACATTTAAACTGTAAAGTGATTCATACATTTGTGGCTTTACATAAATATATTCATTCAGTCAATCACTCATGAGGACTGGGGTTGCCTTAATCTCTTAGTCTTTAGAGCAGTGGTTCTCAATCAAGACACTGTACCTATTAGGTGTGCCAGGGATACCAAGTAGAGTGCATTCTTTTTTCTTCTATAAAGACTTTGAGAAAAAGGTGAATGTTGAGTTTCAGACAAAGTTATTGACATTATTTTGCAGAGTATGTTTGCTTTTGCCATCAAAACTGTGCAACAAAAAATAACCCTATATTTTTATGTATTTTCCCCATTAAGAGCTTCACAAATGACATGTTCATTTTTAGGTGTGCACCAAAAATTCCAGAATACATTAGGGGTGCCTTGATCAAAAAACGGTTGAGAGCCACTGACTTAGAGAGCCGGGCAGAGGGGTGTCCATTGCTTTGTGAAATGCTTTGGAGACTTCTCTGGCACTTACAGATGTAAAGACACTCTGGTAACAAAATTTGTGTAAAATGGTAGAAGACATTTAGAGCCAATCTAATGAAAAGCGGTTTTATCATACCTGTACATTAAAGAAATGTGCAAAACTTTGGTCTCCTCCGCAGAAAATTCTCCTCACACAATAACACCCATTAGCATCTAAACAGAATTGAGGTAAAATAATAATAAAAATACAATTAAAAAGTATTTACTGCAATTGCATGTAAGCGTTAGAGGTTTGCATCACGGTTATTCACATCAAGTGTATGTGTACAGCAGTGTGATGGGGGGTATTATGTACTCTGTGTCAGAAAACTTTTAATTTGATTTTACATATTTTGCAAGTGCATAATAGGTACAGTCAAATCGCCTACACTTTGTATTTAATTAATTTTCCATATTCACTGAGTTTTATTTATCTATTTTACAGTTATGTCCCTGAAAGAGAAATCCCTGATTATCTGTTTCTGGTGACAACAAAAGTATGATTAATGAATGTAACACTAGCCTGGCAGACTTGCACAGTATATTTACTAGACAGGCTTTTTTACAGTCTCTTTTAATGTGTGTGTGTTTTTTTTTTTTTGTTTTTTTTACATTGTACCATTGTAACGGTTTTCATAGTCCCTTACAGGAAGTTCTCTTGAAACACATAAAGAAAGCTTCAGAGGAAAAAAGAAAGTCAAAATACAAGCTCGCACCCAAGAAGGTATAGAGCTAAGTGCACAAAGGAAAAGTGGGGAAATTCAACAGCAAACTGGCCACACCACAGGAAACAAATTACATTTTTTTTTGCAATATGTTGGAAACGTTAGCATTCAAGGGGTTTAATCCCCATTTTTATCACAAAGAAAAAGTAATATTCCGATTTGTTTGATTTTTTCTGTGATACGTCATTTTTTTAGCAGACCCTGCAGTTTCAAAAGATGCTACTAGTTTGTGGCTATGCTCTAAAAGGGCCAAAAAGTTCACCCAGATGTGAAAAAAAAAAAAAAAAAAAAAAAAAAAAAATGTATTCAGATTCCATTCATGTGAATGAGAAACTGTCTCGGGGTACATTTTTCTATGTTTCACTAGCAAATGCTTATCGTTCTAGGTTTAGTATTAACTTGTGTTTCTAAAACACCAGAATTTGTGTTTTTATGCACATCTTCCTATAAAAATTATCACCTGACCAAAAAAGGATACAGGAAGAAAAGACAAGAAAGATATAAATAAAGGCACCATGTCCCATTGGATGTTCTGCCACAAAAATGGCCTGATTACTGTAGGGCCAGGAAGCTCCCATCACTCTGGAAGGATGAGCCATGATCCTAAAGGCTTTTTTCTGAAAAATGATCCAAGAAGCCATCACCTTGGACGCAGTTTGGCCTGCAAGACGGCCTTATGGAATAACAAACACAGAGTCCAATTTTTTAAAAAGATGATGTGTGATGAACTAAGCACACCAAGCATCTGACTACATACAACTATTAAGCTCCTGGTCCTGTCTATTAGACAGCTCCAGACAATGAGAATGATGAACAATTTCCTGGTTAATGTAAAACTCAGAGGCAACGTTAAGGAGAAAGCAGAGAGGAGTTCACAAAACAGCCCTATAAGAATGAAGGAAAAAAATCAGAAAGGGGAGTTTACAGGATAAAGCCTGTAGTTCACTCACATGCCAAACAGACACAAGTGCAAACAGGAAAGCTGTTGTAAGGAATGAGTCAAAGAATGAAAGGAAATAGAAGACAGTGGATCAAAGGGAGATCACTCCCAGGACCAAGTCCCACAGAGGAGTGGGATCCTGAAAGACTGGGTAGGTATGAGCCACCCCTACACAAAGGTTTTCACATCTAGCAATAAGGCAATACACATCTGAAAAAGTACAGAATTAGCAACAATATGGACCTTAATAGAGTAAAGACTAAGCATCTTCTGACACTCATAATGAAGAAAGGCCAAAATAGCCAGAAGACAAAAGGGATGAGGCCGCAACCCCTGGTCTTCGCAGAACTTTTAAAACAAGGACCATGCTCTGTGATAGGCCCTGGATGAAACCAACTTGCGGATCTACATCATAGTAGCATTAACAGAGTCAGAGAAAAATGTATTCCTCAGGATGCAGGCTTCAAGATCCAAGATGTCAAAGCCAACATCACCATCTCCGGATAACGCAGAGGAGGATCTGGAAAGAGCAGAACCAAATATGGCTCGGCTACCGACAGACTGAAAAGACCCGTGAACTTCAAAGAGCCCAGAATTGCGATATCAGAATGACATGAATCTGCTCCATTTCAACTTTCCTCAATATCCTGGGAATAAGGGAACTCGTTTGCCAGGGGAAGTTACCATGGAATGACCATCATGCTCATGGCAAAAGCAAGAGAGTCCAGAGATCTGGAGCAAAATAGGGGAACCTTACAGTTCAACAGACATGCCATCAGATCCACAGATTGGAGATCCTGTCAGTGAATTATGGAATCAAACACCATCTGGTTGAGCTTCCATTTCCTCGTATCAGACGTTGATGGCTGAGAGTCTGCTACAATGTTTTCTACACCTGGAATGTGAATGGTGGAGAGAGACAGCACATGAGCTTCTACCCAAAGGAGAATCAACAGAACTTTTGACAACGTAGCTGTGCTCCCGGTCACTCCTTGGCACTTGTCACAAGCCACCACCAATGCATTGTCAGACTGTATCTGTATGACAGACCTTGGAGGAGTTTACACCAATGCAACAGAGCAAGGCAAATCACCAAGAGTTCCAACACATTGATGGACATAAGACTCTCTCTTGGACCAAAGGCACTGAGCAATCTGTCCTGACTACCACCCGATTCAGAATAACCAATCTGAGTCCCAGAGATAGATGGGACACCTGAGGCCACCTACGAAGACCTGACTTAGTTCGGTGGGAGAGAAAGAGAGACAACACTGGAAAGATAGCTCTGCTGTCTCGACCAATTCCTAAGAATCCCGAGATGCAAGCAACAAGTGAGGAATTGGGCAAAAGGGGCCACCTCCAAGTCAGACTCAAGAGCTTTCAGGTATTCGCTCAGTGTTGCCGATTGGCAAAATAAGGCATGTGATACCAGCCGAGACTACAATAAAATCTTGTCCTCCAGCAGAAAGTCTCTTCCCTTAAGAATGTCAAATCTCATGCCAAGGAAGAGAAAAACCTGGGAAGGAACCAGAGATTTATTTAAACCGAGTACCCAACCATGATTTTCCAGAATACAATAATCAGCTATTATAAGTGCCTTTAAAAATACCCTTATATGAAAGAGGGTCCTTCTCTCTTTCAAATGAGAGTACTCCTGTCCCTAATGTGTAATCTGAAAAATATATGAGCCTCCCCTCCAAATTTTCACCTAAAATGTTACATGGTTATCAACTGTAGCCCAACATGCATATGATTACAAGATACCTTTGAATGAATGAGGGGCACCATGGTATGTTTTAGAGATAGGGGAAATGGGACATGAGTTCTTTAAGGACCCCCATGCTGTTAGATAACTGTCAATCACCACAATTATCTGACACTGGCATCCTAAAAAGTAACCTTGTTTGGAAAAGGAGTATCCTTTTTCATAAAAAGGTAGATGTAGTGTTGTAGGGGACAGTTTTGATATTAACCTTTATTTGACCTGATCCTCTGATGCAACCATTAGTTTCACCGGCGGTCCATGCAGCTCCACTGAGTGATCACATTACTACCCGACACCCATGGGCAGATTGTCTTATCGGGGGATCGGGCATCCCCCGGTGGGCCACTAGATCATGGGCTGTGGGGGAGATCAGAGGATCTCACCTCATCGTCCCACGATATTTTGCCACAGGAACTCTCTGTGACAGCCTTTGCGTTCTTTGTTAACCCCATTACTGTCATTATTCTCATAATAAAGGTTCTATTAACCATACCGTCTGACTCCTGGTTTTGCTTGCCAACCGTAACACATTGCTGTTTCAGCACTTGACCCTTATGTACTCTACTTTAGAGTGTAAGCTTTTGGGCAGGGACCTCACTTCCAGTGTTTCACTTTGCTAAGCACTTGTAACCCTGTATTGTCTAAACCCTTAAATTATAAAGTGCTGTGTACACTTGCGGTGCTATATAAATAAACAAATTCGTTCGTTTGATCAATCGTGAATGCACTGTCTTCAAACAATACTAATTCTATTTCAGTAGAGTGTAAGGTCCATGCTCACTCTACACTGAAAACATATTATAACTGTTTGTAGCCCTAACATTGTTTCTCAGTGAAACCTCTGAGAAGAAGAGACTATCCAACTCCCTACGTTGCAATGCGCTGGATATCTCTCAGGGACTAACAGGGTTAAAGCCTAGTTTATGATGTAATGAAGGTAAGTGGGCAGGAATCTCCCCTGCAGGGTCCAACTAAAGGGTACCAACTGAAGAAGACCAACATGTTGGGGAATTAAAACAAAATTAACCCCTTAAGGATCAGAAGGATGCACGGCACATTATGAAGCCAATTACTATGAAACCATATGGTTCATAAGGGGTCCAAAGCAAAAAAACTATATAAAAATACATTTACATGTACTTGTTTGTATGTGTTGGGTGGGATTTGATACGAACGCACATACTTACTCAGAGTGCACTGTGCATAGTCACTGTAAGACAGCCAGTTTCCTTTCACGCTAAATGGACTTTTTCTGTTACATGTTGACCCAGTTCCCAATTGTCCATTCCCACCAAGACCAAATGAATAAATACGTCCAGAGGAAGGAACAAATGCTAATGTGTGTTGCCTAGAAAAAGAAAACAAAACAAAAGTGCCACAAAAAAAGTCAAACGTTATTAACACTTTGTATGCTAGATACATCCTGAGCACATGGTAAAGTAATACACTGATGACATGTTTAACATCCAATGTGATTACAATACATAACCGCTGACCTAGTCTGGTAAACACAAGATTCAGAAATGAGCCTTGCTTACAGCTTGAAGGGATAGTAATGTATCACAAAAACAGCAATTATTCTTCATAGTATTTGGGCCATGAAGAGTGTTATTTCAATACTGTCAGAGCTGTAGTTCAACAGCAATTGAATGATAAAGTATCCCCCTCCCACCCCTTTTACCAGTGTAAGCCGCCTCCCCTCACATGTGGAATCTGGTCCCTTGACAAGACAGCTCACAGCAAGGGACAATCTTTGTACTGTGAACATAAGGAAAACCCTGCCCAGGTTTTTCAGGTTTTTCCTTATGCTCACTGAAGATTGTCCCTCTCAGAGATCCATCCGGACAGTGTTGCTGCTCTGTAGTGAACATTGTTACATCAGTAAAATGGGCAGGAGGGGGATACTACGTCATTCAATTACTAATGAACTACAAGTCTGACTGTATTGGGTATTGGCTCAAATACTATGAAGATTAACTGGAGCTGCTTTTATCGTGAACCATTGCTATCCCTTTAAGTTGCATATCCATGAACAAGATAATTTTTTCCTGATGAGATTTTATGGATAGATTTAATGGTCACTGTTTGTAAGGTGTAACTGTACATTACTGCTAACATGAATGTTTTAACCCTTTAAGGGCAAGATGGGTACAGAACACATTGCTTTGCAATGTGTTGCATACCTCTTTGGCAATCAAAGGGTTATTGCACATTCCAGGTGTATCACTGGCATTTCATTGCATGTAATATGCTCACAAAAAAAGAGCCCAGTTTAAATCAGAAGCTATTTTTATTTCTCACCCATTTTACAGCTGGCTTGTCCCATAATTGCTCCCCCTCCTATGTGCATTATGGCCCTTAATGACCCTTTAAGGACCAGAGGGGTGTGCAATGCATTGCAATGCAGTGTGCTGAACACCACGTTGGTACTTGAAAGGTTAAGACAATTGAGTATTTCATAGGACTTTTCCAGCTGACTAAAACAAGGGTACTACCCACTGCAAAGAGCTGCCATAAATCTATATAATTACAGCTCACACTTAATGTGTGTGCTCCGTTTTATAGTGGTGCAGCTGATGAAGAACCCTGGTCAGTAAGACTGGGATTCCCAATTTTCCTAGGAACAGCATGGAATATTCTAGACAATGTCTGCTAATGCAGCATCAGTTATGGTTTCTTTTATAGATCATATAAGGGAAACTAAACTATTGCGATAATTTTTACTATTCTTTTAGAACAACATATTTACCTCCCACAAGCAATCTGCGTAACGATGCTGCCCATGAGCTCAAACACTTTTCTTGGGTTGATTTCATGATTGGTAGAATTGTGTCCAAGCTGCCCGTATCCCCCAGCTCCAAATGTAAACACACCACCTTCCTAGAATGATAGATATATGGCTGCATGGTTATATGTACTTTACTTTAGTACTTAAAGCAGAACTCTCACCCTATATCAAGTCCCCCACAATCATTATGCATATTGTGAGCAGAAGTACCACAATCTGAAGTAATCCTCCTTGTTCTGAGACCGGCTGCCAGCATGCACACAGACATCTTGTCTTAGAGACACCTGCACTGTCTGTTCTGGTCTCCTCATGGAGGCATTGCACTGTGCCTTAAGGCACCGGAAGGAACTGACGGCGCAGGTGCGCAGACGGCTCTACAGGAAGAAGTCTGAGGAAAAAGGATTACTTCAGATTGTGGTACTTGCACCAGGTAACATCACTATTAGGAAGCGAATCGCAATACGCTTGCTTATTGTGGGGGGACTTGATATAGATTGAAAGTTACACTTCAAAGATTCTGCATGAAGAAGAAAAAAAAAAAAACCACGGACATTGTACTCCCAATTGTACAGCGCTTAGGAATACATTGGTGCTAAATACAGTATAATAAAATAATAACAATAACAATACTTTGGCGATATTTAGCATTCATATCTTGTACGCTGTTACCTTACCCTTCTATGGCATTCTTTAACCCTTAGAGTGCCAGAGGGGTAAACAATGCATTGCTTTGCAATGCGTTTTGTACCACTGTGGCACTCAAAGGGTTAAGGTAAACTGTGATTTGTGAGCAAATTTGTGGGAAAAAAAAGAAACCTGAAAACTAGAACATTCAACCAAATTTCGTTGCTAGATACTTTCTGTGGAAACAAATCAGACACCTTAAAATTACCCATGCAATAAATAGGAAAGACAACTACTATTCTTAACTCTTTGACTGCCAGAGTGGTGGACATCACATTGCCAAGACATGCGTTTGCATACCCCCTTCTGCTCAAAGGGTTAAGTACTCCTATAGATATTGGGTATCAGCCCATTCAGAGTGGTTTAGAAAACAAATAGTGCAATTCTGGAGCAAACCATCTGTACCATAGGGGACAAAAATGTTCTCATTGTTTCAAAATTGCGCTTTTAACCCTCTGAAAACGAGAGAGACTTTTAGCAATTTTGTTGATTTTTTTTTTTTTTTGCTTCACACTGTTGAGGCTGACAGCTTGGAGGCCAAGCGGAGCTCTTTAACCCCTTAGTGACAAATGACTTACCAGGTAAGTCATGAAAAAATGTCAGTTAGTGACAGACGACTTACCTGGTAAGTCCAGGAAGTCATTCACTATAATGGAAAAAAAAAACCATTGTCATTAAGTGCCGGCCACGTGCGCATGCGGCCGGTCACTAAGGGGTTAAGACATAAAGGTCTATCCGAACCAGTGATAAATACATTCTGGCTGGTCGTCCTCCATCCTTGTCCAAGAACTATTATAGAATCTGGTCCATCTTTTACAAATGATGTACGGATAGACATCTAGATAGACCCCTGTAACGGATCTTATCCGTTACTTTGGCCCTTGTCTGGACCTCGAACGTTTTACCTAAAGACTATGGCCCCTTGGCCTCCTTTGACCTCAGATGGGGGGTTTACTATCTTTATGTTAAAAGATTTATGTTTTATGTATTGTCAAATATTGTATGTGTTTAATTGTACTTGTCCCTAGGATGTGTATTGTAGCCACTCCAGCCATTTGACTCAAGACCTCCTGCTGGGTGTTAATCAAGTCACTGTACTGAGAACTGTCCTGAGACCCCCTGCTGTGTGTGTTAATCCATTCACGCCCCTCAGTCTGTGAGTCACCTATTGTATAACCTGAAACTATGTTGCCAGCCCTTTGTATTATATGTTGTGAGTTGATTACCTCTGTGAATGCTCCCATTGTGTCAGCCCTTACCATCTGCTGCTGGCCTTTTGTCTGATGTGTTATGATTTAATCATGTTCCCTATTGTATCAGGTTTCCCCATGTGATCCAATGTACTGTACTGTATATAAATATCTGTGGTTTGTGACAATAAAGTGAGTTATGTTTGGAGTGAACAAGGAGTCCTGGAGTCTTGTATTGCTTATGGTCTAAAGTATCCACTCTGATACCCATCTGCGCCAAGTATCCTGAATCGTCAACCGCCTGCTGCCAGTTTACAGCGACCTAACTTCGTGGACTGTCAGGCGGCGATGTGGACTCTTCCCTGTTTCCCTGCTTCCAGCGATCCTGTTACTGTTTCCAGTGACTGTCCATACTTCAACTGGTGCATCCGACGGCACTTATCTGCGTCGAGAGGGAGAGACCCGGGAACGACGGCGGAAGGCAACGCGGTCCCTTCTCAGCTTCCGTTACATTGGTGGCATAGCGGTGGGATTTCTCCTTCATATCGGGTGCAGCAATTGAGACATGGCACACGAAGCAGTGCTGGCAGACACTCTGGGAGCATATGAGGATCGCTACAGCACCATCCGAATACAGTGATGGACCCGGCTGGGCGATGTTATCTACGACTTCCTTCCAGAGTTGGATGCGTGCATTACAGAGGAGCTCAGAGTACAGGAGGAGTACTGGGACTTTGTTAAATACCTGGACCAGGAATATGGATCCGAGGGCCTTTTCGACTGGTGCCCAGCCCGCTTGCGATGGGACATCCAAGGGCTGGTATGGAACGCCTACCACACGGACTCTACTTTTGGGTGCCCTGACTCCAGCAGATACTGGGAGATCCGGGACAAAAGAGAGGACTGTTTTGGGGGATACATTCCTGCGGACTGCCAGGGAAATTTGGATATTCTGGCAGGATGTGAATGGGACCTGGAGCAACTATATGCTGGGTTCATTCGAGAGGTCCGGGAATTCCAAAAAGAGGAAGAAGAATGGGGGGGGGGGGTAACGCATCTGAGGAGGACTTCAGCGTCTTTGAGGACCAGGATTGTGTTACCCCTGTTCACTCCACACTGGTGAGTGGGAATGCGTTCCTCTCCAGTGCCCCTTGTGGTGCCCCTACATCAGGGAAGGAGACAACGGTCCTCCCTGATGTCCCTTTGCCCCTGGATGATGTTTTGCCTGAGCTGAGGAGTGGGAATGCGTTCCTCCTCAGCCAAGAAGATGCCTTTGCATCAGGGGATGGGACAGACGTCTCCCCTGATAGGCATGTTGCCCCTTTCCCTGCTTTCCCAGCTGCGGTGGATGAGATGCAGGTCCCCACCAGCAGCAATGTTGTGCCCCAACTGATGGGTAGGAGAGAGCCCATCAGTCCCTGTGAACCCCCTGCTGTGGTGAGTGTGGAAGAGCTCACCAGCTGCCCCAAAGTGATGCCCCCTGTTGTTGTGGAAGAATAGTAATGTGCCTCTGAAGAAAAAAAAAAAACAGAGAGAGCAGAAGTCTGAACCTTAAAGGAACTCAAACTGAGGCTCTCATCCACACCGTCCTGCAAGAAAGCCAGGACTGTAGGCAGCTCAATATCCTAAGAATAGGTCCCTATCAGCACACCAAGATAGAAAGGTCAACCAGTCACGATGGTAAGCCTTAGAAAAAACAGATTTGCAGGCACTAAACATAGTGGCCACCACTCCAGAAGAAAACACAATCTTCTTCAGTATTGAGGATTCAATTTCCAAGCCGTCAAAGCCAGACGATGAACATTCTCCTTCCACAGGTAACCCTGTAGAAGAAGATCCGGACGGCAAGGGAGCCGGAATGGTTCCACCACTGACAGATCCAGAACCTCCAGAAACCAAGCCTGTCGAGGCCAGTAGGTAGCAATCAGAATGACTGGACAGTGCTCCAGTCTCAATTTCTGTAACACCCTGTGCAACATGGAGAGGGGAGGAAAGATGTAAGCCAGAGTAAATAACCAATGGATGGACATGGCATTCACTGCTAGAGAAATTGAGATCCTTCAAATCCAAAATGGGACTACAGCCACCGTCCTTTTTGGAGACCACAAAGAGGTTTGAGTAAAAACCCATAAGTCTGTCCCGAATTGGAACAGGTTCCAGAACATCCTTGTCCAGAAGGGCCTAGATAGCACCACTGAACAGATGGTGTTTCTCTGCGCCCTGAGGGGAAAAAACTGAAAGGGAGGAATAGAGGCAAAAGGGATCCTGTACCCTTCCGTCCCACCTGTAAAGCCCACGGGTCCGCCACTGAATTCTCCCAGACACTGGTAGTGATGCAGGCCACCCACAGCCAAGTGGGGACCTGGGTTTGGCGAGTCAAGCCAAAGAAGGCTTGGAAGCCTTAGGCTTGGAGTAGACCTTGGGCTTCCATTGCTGTTTGGGCTTGGAGGAGAAACGCAGAGCTGAGGGAACCGCCTGGTTTGCCGTACGTGTCTCAGTCTGGAAGGAACGGAAAAGCCGATTACGTTTGAGAGGCGTCTTCTTCCTGGGGACCATAGGCAGAAGAGTACTCATGCCCCCTGTGGCCTCACTAATCAGATCCTTAAGATCTGGCCCAAACAAAGAGGTGCCTTGAAAAGGCAATGAGAGCAAAGCTTTCTTGGAAGCAGTGTCAACAGACCAGATCTAGAGCCAAAGAGCTCGTCTGGGAACCACAGACATGGTGGAAACCATTGCCACCAAAAGGATGGCATCAAATAAGGCAGCAGAAACATAGTGCTGTGCCTCAGAAATGTTGGCAAGAAGGCGCAACATATCCAAAGTAGGAGCACCCTGACGGACAGCCAGGGTAAGCTGTTCAGTCCAGACTGCAACGGCCCGGTTCAACCATGCCGCAGCGAACGCTGGATGCAAGGCAGTAACAGCAGTGGCAAAAATGGACTTGGCAGAGACCACAAGATTCTTGTCAGTCCAGTCTTTCAAAGAGGATGCATCAGCAACTGGCAAGGCAGTGGACTTGGATAGCCTGGAGACAGGAGCATTCACTTTGGGGGGGATGAACCTACTGAGCAAGCGCCGCCTCAGAGAAGGGGTAAAGCTTGGCAAATTTCTTGGAAACAGGTTTCCTGTTCGGAGATTTCCACTCATCAGACACAAGGCAGTCAAGAGTGGGGTTAGGTGGAAAACAAGTATAGGGCCTTTTAGGCTCCCGAAATACATCAGAGGGATCCGAAGAAACCTCCGGAACTAAGGGAATGTTTAGGGTAGTTAAGACAGCTCTGATCAAGCCCTCAGCCGAGGGATCAGCCTCAAAGGGGTCCCCAAATAAACTCAGAGGAGCTCACAGCAGAACATTCCTCAACATCCAAATCCACCAACAGTTCCTCCTCAGAGGAATCAGATACGTCAGTTACTCCATGCGGTTTTGTCAGGGAAGATCTGATGGAAGGGGTCAGCAGGAGTGGAAGACCCCCTGTAACTGGGATGAAAAGAGTTGCAATGTAGACCAGAGGTCTCTAGTAGCAGCCTTCAACTCTTGCACCCAAAGTGCCTCTAATGCATGGCTGGAGGAGAGACTCAGAACATGCTGGGCATAAATGACCTGAGAATTCTCTAGGTAACCCTGAATGATATGAGGAGCAATGCGCAACAGGGGACACAGAGACCCCAGTTTCCTTAGTCTTAGGCCTGGCCTCAAGCTCTAACGGATTAGACATTCTCACAGTGTCAAAACATATAAAGTATAAGGAATCACCCAAATACAGTGTATAAGATTAAAATTTCACCCCAGAAATCGCTAAAATGCACTCATCTGGCATGAGAAGGGTTAATCTGCAGAGGAGAGAAGGAGAGTCCAAGCCCTGTGTAGGATACTCGTTCAGGAAAAGGCACAAAAAAAGGCTGCCACGGCGGGATACAATCAGAAAAGAGCACGTGAAGCAAGCACTCATGGGGAATGTAGTTTTCCCAGAAAAAGTACCCCAAAAACGCCCAAAGCCCCCCAACACACATAAAACGATAACCGATGACAGACCAAGGGCAGACAATTAAAATGAGCCATCTCTGAAGTCGCTACTTTGAGCAGTTGCAGAGATATGTCTCTAACTGTACAGTCCCATAGAAGTGAATGGCGCAATGGCGTCTATGCTGTAAAAGAGCGCGAACACAAATTTTGCAAAGTTGAAACTGTGAATTAAAATTACATGAATCATCACTAGAACATGTTAAAAGACTCAAAAAAAAAAAAAACCACTGAACCCAGTAGGGAAAGTGCCAATAAACCCCTAAAAGATGCAAAACCAGCAGCCACAGGGTTAAGTTACCACAGAAACTAGATCTAAAACACCCAACAGACATACAGATAAGCCCAATAAGTGCAGGAGTGTGCAATAGGAACTCCAAAGGAAAACCCCTGTGTGGAGGGGCACTGTGGGACATGTGGACTGCAGATCTTCTGTCTCCAGCTTACCATGTATTAAGAAGAAGCCTCAGTGGGCAGAACTTGAACCCAAGATTTTCCCCCCAGGGCTTAAGGTCCACAAAAAGCACCTGGATACTGAGCTAGCCACATCTAAAGGCATTGTCAGTTATGGTAATCCACCTAATGGTGGTATTCCATATCTAACAGAAAAATTAAAAATTAGCTAAAACTATAGCAGAACTGTTCTCTTGCCTGAGTCTTCACCAAGGAACAAATCTTACTGGAGCTGATTGGCTAGCTGCAGCCAAGGAGTGAACGTAGTCTTCACCCCCTGCATTCACTTCTAGAATTGCTCCTGCCTAGTTAAAGGGGCGGATCACCTAGCCCAAAGTTACCAGTAACCTGTATTTGACGACAGAGAAAGATAGATCTGGACAGAACAAAAACCAGTCATAAAACGGACAAATTGTTTGTTCATTTCACTGGCAGATTTAAAGGAACTGCAGCACTTAAATATTCCATTGGCAGGTGGATTAGAGACTGTCTCAAATTGGCCTATGAATCAGCTAAACAAGATCCACCTTTGGGAATTAAAGCACATTCCATGAGAGCCAACTTGACCTCCTGGGAACAAGGCTGTAGCCAAGTCTGTTTCCACATTTATAAAACATTATAAACAGGATCTCCTGGCATTGGCTGATGCGTGATTTGGCAGGAAGCAGCCATTCCTGAATAGGGTGGTGTTCAGTTCCCTTCCCATGTTCTGGGCAATAGTTTAGCAAGTCCCACAGTATATTGCCAAGGACTGGACACAGAAGAAAAGGTAAAATGTACTCACGGATATTGTGTTTTCCTCTGTGCCCTTCCATGGCACCCCTCCCTTATGGTGTAGGGTAAGGTATCATTCCTACCTTTCTAATCTTCCTCCTATATTAAATACATGTTTGAACCCTGAACCAGGGGTATATGGTGTTTATCTGCTTTTTACTAACCTGTTTTCTTTAACAGCTTGGACAGTATGTATATCTGGTTTACTTTTGAAATGTCGCACGCGTAAGAGCGTGTGACATGAAGACAGTATAACCTGGTCGCCGGCTTCAAAACAGCCACGTCATAATCTCTCCCAAATTAAAATGGCGAGATTCTTATGGAGCAGCATAAAACTTTGCCTCTATACGCTCAGATCGCTACAGTCTATTGCATTCTTAACCCCTTGGATACCCACATCTTGTTATTCAGTTACTATTATCAGATACTATTCAGTTACTATAATCGGATACTATTCAGTTACTATAATCGGATACGTTGTGGTTTAAAACGCATTACATCGTCTTGTAAGTTTGTACTCTAAACCTACGCAGTGTGATAAATAATCTCACTGTGGTTGGAGGCACAGCTTAACCCTTTGAGAGCCAGAGGGGTACAGAATGAATTGGCTACGACCACAGTCGTAATGAGTTTTAAACCACAACATAGCTGATTAAGTAACTGAGTAGTATCCAATTATAGTAACTGAATAACAAGATGTGGGTAGCCAAGGTGTTAAGAATGCAGTAGGCATCCAAAACTATAGAATTGAGTATATGGAGGAGACGTTTTACTCTGCGCCATAAGAATCTTGCCCATTTGAATTGGGCGATATTCTGACGTGACGCTTTTGAGGCCGGCAACAAGGTTATACAGTCTTCATGTTACACACTCTTATGTGTGTGACATTTCACAAGGATACCGTATATCTGAGGGGAGGAACAGATGTTTAAATATGCATTTTAATTTGGTTCTACCAGCTGGGAGGTGGCGCTAATACCTACAGTACACTGTTGTTGAAGGACACAGAGTTAATTTCACTTTTTTTTCCCCATGTTTATGACATATTATTTATTAACCCATGAAAAGTACCAATACAAAAAAAAAAAAGCCCAAATCGTGCTAGGGAGAAGAAAAAAAAAAAAGAAGAATTCATATCGGTAACTGTATTCTGCAATTTACATCTATTATCCTTATATGCCAGTGAAGTAATACATGCTGAATAAATACTCTATAACAATGTATGGATGTCGATAGAAACTAACAGGTGGAGATGGGTATTTAATAATGAAATACCAGTGAGATACCAGAGGATACAAAGTTTCAATTTGAAATCCAATACGAAAGAGCCTATAAGTCATGAGAAGTGTATTTGACTCATTTGGTGCTTGATATATATACCGTTATTGGAACAGTGTTGATATATTATTGGGCCAACACAGAGTGTCTTTGTCGTTTTAATCTTTTAAGATCGATCATTACATTGTAGCTCTGCATTAGGGAAATAGTTGGTTTGTTTTCCACCAGAGCAATCGGAGGAGTGCATTGTGTGAC
Source organism: Rhinophrynus dorsalis (assembly GCA_037306005.1). Classification (NCBI taxonomy): domain Eukaryota; kingdom Metazoa; phylum Chordata; class Amphibia; order Anura; family Rhinophrynidae; genus Rhinophrynus; species Rhinophrynus dorsalis. Next base: position 118,923,408 of record CM074724.1, read on the forward strand.
GTGTTTCCGGGGCTGTTCTGACATATTTGGGAGTATTACGTGGGGGACATTGGTAATGCCATTACTGCTTGTTCTCGAAGTCAATGACTCCTGGATTGTCCTGAAGTGGTCTGGGAGCACCATATTGAAACATCGCGTTTGGGCACTAACCTCTGTGATATCCCGGTGGAGGATTAACCATTTAGATACTTGATATATATATGGTGTAGTCCATGGTTTTTATTTATTTTTTTTATATTTTTAATGGTTTGTTGTATGTTGGGGAGTATATAGTGAAGTCAGTTTCTTCTTGAAACCATCCCTTTTATAATGACTGGGGACAAGGAATTTACAGTTGATGTCCTATAAGATTTTTGCTTGGGAAAGAGGTGTATCATCCTGTCTGGATCAGTAGATAGAGTGACATAAGTTAACTAATTACCATCATTTTCACATTATACTGCTATTTACATAGATTGTAAGAGTTTTTTAAAGCTAGATTGTTAGGACAGATGCCCATGGAGGCATGAGTTGTTAGATATTTATTCTAATAAATCGGATTTTTTCACTCAGTGTCTTTTGGTAATATAAGCTTCTTCCAGTCCAGAGAAATCATCACATATGTTCAACTTCTAGCGCCGGTTTATGTGAATAATTATATATATTATAGGAAAGTGTGAAGCACGGTTTCCAAAATCTTAGGAAGCTGAAGAGACTTTGTCTTGACCTTGCATATTAGCGCTACTCTTGTTTTTGTTCATTTATATATAATTTGCTCAGATTTGTAGAAAGTTATGAAAAGTAAACCTTGTGCAATAGAGAGCAAAAGTATGAAGATGTTCTTAGTAACACAATGGCCAGCAACCTGTGGCACAGAAAAGGTTAACAGGAACTGCTTCACCTCTGTAGCTATACAGTGTGTGCATTTTTCTAACCCCATGAATGCTAGACATTGCCAAAGTGCTACAAAGGAAGAAAATTTAGTGGACTCTAAGCGACAAAGGGGTTAACCAAACTATTAATTAAAAGCACATAAGTTCAGAATGCTGTTTTTTTAAAAACATTATTACTCTTTTAAAGAGTGGCAAACACTAAACATTATTAAAGGGATAGTAATAGCTAGTTTAAACTTTATTATTATAGGCATTAAAAAAAATAGAACTATGTTGGAATATATTGGAACAGTCTACAAAGTGTGCCTGGTTTGCAAGCACACATTGTAGACTGTTCCAATGAAGTAGTTCTTTGTAAAGATCGTGATCTCGGCTCTACTGAAGAGCTGCCGGACGGTCTGTGGACCAGAATTCAAGTCTGTCAGCTAGATGCGGACTTGACTTAAACAGACAGGAAGAGGGAAATTTAGTTTAGAATATCTTTCAAACCATAAGGGTTTGAGAGATAAGACTTACATAATTCTTAAAATTTTTTAATGCCCATAGTAATAAAGTTTAAACTAGGGATTACTATCCCTTTAAAAAAAGTTATTGTAAAGCTTGTATTGCTGGGTAAAACAAGGACACATACTCCATTTCCTCACTTCTTCCATAATACAATGATCTAATGACAACCCAAAACACTGCCCCCTTGTCCTCTCTTTGGTGCAAGTGGTATCAGGGGAAGGAAATCTGGTGTAAGTAGATTAATTAAGCAGGAGAACGGATTCAAAATAGATTTCTATGCTTAATTTTATGCAGGATCCATTGTATACGATCATCCCAGTGTCACTTTGTGTCCAGACAGGTGTATTTTATGGGAAAGGTGAGGCTCAGGTTACAGTTTATTACAGAATGTTTTAAAAGCTCCATAACATCATGATTTTTTTGAACCGTAGCATCCTCTGAAAGAAACATCTCCCAACATGGGAAGTACCCGTATTTTACTTACCAGTAAAAAAGCTGTACAATGTATATTTTCATAATGAAAACTAGTGTTCCTCTAACTTTAAATGATAGAGTCTGTGCTAGATTCTAATATATACCTTAGTTAGAGCAGCTGTATGATCTTCTCCACAACAGATATGTACAATTTTCTGAGAGCGAAGGGACTTGAGAAGAGTTGGCACAAACCTGTCTGTCAGAGAAATGAGAGGAGAGAATTTCTGAGTTCCAAAGGGTGGATTCTGTAAGCTAATACATACAAACATTGCTAGTATTCTATTTGAATGGCTGCTAACACAAAGTGACTGTGCATGAGAATTTGGTAAACTGCAGGGTGTTTTTTCAGATCAAGAACCTTTTCCTTTGCCATTGTGTGAAATTTTCTTTCAGCAGCTGTGCTTCACATACTGTAAATCAATTCGGTAAGGGCTGTGTTATAGGAGCAATTGACAAGATTATCGGGTGCTCAAGGGCTATTGCGCTGCTTCTTCTTCTTTTTTTTGCATTAGGGCTGTGTTATAGCTCTTGTATAGAACTAACCAGGAAGATAAGTCTACCTTAACATGCTTGCAAGTGTTAAAGGGATAGTAATGTTTCATAATAAAAGCAGCTCTAATTAATCATCATAGAATTTGGACTTTGGAGAGTGTTATTTTAATTCTGTCAGAGTTGTAGTTCAAGAGTAATTCAATGACAAAGTTTCCCCCTCCCACCCCTTTTACTGATGTAACTCTGCTCAGCCAGATCAGAAGGGAGGTGCCCAGGTAGATTGCAGAGAGGGACAATCTTCAATTAAGATAAGGGAAAAACCTGAAAAACTTGTCAAGGGGGGCACGGCTTTCATTGTTCTCATAGGAAGAAGATTGTCCCCTGCTGTTATCTGTCTGGTCTATGGACTGGATTCCACATCTGAGAAGAGATGGCTTACACTGGGTAAAAGGGGCGGGAGGGGAAACTTTGCTTGTGACTATCTCTCAAATCATAAAGGTTTGAGAGATAAGACTTATATTGTTCTTCATTATTCATTATAATTGTTCATTATTACTATCCCTTTAAAGACTTTTTTAACTTCCTGGAAACTAACAGAGTAATCAACACATTCAGCTGTAAAGTAATAAAGGCAATTTTAAAACATCTTGCATAAAAATCCCATGTTACTACCTATACACCATTTAAACTTTTTAAAATCCAGCACTGTTAGAGAAACACCCTGTCACCCTTCTACTTGTCTCTGCACACAAGCCCAGTGTAACTAACACATTGATTACCAAGGAGGTGTGCAATTTTCTTTCATACATCTGACACAAACTGTTAAATAAGCATTTTCAAAATTTTGACACAAATGTGCACACACATAGAACTCGAAGGCTTTAACACTTGATGTATCGAACTTGTAATTATAAAACATAAATAGGACAAACATTATAATATCACCGAGATCTCATATATAACATTCTTTTATTGTAGCCGGTTTGGTGGCAAGTGGTATAAATGAGTGATTGCATTGATTGCTCTCTCATTAAGACACAAATATATCAGTTGACAGGGACATCACTAATGTTAAATCCCATTAAAAGAGAAATACAGTTTCAAGGTAATAAAATAATTGCAGCTGTTACTTAAAAATAATTACGTCTTTCTTACCAGTTTCATCATTAAGACCAAGCTGACCAAATTTGTTACGTCCCCATCCAAAAATGGCCCCTGAAAGTGTTAGCACAAAACTGTGGGCTCCTCCAGCGGCGATTTGGGCAAAGGGAATGCCCGTGAGAGATTTTATATGTTTTGGAGTGGTCTCTTTCTTCACTTCGAAGCCCAATCCAAGCTGGCCATGTCGGTTTTGTCCCCATGTGTAAACCTCACTTTCTGATGAATTAAATGAAGACAATTGCGCTGTTTTAGCAAACATGCATCTGCTCCTCATCATTCACATTGGAAAGTAAAACTAAAATGGTTAGATTAAAACATCAGAGTGCTAGGGGGCTGTGCAGCAACAAGAGTTAATGGGAAATCATATCTAAAATACCACTGTCATTTCTCATGTGCATTCCGATGCTGCTTTAACCCTCTGAGTGCCAGAGGGGTATGCAATGCATTGCAATGCGTTGCGTATCCCTCCAGCACGCAAAGGGTTAATAATAAACAAGATAAGGCAAAGGGTATCAATTCAAAGAAGCATTATTTGAGTGCTTACAACTATGATGATGATAAGTTTTCCTAAATCAGTGGCTTTCAAGTTAAGAGAAATTTGGGCTCCAACAGAACCTAATATATGAAAGGTCCCATTGTACACATTTAAAGGGATAGTAATACCTAAAATGTAAAAAAAAATATGTTGTAGGGTTTATCCCCCTGAGTAAAACAAGAGTACTCCCACTGCTGAAAGGGGTTTCATTCAAAAGTTATTAATTTTCAAAGTTGAATTTTTTAGGTGCAATATCACAGTGGCCTGAAATTGTACAGTGGCGCTGTTGCTACACCATCCTATGGAGATTTATGGTCCTGAGACCAGAGCTGTCCATAGGATCGTGTAGCAACAGCGCCACTGTACAATTTCAGGCCACTGTGATATTGCACCTAAAAAATTCAGCTTTGAAAATTAATAACTTTTGAATGAAACACCTTTCAGCAGTGGGAGTACTCTTGGTTTACTCAGGGGGATAAACCCTACAACATATTTTTTTTTACATTTTAGGTATTACTGTCCCTTTAAGCAGTGAATGACTGAGGAACAAAGCTCACATGTTAGTGCTTGGGTTTTATGAAAAAAACAAAAGATGAGCAATTCAGATGTGTTTAATCCGCACAACAGAGGACAAATAAAATCACCTAGTTCCTCAGTGCGTTGGAAGCCTCTCTAGCATTCAAGGGGTTAAATGATTTTTTTGCATAAGGCCTCACGCGTGATTCTGGACATGTGGAAGATTTAAACATTTCAAAAACTGTCATTTTGTATTCTTTAAACCTTTGGGTGACAACCTTAGAAATGTCTGTGACTGGCAAAATAGGCCATGCACTTCCAGAGCAAATAGAAACTTCAAACTGGCCATTCTTGTAGGGAAGTTCTCTCTCTACACAGCAGGGCCAGGTTTTAAATAATAGTTAAAATTCACATACTCGTACTGGCCTCCACAGAGAAAAATATTCCCCAAATCCTGGCACTCAAAGGGTTGATATGGGGGGTGTAGGAGTCAGTCCTCAAAGACTTCCCAGAGACTATAGGTTAAGAATTTTCCTGTGTGAGCTCAAATGGATCAATTAAAATAAATGAGCCACTGATAATATACTTGCGCTTAAAGTGATGGTAACTTTTTATTTGTACTTATTTTGACATATTCTGCAAGTGCACAGTATGTAAAGACAAACTGCCTATACTTTATATTATTGCTATTTTTTCACCTTCCCCTGGACTGGATCTGTTTCAAGAAAGCATTCCGATTGAAGACTGTGTATGTAAGCAGGGGTAGGGATGCAGTGTAATAGTGCTCTGTGTGCTGGATGCAGTCCTTTACACACTGTATCAATTGTTTTTTTTTACATTGTATTACTATCTCTGGTGGACAGCTCCTTGGAAGCAGCTATCAAGGTCACACTCTTTCAGAGACATAAAATTGTAAACAAAAAAACAGTTGAAGATGAAAGATAAAAAATAACAAACAGTATAAACAATCTGAATTTATATAGTCTGTAAATTCTTAATATGTAAAGTCAAAATAAAAAGGTTACTATAGCATACCTCTGAAACAGGGCTATCATTTAATCCTGGCATGTTGGTAGCCCTTGAGGAGTGAATTTGTATGGCCCTACTTTAACCCTTTCAGTGCCAGAGGGGTATGCAACGCATTGCTTTGCAATGCATTGCGTAACTCTATGTTACTGAAAGGGTTAAGGGGACAGTAATGTCCAATACAAAATGTTTCTGGTTTTGTGGATTAAAAAAAAAAAATAAATGATGTGACACAAATCCCATCTCTCACACCTTTATGGTTTGAGAGATATTCGCATCTAAAGTTCCCTCCTCCCTCCCCTTCTCCTGAAATCAGTGCTCTGCTGACAGCAGGAGATTCCGGTCCTGGGACCAGCCAGCGGCTCTTCAGCAGAGCTGAAATAGCCATCTTTAAAAGGAATTGCTTCAAAAGACTGGTCTACAAAGTGTGCTTGGTTTGCAGGCACACTCTGTAGACCATTTCAACGAAGTAATTATTTTCCAATATAGCTATTGAGGCTCTGCTGAAGAGCCGCCTCATGTCGGCGAAACGGATCTCCTTCTGTCAGCTTTACAGCTGACATCAGGGAGGGGGGAACTTTAGATGCGATATCTCTCAAACTATAAAGGCTTGAGAGATGGGATTTATGCCACATAATTTTTTTTTTTTAAACCTACAACACAAGAAAAAATGTTTAACGGACATTACTTTCCCTTTAACCTCTCTCTCGTAATATGCCTAATACTTTAGTCTTAAATATTCGGTAACAGTCATTCAAAAATATTTGATAGTGATTTTTTCGAAAGTGACAGTCAACCTCCTCCTCCTTAGATGCCCTACTACCACTTTAAAAACTATAGTAACCTTTTATTTTGACAGTGCATTATAAATGAAGTCAAACTGCCTATACTTTTTTTTTTATTATTTTTCCCCCTCTATTATTTTACACTTTTATATTTCTGATAGTGTGCTCCCTGAATGCGCATTTCCAAACTGCTTTGTCCAGAACTGTGACATCATTACTTCTCTAGTAGAAAAGCCTGCCTCCAGCTTATAGAATACACAGCAATCAGTACTGCAGAAATAGTTACATTGTATCACTATCCCTGGTTTTACAGTCCTTTACAGAAAGCTCTCTGGAAACAAGAGATTTCAGGAGCTCACTGTCAGCGACAGGATTTCTGAAAAATAGGTAAAGCTGGGAAAAAAGTATAGGCAATTTCACTATATGTATTATGCACTTGCAAATATGTTAAGTGAAAATAGGAAGTTGACTTGTACCTTAATCCTTTGTCTGCACTGCATTTATGCACACATCACTCTATTTACTGTAGCAAACATCTGCTGTACAATAAAGTCTGAAAAATATCAAGAGTGAAAAAGCTCACCTCTGGATAGTGCAAGTGAATGATGATGACCACAGGCAACCTGCACAATCTGTATGTCGGACAAACTCTTTATATTTCTGTTGAATACAAATGTATGTTTTAGTTCACATGGGTAGTATCTAAATAATGGAGTTAAACTTTTAAAGAAATGAAAGCCATGAATGACAATTCAGAACAATTAAATTTGGACCTCTCAGTTTGAATTCAAGCTTGTATATTTGAAAAAGTCATTCAAAACTGCATTGTGTTCTGTTAGCCAAAAGAAGAGCAGATGAAACCGTTTAGGAGATACGGATACTTTTATTTCTGTATGGTGAGCTCTGAGTGAGGCATCATATGCTAATGTATGCTACTTATACTCTCATTTGTTGGTCTTTTTGCCAACAGGACAAATAGGCAGATTTGAATGTTTTCAAACATGGAAACTTTATTTGAAGGTGCCATGTTCTTTTAACTCCTTAAAGGAGCAGTAAACCTTTATTTATGAAAACGCATATTTTATAGAGCTTTTCCTGCTGAGTAAAACACGGTCACGCCCATCGCTGTCAGATGTTTTATTCAAAATTTATAGTCCGTTCAAATAATCAGGAAGTGAATTTACTGTATTTACTTCCTGATTGTTGTAACTGACAGGAAGTGACAGGCAGTTTCTATCACATTCTATGGAGAACTGTATGTCTCTGACTTTTCTGACTTTCCTTTCCATTAGAATCTAACAGGAAAACTAATTAGAATTTGACCAATAAAGGGCACAGTTAATGTAAAAAACAAGGGTTTAAACTGTAATAACTCTGGAAATATAAATCTCTCAGCAGTGGGAGTACCCTTATTTTACTCAATAGGAAAATCTCTACAATATATATTTTTTCATAAAAAAAAGTTTACTGCTCCTTTAAGGACCAGCTGCGCAGCCAGCACTGAAGGACCATGTGGCATTTTTTTTTTTTTTTTAAACGTATTCAGATGTCCCCAAACGGTATGCAGCCGTGGAGGGACCCCAGAGTTCCATGACGTACATATATGTCATATGTCGTTAACGCACATTTTCCCCATGACGTATATGCGGGCCCTTTGTCCTTAACGGTTAAAAAGATGAAAGCCATTATATCATTTGCTTATTATGTATATCTCCAGGTTTCTAAATGTTAACACAATTTTGTAAACAATAAACTATAACAGGCTTAACAGCTCAGTTACCAATAGCCACATTTTTAATTCTGACGGTGACTTGAAAGATTGAATCTCTTCTGCATCAAAGCATACCAATGGCAGTGAGATGTTTTAAGAGGCAGGTTCTTTTTTTATAAACACTTGTCATGAAAGAAAATGAGAAAACGTACCAATGCAGGGAGGTACTCAAAGGGCTGGGCAGATGGCACACAGGTACATATTGAAAATTCATAAATGTAGTAGCTCTAGTGTCTTTATAAAGGTATGAGAGAAGTAGTACCACCTCCTTTTGTAACTTGAAGAAAGTGACCAGACTTCATGTTAAAATAAGTTTGGTAAATTTGTTTTAGTTAATATTTAAATAGAAGCATAACTGTTTCATCAATTTCTCCCAATATAATTCAATAAAGCGGAGGTGTTTCCTCACCTTGTCCAAACTGTGGACCCACAACAGATTGTGGCCCTCCACTCTCACTACCTTCACTTCCATTTTGTAGTGCCCTCCTAAAGTTAATGATGTCAGGGCACACAAACAGTTTAAAATTATGTCTCAGAGGTCTTTTGCAGTCCTCCCTTCTACCTACACATTCAACTGGAGGGAGTAAGCGGATGGGGGTAGTGATAGCGATGGCCCCAGCCGTGGCGTAACAAATTAAAATAAAGATATGCATATATTGCAAGTGCTGTCAGTTTACATGTTAATTGCAAGCTCTGTGACACAATCTCTCTGTAAGGTGACAGAAGGAGATTTTGGAGTCTTTACTGAAAAATCCTTTTCTGTTTGTCCTTGTGAAACACAGAAACCTTTTGAGTCAAGTAACCTCCGCCAGGTGGAAGGGCACTTGCACAACGAGCACAGATGACCTCCAAGGTTGCTTTGTCAGCTGGGGGGATTATGGGAGAGCTTCTTGCCTTTCCAGGCCTGTTTGTGTTTTGGGTAGGAGTAGACACCCTGGGAGCATACCAATAATGGCGGGAGTAACGAAAAACATATGCCTTCTGTGGTAAGAAGGAATGCTTGGTAGTAACTTGAAGCAGTAAGGAACACTTACCCCCCCTAGTAGCATGGCTAATAACCTCCAATTCTAGGCCAAATTACTTCTGCCCATGAATAAGTGGGGACACCAAGATCTTTTGACAAGAGTGGTAGGAGGATCAGATCTTCAGCCAGACAGTACAACATAAACCAACAGGCAATGCAGAGTCCTTCCCAGTAAATCTGGCAGAATCAAAAGCACCATCAGTAAGATAATAATATCAAAATTATTTTATCACGGAGATTATCTTTCTTTTCAAGTAGGTTTTGGGATATAGATGTTATTATTACCCAATTTAATGGTACACATTAAATGAAAGGGTAAGTTGGTCCTGCCGCGACAGGAACCTGTGACTGTGACAGCTGGTGCATTAATCAGCAGAGCTCTCTCTCCAGCATTAGCCTCAAGGATGTTACAAATGGCCAGATCAACATCCTTTTTATGTGTCCACATGATCACCTTCAAAAAACAGATCCCTCCACACATCAATGGCCCTAGTTTCAAGCAACTGCAAAGGTGGGATGTAAAGTGATAACAGAAGCCACAAAAAATCTTTAGGAGGGAATTCACACATTTATCTGAAATGTCCTTAAGCATCTCTGCATATGCAAGTGGCAAGGCTGTAAGCTTAGAATGGTGAGAAATAGGAGGGGCCACTGCTGGGAGGATAGTCCACTGTGCTAAAGCATCAGAGAATAAATATATCAGGGAAGGGATAGTCTTATCAGATAAGAGGGAAAATGGCAGCCTCCCTTTTTGCAACTCTTAATACATCAGGGGATGAAGAACTGGAGTCTGAGGCGTCAGAGACCTTCAGGGTCTATAGAACAGCTTAGAAATGATCCTAAGCAGGAGAGCCAGGGTTTTCCTCACACGAATCACACGGGGTAAAAGATGAATCCAAATCATCTTCATCAGAATCCCCTTCCTCAACTAACTAATCACTTCCAGGAGAGAACATCCCACTACAAAATGACTAAATTGTCATTTGAGGGGACAGCACAATCCTGGGTCCGAGATGCAAGGATTTCCTAAATAGAGGAAGGAATATTACTCACAGAAAAGAAAAAAGCTTCAACCCATGCAGGCTCCTAGTCAGTAGAAGAGGGCCCAGGATGTTGCTCAAGGGCCACAGAACAAGAGGAACATTAAAGTGGGACCTTCACCCTTAATGTATATGCACCTATGAAATAATGCATGAGTTACCTTGCTTAACTAGTGAAGTCATTTTTTAAACAAACGCTTTGTTTAATAAACATCTTACTTACAAGTTTGGCAGTGTGAAGTCATCAGGAGACTGCCTGCGGTACAAGCTGAACTGTAGGCATATGCTGGCCATCCCCTCTAGCTATCATTGCCAACCCAGCTACAACACATCATGGTAAGATAGCTGCACCCGGAGCGAAGAGGCAGACGTAGACAAGCACTGGGGGGGGGGGGTTAGAGAGCTGCCAATCACGTTCTACAAAGAAGAGATGGCAGAGCTCTCCCCCACGGATGTTTCTGAGAAATGGAGGATGCTAAAAGAAGCTCAGAACATCTATTGCCAGTAACATAGCCCTTTTTTGGATTGAGACAGCACTATCAAAGCATTGGGGGTCGGTTAAAGATAGTTGACAGTTCCGCTTGTAAGTACCAGAAGAGTACTTAGGAAGAAGCAAATATTGTGACGAGCACCCATCGAGAATAAACAAGATAAAATGTCTAGTTCTTAGGCATGGTAGCCTCTCAATGGTGCTACAAGTCACGTTTTTCGCTCCCATGTGCCATTACAGAGAGGAAATTTCCATATACATATGAGACTGGTCCCGCCCTCAGACAGTCCAACTCTGAAATGTCAGGCAAATCCTATCTGCACAAAAGAATCATAAAAACCACAGACGTACGTTTCAACCTATATGGGCCTCGTCAGTGTGGTGCAGCTGATTCCCTCTAGGCACATGGAGAGCAAGGGCCCATGCCCGGGATCCCCTTCCACTTAGGGAGACTAAGAAACAAATATTGTGACGAGCACCGATCAAGAATGAACAAGATAAAGTGTCTAGTTCTTAGGCCTGGTAGCCTCTCAGTGGTGCTATAAGTCACGTTTTTCACTCCTGTGTGCCACTGAAGAGAGGAATTTCCATATTCATATCAGACTGGTCCCGCCCTCAGACAGTCCAACTCCGAAATGTCAGGCAAATCCTCTCTGCACGAGAGAATCAGCAAAACCACAGATGTAGTTTCAGCCTACGTGGGCCTCATTGGTGTGGTGCAGCTGATTCCCTCTAGGCACATGGAGAGCAAGGGCCCATGTGTGGAATCCCCTTCCACTTAGGGAGACTAAGAAACAAATATTGTGACGAGCACCGATCAAGAATGAACAAGATAAAGTGTCTAGTTCTTAGGCCTGGTAGCCTCTCAGTGGTGCTATAAGTCACGTTTTTCACTCCTGTGTGCCACTGAAGAGAGGAATTTCCATATTCATATCAGACTGGTCCCGCCCTCAGACAGTCCAACTCCGAAATGTCAGGCAAATCCTCTCTGCACGAGAGAATCAGCAAAACCACAGATGTAGTTTCAGCCTACGTGGGCCTCATTGGTGTGGTGCAGCTGATTCCCTCTAGGCACATGGAGAGCAAGGGCCCATGTGTGGAATCCCCTTCCACTTAGGGAGACTAAGAAACAAATATTGTGCGGAGAGGATTTGCCTGATGTTTTGGAGTTGGACTGTCTGACGGCGGGACCAGTGTAATATGAATATGGAAATTTCCTCTCTGCAATGTTGTATGGGAGTGAAAAACGTGACTTGTAGCACCACTGAGGGGCCACTATGCTTAAGGACAAGACACTTTATCTTGTTCATTCTCGATGGGTGCTCATCACAATATTTGTTTCTTAGTCTCCCTAAGTGGAAGGGGATCCCAGGCATGGGTCCTTGCTCTCCATGTGCCAAGATGGAACCAGCTGCACCACACTGACGAGGCCCACATAGGCCGAAACTGATGCTCCAGTAACTTTTAGTCTTTAGCCAGATATGCCTAAGTCTTTAGAATGTATGGGGTAACCCTCAAAGTGCCAGAGAGGTGCACAACCCATCGGTTGCAATGAGTTATGCAGCCTCCCGACACCCAAAGTCCCAAAATATGTTTCTTCTGTGGGATAATATGACAAATTCCTTGTCATGGTTCAGGCCACAGTTAAGAGTGTTCAACTTTGTTATCAATTTAAACTCCTTGATCTTTGTCTCTTTGTGCTCTAAAATTTCCCATAAGAAAAGTCAACTTGAGATCTTTAATGCTGTAATCAATTTTGTAAAAATGTTGACCCCCTGGAGTGCCTCTCTTTTGTTGTTCACACTGGACCAGTGAGAATTCATCCATTTCTTAGGGTTTGCCTTGTTTCACCTACATTTAGTCCTGTTTTGGGACATTTCACACATAATGAGGTAAACAACATTAGAGGAGTTGCGGTAGAATTTGCCGTTGATATTGTGGTTTTGGTGGGAATGTAGTATGGGCACCTTATCTGTGGTACATGTGTGTGCACAGGTTCCACATGTCTTTTGTAGACAAGGAAAAGCAGCATTTTCTTTTGCATTCTGAAGGGAGCTTTTCACCACCAGTTTTTTCAGGTTGGGGGTTGTTTATAGGAAAGGTGGTCTTGGGAATATTTTTTTAACCTGCTATCAGTATCTAGTATTGTTTGGAGCTCTTTTGAAATTTTGCACCCTGTGGTTATTCTAAGTACACTGGAGGCTCTCTGAATTTGGATATCCGTGTCCTTGTTATTATATCCATGACTGATAAAATCTCTCCTGAGATTTTTCAAGATGTTTTACTTGGTCAGAAATCTCAGAACATATGTGGTTATACCTTAGGGCCTGGCTGTAAACTGTACAGTTTTGTTTTGTCGGGGATGGAAACTGTCATTTCTGAGATAATTAGGGCCGTCTGCTTGTTTGTGGGACAGAGCAATGTCTAATTTGTGTTGTTAATACTGATTGTAGTATCCAGAAAATTAATGTGTGTGAATGGCTGAGTTTGAGGTTAATGGTGATATGGAAGGTACTGTAATTTTACTGAAATTACAAAAGTTCATGTCCACTGCTCCATAGAAGTTAAGAAAATTTAAAAGAAGGCTAACTAAGAGAATATTTGCCCTGAAGCACCTCCCTGAGATCACTTTTAAAACTGAACATGACTGGGGTTGAGGAAAAGTGGAGTTGGTACGGAGGGAGTCTCCATCTCCAGAGAGCCTTTCACTGTAAGTGCCCGCCCTCCTAGAAAGAGGATACTTTACTCCATGGTTCCTGTATTCCACACTGAATAAAAGATAGGTAAAACAAACAAACAAAAAAAAAGGTAAAAAACATGTCCATCCACCCTTGGGACATCTGTAGAGGCCATAGGGTGGTGGTAGAAATAAGGGCCAGAGTGCCAAATGTATCAATAAACCACAGATTGCAGATAGAGGCAGGCAGGCAGACAGACAAACAGATAGGACATACTTACAGGACCTGTGCATTCCTCTTCAGTCTTCAGGGTCAAAAGAAGGGATAGTGGCTATATAGAGCTCTGAAAGTCATCTCCAAGCAAACCCCAGGTCCTGCAAAAGTCTGCATCATGGTCCATATGTATCCTGGAGGAATATGAAATAGGTGCCCACCAAATGGAGCACTGAACTGCCCCATAGTTACAAAATTAAAAAGTAACCTAAAAGAAGCTTCCCCACAACTGTTTCCTACCATGATACTTTTTAAACGGAGCATGACAGGTGAGGTTAAAGTGGGGTAGAGAGGAAGTTGCAGCCTCCAAAGAACTCTTTATGCAAATGACCTGACTCCTGGAGCAAGGTTCTTTATCACCATGGTTCCTGTGTTCCACATTAGACAGAAGAGAGAATGTTTTGAGCTGAATCCCATACAAAAAGCAGCACACTAACGTTCTACTGTAAACACCAGCCACTGCTTGTTGCTGCCAAAACAACGTAGCCATTAAAAAAGCAGCACTCGCAGGATGTTACAGGAGGCTTCATGGGTCTCAAAATTTTGCTGTGACTGGAAAGAAGTTGCACAAAGAAGAAAGTAAGGTTCTCAATGCCAAACAAGTAACCAGTTGAAGCTCTAAGCCATAGATAAGCTCAGTATTTATTAATGTCCAGAAAAAAAAAGCAAAAAAGGACAAGAGACATTCAGGCCTGTCTCTTTTCCTTTTTTTGTCTCTGATGATTCTATGGGCATGAATAAACACAGAGTTTTATTTAAGGCTTCCTCTGTTTACTTGGCATTGAGGACCTTGCTTACTTCTTTATCCTAAAATCACAAGCAAACAAGTTGATGTGTGTAAGCAATGAAAAATGTTTGCTACTCAAAAGACTTGGAAAGGTTTTGATATGTAAGAAATAACTGCAATGCATTACCTCGGTACTCTGATATATTCCTCTACTCCAGGAAGACCTATCTGTCCTTCTGTAGCAAGACCCCAAGAAAACACTTGACCTTTGTCATTTAAGGCCAAAGTATGAGCTTCCCCACATGAGACTGCAACAATGTTCTGAGCATCCAGGGCTCCAATCTGCTCTATAAAAATAAAAATATAATTCCTCAGCATTAATGGACTAGATTAAACTAAAGTGCATATATAAAGAGAATGAAATAACATTTTAACACACAGGAATACGTGGAACTTAGTTTAAAGGGATAGTAATACTTTAATATTACTAATCCCCGTAGTGTAGCTCTTTAAAAAATAATTCAACTGCTCCCAGGTTCATCTTTCCAACCTTTATGGTTTGAGAGACAACAGAACGCAAAGTTCCCCCTCCCTCCCCCTTCCCTGAAGTCAGCTTTGTACTGACTGCAGGGATATCCGGTTTTATTTTTCATCAGACGGCTCTGTAGCAGAGCCGCGATTGAGTTAGTAAAAATAGGATTTTAGTCTTACCTGTTAAATCCTTTTCACTTAGTCCATATAGGTTACTGGTAACTCTGGGACGCGATCCACCCCTTTAAGTAGGCAGGAACATTTCTCCAAATGTATGCAGGGGCGGAGCTTCCCCTCCCTCCTCAGCTGCTTCCCAGTCAGCTAACACCAGAATGATTTGAAACCCTACTAACTGACCAGAAATAGGAGAGAAGAAGACTCCTGTGAGCATGCCCCGAAGGACTCCCACAAAGTGCCACAGGAGAGCCAAGCATGGTCTCTTGACAGGGTGGGAGACCTGTAACCTGTATGGACTAAGTGAAAAGGATTTAACAGGTAAGACTAAAATCCTATTTTCACTGTCGTCCAATACAGGTTACTGGTAACTCTGGGATGTCCCACCATGGAGTTTCCCTGAGGTGGGAAGGAGGCAAGGACCAGGGGCAAGGCCCCCAAAGTCACCAGGACCTCCATGAACCTACCGGACAGAGATCCCAACAAAACAGAAGTGTAAACGGACACCAACTAGGGGTAAAAACAGACCCCAGGAACTGTCACACAGCACAATGAACTAGAGCCAACAGGGCTCAACAGTAAGGAAGCACTAAGAACCCCAGAAGAAGAAGATCCTAAACAGGCAGAACTGCCTCCAGGACCTTCCTCCCAAAGCTGGCATCAGCCGAGGCCAGCACATCCACATGGTAGTGCTTCGAGAAGGTGTGCACAGAGGACAAAGTGGCCGCCCGGCACAGCTGATCAGCAGGCGCTTGATTTTTGTAGGCCCAAGAGGCCCGAATGGGCCATGACCCGAAAGGGAACATGCTTATTCCTCAATTTGTACGCCTTACGAATAGTAGACTTAATCCAAGATGCAATAGTCACTTTGGATGCCAGTCTCTCAGCCCTAGGACCCGCCGGAATGACAAACAGAGCGTCAGACTTCCTGATAGACTCTGTGCGATGCACACAGAACTTGAGACAACGCACAACATCCAACAAATGGAGATCCCTCTCTTTATCGGAAGAGGGGTTAGGGCAGAAAGAGGGCACCACAATCTCCTGATTAATGTGGAACTCAGAAACCACTTTAGGTAAGAACTCCTTAGAAGTGCGAAGCACCGCCTTGTCCTCGGGAAACACCAAATAGGGTGGTTTACAGGAGAGAGCTTGTAACTCCGCCCCCCGGCGGACTGACACAATAGCCAAAAGAAAGGCCATATTCCACGACAACAGACGTAAAGGAATAGTAGCCAAGGACTCAAAGAGAGGACGCTGGAGAACCCCCAAAACCAGATTAAGGTCCCACTGAGGAGCCCGACTCCGAAAGGCAGGACGCACATGTGCTCCTGGAAAAAGACAGAAAGTGCCGAAGTCTGAACCTTAAGAGAACTCAAACTGAGTCCCTTATCCACACCGTCCTGCAAAAAGGCCAGGACAGTAGGAAGATGAAAATCATGAGAGGGGTCCCTGTCAGCACACCAAGACAGAAAGGTCGACCAGACCCGGTGATAGATCTTGGACGAAACAGGCTTACGAGCCCGAAGCATAGTAGACACCACAGCAGAAGAAAACCCCTTCTTCAAAATTGAGGATTCAACCTCCAGGCCGTCAAATGGAGATGATGAACATCCTCCTTCCACAGATAACCTTGTATCAGAAGATCTGGACGAGAGGGAAGCGGAAAGGGCTCTACCACCGACAGAGCCAGAAGGTCCGGATACCAGGACTGACGAGGCCAATTCGGAGCAATGAGGATGACCGGACAACGCTCCACCTTCAGCTTCTGGATCACCCTGATCAACATTGGAAAGGGGGGAAAGATGTAGGCCAGGGAAAACGCCCAAGGAATCGACAAGGCGTCAACCGCCAGAGCAAGCGAGTCTCTCCACCTGGAGCAGAACATTGGAACCTTCCTGTTGTGCCTGGTTGCCATCAGATCCACCAGAGGTACGCCCCACATCTGTCAGTAGCTGAAACACCTCCGGATGGAGTTCACACTCTCCGCTGTCGACTGTGTGACGACTGAGAAAATCTGCCATGTCGTTGTCTACGCCTGGAATGTGCACCGCAGAAATGGCAGGAACGTGAACCTCCGCCCAGGACAGGATGGCCTTGACCTCTGACCATGCGGCGAGACTTCTTGTCCCGCCCTGTCTGTTGATATAAGCCACGGCGGTGGCGTTGTCGGATTCCACTTTGACCGGACAGTCCTCCAGCTGAGATTTCCAATGGCGCAGAGCATGGAAAAATCGCCCGAAGTTCCAGAATGCTGATGGGGAGAAGGGACTCCTCCAGGGACCACTTCCCCTGAGCGCTGATGCGACCCAAGACAGCACCCCAGCCCGAGAGACTGGTGTCCGTCGTGACCTTGGTCCAGTAAGGGATCCAGAAGGGTCTCCCCTTCAGGAGATGGGAAAGATCCAACCACCATTCCAAGCTCAATTCGACATGAGGAGGTAGAGACACTGACAGCTTCAGATAATCCGGTCGATCCCTGCACGTCTGGATCTGAAGTTCCCTGGAGTGTGCCATCGCAAATGGCACCGCCTCTATCGTGGAGGTGAACTTCCCCACCAGAGAAGACAACTTCGGTACTGGAATCCACTCGAGTGCCAGAATCCTTGAAACTCGTTGGGCAATTTGATGAGCCACCTCCTCTGGCAGAAACACCATACCCTTCTGAGTGTCGAACAGCAGACCCAGGAAGATGAGACGCTGTGATGGAGCCAAGTCCGACTTGTCCAAATTCACTATCCAACCGTGACGAGTGAGGGTATGAATGCAGGTCTGAACCTGCTGATGAAGGAGTTCCGCAGACTCCACCTTCAATAGTAAGTCGTCCATGTACGGAGTCACTCTTATGCCATCCCGATGAAGGGCAGATATCAATGCTCCCAGAACTCGTTGGAAAACCTGGGGAGCAGTTGTCAGTCCAAACGGAAGAGCTGAAAACTGAAAATGACCCCTGGCGCAGGCAAACCTCAGATACTGCCTGCTCGCTGGATGAATAGGGATGTCCAGATACGCATCCGGAAGATCCAGAGAAGCAAGAAACTCCCCTGGAGACAAGGCAGCAATCACAGTGCGCAGAGATTCCTGACGATAGTGGGTCTTCTCCACAAAAGGAATTGAGATCCTTGAGATCCAAAATAGGACGACCCCCGCCGTCCTTCTTGGTCACCACAAAAAGGTTGGAGTAGAACCCCGAACCCATCTCCACAGGAGGCACTGGCTCCAGAACCTCCTTGTCCAAGAGATCCTGAATAGCACTGAACATACGCAGTTTCTCTGCATCTTGCGGAGAACGAGTGAGATGAAAACGGAAAGGAGGAAGGGAAAAGAAAGGGATCCTGTATCCCTCTGAGACCACCTGTAAAGCCCATGGGTCCGTCACAGATTCCTCCCAGACTCATCGAAAGAGGTGGAGGCGTCCCCCCACGGCAGGTTACGGACCCAGGTTCGGCGAGTCATGCCGAAGCAGCCTTGGAAGTCTTGGGCTTGGAGGCAACCTTGGGCTTCCAGGACTGCTTGGGATTGGAGGAGGGACGCGGATCGGACGGAACTGACTTGGTCGTCGAACGCGTCTCCGTCTGAAATGAACGAAAGGACCGGTAACGCTTAGCCGGCAACTTTTTCTTGAAGACCAAAGGCAAAAGGGTACTCGTACCCCCAGTAGCCTTGCTAATTAGTTCCTTGAGCTCAGAACCAAACAAGGAAGTACCCTGGAAAGGCAAGGAAAGCAAAACCTTCTTAGATGCAGTGTCAGCAGACCAAATCTTAAGCCAAAGCGCACGCCTGGCTACCACAGAAGAGGTAGAGGCCCTAGCCATCATGCGGACAGCATCAAAGGCAGCATCAGAAACATAATTCTGAGCCTCAGAAATATTGACAAGCAAGCGCAATTGCTCTGAAACTGGCACCTCCTGACAGACCGCCGTGGTGAGTTGCTCAGTCCAGAACGCAATGGCCCGGTTAACCCACGCCACAGTAAAGGCCGGTCGCATAGCAGTGCCAATAGAGGCAAAAATAGACTTGAGGCAAACCTCCAACTTTTTGTCCGTCCAATCCTGTAAAGCAGAAGCATCAGATACAGGTAAAGCAGTCGAATTAGACAGTCTAGAAACAGGAGCATCCACCTTGGGAGGATGAACCCATTTAGCCAGTTCAGCCTCAGAAAAGGGATAAAGTTTAGCAAACTTTTTTTGAGACTGAAGAGGACTTGTCAGGATTTTTCCAAGCATCAGAAACCAAACGGTCAAGAGTAGGGTTAGGAGGAAAACAAGTAACAGCTTTGCCGGTTTCTGAAAGACATCAGTTGGGTCAGAGGGAACCTCTTGACTCAAGGGAAGGTTGAGGGTGGTCAGAACGGCTCTAATTAAGCCCTCAGCAGAGAGTTCAGGGTCACATTCAAAGGGGTCTCCAACAGATCTGGTAGACTCAATAACTGTACCATCCTCAACATCAGAATCTTGCAACAATTCTTCCTCAGAAGAATCAGACACATCAGGTGCCCCCTGTGGTTTAGGCAGGGAGGTCCTGATAGTAGAGGGAGCCTGCCATAACTGCAGTGCACCCTGTACCTGAGAGGGAAAGCGTTGAAGAGTGGACCTGAGGTCCCTAGTTGCAGCCTTAAACTCTTTAACCCAAGCTGGCTCTATAGCATGGCTGGAAGGCCCTGGGTTGCTGTCAGGACCCTCTGAGCATGCTGGGCATAAATGACCAGAGAATTCCTTAGGCAGCCCTGAATGACAGGAGGAGCAATACGCAATGGGGGATACTGATGCCCCAGCCTCCTTAGTCTTAGGTCTAGTCCCAAGCTCCAGCGGTGTAGACATACTCACAGTGTCAAAAATACCCCACTGTCAGAAATCACCCAATTTAAGTGTGAGAGATTAAAGATTCACCCCAGAAACGTTAAAAACTAAACTTATCTGGCAAGAGAAGGGTTAATCAACGGAGGAGAGGGAGAAAGTCCGGTCCCTGCGTAGTATACTCGATGAGAAGAACCCACAAAATGGCTGCCGCAACGGGAGCCAATCAGAAAAGAGGCGTGAAACGAGCGCTCATGGGAAACACAGTTTTTCTCAAAAAGTACCCCAAAGCAGTGCCCGAAGCCCCCCCAAGTCCCCCAACACACTTGAACATGAAACCGGATGAAAGAGCAAGGGAAGACAAACAAAATGATCCCACTCTGAAGTCGCTATGTGAAGCGATTCCAGAGATACGTCCCACACAGTGTAAGCCCATACAGAGTAAAGTAGCAATGGCGGCTATGCGGTAAAAGCGCGCCTTAAAGGCGCGGAACATAAAATTTAAGAATATTAACCCCAATAATAAAAAGGTTAAAAATACATATTAAACACATATACATGATGAGAAAACACTATCCCATAAAGAAAGTGTAACAGAACCCCAAATAAACAAGTCAAACCAGCAGACAAAGGGTTAAAATGCCACATAGACTGCTCCAAAACTCACAGACATACACATATATACAATTAAATATATACATAAACACCCAATGAGTGCCGGAGTACGCAATGAGAACTCCCAAATACAAGCCCAATGAAGGGACACTGTGGGACAAGTGGACCTTCAGCACTCAAAGGGTGGCTCACCTTTCTGCAGGTCTTCTGTCTTCAGGTCACCATGCAAAGAAAGGATTACCTCAGAGGATAATCCCCCAGGGAAGTACTTGAAACCAAGTTGTTCCCCCATCAGGGCATAAGGTACACCAAAAATCCCTGGACACTGAGCTAGCCACTTTGGAGAGGGCATTTGTCAGTCATGGTAACCCGCCTAATGGTGGTATTCCATATTTGACAGAAAACAATAAAAAGACTAAAACTGAAGAGAGATGTTCTCCACCTGGTGTGTACACACCCAGGAACAAATCATTCTAGTGTTAGCTGACTGGGAAGCAGCTGAGGAGGGAGGGGAGGCACCGCCCCCTGCATACATTTGGAGAAATGTTCCTGCCTACTTAAAGGGGCGGATCGCCTCCCAGAGTTACCAGTAACCTGTATTGGACGACAGTGAAAAATAATTATGTAATTGAAACGGTCTCCTACGTGTGCTTGCAAACCAAGCAAATGTAGAAGACCGTTTCAGTGAAATAATTATTTTTCACTAACGCAATCTCAGCTCAGCTGCAGAGCCGCAAAAGCCTGTCGTACGACAGACTTCCCCTGCAGTCAGTACAACGCTGACTTCAGGGAAGGGGGAGGGAGGGGGAAATTTGCTTACGGTTATCTCTCAAACCAAAGGTTTGAGAGATGAACCTGGGGGCAATTGAATTATTTTTTTAAAGAGCTACACTATGGGGATTAGTAATATTAAAGTATTACTATCCCTTTAAAGGGATAGTAATGTTTCACAATAAAAGCAGCTCCAATTAATCGTCATAGTATGTGGGCCATGGAGAGTGTCATTTCAGTACTGTCAGACTTGTAGTTCAAGAGTATTTGAATGATAAAGTATCCCTCCCCTGCCCCTTTTACTGATGTAACACTGCTCACCTCAGAGCAGCAAGACTGTCCTGATGGATCGCAGAGAGGGACAATCTTCAATGAGCATAAGAAAAAACCTGTCAAGGGTTTTCCTTATGCTCAAATTGAGAAGATTGTCCATTGCTGCAAGCTGTCTGGTTCCAGGACCAAATTCCACATTTGAGGTGAGCAATGTTACATCAGTAGAAGGGGAGGGAGGTGGATACTTTATCATTCAATTACTCTTGAACTACAACTCTGACAGAACTGAAATAACACTCTCTATTGCTCAAATACTGGGAAGATTAATTGGAGCTGCTTTTTTTTGTGTGAAACATTATTATCCCTTGAACACTTTGAGTGCCAGAGGAGTACGGAATGCATTGCAAAGCAACTCTGCAATGTATTCCATACCCCTCTGGCACTCAAAGGGTTAACAGAATAACTTATAGGTAAAAAGTATTCATTCATTAAATGGCTAACAAAAGAAAGTGAAACTCTTATAGGAGAAAACAATATGACCAGTGCACCAACTCACATATAATATGTTAAAATAACTTAACCCCTTAAGGACCACACGTTCCAGGGGTGAGGTGCTCTGGAGGACCAGGGCAATTTTTTTTTTCCACCGAAGTGATCTGTGTTTACAGCACCACGTGCAGGTGCTCTGCAATAAAAAAAAATGTTCATGTCGTGCTTTCCTTAAAAGGGCTCTATCACCCCTCTACAAGTTGCTCTTAAATGTTAGGTTATATTGTGATTATTTTGAGTATTTGATTAATTCTGTTTTTTGGCAAAATAGAAGGAATAAATATTGTCCTGACTCTACTTCCAGATAGACTGTGGGTACAGCTTTCTACCCGCAGTCTGTCACTCTGCCTCTGCTCCCCTCCCTCTATCCAGCCTCCTCCGATGATGGAGGCTTTCTGCCTGTAAGATGGAGCGATCTCATTGGCAGAGATTGATATCTAGCCTACAAATATACCACAGCCTGTGAGTGCATCTGTCTTTTACTTTTGGATTTGTATATTGTATTATTTATATATATCTATATATTTATCTATACACACACACACACACACACACACACTTACTACACCTCTGCTGGTGGAGTATGTGAAATAAAGGCCATATAAAAATAATAAAATGTAGCTGCAAACAAGGAGGTATGACTATACCTCCTTCCATCAGCTTGGTAGGACCAAAAATAACTGCCTGAGGGAAGGTTGCCAGACCTTTTAAGCAATTCGATTGCTCCTACTGGGAGGCGGCACTAACACCCATACCTCTTGCCATAAGAGGGAAACAGAAGAATTAAAAAAAAAAAAAAAAAAATCCTCATAAGCGCACCACAGCATTATACAGCTTACAGACTTGAAAATTGTGAGGCTTCTTTTACACCAAATATAAGTACCCATTACCAGAGGAGTATCTGGTTTGGGGGCACTGACCTCCATCTTACAGCTAGGTAAGACAAAAATAACTGTTATCAGTACTGCAGCTATCCAATGAAAACATGAAAATAAAAATTAACCTTTATGCACTCAAATAGATTGTATGAATTTTCTCTTCAAAATAAACAAATGTTTTACCCAAGGTAATGAATATAAATGTA
This sequence comes from Rhinophrynus dorsalis, assembly GCA_037306005.1. Taxonomy (NCBI): domain Eukaryota; kingdom Metazoa; phylum Chordata; class Amphibia; order Anura; family Rhinophrynidae; genus Rhinophrynus; species Rhinophrynus dorsalis. The sequence continues at coordinate 118,946,572 of CM074724.1, forward strand.
GCTTTTAGGGTAATGCCTAATTTTTCTACCCCTCGGAGTGTCTTGCGTGCGAGTATGTGTGTATGTCATGTGTGAGTATGTGTGCCGTGTGTCCAGTGTGTGTGTGTGTGTGTGTCCAGTGTGTGTGTGTGTGTGTCCAGTGTGTGTGTGTGTGTGTGTGTGTGTGTGTGTGTGTGTGTGTGTGTGTGTGTGTGTGTGCGCGTCTAGTGTGTGTGCTGTCTAGTGTGTGTGCTGTCTAGTGCGTGTGTTGTCTAGTGTGTGTGTGTTTAGTGTGTGTGTCTAGTGTGTGTGTGTGTGCGTGTGTGCGTGTGTGTGTGTGCGTGTGTGTGCGTGCGTGTGTGTGTGTTCCCACTAACACTTTAACTCCCGTGGCTTGCCCTCACTCACAATCTATGCATTTTCCCCCCTGACAATTCTTGCAGGGGAAATGCCCTGCTTTGTTTGCTTGGATCATTATAAAAACGATTCAAATGTATATTCTTACCTGGTTTTTTCCTGCTTTTGTCATGTCCCAGTTGCCCTAGATCATTACATCCACAAGCATAAACAGTCCCATCATCTAAGACAAAAACTGTATGTCTGCTTCCACATCCCACATCTCTGACACTTTTATGGTTGAAAAATTCACATCTTCTGGGTTCTGTAACGATTTCTTCATCAATACCTCCTAAACCCAGTTGTCCAAAAGATGCATTTCCCCAGCACAACATGATTGGTGGGTTCTGGGGATCAGTAATATTCCAGGTTTACAGACTGTTGAAGTACTTTTAATGAGCCAGATTTTGCGCTGTAAAAAGCAAGCACATTCATCAGTTAAAATTAACAGCAGGGAAATCATTGCAAATATATGTGCAAACATCAAATCTACATTTTTAGAACCTAGTGTGTTACCATTTGAGAAGCCAGCTATGACTCCACTAGATCATACAACAAACTGGACAGTGATGCAGACATTAGCTCAGTGATATTAATAGGGAAATAGGCTTATAGTGTTTAGTATACTAAAAAATACATACAACTGTATGTCTATAGAAAACACCATTAGTTATCACAGCTTAAACAGAGAATACTATAAATAAGTTAATGACAGTTTTAGAAAATTGTAATACTTGGCAAAACATGATGTGCAGCTCTGTGTATTGAATTTCAGTACTCTATGTCTTCTGATGAGTAGCTGGGTTTTAAGATTTTACTAGAAGGAATAAACAGTCATCAGTAGTGCAGCAATAAGGTTAAGTAGCTCATTTCCTCTCTCATACTGAACATTACCAATGTATGCAGCTCTCAAAGATCATAACTTGCTAGTTGTGCTATCATATGATGGATATTATCTCTCCCATCCCTTTTCCCGTTTTGAAGCTGCCTCCCCTCAGATCTGAAGTCTGGTCAATTGACCAGAGAGATCACAACGAGGTACAATCTTCCCTCAGTCAGTATAAGGAAAAATCTGCCCTCCTTGAAGCTTTGCAATGCATTCCGTACCACTCTGGCACTCAACGGGTTAAGTTGGAATTTATTTTTGAAAGAAGAGGCATATAAGGGTATTTTGTGTACTTAGCAATAACAGGATTTTAGCGCTCGTCTATTCAATCCTTTTTTCTTTTGTCCATATAGAACACAGGTATCATGGAGCATATCACAAAAAGACGGTCAGCACACAGTAAAGGAAATAAGAGGGTATGAAGAAACTATCCCAGGCTAAGACTCTAAGAGGACTCCTCTGCCCTGGAAAGGAAAACAAGTGAGGTTTTTCTCTGAGTGGGAGACTTGTGTTGTTCCAAATGGACTAAAGAGAAAAGGATTGTAACTGTTTTATAGGACACTCAGACCAGCAGGTTAGAATAAAACACAAAACAAGAAAGACCGCCCTCTATAGGCAATACAGAATAATAGAGAGATTAGTGACTTACAGATGCCTTCTCAGGCCCAGTATACAGATGCAATAAATATACATATACTGTCACAGGACAGGCATAGAAACATAAGGGTACTCAATGGTTAAAGTACATGTAAATCAATCAATCAGTCTCTGTTGTGGTGTTTGACACGCCCAAGGTAGTAATGGAGCAGCAAGTGGTGCTAGATGAAACACCACCGTCAGTCTATTCAACAGAGATTGCTGCTTAGGCTGAGCAGGAACTGAGGCCAAAAACACTGCAGAGTTGAGCTAGAGCCAATAGCCCCCACGGGCGTAGTAACGGAGACAAACTACACTGCAAGAGCTTGAGCCAATAGCCCCCACGGGCGTAGTAACGGAGACAAACTACACTGCAAGAGCTTGAGCCAATAGCCCCACCGGGCATGTAATGGAGAGCAAACACTGTACGATCTAGAGCCAATAGCACCTCCCGCGGGCGCGGTAACGGAGAGCGACTACACTGCAAGATAGACAGGATGAGCCACCGTCTATACAAGGCTCTATAACGTAACTGGCTCAGCAAGTGTAGCGGAAGATCTGGGCAACGGCTCTGCAAGTGTTAATGGAAGCTCAGTGAATGGAGACAGCAGCTCTGCAAGTGTACTGGAGGCTCAGTGAACGGAGACAACGGCTCTGCAAGTGTTAACGGAGGCTCAGGAAATGGACACACAGCTCTGCAAGTGTAAACGGAGGCTCAGGGAATGGAGATAACAGCTCTGCAAGTACAAACGGAGGCTCAGCGAACAGAGGCACGGCTCTGCAAGTGTTAACGGAGGCTATGACACGATCAGCCCTGCCACAAGCACAGCGGAAGTCAGAATGTCGCCTCGGCCACACCAAGCAGCAGCGGCAGGAACGGAGGCAGGGTCAGCAGCAAGCCGGTTCAGGTCACGGAGCAGGAAGTCAGCCAGGCCGGGTCAGATCACTGAGCAGGGTTCTCAGACAAACCAGATCAGGTCACAAGCAGGAACGTCAGCTAGGTCGGGTCAGATCACGGAGCAGGAAACCAGGAGAGTCATCAAAACAGGCCAAATCGGCACACAGGAAGCAGAAACACTGGAACACAGCAACAGCAACACTGGCTCAGGAACACCACGAAAGGGCTCCTAACAGGTGCCAAAGGCCAGGTATAAAAAGGCCACAATGGGCATGTCAAACAGGCTCAGCCAATGGGAGCGCCCACAACCGAGAGTGACAGTTAAGGATCACGGGCCCCATGATAAGGATTTAACACTAAAATCCTATTTTCTCTTATATCGAATATGGAGCACAGGCTCAGTGGGGATATATCAAAGCCGAGAATCCCGGAGAGGGCAAGCAGAAACAACCCGAAGGATCTTCCACTCAAAGATGGCCACAGGCAAGGTTAAGATATTGAAGAGGTAGTGTTTTGTGAATGTCTGCAAGAAGGACCAAGTAACAGCCCTGCACAACTGTTTAGCTGAGGCCCAAGAAGCACCCACAGTTCTGGTGTAATATGGCGTGATCTTAAAGAGAACAAGTTTCTTCCCAATTTCATATTCTTGACATACGGTAGCCCTAATCCAAGAGGCAGTGGTTACCTAGGATGCCACCTGACCCGGCCCCCTAGGACTCTCATGGATAACAAAATCAGTCTGCTTTATGAAAAGGATCAGCATGGTGCAAATAAAATTTACGGCAACACACAACATCTAACAGATGGAGAGCTGTCTCTTGAGCAGATAAAGGGTCAGACCAAAACTAGATAGGGATACCACAGAGGCATGTGATCCCTAAAAGAGGGAAAACAATGAGCCACCCTTAAAGAAAAATCTTCATGTCCAGGATGATAGCAATTATTTTCTGAACCCTCAAGAAACTCAAGTGGAGGTCAAAGACCTGCGGGGACATGTTCTTATCCACACACCACTGGTGGAAAATGGACCAGACCCTATGCCATGCCTTAAAAGACTGGCTTCTGTGCCTGTATCTTGGTAGAGATAACACTGTCAGAGAACCCTTCCTTGTCACAGTGGTGGCCTCAAGAGCCATCAAGTCCAACCTCTCCACAACCTTGTACCACAAGGGACCGTGGGGCAACAGATCCAGTCTGTGAGGCAGGCAAATCAGATCCTGAATGAACAGGCTGAACAGGATCGCTCAAACCATGCCCTCATGGGCCACAATGGCCAGTGCCATGTCCATTCTGATCTTTCAGATCACCCTGGGAATGAGCGCAATCGGGGAAAATACATATGACAGGTGAAAACTCCATGAGATGGATACTGTATCCACCACAAAGGCCAGAGGATCCACCGTCGAGCACAGAATGTTAGATCCTTCCTGTTCTCCATGAGATCTATCTCTGGGGTCCCCAGTGTTGAACTATCAGGTTGAACACCTCCGGGTGGAGCCTCCAGTTCAGTGGATAAAGTATTTACTACTAAGAAAGTGTGCCAGTATGTTTTCCACTGGAATGTGTACAGCAAAACCCACTGGTCCATTACAGAAGATGCCCGGGGATCTCGAAAGGGATGGATATGGCCCTCTACAGACAACAACAGACCAGGATTCAGCAAGTCACGCAGAGATTAGTTTGTCAGACAGACTCTGCAGATGATAGCTTGAGCTCCCATGTATGTCTGGGCTTTGCAGCACAGTGCTGTTTAGAGATCTGAGGGGATTGCACCCTCTGATTGGAAAAGGGAACAAAATCCATGATCTTTTCTCACAGAAAGGAATGATTTATGGAAAGTTGAGGCAGCAGAGTGCTCTTACCACAAGTAGCACCACTAATTATTTTTTTCAGATCAGGCCCAGAGCTTTGGAACATGAAAACAGAGCAGCTCTCAACCCTCTCTGAATGTCACTAGAACCTTTATGAAAAGAACAGAGAAACAGGATCACCAAAAATCCGCATGAGATATGGATATAGAATTCAAAAACAAACTAAATGTCAAATATAGCACCCAAAATAAATATGAGAACCCACAGAGTCCACTTGTTCATGAAATGCGAGTCCCAGAATGCTTAAGGAGGGATGGAAACAATATTCCTTGAGGTGCATATAAATGTCCGATAGGTACTGTAGGTCCTTGTTCATAGTAAGGCCATGATCATAGTTCTGATGTAGTGAGTGGTCGGTGATAGATATCATTGCAGCTGCCTGGAATCCGGGGACTCTCAGGTCAAGTTACAAAGAAACAGAAGAAAATACAGCACACAGGTAATATCAAAGTTTTGTAACAGAGGAATACAGTAATGGACATATCCCATTACCACCCCTAGAGTGATCTATGAATATCTCATAAGAAAGTAGTGTAGGAAAACTGTAAGGAGAGGGAAAGCAGTCAGATGTAAGGAGTGCCCAGTGTGAAGTAGGACGCAACGACCTATTTGCTGGTATCACTTGTGACAAATGGGTGATGACAACTGGATAATTATTATTCCTATACAGACACAACATTGTGCATACCAGATAGGTTCTTGTGAATATGTCTTGAAAAAATACTGTCACCTGTCACTGCCTGGGACCTCAACACCGTCTCCTGTACTTAACTGTACAATTCCACTCTGCTGAGGCTGTCCACTTCTGGCATCTGCTCCTTCTCTGGTCACACGATGTCCACTCTTCTCATTTGTTGTTGAAATGGCCTGGTTTGACGAACAAATCTCTCCAGGACTATGAATACGTATATAAGAGCTATTTATTACAAAATAGTAGATGACCATAAAAAATAAAAACAAATAAATAGGGGAAAAAACAAACAAACAATGTGCTTCGGGATCTCAGTGTTTTCCTCAGGGAAGGAAGTCCTCTGTTCTGCATGGACCAAGACAAAAAGTATTTACAGGCAAGTACACAAAATCCTCTTTTTTCAGGACATAATAAGGTTTCTTTTGGTACCATATGTAAATATTACATCTATATATGCCATAGTTATTTACAGGTAGAATAGAAAAATATGAAGGCAAAAAAACAAAAACAAACAATTCCTCCCAGATTCTATCACTGCCATAAAAAAAAAAAAAACAAAAAAAAAAAACTACAGATGTTGCTGTTTGGCATAGTTTTTTTTTTAAATATGGATTTATTGAGGGATGACACATTTATTGTTGTTAAATACTATTTTTATTTTATTATAGTTTTAAGCAGTACAGGCTTTAACAACAACATTTAATATCAATGGGGAATTTTAATGCTTCCTCGTGATGCTCTTGTGTTACTCAAGAAGTACACCAGTCTTCTTAGCAAATCAGCCTCAAGGCAAGTGCACTTTTCTGACTACCAGACTGCTTCAATTAGAGCAATTTTGCTTTTATAATCTATGTAACTGACTACCAAAACTATTTCCAAGCTACCCCCATGATGAATGTATTCAGGAGGGCTCAATGTAACTAGCAGGGACTATTTAGTTTCAAACCAGGTGAGAATACTACCATTACTTAGTGTTGTGGTGAAGGCAAAGGTGGAAGGGTGTTTCGCATTCCAGGATGAATGGATGGGCTTTTATAAGCATTTTTATTGGTATGGGGCAAATATGTTTTTGGGCAAGTGTTTTCTATATGGGTTTCTGATGGTTCCATTAGTCAGAGTACATTGAAAATTGGTAGGTATGTTGCTGGAGGCCAGCTGCTGCTCCCTCCCTGACAAAGCCCAATAAGTCCAAAACGCATGTCTGGGGTTGGCCATTTCTCTCGTTCAAAAGGAATGGTTTAGCTTTTTATGGTTGGACTGTCATCTTTGCTGGACCATTGTGATATGCTTCAGAATACTTTTCACTGTATGACACTTGTAAGCTAGAAGAGATTGCACCCTGTACAAGGAACACTAGTCCTAATGAACTGGTTGCATAACCCAAGTTGAACATTTCTCTGACCGATACTTTTAAACTCAGATTCTGCTACACAGTTTATTCTGCACTTTTTTCTCTACTGTCTAGATGATTTGCAGCGCTTTTTATGATAGAGAGAGAGAGCGCGAGAGAGAGAGAGAGAGAGTGTGTGTGTGTGTGTGTGTGTGTGTGTGTGTGTGTGTGTCTCCCTCCATTATATTCCTTAGCTGGAATACAGGACATATTATCCTATTATCCCTGTATTCTGACCAAATACAATCAGAGAAGAGCTCTTCTATCTACAGTAGTTCTTCCCACCCTTTTCTCCAAGGAGCCTAACAGGACATATTTTTAACCACTTGATGACTTGCGGTCCAGGGAAGTTATTTTCTCTTAACCCCATAATGACCTGCCGCTGCAGTGCATGGCTGGCAGTTAAGGACCATTGAATTTTTTTTTTTTTTTTTTTTGCGCATTGGATTATGGGGTCCAGGAGCCGCGCGGGGACCCCAGAATTCCATGACTTGCCAGAACCGTCAATGGTCCTTAAATGCCAGACCAGAAGTGACGGTCTTGGCACAAATGAGGTTTCTTAAGCTGTTATGGACCGATTTGATAGTTATTGGCGAGCCGGTACACGTCGCCGCAGGATCGATGTAAGCACTAAGAACGTGACGTGCCAGAACCGTCTTCAGGACCAGCTTCAGGGAAAATCAAGGTGTGGTCCTGGAACGTCACCGGTCATTTAGGCATTAAATACATAGTAATGGTTGTAGATAAATTAAGCTTTGAGCATACATCATAGTGTTGTTGTTTTTTTTTGTTTGTTTGTTTGTTTGTTTTTTTACAATGCAGAGCATTTTTAGAATGCTGTAACTGGTCTAGTTCATGTGAAATTATATTATAAATTTACCCCTCATGCTTTTACCTACGTAATACTGCTTCTCTTCAGATTTGGAATCCAGTCATCAGACTGGACAGATCGCAGCGGGAGACAATCTTCTTTCTTTCGGTAAAAGGAAAACGGTCCCCTTGACGAAGGAGGGCAGGTTTTTACTTATGGTTAAAGAAGATTGTAACTCGTCACTTTCCATACAGACCAGTTTGCTGCTATAAGGAGAGGGAGTGTTACATAGGTAAAAGGGCTGGAGGGGGGGCACTTTATAAATTCACTTGAAATAGACCAGGTAAAGCATTCTAATAATACTCTGCATTGTTACAAAACCTTCATGTATGCTCAAAGATTAATTTATCTCCAAACATTACAACCTCTTTAAGATGCCCCTGCTTAAATACAGCCAAGTATAGGCAATTTGACATTACATATTATGTAATTGCAGAAAGTAAAAAAGGGAGATGACTGTCCTTTTAAATTACAGATACCAACTAGCATTCACAAGCATTTTATACAGATGCTACTTTAACCCCTTGAATGAAAGGTCTGCGACACACTGCCTTGCTAGCATTCAAAAGGCTAAATGAATTCCAATGCCTAAAAATGAAACTGGCTTACATAAGAGGATTTTAGTCTTACCTGTTAAATTCTTTTCTCTTAGTCCATATAGGTTACTGCTAACTTAGGGTAGGCGACTGCCCCTTTAAGTAGGCAGGAACAATTCTTGAAGAGAATGCTGGGTGAAGCCTACCTCCTCTCATTAGCTGCATCTAGCCACTTCCTCTCCAGAAAGATTAGACACCCCAACTAGGGAGAGGTGGGAAGTAAGTATGAACCATCAGATCATAGACAGCACAACAATAACAACGAAGTGTCAACAGACACAAAAACCGGTGCATAACATACCAGGAACATAGCACAGCACACAAAACTCGAGCCAACTGGGCTCAAAAGTGAAGGAGCACTGAAGAGATGAAAGGAGGAGGACCTAGCCAGGCAAAACCGCCTCTAGGATCTTCTGTCCCAAGCTGGCATCGGCCAACACCAGCACATCAACGCAGTAGTGCTTAGAAAAAGTGTGCACAGACGACCAAGTGGCAGCCTTGAACAAATGATCAGCTGAGGCCTGATTCTTGTAAGCTCAAGATGCTGCAATGGATCTAGTATAATGAGCCAAAACCCTAAATGGAACAGGCTTCTTACACCATTCGTAAGCCTTAAGAATAGTAGACTTAATCCAAGACGCTATGGTCACCTTGTATGCCGGTGTCCCTGCCCTGGGACCCTCAGGAATGATGAACAAGGCATCAGACTGGTGAATAGACTCAGTGCAGTGCACATAGAACTTTAGACATCGCACCATATCGAACCAGTGACGATCCCTGTCCTTGTCAGATGTAGGGTCAGGGCAGAAAGAGAGCACCTCAATTTCCTGATTAATGTGGAATTTCAAGACCACCTTCGACAGAAACTCCTGCGAAGTGCGAAGAACCACCTTGTCCTTGTGAAACACCAAAAAGGGTGGTTCACAAGACAGGGCATGCATCTCCGCAACACGGTGAACAGATACAATCGGCAAGAAAAAAGCCAATTTTCCAAGTCAATATTCGCAGAGGAATAGTAGCCAAGGACTCAAAGGAAGGGCATTGAAGGATTCCCAAAACCAAGTTAAGATCCCACTGAGTAGTAGGGTTCTTAAAGACGAGTATGAGAAACGCCCTGAAAGAAAACCTTGACATCTGGAAGGATAGTGATGCGTCTCTGAAAGATGACAGAGTGCAGAAGTCTGAACCTTAAAGGAACTCAAACTGAGGCCATTATCCACTCCATCCTCCAAGGACAGGACTGTAGGAAGATCAAAGTCCTGGGAAAGATTATTTTCTTCAGTATTGAGGATTCAATTTCCATGCCGTCAAACCCAGATGGTCCACATCCTCCTTCCACAGGTACCCCTGCAGAAGGAGATCCGGACGGCGGGGAAGCCGAAAGGGCTCCGCCACTGAGAGATCCAAGAGCTTTGGAAAACAAGCCTGACAAGGCCAGTATGGAGCAATCAGAACGACTGGAGAGCCCTCCAGGCGCAGTTTCCTCAACACCCTGTGTAGCATGGGAATGGGAGGAAAGATGTACGCCAGAGTGCCATGGGATCAACATGGGACCCTCTAGCTCTGGTAGTGGATGCCTCCAGAGAGAGCAGGACAACGGAACCTTCCTATTGTGCCTCGTCGCCATCAGATCGATGCAAGGAAATCCCCATTTCTGAACAATGAGGTTGAACATTTCTTGATTCAGTTCCCACTCTTCGCTGACCACTGTGTGTCGACTTAGGAAGTCTGCCAGCACTTTGTCTATGCCGGGAATATGAACTGCGGATACGGCAGGAACATGTTCCTCTGCCCAGGTTAAAATAGCTTTGACCTCTAACCAAGCAGCGAGACTTCTTGTACCGCCTTGTTTGTAAGCAACGGCTGTGGCGTTGTCAGACTGGACTCTGACCGGGAATCCCTCCAGATGATGCGTCCAGTGGAGAAGAGCGTGAAATATCGCCCGAAGCTCCAACATATTGATGGGAAGGAATGATTCCTCCAGAGACCACCGACCCTGGGCACTGCTGTGACCCAGGACAGCTCCCCAGCCAGAGAGTCTGGAATCCATCGTCACAGTAGTCCAGAAGGATATTAGGAAGGGACAGCCCTTCAGCAGATTGGAGAGGATGAGCCACCGCGACAGGTTCAGTTCCACTTGAAGAGGAAGAGACACGGACATCTTCAACAGATCCTGATGACCCTTGCACACATGGATCACAAACCTCTGAAGTTCCCTGGTGTGAGCCAATGCAAACGGAACCGCTTCTATGGTGGAAATGAACTTCACCACTAGGGAGGTCAGACTCTTGGCCGGGACTGGATCATGAGCCAGAACAGCAAACACTTTGTGGACCATATGTTGAGCCACCTGGTCCATGAGAAACACCATATCCTGTTTGGTGTCGAAGAGGAGACCCAGGAAGACTAATCTCTGAGATGGTACAAGGTCCGACTTGTTCATGTTGAGATCCATCCGTGATGGGTCAGTGCATGAATGCAGTCCTTGACCTGCTGATGAAGGAATTCCAGAGAGGGGGCCTTCAGAAGCAAGTCGTCCAAGTATGTAGTGACTCTGATGCTGTCCCGGTGGAGGACAGCCACTAATGCACCCAGGACGCGATTGAAGACCTGTGGAGCTGTAATCGGACCAAAGGGAAGAGCAGAAAACTGAAAATGCCCTTGGTCGCAAGCAAACCGTAGATACTGCCGGTTCTCTGGATGGATGGCAATATGCAGGTTTGCATCCTGAAGGTCCAGAGAAGCGAGGAATTCTCCAGGAGACATGGCCGCGATCACAGTCCGCAGGGACTCCTGGTGGTAATGAGTCTTGACCATAAAGGAATTGAGGTTCTTGAGGTCCAAAATTGGATGACAGCACCCATCTTTCTTGGAAACCACAAATAGTTTGGAGTAAAAACCCAAACCCAGAACCTACTTGTCCAAAAGGGTCTGGATAGCACCGTGGAACAGACGGCGCGTCTCTGCTCCCTGAGGAGTGTGAGAAGGAAAGAACCTGAACAGGGGAATGGAGGCGAAAGGGATCCTGTACCCCTCTGACACAACATGCAAAACCCACAGATCCACCACGGTGTCTGTCCAGACACTGAGGAAGTCTCCAAAGGAGACCTCTGTGTGGACAGGAAGCGTGGGACAAGTGGACCTCAGCACACAAAGGGTCGCTCACCTTTTCAGCAGGTCTTCTGTCTTCAGATTACCATGTGTAAAGAAGAAGCCTCAGTGGGCAAGTCCTAGGGAAAGAACTTGCCAAACAAGATTTTCCTCCCAGGGCTAAGAGGTCCACCACAGCACCTGGAAACTGAGCTATCCACTAGGGAATGTCAGTGATGGTAATTCACCTAATAGTGGTATTCCATATCTAACAGAAAACAAAAAATAAGCTAAAACTATAGCAGAACTGTTCTCTTTCCTTGTATCTTCATCAAGGAACAAATCTTTCCGGAGAGGAAGTGGCTTTATGCAGCTAAGGAGAGGAGGTAGGCTCCACCCAGCATTCTCTTCAAGAATTGTTCCTGCCTACTTAAAGGGGCGGTTGCCTACCTAAAGTTACCAGTAACCTATATTGGACAACAGAGAAAATATATATATATATATATATATATATATATATATATATATATATATATATATATATACACACTAGTTGAACAGCCCGTTACACGGGCCACAGTGCCTCTGGCAGCCGGTCACGGGGCAGTCACGCGCAGCAGAGACTGCCCGTGCCACTGCTGATACAGAGCTGGACGCTCCTTCAGAGCGCCCAGCTCTGTATCAGCCGCGGCGCGGGCAGTCTGTACTGTGCATGACTGCCGCACGCGCAGCAGTGTCTACTGCGCATGTCGGGCGTTACACACAACTTAGCGAATTATTATATAGGATATATATATATATATACACACACATATATATACACACAAACACATATATATATATATATCTATATATATAAAAGAATAAGCCTCATTGCATAATTTATGGTACCCCACACACAGAACATAATTTATGTCTCCTCAGAAAAGAAACTCGCATTGAACAGAATGTCTAATTACATAATTTATGTCTCATTAGGAGACACAACTCCTATTGGGTGATTGAATGGGGACTTTACTGCTCTCATTGGGTGATTCAATGGGGGCGTGTTTATCATACAGGGAGTTGGCCCGCCCCCTCCAGCCTGCCCACCAGTATCCAACTGAGAAAAAAAATATATATAACTGCCACTCGCTTCTGAGGTAAGGATATCAGTAACTTCTCCCGGTCCACTCACACTCTCACTCAGGATCATGACCCCACAAACACACTGTTTCACCTCCCACAGATAACTGTAACCCTCCATACACTCTGTTTCAGTACGAGGGTGTAATGTTCCCATAAAATACAAACTCAGGGATAAACTTAATAGCAACTCTTATTTAACTCATCATCTCTTCAGTCACCTCACTGTCTCAACTGTCACTTCTCCACTTCCTGCTTCCCACCCTTTCTCCTTAAAGGGAGAGAGATGCTTTGCTGTATGTTACAGAGGGCAAGCCTCAAACACCACTTTCTATTTGATCCCTCAGCATATTGCTACGTTGCCTCAACTGAAGAGCCACCGTGTGTTATATTACTATGTTAGCTCAACTTAACCCTTTGAGTGCCAGAGGGGTAAGCAACGCATTGCAAAGCACACATTCTGTCTCACACGCTCACAGTCTCTCACACAGTCTCGCAGTCTCACAGTCGCAGTCTCACACACTCTCACAGTCTCTCACTTTCACACAGTCTCTCACTTTCACACAGTCTCTCACTTTCACACAGTCTGACACTCTCACAGTATCTCATAGTCTCTCTCGCAGTCTCACACAGTCCCTCACACTCTCACAGTCTCACACACTGTCAGTCTCTCACACTCTCACAGTCTCTCACACTCTCACAGTCTCTCACACTCTCACACAGTCTCACACTCTCTCTCGCAGTCCTTCGCAGTCTCTCTCGCAGTCTCTCTCGCAGTCTCTCTCGCAGTCTCTCTCGCAGTCTCTCTCGCAGTCTCTCACAGTGCCTCACACTCTCACAGTCTCTCACACTTTCACAGTGTCTCACACTCTCACATAGTCTCACACTTTCACACAGTCTCACACTCTCACAGTCTCTCTCGCAGTCTCTCACAGTCTCTCTCGCAGTCTCACACAGTCTCTCTCACAGTCTCACAGTCTCTCACACTCTCACAGTCTCTCACACTCTCACAGTCTCTCACACTCTCACAGTCTCTCACACTTTCACAGTCTCTCACACTTTCACACAGTCTCACACTCTCAGTCTCACACTCTCAGTCTCACACTCTCAGTCTCACACTCTCAGTCTCACACTCTCAGTCTCACACTCTCAGTCTCACACTCTCACAGTCTCTCGCAGTCTCTCTCGCAGTCTCTCTCAGTCTATCTCGCAGTCTCTCTCAGTCTCTCTCAGTCTATCTCGCAGTCTATCTCGCAGTCTATCTCGCAGTCTCTCTCAGTCTCTCTCGCAGTCTCTCTCGCAGTCTCTCTCGCAGTCTCTCTCGCAGTCTCTCTCGCAGTCTCTCTCGCAGTCTCACACAGTCTCTCTTGCAGTCTCACACAGTTTCTCTTGCAGTCTCACACAGTCTCTCTTGCAGTCTCACACAGTCTCTCTCGCAGTCTCACACAGTCTCTTACACTCACAGTCTCACACAGTCTCAGTCTCTCACAGTCTCAGTCTCTCACACAGTCTCACAGTCTCTCACACTCTCAGTCTCTCACACTCTCACAGTCTCTCACACTCTCACAGTCTCTCACACTTTCACACAGTCTCACACTCTCAGTCTCACACTCTCAGTCTCACACTCTCAGTCTCACACTCTCAGTCTCACACTCTCAGTCTAACACTCTCACAGTCTTTCACAGTCTCTCTCGCAGTCTCGCACAGTCTCTCTCGCAGTCTCGCACAGTCTCTCTCGCAGTCTCTTACACTCTCAGTCTCACACAGTCTCACAGTCTCTCACACACTCTCACAGTCTCTCACACTCTCACAGTCTCTCGCAGTCTCACAGTCTCTCACACTTTCACACAGTCTCATACTCTCGCAGTCTCTCTCGCAGTCTCTCTCGCAGTCTCTCTCGCAGTCTCTCTCGCAGTCTCTCTCGCAGTCTCTCTCGCAGTCTCACACAGTCTCTTACACTCTGTCTCACAGTCTCACACAGTCTCAGTCTCTCACACAGTCTCAGTCTCTCACACAGTCTCACAGTCTCTCTCACAGTCTCTCACACTCTCACAGTCTCTCACACTCTCACAGTCTCTCACACTCTCACAGTCTCTCACACAGTCTCTCACACTTTCACACAGTCTCTCACACTTTCACACAGTCTCGCAGTCTCACACAGTCTCTCTCGCAGTCTCACACAGTCTTTCTCGCAGTCTCACACAGTCTCTCTCGCAGTCTCACACAGTCTCTCTCGCAGTCTCTCTCGCAGTCTCTCTCGCAGTCTCTCTCGCAGTCTCACACAGTCCCTCACACTCTCAGTCCCTCACACTCTCAGTCCCTCACACTCTCAGTCCCTCACACTCTCAGTCCCTCACACTCTCAGTCTCTCACACTCTCAGTCTCTCACACTCTCAGTCTCTCACACTCCCATTCACACTCCCTCTCACACAGTCTCTGTCTCACACTCTCTGTCTCACACTCTCTGTCTCACACTCTCACAGTCTCGCACAGTCCCTCACACTGACAGAGTCACTCTCACAGTCTCTCACTCTCACAGTCTCTCACTCTCACAGTCTCTCACTCTCACAGTCTCACACACAGTCTCACACAGTCTCACACAGTCTCACACTCTCTGTCTCACACAGTCTCTCACTCTCACAGTGTCACACTCTCAGAGTCTCACTCTCTCACACACAATCTCTCACTCTCTCACACAGAGTCTCACTCTCTCACACACAATCTCTCACTCTCTCACACACAGTCTCACACTCTCTCACACACAGTCTCACACTCTCTCTCACACTCTCTCAGTCTCACACTCACACACAGTCTCTCACTCTCACAGTCTCACACTCTCTCACACAGTCTCTCTCACTCTCACACACAGTCTCACTCACAGTCTCTCTCCCACTCTCACACAGTCTCACACTCAGTCTCACACTCTCACAGTCTCTCTCGCAGTCTCTCACAGTCTCTCTCGCAGTCTCACACAGTCTCTTACACTCTCAGTCTCACACTCTCACAGTCTCTCACACTCTCAGTCTCTCGCAGTCTCACAGTCTCTCACACTTTCACACAGTCTCACACTCTCAGTCTCACACTCTCACAGTCTCTCACAGTCTCTCGCAGTCTCTCTCGCAGTCTCTCTCGCAGTCTCTCTCGCAGTCTCTCACACTCTCAGTCTCTCACACTCCCTCACACAGTCTCTGACACAGTCTCTGACACAGTCTCGCACAGTCCCTCACACTGACAGTCTCTCACAGTCTCTCACTCTCAGTCTCACACTCTCGCTGTCTCTCTCACACTCGCAGTCTCTCACAGTCGCAGTCTCTCACACTCCCTCTCACACTGTCTCTCACACTGTCTCTCACACAGTCTCTCACACAGTCTCTCACACAGTCTCTCACACAGTCTCTCACACAGTCTCTCACACAGTCTCTCACACAGTCTCTCACACAGTCTCTCACACAGTCTCTCACACAGTCTCTCACACAGTCTTTCACACTCTCACAGTCTCTCACACTCTCACAGTCTCTCACACTCTCATAGTCTCAGTCTCTCGCTCTCTCAGTCTCTCGCTCTCTGTCTCTCGCTCTCTCTGTCTCTCGCTCTCTCTGTCTCTCGCTCTCTCTGTCTCTAGCTCTCTGTCTCTCGCTCTCTGTCTCTCGCTCTCTGTCTCTCGCTCTCTCTGTCTCTCGCTCTCGCAGTCTCTCTCGCAGTCTCTCTCGCAGTCTCTCTCGCAGTCTCTCACACTCCCTCACACAGTCTCTCACACAGTCTCTCACACAGTCTCTCACACAGTCTCTCACACAGTCCCTCACACAGTCCCTCACACAGTCTCTCACACAGTCCCTCACACAGTCCCTCACACAGTCCCTCACACAGTCCCTCACACTCTCACTCTCTCAGTCTCTCAGTCTCTCAGTCTCTCAGTCTCTCACTCTCTCACAGTCTCACACTCTCTCACTCTCACAGTCTCACACAGTCTCTCACTCTCACACTCTCTCACTCTCACACTCTCTCACTCTCACAGTCTCACACAGTCTCACACAGTCTCTCACTCTCACACTCTCTCACTCTCACACTCTCTCACTCTCTCACTCTCTCACTCTCACACTCTCACACTCTCTCACTCTCACACTCTCTCACTCTCACACTCTCACACTCTCTCACTCTCACACTCTCACAGTCTCACACAGTCTCTCACTCTCTCACTCTCACAGTCTCACACAGTCTCTCACTCTCACACTCTCTCACTCTCACACACAGTCTCTCTCACACTCTCTCTCAGTCTCACACTCTCTGTCTCACACTCTCTGTCTCACACTCTCTCAGTCTCACACTCTCACACTCTGTCTCACACTCTGTCTCACTCTCACACAGTCTCACACTCTCACACAGTCTCACTCTCTCACACACAGTCTCACTCTCTCACACACAGTCTCACACTCTCTCTCACACACAGTCTCACACACAGTCTCACACTCTCTCACACACACACAGTCTCACACTCTCTCTCACACTCTCTCAGTCTCACACTCTGTCAGTCTCACACTCTCACACAGTCTCACACTCTCACACACAGTCTCACAGTCTCTCTCACACTCTCAGTCTCTCACAGTCTCACACTCTCTCAGTCTCACTTTCTCAGTCTCACACACAGTCTCACAGTCTCTCTCACACACACAGTCTCACACTCTCTCTCACACTCTCTCAGTCTCACACTCTCTCACACAGTCTCACGCACTCTCTCTCTCACGCACTCTCTCTCTCACGCACTCTCTCTCACGCACTCTCTCTCTCACGCACACTCTCTCTCACGCACACTCTCTCACGCACTCTCTCTCTCACGCACTCTCTCTCTCACGCACTCTCTCTCTCACACTCTCAGTCTCACGCACTCTCTTACACTCTCAGTCTCACACTCTCAGTCTCACACTCTCAGTCTCACACTCTCAGTCTCACACTCTCAGTCTCACACACTCACATACTCTGTCTCACATACTCTCTGTCTCACATACTCTCTGTCTCACATACTCTCTGTCTCTCACACACTCTGTCTCTCACACACTCTGTCTCTCACACACTCTGTCTCTCACACACTCTGTCTCTCACACACTCTGTCTCTCACACACTCTGTCTCTCACACTCTCTCTCTCTCGCACACTCTCGCTCTCACAGTCTCAAACTCTCTCACTCAGTCTCTCACACTCTCTCACTCAGTCTCTCACACTCTCTCACTCAGTCTCTCACAGTCTCACACTCACACACAGTCTCACACTCTCTCAGTCTCTCTCTCTCACTCTCACACACAGTCTCTCTCACACTCTCAGTCTCACACTCTCTTACACTCTCTCAGTCTCACACTCTCTCAGTCTCACACTTCTCTCAGTCTCACACTCTCTCAGTCTCACACTCTCTCAGTCTCACACTCTCTCAGTCTCACACTCACACAGTCTCACACTCACACAGTCTCACACTCTCACACAGTCTCACACTCTCACACACAGTCTCACAGTCTCTCTCACACTCTCAGTCTCTCAGTCTCACACTCTCTCAGTCTCACACACAGTCTCACAGTCTCTCTCACACTCTCAATCTCACACAGTCTCTCTCACACTCTCAATCTCACACAGTCTCTCTCACACTCTCAATCTCACACAGTCTCTCTCACACTCTCAATCTCACACAGTCTCTCAACTCAGAGTCTCACACTCTCACACACAGTCTCACACTCTCACACACAGTCTCACACTCTCACACACAGTCTCACACTCTCTCTCACACACAGTGTCACACTCTCTCTCACACACAGTGTCACACTCTCTCACACAGTCTCTCACTCTCACACACAGTCTCACTCACAGTCTCTCTCACACTCTGTCTCACACTCTCTCACGCACTCTCTCACGCATTCTCAGTCTCACACTCTCAGTCTCACGCACTCTCTTACACTCTCGGTCTCACATTCTCAGTCTCACACACTCACATACTCTCTGTCTCTCACACACTCTGTCTCTCACACACTCTGTCTCTCACACACTCTGTCTCTCACACACTCTCTCTCTCTCACACACTCTCTCTCTCTCGCACACTCTCTCTCTCTCGCACACTCTCTCTCTCTCGCACACTCTCTCTCTCTCGCACACTCTCGCTCTCACACAGTCTCACACTCTCTCACTCAGTCTCTCACAGTCTCTCACAGTCTCACACTCACACACAGTGTCACACTCTCTCAGTCTCTCACTCTCACACACAGTCTCTCTCACACTCTCAGTCTCACACTCTCTCACACACTCTCTGTCTCACACTCTCTGTCTCACACTCTCTGTCTCACACTCTCTGTCTCACACTCTCTGTCTCACACTCTCTGTCTCACACTCTCTGTCTCACACTCTCTGTCTCACACTCTCTGTCTCACACTCTCTGTCTCACACTCTCTGTCTCACACTCTGTCTCACACTCTGTCTCACACTCTCTGTCTCACTCTCACACAGTCTCACACTCTCACACAGTCTCACACTCTCACACACAGTCTCACAGTCTCTCTCACACTCTCAGTCTCTCACACAGTCTCACAGTCTCTCTCACACTCTCAGTCTCACACAGTCTCACACAGTCTCTCAACTCAGAGTCTCACACTCTCTCACACACAGTCTCACACTCTCTCACACACAGTCTCACACTCTCACACACACAGTCTCACACTCTCTCACACACAGTCTCACACTCTCTCTCACACACACAGTCTCACACTCTCTCTCACAGTCTCACACTCACACACAGTCTCTCACAGTCTCACACTCACACACAGTCTCTCACTCTCACACACAGTCTCACTCACAGTCTCTCTCACGCACCCTCAGTCTCACACTCTCAGTCTCACACACTCACATACTCTCAGTCTCACATACTCTGTCTCACACACACTCTGTCTCTCACACACTCTGTCTCTCACACTCTCTCTCTCGCACAGTCTCGCTCTCACACAGTCTCACACTCTCTCACTCTCACACACAGTCTCTCACAGTCTCACACTCACACACAGTCTCACACTCACACACAGTCTCACACTCTCACACAGTCTCACACAGTGTCACACTCTCTCACTCTCACAGCCTCGCTCTCTCACTCTCACACACAGTCTCTCTCACACTCTGTCTCACACTCTCTCACAGTCTCACACTCTCTCAGTCTCACACTCTCTCAGACTCACACTCTCTCAGTCTCACACACTCTCACTCTCACAGTCTCTCACTCTCACAGTCTCTCACTCTCAGACTCACAGTCTCACACAGTCTCACACACAGTCTCACACTCTCTCAGTCTCACACTCTCTGTCTCACACACTCTCACACAGTCTCACACACAGTCTCACAGTCTCTCTCACACTCTGTCTCACACACAGTCTCACACAGTCTCACACTCTCAGTCTCACACAGTCTCTCACACTCTCACAGTCTCTCACAGTCTCACAGTCTCTCACACAGTCTCACACTCTCAGTCTCACACTCTGAGTCTTTCACAGTCTCTCTCGCAGTCTCACACAGTCTCTCTCGCAGTCTCACACAGTCTCTCTCGCAGTCTCACACAGTCTCTCTCGCAGTCTCACACAGTCTCTCTCGCAGTCTCACACAGTCTCTCTCGCAGTCTCTCTCACGCAGTCTCACAGTCTCTCACAGTCTCTCTCTCTCACGCAGTCTCACACTCTCACAGTCTCCCAGTCTCACACAGTCTCACACTCTCACACAGTCTCACACTCTCACACAGTCTCACACTCTCACACAGTCTCACACTCTCACACAGTCTCACACTCTTGCAGTCTCTCTCGCAGTCTCTCTCGCAGTCTCACACTCTGTCTCTCACACTCTGTCTCTCACACTCTGTCTCTCACACTCTGTCTCTCACACTCTGTCTCTCACACTCTGTCTCTCACACTCTCAGTCTCACACTCTCAGTCTCACACTCTCAGTCTCACACTCTCAGTCTCACACTCTCAGTCTCACACTCTCAGTCTCACACTCTCAGTCTCACACTCTCAGTCTCACACTCTCACAGTCTCGCACAGTCTCTCACTCTCACAGTCTCTCTCTCACAGTCTCTCACTCTCACAGTCTCTCACTCTCACAGTCTCTCACTCTCACAGTCTCTCACTCTTTCAGTCTCTCACTCTCTGTCTCTCACTCTCACACTCTCTCACACTCTCTCACAGTCTCACACACAGTCTCACTCTCTCTCACACTCTCTCTCACACTCTCTCTCACACTCTCTCTCACACTCTCTCACACTCTCTCTCACACTCTCTCACACTCTCTCACACTCTCTCTCACACTCTCTCACTCTCACAGTCTCACACTCTCTCACACACAGTCTCACTCACACTCTCTCTCACACTCTCTCTCACACTCTGTCTCACACTCTGTCTCACACTCTGTCTCACACTCTGTCTCACACTCTGTCTCACACTCTGTCTCACACTCTGTCTCACACTCTGTCTCACACTCACACGCACTCTCTCACGCACTCTCAGTCTCACACTCTCAGTCTCATGCACTCTCTTACACTCTCAGTCTCACACACTCTCTTACACTCTCAGTCTCACATACTCTTAGTCTCACATACTCTCAGTCTCACACACACTCTGTCTCTCACACACACTCTGTCTCTCTCACACACTCTGTCTCTCTCTCACACTCTCTCTCTCACACACTCTCTCTCTCACACACTCTCTCTCTCACACACTCTGTCTCTCTCACACACTCTGTCTCTCTCACACACTCTGTCTCTCTCACACACTCTGTCTCTCTCACACACTCTGTCTCTCTCACACACTCTGTCTCTCTCACACACTCTGTCTCTCTCACACACTGTCTCTCTCACACTCTGTCTCTCTCACACACTCTGTCTCTCTCACACACTCTGTCTCTCTCACACACTCTGTCTCTCTCACACACTCTGTCTCTCTCACACACTCTGTCTCTCTCACACTCTGTCTCTCACACTCTGTCTCTCACACTCTGTCTCTCACACTCTGTCTCTCACACTCTCTCACAGTCTCTCACTCTCTCTCACAGTCTCTCACTCTCTCTCACAGTCTCACACAGTCTCACTCTCACACTCAATCACACTCTCACAGTCTCACTCAATCACTTTCACACAGTCTCACTCTCACACTCAATCACACTCTCACAGTCTCACGCTCTCACAGTCTCACACTCAATCACATTATCACACTTACAGTCTCGCAGTCACACTCAATCACACTCACACTCAATCACACTCTCACCCTCAATCACTCACACCCTCTCACTATCATACACACTCTCACTCACACACTCTCACTCAATCACACACACTCACTAACACACTCACTCAATCACTCACACAATCACTCACACGCAATCACTCAATCTCGCACTCAAACGCAATCACTCACACGTAATCACACCCCGGGAGCCAGCACGATCCACCTTCCACCATAGTCTCACTGTCACTCACACCCCGGGAGCCAGCACGATCCACCTTCCACCATAGTATGTGCAATTACCACATGCGTTTCAACTATATGAATGAATGCCACAGTGGAGGCATAAGTACAAGCACAAACTCATTACAATGACACATAAGTCAACCCCTTATGACTCACTTCTGTGTGTGTGTGTGTCTCTGTGTGTGCCTGTGTGTTTCATGTCTGTATCACACTCTATGTGTCTGCATGTATGTGTGTATGGCTGTCGCTCTTTATATATATATATATATATTTATATATATACACACTAGCAATGTGGGACGGCGTTGCCCGTCAGGATATGTAGGGAATTAATGCACACACACGGATGCGAGACAAACACAGAGACACACACGCAAATGCACACGCATGCACTGAGATGCTTAAAGAGCGACAGCCATACACACATACATGCAGACACATAGAGTGTGATACAGACATGAAACACACAGGCACACACAGAGACACACACACACACAGAAGTGAGTCATAAGGGGTTGACTTATGTGTCATTGTAATGAGTTTGTGCTTGTACTTATGCCTCCACTGTGGCATTCATTCATATAGTTGAAACGCATGTGGTAATTGCACATACTATGGTGGAAGGTGGATCGTGCTGGCTCCCGGGGTGTGAGTGACAGTGAGACTATGGTGGAAGGTGGATCGTGCTGGCTCCCGGGGTGTGATTACGTGTGAGTGATTGCGTTTGAGTGCGAGATTGAGTGATTGCGTGTGAGTGATTGTGTGAGTGATTGAGTGAGTGTGTTAGTGAGTGTGTGTGATTGAGTGAGAGTGTGTGAGTGAGAGTGTGTATGATAGTGAGAGGGTGTGAGTGATTGAGGGTGAGAGTGTGATTGAGTGTGAGTGTGATTGAGTGTGACTGCGAGACTGTAAGTGTGATAATGTGATTGAGTGTGAGACTGTGAGAGCGTGAGACTGTGAGAGTGTGATTGAGTGTGAGAGTGAGACTGTGTGAAAGTGATTGAGTGAGACTGTGAGAGTGTGATTGAGTGTGAGAGTGAGACTGTGTGAGTATGACTGAGTGAGACTGTGAAAGAGTGAGAGAGACTGTGTGAGACTGAGAGTGAGAGAGTGTGTGAGACTGTGAGAGTGTGAGAGAGACTGTGAGAGAGACTGTGAGAGTGTGAGAGAGACTGTGAGAGTGAGAGAGAGACTGTGAGAGTGAGACTGTGAGAGTGAGAGAGAGACTGTGAGAGTGAGAGAGACTGTGAGAGTGAGAGAGACTGAGAGTGAGAGAGACTGTGAGAGACTGAGACTGTGAGAGACTGAGTGTGAGAGAGTGTAAGACTGTGAGACTGAGAGTGTGAGAGAGACAGAGAGTGTGAGAGAGACAGAGAGTGTGAGAGAGACAGGGAGTGTGAGACAGAGATTGTTAGAGTGTGAGACTGTGAGAGTGTGAGAGAGACTGAGAGTGTTAGAGAGACTGTGAGAGAGACTGTGAGAGATACTATGTGAGTGTGAGACTGTGTGAGACAGAGTGTGAGAGAGACTGTGTGTGAGAGTGAGAGACTGAGAGAGTGTGAGACTGTGTGTGTGAGAGTGTGAGACTGTGTGTGTGAGAGTGTGAGACAGTGAGAGACAGTGAGAGACTGTGTGTGAGAGTGAGAGAGAGAGACTGTAAGAGAGAGAGACTGTAAGAGAGAGAGACTGTAAGAGAGAGAGAGACTGTGTGAGAGCGTGAGACTGTGTGAGTGCAAGACTGTGAGTGCGAGACTGTGTGTGTGCGAGACTGAGTGTGCGAGACTGAGTGTGCGAGACTGAGTGTGCGAGACTGAGTGAGACAGTGTGAGAGTGAGAGACAGAGTGTGCGAGACTGAGTGAGACAGTGTGAGAGTGAGAGACAGAGTGTGAGAGACTGAGAGTGAGACTGTGAGTGAGAGACTGTGTGAGAGAGTGTGAGACTGTGAGAGTGAGAGAGTGTGAGACTGAGAGTGTGAGACTGTGAGAGTGTGAGACAGAGTGTGAGACTGTGAGTGTGAGTGAGACTGAGTGAGACTGTGAGTGAGACTGAGTGAGACTGTGAGTGAGAGACTGAGTGAGACTGTGAGTGAGAGACTGTGTGAGACAGTGTGAGACAGTGTGAGACTGTGAGAGAGTGTGAGACTGTGTGTGAGAGAGTGTGAGACTGTGTGTGAGAGACTGTGAGACTGAGAGTGTGAGACTGTGAGAGTGTGAGACTGTGTGTGAGACTGTGTGTGAGACTGTGTGAGACAGAGAGTGTGAGACAGAGAGTATGAGACAGAGAGTATGAGACAGAGAGTATGAGACAGAGAGTATGAGACAGAGAGTATGAGACAGAGAGTATGAGACAGAGAGTGTGAGACAGAGAGTGTGAGACAGAGAGTGTGAGACAGAGAGTGTGAGACAGAGAGTGTGAGTGCGAGACTGTGTGAGACTGTGAGAGAGAGTGAGAGACTGTGAGAGAGAGTGAGAGACTGTGAGAGAGAGTGAGAGACTGTGAGAGAGTGTGAGAGACTGTGAGAGAGTGTGAGAGACAGAGTGTGAGAGACAGAGTGTGAGAGAGACAGAGTGTGAGAGAGACAGAGTGTGAGAGAGACAGAGTGTGAGAGAGACAGAGTGTGAGAGAGACAGAGTGTGTGAGAGACAGAGTGTGTGAGAGAGACAGAGTGTGAGAGAGACAGAGTGTGAGAGAGACAGAGTGTGTGAGAGACAGAGTGTGTGAGAGAGACAGAGTGTGTGAGAGAGACAGAGTGTGTGAGAGAGAGAGTGTGAGAGAGAGACAGAGTGTGTGAGAGAGACAGAGTGTGTGTGAGACTGAGAGTATGTGAGACTAAGAGTATGTGAGACTGAGAGTGTAAGAGAGTGTGTGAGACTGAGAGTGTAAGAGAGTGCATGAGACTGAGAGTGTGAGACTGAGAGTGCGTGAGAGAGTGCGTGTGAGTGTGAGACAGAGTGTGAGACAGAGTGTGAGACAGAGTGTGAGAGAGAGTGTGAGTGAGACTGTGTGTGAGAGAGTGTGAGACTGTGAGAGTGAGAGACTGTGAGAGTGAGAGACTGTGAGAGAGAGTGTGAGAGAGAGTGTGAGAGAGAGTGTGAGAGAGTGTGAGAGAGAGTG
Source organism: Rhinophrynus dorsalis (assembly GCA_037306005.1). NCBI lineage: Eukaryota > Metazoa > Chordata > Amphibia > Anura > Rhinophrynidae > Rhinophrynus > Rhinophrynus dorsalis. Next base: position 118,971,588 of record CM074724.1, read on the forward strand.
TGAGAGAGTGTGAGAGAGAGTGTGAGAGAGAGTGTGAGAGAGAGTGAGACTGTGTGTGAGACTGTGAGAGAGTGTGAGAGAGTGTGAGAGTGAGAGACAGAGAGTGAGAGACTGAAAGAGTGAGAGACTGTGAGAGTGAGAGACTGTGAGAGAGAGACTGTGAGAGAGAGACTGTGAGAGAGAGACTGTGAGAGAGAGACTGTGAGAGAGAGACTGTGAGAGAGAGACTGTGAGAGTGAGAGACTGTGCGAGACTGTGAGAGTGTGAGACTGAGAGTGTGAGACTGAGAGTGTGAGACTGAGAGTGTGAGACTGAGAGTGTGAGACTGAGAGTGTGAGAGACTGTGTGAGAGACAGAGTGTGAGAGACAGAGTGTGAGAGACAGAGTGTGAGAGACAGAGTGTGAGAGACAGAGTGTGAGAGACAGAGTGTGAGAGACTGTGTGAGACTGCGAGAGAGACTGCGAGAGAGACTGCAAGAGTGTGAGACTGTGTGAGAGTGTGAGACTGTGTGAGAGTGTGAGACTGTGTGAGAGTGTGAGACTGTGAGAGACTGTGAGAGTGTGAGACTGCGTGAGAGAGAGAGACTGTGAGACTGAGTGTGAGAGACTGTGAGACTGAGTGTGAGAGACTGCGAGAGAGACTGTGTGAGACTGCGAGAGAGACTGTGTGAGACTGCGAGAGAGACTGTGAAAGACTCAGAGTGTGAGACTGAGAGTGTGAGACTGTGTGAAAGTGTGAGAGACTGTGAGACTGTGAGAGACTGTGAGAGTGTGAGAGACTGTGTGAGACTGAGAGTGTGAGACTGTGTGAGACTGTGTGTGAGACAGAGTGTGAGAGAGACTGTGAGACTGTGTGTGAGACTGTGTGAGAGTGTGTGAGACAGAGAGTGTGAGACTGAGAGAGTGTGAGACTGAGAGAGTGTGAGACTGTGCGTGAGACTGTGAGTCTGAGAGTGAGAGACTGTGAGAGTGAGAGTGTGTGAGACTGAGAGAGTGTGAGACTGAGAGAGTGTGAGACTGAGAGAGTGTGAGACTGAGAGAGTGTGAGACTGTGAGAGAGTGTGAGACAGAGTGTGAGAGAGACTGTGTGTGAGAGTGAGAGAGCGAGACTGTGAGAGTGAGAGAGTGTGACACTGTGTGAGACTGTGTGAGAGTGTGAGACTGTGTGTGAGTGTGAGACTGTGTGTGAGTGTGAGACTGTGAGAGACTGTGTGTGAGAGTGAGAGAGTGTGAGACTGTGTGAGAGCGAGACTGTGCGAGAGAGAGAGTGTGAGAGACAGAGTGTGTGAGAGACAGAGTGTGTGAGAGACAGAGTGTGTGTGAGACAGAGTATGTGAGACTGAGAGTATGTGAGTGTGTGAGACTGAGAGTGTGAGACTGAGGGTGCGTGAGAGAGACTGTGAGTGAGACTGTGTGTGAGAGTGAGAGACTGTGTGTGAGTGTGAGACTGTGAGAGACTGTGTGTGAGTGTGAGACTGTGAGAGACTGTGTGTGAGTGTGAGACTGTGAGAGAGAGTGTGAGACTGTGTGTGTGAGAGAGAGTGTGAGACTGTGTGTGAGAGAGTGTGAGACTGTGTGTGTGAGAGTGTGAGACTGTGTGTGAGAGAGTGTGAGACTGTGTGTGAGAGAGTGTGAGACTCTGAGTTGAGAGACTGTGTGAGACAGAGTGTGAGAGAGACTGTGAGACTGTGTGAGAGACTGAGAGTGTGAGAGAGACTGTGAGACTGTGTGTGAGAGTGTGAGACTGTGTGAGTGTGAGACTGTGTGAGAGTGAGACAGAGAGTGTGAGACAGAGTGTGAGACTGAGAGAGTGTGAGACAGAGAGTGTGAGACAGAGTGTGAGACAGAGAGTGTGAGACAGAGAGTGTGAGACAGAGAGTGTGAGACAGAGAGTGTGAGACAGAGAGTGTGAGACTGAGAGAGTGTGAGACTGAGAGAGTGTGAGAGAGTGTGAGACAGAGTGTGAGAGAGACTGTGTGTGAGAGTGGGAGACTGAGAGAGTGTGACACTGTGTGTGAGTGTGAGACTGTGAGAGACTGTGAGAGACTGAGTGAGAGAGTGTGAGACTGTGTGAGAGCGAGAGTGTGCGAGAGAGCGAGAGTGTGCGAGAGAGAGAGAGTGTGCGAGAGAGAGAGAGTGTGCGAGAGAAAGAGTGTGTGTGAGAGACAGAGTGTGTGAGAGAGACAGAGTGTGTGAGAGACAGAGTGTGTGAGAGACAGAGTGTGTGAGAGACAGAGTGTGTGAGAGACAGAGTGTGTGAGAGACAGAGTGTGTGAGAGACAGAGTGTGTGAGAGACAGAGTGTGTGAGAGACAGAGAGTATGTGAGTGTGTGAGACTGAGAGTGTGAGACCGAGAGTGTAAGAGAGTGCGTGAGACTGAGAGTGTGAGACTGAGAATGCGTGAGAGAGTGCGTGAGAGTGTGAGACAGAGTGTGAGAGAGACTGTGAGTGAGACTGTGTGTGAGAGTGAGAGACTGTGTGAGAGAGTGTGACACTGTGTGTGAGAGAGAGTGTGAGACTGTGTGTGAGAGAGAGTGTGAGACTGTGTGTGAGAGAGAGTGTGAGACTGTGTGTGAGAGTGTGAGACTGTGTGTGAGAGTGTGAGACTGTGTGTGAGAGTGTGAGACTCTGAGTTGAGAGACTGTGTGAGATTGAGAGTGTGAGAGAGACTGTGTGAGATTGAGAGTGTGAGAGAGACTGTGTGAGATTGAGAGTGTGAGAGAGACTGTGAGACTGTGTATGAGACTGAGAGAGTGTGAGACTGAGAGACTGAGAGTGTGAGAGAGACTGTGAGACTGTGTGTGAGAGTGTGAGACTGTGTGAGAGTGTGAGTGTGTGAGACTGTGTGAGTGTGAGACTGTGTGAGTGTGAGACTGTGTGAGTGTGAGACTGTGTGAGTGTGAGACTGAGAGAGTGTGAGACTGAGAGAGTGTGAGACTGAGAGAAGTGTGAGACTGAGAGAGTGTGAGACTGAGAGAGTGTAAGAGAGTGTGAGACTGAGAGTGTGAGAGAGACTGTGTGTGAGAGTGAGAGAGAGAGACTGAGAGAGTGTGAGACTGTGTGTGAGAGTGAGAGAGAGAGACTGAGAGAGTGTGAGACTGTGTGTGAGTGTGAGACTGTGAGAGACTGAGTGAGAGAGTGTGAGAGACTGAGTGAGAGAGTGTGAGAGACTGAGTGAGAGAGTGTGAGAGACTGAGTGAGAGAGTGTGAGACTGTGTGAGAGCGAGAGTGTGCGAGAGAGAGAGAGTGTGAGAGACAGAGTGTGTGAGAGACAGAGAGTATGTGAGACAGAGTATGTGAGACAGAGAGTATGTGAGACAGAGAGTATGTGAGACAGAGTATGTGAGTGTGTGAGACTGAGAGTGTGAGACTGAGAGTGTGAGACTGAGAGTATGTGAGACTGAGAGTGTGAGACTGAGAGTGTGAGACTGAGAGTGTAAGAGAGTGCGTGAGACTGAGAGTGTGAGACTGAGAGTGCGTGAGACAGTGCGTGAGAGAGACAGTGCGTGAGAGAGAGAGTGCGTGAGAGAGAGAGTGCGTGAGAGAGAGTGCGTGAGAGAGAGTGCGTGAGAGAGAGTGCGTGAGAGAGAGTGCGTGAGAGAGAGTGCGTGAGAGAGAGTGCGTGAGAGAGAGAGTGCGTGAGAGAGAGAGTGCGTGAGAGAGAGTGCGTGAGAGAGAGAGTGCGTGAGAGAGAGAGAGTGCGTGAGAGAGAGAGTGCGTGAGAGAGAGAGTGCGTGAGAGAGAGAGTGCGTGAGACTGTGTGTGAGAGTGAGAGACTGTGTGAGAGAGTGTGAGACTGAGAGAGTGTGAGAGAGTGTGAGACTGTGTGTGTGAGAGAGACTGTGAGACTGTGTGTGAGACTGAGAAAGTGAGACTGAGAGAGTGTGAGACTGTGAGAGACTGAGAGTGTGAGAGAGACTGTGAGACTGTGTGTGAGACTGTGTGAGAGTGTGAGACTGACAGAGTGTGAGACTGACAGAGTGTGAGACTGACAGAGTGTGAGACTGACAGAGTGTGAGACTGACAGAGTGTGAGACTGACAGAGTGTGAGACTGACAGAGTGTGAGACTGACAGAGTGTGAGACTGACAGAGTGTGAGACTGACAGAGTGTGAGACTGACAGAGTGTGAGAGAGAGTGTGAGACTGTGTGTGTGTGAGAGAGTGTGAGACTGTGTGTGAGACTGTGTGTGAGAGAGAGTGTGAGACTGTGTGAGAGAGAGAGTGTGAGACTGTGTGAGAGAGAGAGTGTGAGACTGTGTGTGAGAGAGTGAGACTGTGTGAGAGTGAGACTGTGTGAGAGTGTGAGACTGTGTGAGAGTGAGACAGAGTGTGAGACAGAGTGTGAGAGTGTGAGACTGAGAGAGTGTGAGACAGAGAGTGTGAGACAGAGAGTGTGAGACAGAGAGTGTGAGACAGAGAGTGTGAGACAGAGAGTGTGAGACTGAGAGAGAGTGTGAGAGAGACTGTGTGTGAGAGTGAGAGAGTGTGAGAGTGAGAGACTGTGTGAGACTGTGAGAGTGAGAGAGTGAGAGACTGTGTGAGACTGTGAGAGTGAGAGAGTGTGAGAGTGAGAGAGTGTGAGAGTGAGAGAGTGTGAGAGACTGTGTGAGACTGTGTGAGACTGTGTGAGACTGTGAGAGTGAGAGAGTGTGAGAGTGAGAGAGTGTGAGAGTGTGAGAGTGAGAGACTGTGTGAGACTGTGAGAGTGAGAGAGTGTGAGACTGTGAGAGAGTGAGAGACTGAGAGAGTGAGAGACTGAGAGTGTGAGGGACTGTGCGAGACTGTGCGAGACTGTGCGAGACTGTGTGAGAGACTGTGTGAGAGACTGTGTGAGAGACTGTGTGAGAGACTGTGTGAGAGACTGTGTGAGAGACTGTGTGAGGGAGTGTGAGAGACTGCGAGAGAGACTGCGAGAGCGAGAGACAGAGAGAGCGAGAGACAGAGAGAGCGAGAGACAGAGAGAGCGAGAGACAGAGAGAGCGAGAGACAGAGAGAGCGAGAGACAGAGAGAGCGAGAGACAGAGAGAGCGAGAGACAGAGAGCGAGAGACAGAGAGCGAGAGACAGAGAGCGAGAGACAGAGAGCGAGAGACAGAGAGCGAGAGACAGAGAGAGTGAGAGACTGAGAGAGTGAGAGACTGAGAGAGTGAGAGACTGTGAGAGTGAGAGACTGTGAGAGTGTGAAAGACTGTGTGAGAGACTGTGTGAGAGACTGTGTGAGAGACTGTGTGAGAGACAGTGTGAGAGACAGTGTGAGAGGGAGTGTGAGAGACTGCGACTGTGAGAGACTGCGAGTGTGAGAGAGACAGCGAGAGTGTGAGACTGAGAGAGTGAGAGACTGTGAGAGACTGTCAGTGTGAGGGACTGTGCGAGACTGTGTCAGAGACTGTGTGAGGGAGTGTGAGAGACTGAGAGTGTGAGAGACTGCGAGAGAGACTGCGAGAGAGACTGCGAGAGACTGTGAGAGACTGTGAGAGTGTGAGAGTGTGAGACTGAGAGTGTGAGACTGTGTGAAAGTGTGAGAGACTGTGAGACTGCGAGAGACTGAGAGTGTGAGAGACTGTGAGACTGAGAGTGTAAGAGACTGTGTGAGACTGCGAGAGAGACTGTGAGAGACTGCGAGAGAGACTGTGAGAGTGTGAGACTGAGTGTGAGACTGTGTGAGAGTGGGAGAGAGACTGTGAGTGAGACTGTGTGTGAGAGTGAGAGAGACTGTGTGAGAGAGTGTGAGACTGTGAGAGTGAGAGACTGTGTGTGAGTGTGAGACTGAGAGAGTGTGAGAGAGAGTGTGAGACTGTGTGTGAGAGAGTGTGAGACTGTGTGTGAGAGAGTGAGAGATTGTGTGTGAGAGAGTGAGACTCTGTGTGAGAGAGTGAGAGATTGTGTGTGAGAGAGTGAGACTCTGAGAGTGTGACACTGTGAGAGTGAGAGACTGTGTGAGACAGAGAGTGTGAGACTGTGTGAGACTGTGTGTGAGACTGTGAGAGTGAGAGACTGTGAGAGTGAGAGACTGTGAGAGTGAGAGACTGTGAGAGTGAGAGACTGTGAGAGTGAGAGACTGTGAGAGTGAGAGACTGTGAGAGTGAGAGACTGTGAGAGTGACTCTGTCAGTGTGAGGGACTGTGCGAGACTGTGAGAGTGTGAGACAGAGAGTGTGAGACAGAGAGTGTGAGACAGAGAGTGTGAGACAGACACTGTGTGAGAGGGAGTGTGAATGGGAGTGTGAGAGACTGAGAGTGTGAGGGACTGAGAGTGTGAGGGACTGTGTGAGACTGCGAGAGAGACTGCGAGAGAGACTGCGAGAGAGACTGCGAGAGAGACTGCGAGAGAGACTGTGTGAGACTGCGAGAGAGACTGTGTGAGACTGCGAGAAAGACTGTGTGAGACTGCGAGAAAGACTGTGTGAGACTGCGAGAAAGACTGTGTGAGACTGCGAGACTGTGTGAAAGTGTGAGAGACTGTGTGAAAGTGTGAGAGACTGTGTGAAAGTGTGAGAGACTGTGTGAAAGTGTGAGAGACTGTGTGAGAGACTGTGAGAGTGTGAGAGACTGTGAGAGTGTGAGAGACTGTGAGAGTGTGAGAGACTGTGAGAGTGTGAGAGACTGTGAGAGAGACTGTGAGACTGTGTGAGAGACTGAGACTGTGTGAGAGACTGAGACTGTGTGAGACTGTGAGACAGAGTGTAAGAGACTGTGTGAGACTGCGAGAGAGACTGCGAGAGAGACTGCGAGAGAGACTGCGAGAGAGACTGCGAGAGAGACTGCGAGAGAGACTGCGAGAGTATGAGACTGTGTGAAAGTGTGAGAGACTGTGAGACTGCGAGAGACTGTGAGAGTGTGAGAGACTGTGAGAGTGTGTGAGAGACTGTGAGACTGTGTGAGACTGAGAGTGTAAGAGACTGTGCGAGACTGTGCGAGACTGCGAGAGAGACTGTGCGAGACTGCGAGAGAGACTGTGAAAGACTGCGAGAGAGACTGTGAAAGACTGCGAGAGAGACTGTGAAAGACTGTGAGAGTGTTAGACTGAGAGTGTGAGACAGAGTGTGAGACTGAGAGTGTGAGACTGAGAGTGTGAGACTGAGAGTGTGAGACTGAGAGTGTGAGACTGAGAGTGTGAGACTGAGAGTGTGAGACTGAGAGTGTGAGACTGTGTGAAAGTGTGAGAGACTGTGAGAGTGTGAGAGACTGAGAGTGTGAGAGACTGTGAGACTGTGTGAGAGACTGAGACTGTGAGAGACTGAGACTGTGTGAGACTGTGAGTGTAAGAGACTGTGTGAGACTGCGAGAGAGACTGTGTGAGACTGCAAGAGAGACTGTGTGAGACTGCAAGAGAGACTGTGTGAGACTGCAAGAGAAACTGTGTGAGACTGCAAGAGAGACTGTGTGAGACTGCGAGAGAGACTGCGAGAGAGACTGCGAGAGAGACTGCGAGAGAGACTGCGAGAGAGACTGCGAGAGACTGCGAGAGACTGCGAGAGAGACTGAGAGAGACTGCGAGAGAGACTGCGAGAGAGACTGCGAGAGACTGCGAGAGACTGCGAGAGACTGAGAGAGACTGCGAGATAGACTGAGAGAGACTGCGAGAGACTGCGAGATAGACTGAGAGAGACTGCGAGATAGACTGAGAGAGACTGCGAGAGAGACTGCGAGAGACTGTGAGAGTGTGAGACTGAGAGTGTGAGACTGAGAGTGTGAGACTGAGAGTGTGAGACTGAGAGTGTGAGACTGAGAGTGTGAGACTGTGTGAAAGTGTGAGAGACTGTGAGAGTGTGAGAGACTGTGAGAGTGTGAGAGACTGTGAGAGTGTGAGAGACTGTGAGAGTATGAGAGACTGTGAGAGTATGAGAGACTGTGAGACTGCGTGAGAGACTGTAAGACTGCGAGAGAGACTGTGTGAGACTGCGAGAGAGACTGTGAGAGACTGCGAGAGAGACTGTGAGAGTGTGAGACTGTGTGAAAGTGTGAGACTATGTGAGAGTGTGAGACACTGTGAAAGTGTGAGAGACTGTGAGAGTGTGAGGCACTGTGAGAGACTGCGAGAGAGACTGCGAGAGAGACTGCGAGAGAGACTGCGAGAGAGACTGCGAGAGAGACTGCGAAGGACTGCGAGAGAGAGTGTGAGACTGTGTGAGAGTATGAGAGACTGTGAGAGTGTGAGAGACTGTGAGAGTGTGAGAGACTGACAGTGTGTGAGACTGTGAGAGTGTGAGGGACTGTGTGAGACTGCGAGAGAGACTATGAGATACTGTGAGAGTGTCAGACTGTGTGAAAGTGTGAGACTGTGTGAAAGTGAGAGACTGTGTGAAAGTGAGAGACTGTGTGAAAGTGAGAGACTGTGAGAGTGTGTGAGACTGCGACTGTGAGACTGCGAGACTGTGTGAGAGACTGTGAGCGTGTGAGACAGAATGTGTGCTTTGCAATGCGTTGCTTACCCCTCTGGCACTCAAAGGGTTAAGTTGAGCTAACATAGTAATATAACACACGGTGGCTCTTCAGTTGAGGCAACGTAGCAATATGCTGAGGGATCAAATAGAAAGTGGTGTTTGAGGCTTGCCCTCTGTAACATACAGCAAAGCATCTCTCTCCCTTTAAGGAGAAAGGGTGGGAAGCAGGAAGTGGAGAAGTGACAGTTGAGACAGTGAGGTGACTGAAGAGATGATGAGTTAAATAAGAGTTGCTATTAAGTTTATCCCTGAGTTTGTATTTTATGGGAACATTACACCCTCGTACTGAAACAGAGTGTATGGAGGGTTACAGTTATCTGTGGGAGGTGAAACAGTGTGTTTGTGGGGTCATGATCCTGAGTGAGAGTGTGAGTGGACCGGGAGAAGTTACTGATATCCTTACCTCAGAAGCGAGTGGCAGTTATATATTTTTTTTTTCTCAGTTGGATACTGGTGGGCAGGCTGGAGGGGGCGGGCCAACTCCCTGTATGATAAACACGCCCCCATTGAATCACCCAATGAGAGCAGTAAAGTCCCCATTCAATCACCCAATAGGAGTTGTGTCTCCTAATGAGACATAAATTATGTAATTAGACATTCTGTTCAATGCGAGTTTCTTTTCTGAGGAGACATAAATTATGTTCTGTGTGTGGGGTACCATAAATTATGCAATGAGGCTTATTCTTTTATATATATAGATAGATATATACACATACATACATACCTATCAATATACTACAACTATCAAATGTAAAATTGTTCATGTTAGAGCTCCAAAATTATAATTAACTTGATTTTAATGCTTCTTAAAGGGATAGTAATACTTAAAATGTAAAAAAAAAATATGTTGTAGAGTTTATCCCCCTGAGTAAAACAAGGGCACTCCCACTGCTGAAAGGTGTTTCATTCAAAAGTTATTAATTTTCAAAGTTGAATTTTTTTAGGTGCAATATCACAGTGACCTGAAATTGTACAGTGGCGCTGTTGCTATACCATCCTATGGAGATTTATGGTCAACTGACCAGAGCTGTCCATAGGATCGTGTAGCAACAGCGCCACTGTACAATTTCAGGCCACTGTGATATTGCACTTAAAAAATTCAACTTTGAAAATTAATAACTTTTGAATGAAACACCTTTCAGCAGTGGGAGTACCCTTGTTTTACTCAGGGGGATAAACCCTACAACATATTTTTTTTTACATTTTAAGTATTACTATCCCTTTAAGACTGTTCTATTCAGAGAAAATGTATTTAATTGTGTTTGTTCTGTCTCTCATGGAGAAGACCTAAAGTCGTTTAATTTACTGTAATTAGTGTCCATTGCTCTTGTATTCAGAAAGGCTGTTAGCTATGTCAGTGCATTCACAGACAATCCTGGACAATATCCTCAAGACTGATGTGAGATTTTGATATCTCATCAATAGTTGGAGACCTGGAAAAGGCAAAGGTGGTGGTACTGTGTTAGCCATAGAAAAAGCAAGAGACCAGTAGAGTAAAAGTGATACATTTATTGGTATTAAAAAAGTGGGAAAGGCAGGAATGGCTGCATTTCAGGCCTAAAAAGAAAAAAAAAACACAGCAAAACGTTTGAGAACCACTGTTCTAAGATATTTCACTAATGAAAAATGGAAGGAAGATCACATGGATTTCATCTCCACTGAGAAATAAATCACTGAGAGAATGTTTAGCTATTACATGGGAAAATCTATAATGTGTCTTATTAACAAATACACCAGAATATCTCCTGGAGGGTAAATAGTGGGACAGGTTCCAGTCCCATGACTGGCAGAATTATTTACTTTGATCATTTACTTACATGGTGCCAACAAATTCTAAAATGTATAATAGGACAAGAAGTCAAAAACTCTGTGCAGTTAGGGACAATGCACACAAGTGAGTCAACAATTGTGATTAAAGAGTCAGCAATGCTTTATTTTGACTTTACAGTCAAAATGCATATACATTTTTAACCCATTTTTAATGTATTTAATTCTTCTGTTCAAAGTTTAGATCTCTAGAAGGAGTCCTGCTTAGTCTGTATCTCACCAAAAAAGGAAGGATTGAGGTACAATGTACTACTATTCCTGCTAAAGAAAACACTTGGAGGGAGGGAAATCTCTACGCCTCCCTCCTTCCAATCCAACAGCTGTTAGAAACTATACAGAGTGCTTTAATAACACTGAGGTTCCTAGGGGACTCACTAGTTGTTTAAACATATCTGGTGGCCTTACCAGTGAGATGTCCTACCTTCAATGGCTCTCCATACCATACAAGCGGCCCAGCTGCCAGTGCTGAGCCACATGTCTACTACAGCAGGAAAGCTCTGTTCCCCGTTGCTCCTATGTAAGTAAAGAACTGCCAGGGAACAGCTCCCTGCTTTAATGCTAAGCACAGTGACAGGCAATCCATGGGTCTGTATAAGAGTTGAGTAATAATTGATTAATTAGATATCTATATGTGATAGATCCACTTTAAGCTCCAGACGAGGAGGAGGGAATGAGGCACAACAGGGTATGAGAAGAGGAGAAGATTGACAGCCGTGTGGTACAGAGTTGTACTGCAGAGAGCCAAGCAGTGATGTCATGTGATAACACTTTTTAAACTTATATCACATTGAAATTATCAATTTACAAAAGAAAAGAAGAAGAAAAAATAAAAAAAACACGGGATTCAAGCTGTATTGCGGACACAGAATAAAATAATGATTACTTTATAGGAGGTGAAAGTTCCCCCCAAAGATGACAAGAATCATGGTCTCCAAAAATGTCAAACCTTCCACCAGTAGTCATGCGGTTAAAGCAATTACATTACACAGTTATTCTATATTCTGCCAAACTACACAAATTTATTTCTTAGAAAGAAGTCAAAACCTGTCAAAAATAATCAAAAAACATGAGTGTGGAATGTCAACCTTGCTGTACTATTCTTTCTTGAAAACAGACGTATCTCAAGTGTTGCAGCCACCAAAGCTTTTTCTAAGATAGCTGTGGACAGTTATACAAGCAGGTGGTTGGAATTGTGGGCAAATGGCTGGACACATTATACATCAAGAAAGTGCTCTTGACCACATATGTATGGCCAAGTGATTGAAGTACGCATAATATGACTGTCACTGTTCACTGGGTATCTTTTCCATCAGTGGGTAAAAGCATGCGGCAGGTCACAGCCATTGTTGCCTTTGACTCTGACACTAGTAGTAAAGTCCAGCTGCAAGGTAACCCATACCATCAGCATGGCACTTTATACGTGTGTTCAGGAAACTGCAGTGGGTCATAGACAAATGGTTTGTATCCTGTTCCTGGAAAGCTGGCTTTGTGTCTGCTGGCAATGACTCAAATATAATAGCTGGGATGAGAACAGCAGATATGGGAAATGTACCTTTCTTTGCCCAGGTCCACAATCTATTTGTTTCTCAATTCTTCTCAGAATCCAAAACTTTCGAGGAATTGCTAATTATCACCTGCAAACTCTGTACACATTTAAGCTGGTAACCAGATGCCCCGTAATCAGCTGAAAATTGAGGTCTCTACAAGGTTTAATTCCACTTTGTATGAGCTTTGAATACATAAAGCTTAACTGGAAGACTTTGGAGTGTCTATCTTTGTCACCTATTCATCAGCAGCTAAGGTGTGACTTATGGGAGCTGCTAAACCTTTTGAGGAGGCCAGCTTTATGGTTAGTCAAATCGGTGAGAGAATTAGTGATAAATCTATTTATATATTTACTAGTTGAAGAGCCCGTGTACACGGGCCACAGTGCCAGCCGGTTGTGGGGCAGTCATGCACAGTAAAGACTGCCCGTGCCGCGGCTGATACTTCGGAATGCCCAGTTCCGTATCAGCCTTGCCACGGGCAATCTCTACTGCTCATGATTTCAGCATTCGCAGCAGTCTCTACTCTGCATGACTACGTCGTTACAAACTAAACTATTATATAGGATTACAGGACAAAATAAGATCACATCTGGTGATTCTTTAATGACGACAGCATTATATGTTAAACAGGGTGCTTGTATAGTCTCCATTAAAAGCAATGCCAAATACATTGTAGCTACATTGCTGGACCTGAGAATTAGATTTTGTGAACGTATATTAAGAAATCTTTATAGATGAAGAAGAAGTTTAAATTGTGGGGGATGAGAAAAAGAAAGTATGGACAACATTATATTATATTCTCAGTAGCAACATAAACAACAGCATTTTACAGAACATATTTAATCACAGAAAGGAATTAGTGTGTCTCAGGGGAGACCGCCTAACAAGTGTTGTTCTAGTAGTGGTAGTCGTGGCACAGACACACCTCTATGGGATTTGCTCCCAGAATATAGACTGGTAACTGATGCACCTGAAGACAGTCTATCTACAAGGAGTGTCACAGCATACTTGCAGGAAAACTATGTTCTATGGAAGAAACAATGGACCACTTAAGTAAAGCACACAAAACTTTGTGTGCTGCCAACACTGCTGTGTACTGCTGTGTAAATTCTTAGCGTGTTTTCAGTGCAGATGGTTAGCTCAGTAATAACCTCAGGACATCTTTGCAGCAACAGATATCCTTTTCATTTGGAATGATTCCCAGGAGAACAATTCACTTTTTCTACAGTAATTAAGTAATAATAGTAAGCTGAAGTTTACACACATTTGATAAGTATACAGGGGTAGATATTGATCTGAAAATGTCTGTCTTTTCATCTATTAACACTAGACTATACAGGAAGGCATGAATGGGAAATCCCTTACTCCATGCATCTTCTTCACATCCCAAACATTTTGTACATTCAATCCCAGTGGGACAGTACCTGTATCTTCACAGAAACTGCTCCATTGATGATTAATTTATTGCCACTTGGTCCAACTTAGGGGTCTGTTAGTACAAAGGGGATACAATATGTCAGTTGTTGAACAAATCTTTCTTAAATCATGGCATCTGGAAAGATAACAATTATTGCTTACTGGCACAAGCAGTATAACTGAAGAGCAGCAGTCTTTCATGCTTGTTTGTTATGGATTTCAGGAATTAATATGGTGCAATTAAAGAGATAATATGCCTATGTTCATGGGTCACAATGAGCAGCACATATTTCTTGTTCTCAAAGGGGTTAATAAAAAAAGCTTTGTTTTTACTTTCCCCAGCAAAGAAGGGAGGGTGCACCATCACATTTGTGATATGTTATATAATATAATCAAAATAACAAAATCAATAGGTTACTCACAAAATATACAGGAGATTATGCAATACTAGGATCCTTTATTGTGATTACCTTCCCAATACATCCATCTCACCACTGCAGCAACTTGAGACTCCTCTCAGAACAGGAATTATAGGTACATCAGATAATGACAGAAGAGGGAGAAACAAAGCAGAGAGCTGGTTATAACACTGGAGTCAATAATCAGCCTCTGTGGTGGGTAATCCGAATCCATCCATCTGTTCAAGACTACAATTCCCATCATCACCAGACAGCCCCTAGCTAGTTGGGGATGATGGGAATTGTAGTCCTGAACAGCTGGAGGGCCTCAGGCTGCTCAACCCTGCTTCACGTGATTCACAAGTATCAACCCACTGCTTTAGAAGTTATCTAGCAGGCAATGTGACACAGTAAAGGACTCTACTACTGCATGAGCTCCCTTCAGTGCCAAGACGGTACAATTTATTGTGTTTCTGTTTTGCAAATCCTGTACAGTATACTGCCTGGCAATTTCCACTCTATCTCAAGCAAAAGGTTTTTGACCAGTGTCCTTACATAAGAAAGAATATTCAATCCTGCTAAAAAAAAAAAAGATATATATTATTTGTGTGGGCACACTTAACAATAAGTGTTTATTAGGGGCTGGGGTCAACTAGAATAACCCCACTTCATGCCTTTTCTTTTCTATATTATATATATACACACACACACTTTGACAAAAGTGTGGATGTTGAGTCTGAAATATATATTTATTGAAATTGTTATATACAATGTGTGTTTTTACTATTCTTATTGTGAGACCTAAAAATAATTTACATATTGATCTATCTGTACACTTGACAATTAACATACAAAATGTTAGGTGTCCCCCAAAAATTACAAACTGAGTATTACAGATGCCATGACCAAAATACAATTGTTGAGAACAACTGAATTAGGGTGTTAGGCATTTGCAAGTACAACAGCAAATCCAGAGGAGTGGGCAACTTTCAGCCCTCTAGATTCAGATTTCACAACAACTGGGGGCCTCAAGTCAATAACCCATGCTACAAGCACTGGATACAAACAGAACAATGAAGCGGTTACTTTTTGGGAGGATACTACTAGAGATGGTGTGTTCAAGCTAGGCAATGCACGGGTTAAGCATAAACTGGCATTACGGACTGTCTCATGACACTTCATATAAACTGGGTAGCGAAGGGGTTAAGGTACTGGCAGGACATTACACGCTGTCATCGAACATTAGAGATAAACTGGGCAGTGATGGGGTAAAGGCTCTGTCAGGGTATTACAGACTCAAGCCTGCCAACATAGATAAGACGGCTAGCGAAAGGGTAACGCATTTAATGACATTATACTCTGTCTCCTGACATTAGAAACACGCTTGCCAGTGAAGGGGTTAAGTCACTGTCAGGGTATAACATTGTATCGCCAGACATTACAGATAAATAGGGAAATATGGGACTGACAGGGTAGTAAAGTGCGTATCCAGGCAATTACAAAAAAAGCTGTCAGAAGGAGTAGTAGGGCGCTGTCAGAAAGCATTAAAGTATTAGGACCTGTCAGAGCTAAGAAAACCTGCACATCCTACGTATGCACACATGAACAGTCCTACTATTGCTTGGACACCATCATCACTAAGGTATTTACACTCACCCAACCGATTCCAGATTCCCACAACAGCCCCGGCTCACAGCGGCGCCGTGACGTGTATTGTGTGCGCTGCCACCGTAAGGAAAGTACAGTGGGAGGAGTGGAACATTCGAGGCCGTTCTGGGTTACCGGCTGGAGGAGGAGGGGCTGCGGGGTTTTGGGACCGGGAGGGATCCAGAAATGTCATGCGTGAGTCTTGGCTCCTAACTCAAGGAGCCTGACGGACTTTGAATAGTGGCGCAGATATTCATCTTCGCCATAAGTGAACAAATAAACAGGTCTATTGATTTTATTTAACCCTTTGAGTGTCAAGTGTCCAACGCATTGAAATTCATTTGCGTTTGGGAATTTTTAGTTGTGCCCTATAATTCAGTTGCTTTGCACCAGAATTGCTCCACTTGCACACCTCCAAACATTTCAAA
This sequence comes from Rhinophrynus dorsalis, assembly GCA_037306005.1. Taxonomy (NCBI): domain Eukaryota; kingdom Metazoa; phylum Chordata; class Amphibia; order Anura; family Rhinophrynidae; genus Rhinophrynus; species Rhinophrynus dorsalis. Next base: position 118,987,294 of record CM074724.1, read on the forward strand.
TAGCCAAAGAGGTGGTGTTGCTGTGGGCGAGGCGTTACTGAGAATTTTATGTCAAGTTCAATACATGTTGACACTAACATACCTCCCAACATTTCAAATGGCAAAAGAGGGACACTTCTGTTTTAGGTGGCGTTTCTGGGGGCGTGACTGGTAGGCAGGGCATTTTCCAAGAATGTTTAGGTTATTTCTTGACCCATTTCCACCTCTTTGTGTAACTGATAAATGATTTAGAGCAAGACCAAAGTATTTTAATTACCCATATTAATGTATAAACACATATACTGACAATTAACAACACATTTATGTATGTTTTATTACTGTGGAGCAATGTAATACACATCACTCATTCTGGTGTCCTAAAAAGAGGGACAAAAGGGTAGAAAAGAGGGACAGAGGGATTTGGGTCTCAAAGAGGGACACTTGGGTGGTATGCACTAATGTATAAACACATATATTGAAGTTTAACCCCTTAAGCACCACAGGTCTAGGCAAGTTTCCTAGACCGCTTTGATCCTTGCCTACACGCCGGTGCCGGTACATGTGATCTGTTGTGTGTACTGGCTCCCTGAGTTAGGATCTGAGAGCAACCGCTCTAGTCCATTTCAGACCCCCATTTTTACTTACAGGGCTCCCACGGGAGAGCTGTAAGTAAAAAGTATGTGACATTCTATGACCATCACGGTCCTTAAGAGCATGGGCGGATTGTCCTTTCGGGGGATCGGGCATCCCCCAATGGGCCACGAGATCATGGGCCGGTGGGGGAGATCAGAGGATCTCACCTCACCTTCCCACGATATTTTGAAGGAGAGGTCTGTGTTGGCACAGGCACTCTCTGTGACAGCCTTCGCATTCCTTGTTAATGCAGAGCGCCAGGATATGACATAATATCCTGGTGCCTGCTCTCCCATGCTGCATAGGGACCACAAGGGGGCGTCTATAAGGACATTGGTGGCTGCACTGACTTCTCACTCCCCACACTGGACCAACAGGGAATGCAAGAGAGAGGAAGAGACACATAGCAAAGAGATATGTTGAGAGGCAAAGGAAAAGAGGGGACAAAAAAAGACAGAGAAGGAGGTGGGTAGGAGAAAGGCAGGGGACTGAGGGGGTCTGACTGAGCAATATTAGGAAAGAGGGGGAAAGCAATGGGAGAGAGTGGAGGGGGGACAGGGAAAAGAGGGGATGAAATAGACTGGGGCAGAGAGGAAGCAGCAAAGGGGACTGTAGGTAGAAAGGGGGTAATAGGCTGGGAATGAAAGTGTAGAAAAGGGCTATGGAAGAGGGAGTGGGGAAAGGAGGTGGGAGTTGCTAGTGTTGTATCTAACCCTATGAGTGCCAGATATGTATAAAAAAGTGTATATATATATGTGTATATATATATATATATATATATACAGTATCTCACATAAGTGAGTACACCCCTCACATTTTTGTAAATATTTTTATTTTATCTTTCATGTGACAACACTGAAGAAATGACACACTGCTGCAATGTAAAGTAGTGAGTGTACAGCCTGTATAACAGTGTAAATTTGCTGTCCCCCTCAGAATAACTCAACACACAGTCAAGTAATGTCTAAACCTTGGCAACAAAAGTGAGTACATCCCTAAGTGGAAATATCCAAATTGGGCCCAAAGTGTCAATATTTTGTGTGGCCACCATTATTTTCCAGCACTGCCTTAACCCTCTTGGGCATGGAGTTCACCAGAGCTTCACAGGTTGCCACTGGGGTCCTCTTCCACTCCTCAATGACGGCATCGCGGAGCTGGTGGATGTTAGAGACCTTGCACTCCCCCACCTTCCATTTCACTTTTATTTCATACAGCAGCTTCACTAATACTCGTAGAGTTCTGGAAAGTGTCAGAGCACTGACAACCCCCAGCTTTGTTTACATTCTTGTTCAGTAGGAGCAATTTGTGCTGCTGAAGTGTCTGTTCGTACAACAGAGGAAAGCAACCCAAAGCCTTGTAGCTTTTTATGGACTACAATTCCCAGACTTCCAACGACTAGCTGGGAGTGGGAATGATGGGAATTCTAGTACACCAACTGCTGGAGGGTATCAGGTCGCTCGCTACTGATATACGTTATACAAAGCCACACTTGCTTATAGGTATTGCCTTAGACCTGAAGTTAGCAACTAGTGGTCTGATGATGGTGGTCTATAAGTCCAACAATCTTCTGTTACGGAATGACAGAGAACGATGGGATTTATAGTATAAAACAGCTGGAGCAGTGTCTAACCCAAGATTTCCACTGAGGAATTTTTAATAAATTAAACAGGCATTCAATAACAATAGCTAGGATTTGTCATATGTAATTCTGCATCCAAAATCACTTACAGCTACTTAAGCATGAAGCAGGGTTGGACAACTTGCTGCCTTCAGCTGTTGCTAGATTTGAAATTCCATCTCCCTCAAAATTATGGCTGTTCATCTGTTCTTGAATGATGATAATGCTTTTATTCCAGCTAATGATCTGATAAGGTATTTTCAGTTTTGACAAGGGAAGGGGGGTTGAGTACAACTAGAAACCCCATCTCAGTTTTTCCTTGTGAAGAGCCAGAGGTTGTCCCCTAGGGCTGCCATAATTTTCTGGACAACATACTAGCCATCCTGTTGCAGCTTTAGTACTACTGTTAAACGGATTGTCATGACAAATGGGTTATGTTGTTCTGGCCATCTAAAGAAAGATACCTGGCTTTCAGTTCAATCAGAATGTGTGGACCACCACCACCACCACCCTGCAATCTTGGCTTGGTGTTTTACAGTTATTATCAGGCTTTTAAATTTCCACCAGTCCAAATAGTCTGCAACCATTTAAAAATACAGTAAACTAGTGAAAATTGATGATGTTCTGCATGTGTTTAACATGAAGCTCATCAATATATTCTCCAGCCTTTATTGCTATAGTGTACCATTCTATAAGGGTGATGGACCAACCATCCTAATCTGACAGCTTCAAATGCACCTTAATTTATGATTTGTCACCTTTTATGGAAAAAATATATTAAATATCGGTCATCGTATTGGAGGTATATATTTCTTATTGGTAGCCAACCCAATTTTTGCAGATAGGTATGGTCATAATGTAGTGGTTATGTAACCAGCCTATATGTAGAAGATCTGGGCTTAGATGCACTAAAAGTCGATGTGTTTGAATCACTCCGACATTTCGATCTGCACACACATCGACATATTCACCAAAATTGTCTGATGGAAGGGGAGGGTTGGAGAAGGTCCCTATTAGCATACAGAATTTTCGAAGTGCTGTCGGTGTGGAAGGGATCTCCTCCCCTCACACATTACCAACACTACAACAATTCTGTACAGCATTCTCTGTGCTTCCCTACCTAGCCAGTAGGGGAATACAGAGAAGGCTTTCATCACCATGGACAGCATTGAATGCCATAGGGATGTGCATTGCTCACCCCTGTGGCATTTAAAGGGTTAAAATAAACAGACCTAGTACACCAAGCACTACACAATACCCCCCCAACATCCTCCCCCCCTTAGTATGTCGACAAATATTGCATATATTCGACATACTAACTCCATCCGACGTCACCTCCTCATTGGACAGGAACTGCCATTTATTCAACAGTACCTGTACTTCATTCGACACTTAACCCTTTGAGTACCAGAGAGGTAGGAAGGCATTGCTTAGCAATGTGTTTCCTACCCCTCTGGTACTTAAAGGGTTAATATGCAAGGTATGAGACTGCATACCTTTCCGTATATGTGGGCAATGCACATCCCTATGGCATTCAGTGCTGTCCATGGTGCTGAAAGTCTTCTCTGTATTTCCCTACTGGCTGGGTAGGGAAGCACAGAGAATGCTGTTCAGAATTGTCCTAGCTCTCCCTGCTGTTACTCCATAGGCAGGGCCGGTGCAATGATTTTTGCCACCCTAGGCAAAACCTACTTTTGCCACCCCTTGTGTACCACCCCTTTATACCCCGCCTACTTATACCCCACCTTTTTTCTTGCCCCACCAGCTCCACTTTGCCCCCTATCAACTCCAACTTGCCCCCACCAGCTCCACTTTGCCCCACCAGCTCCAACTTGCCCCCCACTAGCTCCACTTTGACCCATCAGCTCCAACTTGCCCCCACCAACTCCAACTTGCCTCCACCAGCTCCACTTTGCCCCCCACCATCTCCACTTTGTCCCACCAGCTCCATTTTGTCCCCCCCCAACTCCACTTTGCCCCCTCAGCTCCAACTTGCCCCTATCAGCTCCAACTTGCCCCCCATCCGCTCCACTATGCCCCCTCAGCGCCAACATGCCCCTATCAGCTCCACTTTGCCCCCCATCTGCTCCAACTTGCGCCCAGCAGCTCCACTATGCCCCCTCAGTTCCAACTTGCCCCCCATCACATACCTGTAGCTCCAGTGCCGTCTTCTCTTCAGTAATGCAGAGCGCGCCGGGAGATCATGACTCCCAGCGTGCTCTGCATTACTAAAGAGCGACCGCGATGAAGGAGCGCAGTAGCAACACAGACGTGACTGTGTTGCGTTCTGGTGTGGTGGGTGCGGGCGCAGCTTTTCTCCGCTGCATGCCTGCGCCCCCAGTACTTGTGCGCCCTAGGCCGGCGCCTACCTCGCCTATAGGTGGCGCTGGCCGTGTCCATAGGAAAGTACAGGGGAGATCCCAGCTACGAAAGCCTGAGTTAGGTGAAGTGGAGACTGTGAACTCAGTGGCTGCTATCGGAGTTTACTGAATGAGTCGAAGTGTCACATTATCATATCAACACACCCCTTGCTTACAAATGTTTCTTATTATTCAGCATTTCCATATGGAAATTAGTCATTATGCTTAATTACCATATGGAAATAGGCCATTGTCGATGTGATGAATGAACGTTTGTAAACCTGTCTGATTGATGTCGATGTGTGCGTATTTTTTCGTCGGAGTGCTGGTGATGTAATGTCGTAGACAGTTTGGTGAATACTGTGGATGTGCCTACTACACTGCTGCGACAGAACCTCGACATTCGTAGCCCTCTTCGACCTTTATTGCATCTAGGCCCTGGTCTAAGAGCAAATGTGGAATTGTGGTGCCGGTCCTCCCTGTTACAGAACCACGCAAAGAGGTGCACAGGAATGTTCACAATATTCGTGAATGTAAAGTAACAACAACAAAAAAATGGAAAAAGTGCTAGGCAGCCCAAACATAAAAAATGTGATGAATTTATTATATAAAAAAAAATAGAAATGTAAATACAATAATCCTAACGTTTCATGGTCCACTTCAACAAAGGAAAAAAAACACATACATGGACTGCCAAGCAATGGGAATTTAAATAATAACAATCAAAACAATGGCAGTGTTGGTTGATGGTAATTTAAATGAACCTATCAACAATCTACTCAATTGTAATTGAAAACATCAATGAACTCTGTGTGGAAGCATCTTACTTATTGATGTATTCAAAAGCTGTTAAAAATACTGTACATATTGTGCACATTTCGATCATAGTGATATAGACCAGAAAAATATTAATCTGTGAGGTGTCAGATGTATATTTAGGTTATAATATGCACATAAATTGCAAGCATAAATAAATTAAAAGGGGTTTAAACTAGATTGAAAACATTTTTTATATGATGAATGAAGTGTTCTTAGGAACGAGTTAAACACAAATCATAGGATCCACTAGTCACTTACAGAGCCAACTATTAAATAGCTCCATATGTGAATACACTACCATGCAAATTAACAGACTTGTGAATATTAAAAAAATGCATCCTATATAATAGTTCGTTAGGATGTTTGTCAGGAGCCGTCATACTCAATAGACGCTGCGCATGCTGCAGTCATGCAAGTAGAGACTGCCCGCACTACATGCAGGAAGGTGCGCAGAGAGGACTGTGGTCCAAATTTGGAGCACCCCGCTCCGTATCAGACTCGGCGCATTCAGGCACTCTGTACTGAGCATGACTGCAGTGCGGGCAGTGATCAGAGAGGCTTTGGGCACCAGCCAAGGCTGCTGGGCGGCACTGTGGCCCGTGTACACAGGCTTTTAAACTAGTGTAATATAAAAATATGAAACCACTAATCTGTGAAGTTCCAAAAAGAAAATAAAATTAACAACTAAATAAAAACATGTATAAAAAACACATGCCAGTGAGACCAAGTGAATAACTGTATAAGAAAATATGTGGATGAAAAAGGAATATCTGATACAAGAGTGAGTGAATCCTGCAGCCGACCAGAAAGAAAACTAGTCCACTGGCAAACAAAGAGTGAAGTGCTCATACAGTCCTTCGTACACCTTGTAATAATAAACGATAACTATAAAGACTCACCGTCTTCATCTAGGTGCAGGATAAACACCGGTTCTCTCCTCCGGTTGTAGAAGTGATAATACTGCATAAAGATACAGCCGCACTCCAGGATATAATGCGACTCTGTATTGTCCATTAAAAAACATTAAACTTTATTCATATTATAAAAAACATACGATGGTGCCATAACTAGACAGGGTGAGGCAAAGGTGAAACAGAGATGGGGGTCCCACATACTGGCTGACGCATTTCACACTAAGGTAAGTGCTTAAGCATAGACTTATTTACCCAAAAGGAATGACATCAATATAAACCCTAAGTGTTACTGGGATTGGTTAAAAACACACAAAAATTAGGGCACTCCTCTTCAATCCATCAATCAAAACAGCCAATCAGTTCTTGGCCATATTAGCCAACGGATATCCGAGGAGTTATATAGTTCTAGCAACCATATAGACACATCTATACACATATTATCAACTGTTTAGAAATACAGGAACCAACTTCATCTTACAAAAAAACAAGGCTAAAACAAAGCAGAAAATAAGTGTCATATCATATCAGAGAGGGAGATATACACATGTGCAGTATATAGAAACAGCTTTCCCATATATCGCAAAACGATTTTATGCAAACAATACACTCCGGCTGTAAATTCCAAAACTGCACATATATATACCCTGCGAGGGACATCCATTATATGCAAGAACTTAATTGCTACAAAATAGTCAACACTCTTAAAGATACATAACCAACTAATCATAGTTTTAAAGACAAAACACATACATCCAACTGTTCCTTCTCAAGGCTGTTCGGTACCTCCTTGTCACAGAGACTTTCAAATAATGACTCATACAGGTACATATAAAATCAATTCCACTTTATTAAGGATCAAACACAAGAAAACAGAGTATTGACACTTCCCTAACCTTCCCGGGGTAAGTCGTGGGGACAATGCGCAGTCCACTACCAGGAGCTAACACTGAACCTAGCCAGACTGAAGAACAGACTAGGAGCGAATCAGTAGGGTGAGCAGAACCACAGAGGTAGCGAAAGTGGTAAGCGTGCTCTACAGCAGAGAGGATACTGGAGGCCCACAACCTAGAACTCTAGATTACAGAAACTACTACACACCCTAGAATGCTAGGGGATCAAGCCCCGGTAGGACTAGGCACTGCTGAACCACTGACAGGAGTTACCTGACCAAGGACTGAGACTGAAAGCCTGCAAAGTGGGATCCAGGCCCCAGGAAGTGAGAGCGTAAACAAACTAGCCAATGGTCAAAACGGTTCGTGTAGTCAGACAAGCCAAAGTACTAGCATGGGGCGGGAATTCAGACAAAGCTACAGTGCTTATCACAGAGCGGGTAGTCAGCCAGGCCAAAGGTCATACACGGAACGGGCAGTCAGACAAAGCCAGAATCGGCACGGAGCAGTCAGTCAGCCAGGCCAGAGGTTCAGGCACAAATCGGATAGTCAGACGTAGCCAGGGTCATACACAAAACAGATTCAGCAGCCAGGGATGGATCACAACAGGAGAATCAGAAAACGCTCAGGTACACCACGAAAGGGCATTTAGGTAATGGCAGGATGCAGTATATAAGGTCTCTCTGGGAGGCGAAGTCCAGATAGGTCAATCAGGGTGGAACTATAAAATAGCAAGTTCTCAGAATGAGCAAGTGAAGCCAGGATATGCGACTGGCGACTGGGCACCAGATGAAGGCGGCAACCAGTGGTATCGTGAACGCCAACCTGGGACTGCAATGTTTTGTGACCCAAGTGCACAGCACCGTAAGGAGCAACGTAACGCCAAACTGAGACTACCGTGGATATTGATCCAAGTGTACTGCACCGCCCTACAAGGGGTTAACAAACGCTCCGATCTAAGGCAACTGCTAATTGTAAAGATAGCCTGAGGCACCCAACAGTAACCCAACCTCAGGGACAGCAGTGAACAGACCAAGCAACCGTGGTGCAACCGGAACACTCTACCAGAGTGGGAGCGAATAGGCACTATGGAGAGAATGGTCACGGATAGGACTATCTGCCCAGTAACCGAGGCAACCGGAGGTCTGGTATAGACCAAAAGTATGCACGTGTGTGTAACTCTGGCCGCACAGCAGGCGCAGGACTATCACAGTGCCCGTGCTTCTCTTGCAACATTCTGTCAGTCTACACTCTGCTTCACTCCTATTGGCTATACTGTGCTTGTCCCGCCCAATATGGCCTTTATATGCTGGGTTCTGGCACCTCTCCGGTGCCCTTTCGTGGTGTTCCTGTACCAGTGCTTGTTCCTGCTCTCAGTATTCCCAGTGTACCGACCCAGTCTGCCTGACTACTCTGCATCTTGTCTCCTGCCTGTGAACCGATCCGGACCGCCTGACCATTCTTCTTCTTCTGCTCCTGTGCACCAACCCGGCTTGGCTGATGTTCCTGCTCCGTGTACCGACCCGGCTTGGCTGACGTTCCTGCTCCGTGAATCGACTCGGCTTGGCTGACGTTCCTGCTCCCTGTACCGACCCGGGTGGCTGACGTTCCTGCTCTGGCTGCCTCTGTGTCGCCTTGGCGACATTCCTATTGGTTAGGCATTCGTGACGCTCCCGGTTGGTTGCGACCTCAGGGCGAGTTGCTCAGTTGCTCAGTCCATTCCTGTCACGGCAGCGCTCAGTTGTGTATTCTCCATTACTGCTACAGCAGTGTGCAAGTGGCCTAGTTTCCGTTACTGCTCCTGCAGTGTGCAAGTGGCCTAGTCTCCGTTAGTGCTACGGCAGTGTGCAAGTGACCTTGTCTCCGTTACTGTTCCTGCAGAGTGCAAGTGGCCTAGTCTCCGTTACTGCTACGGCAGTGTGCTAGTGGCCTAGTCTCCGTTACTGCTACGGCAGTGTGCTAGTGGCCTAGTCTCCATTACTGCTCCTGCAGAGTGCAAGTGGCCTAGTCTCCGTTACTGCTGCTGCAAAGTGCAAGTGGCCTAGTCTCCGTTTACTGCTACGGCAGTGTGCAAGTGGCCTAGTCTCCGTTACTGCTCTGGCACAGCGCTAGTGGGCTATCTCTGTTTACTTCTAAGGCAGGATACAAGTTTCCTGGTCTCCGTTACTACCATGGCAGTGTTCTATGTTGCTCAGTCTCTGATACTGCTCTGGCAGTTCACGTTTGTCTGCTAACCTATTACTGGGCGTTACTCATCCTTAAGCTCTCTATCCCAAGTGAGCTCCTTCACAGACCTCTCTTCACATGGGACTGTTTACACTCGCTGATGGCCATTAACCCATGCAGTACAGATACCCTGGGAATCCTTCATATTCTGCCTGACCTGTGTCAATATACTTTGTTATGGACTCTATGTTTATACTGGACCTGTGTAGGCATATGTATATGTAACCTGTCTTGTGTCTGTATTATTCTGATAAATACTACAGGACCTGTGTATTGTATTACTGTTTTTTCAAAAAAACTGTATTTATCCTAAAACCACTGTGTCTGTGTGTCAAACAAACCGTTACAAGGACGTCCACTAAGCCGGAACAGTACACGGAACAGGAACGTCAGCCAATCCGGGTCGGTACACAGAGCAGGATCGTCAGTCAAGCCGGGTCGGTACACGGAGCAGGAACATCAGCCAAGCTTGGTCGATACACAGAGCAGGAACGTCAGCCAATCCGGGCTGGTACACAGAGCAGGAACGTAATCAGGCAGAATAGTCAGGCCATCCGGGTCATACACTGGTATCATACGAAAACAACGGAACAAGCGCTAAGCAACGGAAACACCATGAAAGGGCAGCGCACTGCACTGAGTATTTAAAGGCTGTCACTGGGAGGAGCAAAACATTGTAGCCAATAAAAGGTATCAGTAAGTAACATGTGTCAAAATGTCGCCCATATAGCACGGGCACCGTGATACTCCTCCTACCTACTTCCTCCCTCTGAGCTGCTCCTCCTACCTACTTACTGAGGTGGGGTTTAAAGGGCAGACTTAGTCCTTACTCAGTTGCCCTTGTGTTGTTGTACAATACAGTTCTGTTTCCTTGGGCTCTGTGTATGACCTGGCTTGTCTGACCATCCAGTCTGGTGCTGACCTCTGGCTCTGTCTGACTATTCTCCTGCCTTATCCTTAGACAGTGGACACCCAATCTGGTGCAGACCTGTGGCTCTGGCTGACTACCTGAACTGTGTATGACCTGGCTTGTCTGAATACCCTCTCTGGTGTTGACCTGTGGCTCTGTCATACTATTCTCTTGTTTGTCCCCTGTACATAGCAGACACTCAATCTGGTGCGGACCTGAGGCTCTGGTAGACTAGCATATACTGACTGGAGGAGTGAATCAGAGTTACGCTTCCTATTCCTGACTGCAGGTGTGAGTCAGATATCCATCTCTTATTCCTGACTGCAGGCTTGAGTGATATATCTTTCCTGTGGTTCTGAACCAAGACTTTGTGTTCCTGCTCCTGTTTCGTTCCTGCTTCTGTTCCTGGTTCCTGAGGAGACTACCAGCGGCTTTGGCCTAGTCTCTAGCAGAGTGGTGTTTCTTGGCAACCTACTGTTTCTGATAGTAGCGTTGCAGGTTAGTGACCCTCTGCTTTTCCTGCTTCCTTACTTCTGTATGCTACCTTACTGTTTATTAATAAATTGCATTTTACTATACCGTACTGACTATGATTATTTCTGGGGAACCGTGACAAAAACATGTGTGACAGTAGAGTAGAACAAAATTTGTTTCCCAAATGGAAACAGACTAAAAGGAAACAAATTTGAAAGAAGTGAAGGAATGAAAATAAAATAAAAATTAAGTGGTGTGAAGTGAAAGTATGTGTGTGAAGAATAAATTGTCATCCTCCTTACCTGCAGATCCACCTCCTCCAGAATCCCATTGGTTGTTTCTCCTTTAATACCGACCTGACACTGAAATGATTGCCAATGTTTGCAAAGTTCCTGAGAGTCCTTGCTACTTCGTATCTGTCACGGTTTTTGATGAACACTCAGACCAGACTGGAAAGGTTAAAATGACTTTATTGATAATAAGTTCACACACGTAATTAGGCCTTAGGCCCAAACCAACAGTATAGCAATATAGGCAGGTATTACAGGAATAGCAAGTCAGTGATAAGAACAGTTGTATGAAAGATACAATCACTGGTAAGAAGGTACTGACTGGAACTGAACAGGCGGCAGGTAACACAGTCCGAGAACTGACCACAAGACCTTGGCACAGATGGTCCAGGAGGAAATGATTGGCACAACCCAGACGCCTGGGAGGAACGGAACCCAGAGGAGCGAGGCAACACTGCTGGCACAGCCCAGATGCCTGGGCGACACTGAACCCAACGGAGCGAGGCAACACTGACCCTGGCACTGGATGCCAATAGACCAATACAACTCTCAAGTAGACCTTAGAATGCTAGAGGTGGATCGTAACACAGTGTGAAATAGATGTAGGCAACCTGTGTCCCCTCCACAGAGGATGGTAATAGCACAACGCTGGCTCTAGAGCCCAAGGCTACTGCAGAGTGGAATATGCACGACTTTACCTGGAGAGACCAGACACGCAAAGGGTCAATAGGTAATGCCCAGTGATAACTACAACTCCCAAAGGGAGTGAGCCCAGCGCTGTAGTGAGGTGGACACAGTGAGATCAGAGTAACTCAGTCAGTGCTAAGAACACTGTACCGGTACTTCGCGTGTGCACACCGCCAATGGCGGTCAGAGAGTTGCTACAGCACGAATGCTAGCAGACGGTCGACAGAGTAATATCGCCACACGGCACAACCGACTAGATAAACGGCAAGGTCACAGGAAGTCTAGCTTAAGTAACGGAGGCAACCAAGTGGTAGGATACAGGCTACTGTCACCAGAGTGACAAACGCTACACACTGCTGGCACGGACCAGCGAGACAGCCAGGAATGGTCAGTAGTGGAGCGGGTACGCAGTCAAATACGATCTGCAACGGAATGGGTCCTCGGCCAGATACAGTCAGCAAAGGAAGCGGGTTCTCAGACAGATACGGTCAGCAACGTAAGCGGGTCCTCAGCCAGATACGGTCAGCAATGGAATCAGAAGTAGAACAGCAAACTCAGGAACGTAGTCAGGCAGGCCAGGTCATACACGAACAGCAATCACGGAGCATAAGTCAGGAACTAGTACACCACGAAAAGGCACCATGACAGAGGTTATAAAGGCTATCACTGGGTGGTGACAAGTATACTGGCCAATCAGACAGAAGGTATGGAAATAGACTAGTCAGAATGTTGCCGCCTGCAGCCAGAAGCACGGGCACCGTGATAGTATCCAGCTTTTCCTGACTTTGTTATCCTATGTACTGAACTTTGGCTTTCTTCTTGACCTTGTTACTTGTCTGTTGATTCCAGTGTTCATCTGTTTCAGGCTTATGACCCGGCTTTCCTCTTGACTTTGATCCCTTCTTGTCCCCAGGTACCTCCACCTCCTGTCTGGCTTGACCTCGGCTCTCCTCTGACTACTCTCCATCTTTGATCCTCCATCCCCATTCCTACGTACTCCTGCTCACAATGAGTGTCCCTCCAGCTGTTGCCTGATAGAGTCTCCTGTTGTCTGTGGGACTTTCTCCTTGCCTTTGCTCGACTTCCCACCTCAGGCCTACCGACTAAATCGAGAGCATAGTTATCGGTAGCTCCGACTACGCCTATGGGTGTTCCGACTAGTCAAGGGTGTGGATTGTCGATAGTCTACGACTCCCTGCCTCTTGCTTGACCGACTTCTCAATGTCCTGTTAGTCGGGCGCCATTGACTCCCACCAGTTGACGTTGTCTTCGAACTTCTGGATCCTACTCCATCTGTGGAATTTGGAGAAGGACTCTACTAGCTCAATTCTGTGGAATCCTGCCACCGAAAGATTCTCACTGAGACTGACATAAGGATGATGAAGTGATGGATTGTATGATAGGTGCATTTATGTGTAAATAAGAGATGATCAGTATTGATACTGAAATCTGTGGATCCTGTGTATAACTAGGAACAAAGAGGGTGTACCAGTGCACTCACAGCTCTTAGACAATCCATCTACATATTGTATCCCTTAAGTATTGAAATGAATCAAGACAGTGCTACAGGGGAATATGTTATCAAAAATAAAATAGGTAACCCTGACAAACTAGCACTCACTTTTATCAATCAGAGCTTCCTGGTAAATGTAGAAAATAGGGTAATGTCATACTCTATTATATATAAGATTTAACCTTTAATAAACTCATTTAAAAGATATAAAAGGTAGCAAATTATAAAAACTATATTGAAGATAAAAAACTCCTAAAGTTGCACTTGTCTTAATTGCCAGGGCACATACTGGCTTGCCATATACATCATGTATGTTCCAATGTCTTATGTTTTTCAGTACATCTTGCTACAGTGTCAGTTCTTCACACCTGGATACAAAAAAATGCATTTCTGGGTGTTATACACCAACTAGTACTCTCATGTTGGATACATCCACTTCGGTTTCAGTATATATATATATATATATATATATATATATATATATATATATATAAGAAACATGTACAACTAACATGAGAGTGGATATCGAAATGATTAACTCTTTCGATATTCTGCTCATTCCAACTCTGCTGATTAAATCTTTGCTCAGAGCCAAGTTAATCAGTGAATGTTACACTTTCTGAACTGATGTACTTGTTCCATCCCTATTTCAAAGACTTTGTAGTTATTACTGAGGCAAGCCGGTAAATGCCTGGGCACAAACACTGATTTAATGACATCATTGAGCAGACATGTCTCAAATTTGTACAGGGTAAATAATTAACCCCTTATAGTACATTAAAAATCAGAATATATGTTTCAGTAGGCTACTGAGACCGATTAATGGTTACAGACTTTCTTAGTCACCAAGACATGGATCCAGTAAACTGGGATATGCATCCAAAAGTGTTCTACCAGATAGTTCAATGCTGGGATATAACAGCAATAGACCTGATGGTGTCCCATGAAAACAGGAGAGTTCCCATGTTCTGTGCATGGTTGAGGCATCCTCTGGAATTTGAAATGTAAGCAATGTCCATTTCTACCTGCCTATATGTTTCTTCCCATTCCTCTTATTCCCAGAGTGATCTAGAAGATCAGGATCGAGAAGGTCCTAGTCATCCTGACTGCCCCATTCTGGCCCCAGTAGGCCTGGTTTTAGGATCTTCTCAACATGTCCATTCAGAAACTGTTCCATCTCCCACCATGACTGAGCCTCCTTCTCCTGGGTCCCATATGGTACGGGGATGTGGAGAGACTTGCCTTGATTGCATGGCTCCTGAGACCACCATTCTAAGAAGAATGAGATTCTCCAATGAGGTAATTTTTACTATGATCCAAGCCAGGAAGCCTGTGTCCTCAAAGGCATAACATAGGATTTTGTCCATCTTCCAGTAGTGGTGTGCTGATAGAAATATGATCATACCTTCAATCTTCTCCTGGTCCTGGCCTTTCTTCGAAATGGTGTGAACAAAGGCCTTAGTCTGAGCTCCATTAAGGTACAGATTGCAGCCCTTTTGTCCTCTTTAAGAGATGTATTGCCTACCTGATGTCAACACCATTATTTAAGGGTGGTGCTTGCCTTCCCTTCAATTTGGGATTCCACGCCATGGTGGGACCTCAACCTGGTCTTAGGTGTCCTCCAGAAGCCTCCCTTTGAGCCACTGGCCTCAATCCTATTTCATCGCCTGAAGCTCAAAAGGGCATTCATTTTGGCTATTATCTCTGTTTGGTGGGTGGCTGAGCTGTAAGCTCTGTCCTGTAAGTCTCATTTTCTGGTGTTTCACAAAGACAAGGCAGTACTTCGTATCTCCCAGACGTTCTTACCCAAGGTCATCTATAATTTTCATATCAATCAGGAGATCATTGTGCCTTTCATTTGTCTGGACACTTCATCCAAACAGGAGAAAGACCTCCATTTGTTGGATGTGGTGCGATGCCTTAAGTATTATGTCCATCGTACTCATCCTTTACTGCAAAGCAGATTCCCTTTTTGTCATCCCTCAGGAAACTAAGGCAGAGCAGGCAGCATCCAAGGTCACCGTTGCATCTTGGATCAAGTCTACTGTACTCCAAGTGTATGTGATCAGGAAGAGAGCTGTTCCTTTTAAGATAACAGAGCATTCCAACAGATCTGTGGGATCTTCCCAGGCCTACAAAAACTATGACTCAACTGAACAACATGGTCCTCCTTGCACACATTTACCAAACATTACCATGTCATGTACTTGCCTTGGCTGAGGCCAGCATTGGCTGGAAGGTTGTTCAGTCAGTGCTGACTGTCTAAGGACCCTCTTTTTTCTCTTATAGCTACTGCCAAATTGTAGTTAGTTTGAGTCCTGATGGCTCTTGTTTGGTTTTATCTGTATTAGTTCAGTATCCACTGACACCTGAGTTTAGATAGATCCAGTTTAGTCCTGTGGAATACTAGTATCCTACAGAAAGAATTAGGGTTTTTGTCTTGTGTGTGAATCAGGTCTCAACACCACAAGGTTTGATCTGAAGCTGGTGTGAAAGGCTAGAGATCAACGTACATGGAGAAACAGTCAAGCTCTCCTTTCCAGAGGCTGGAGCACAAGCCAACAGGGAATAGACGGGACAGGATCAAGAACTAGGACCCCTGGTTGCAGTACAGGCCCCCACTGACTGTACTGGCAAGAAGTCCTAATATCCAGAAATCTGAAGATCAGGAGCCATTCAGATTCTAGGGTAAAAGGTTCAGTCACCTGAGACTCAGTATATGCACTGGAATTTGAGTCGTGGCACACAGGAGCTGCAGATTAGATGAAATTAAGGAAGTCAATTACCATGATGCTTTAGATCAGATTAGTTGGATGAAGACTGTCACAGTAATGCTACAATTGGATATGGTCTGGCATGGTAATACTGTAGATCAGATCATTTGGATGAAGTATATCACAGTGATGCTGTAAATCAGATCAACTGAATAAGGACTGTAGTCTTGAGCATGAAGAACCACTAGGAGTCTCTGCTGTCTGCACCAATCTGGGTACTGAATTCCAGAGGAGAAGAACAAACCTGTGCTCAGGATGTAATGTAATGTAATTGTTGTCTATAAATGACCATAGTGACATGTTTCCATTGGATCACATTTTTTATAAAGCTTGGAAAGCTTACAATCTTACCTGTTAAATATGTTGCATTAACATAAAACATATTATTTTGTTTAATTTTACTGTTTCAATAGGTTTCCCAGAGCCATAGCACCCACAGAAAGAAGAAATAAATAGTCGTTGTGATATAATGGCTTAAGCATCAAATAAAAAGTTAAAATGTGTGAATGAATAGGGCCAGTAAGGAACCGGAAGAGGCACTAGGCCTTTTTCTGTATAAGGAGATACACAGATTGGTCAGTTTATTCCTCTTACCTCCCACTGATAGCAACTGTATTTAAAAACACAACACATTCAGATCTGGTTCTCCCTGAAAACAGAATAAAGGTTAATTCACTCTTGTGATGTTGTGATGTTAATTCTTGCAATTACTTAGAAAAAGCATTGTCCATGAGTTTCTTCACACTGCTGATATCAGCACACAGAAACAAAGCCAAATGCAGCATGCTGCAACTCCAGTGCATTCATGTTTTGAGTACAGTGAAGCTGAGAAGAGCTCAGCCCCCCCCCCACCGTGTTAGGAGCACAAGGGGAATGCAGGTATACTGGAGGCTCAAACAGTGGCTTGAATGGAGCTATATAACAGATCCATTCAAGTTGCAAGCATGAGCCTAACCAAAGCCTTAGGTATGTCAGAATGTGGGTGAATGAATTAGTAAATGTGAGGTTAATCCAATAGGTCAGTGATTCTCAACATTAGTCAAAACCAACCAATCACATTTTCAATTTATCCCTGCTTGTTAACAAGTGGGTAGTCAGTGGTAGTCGGTTATTTTCATTGCACTAACTTTTTATATAGGAATATCCATAAAACTTGACCTTATATTGTCTTCTGATGACAGGAGAATCATTGTACTAGGTGTTTAATAACTTCAAAAGAACAAGCACCCCCACATATTCTGTGATCAGTCTTATTTAAAGATCCTGTAGAAAAAATCGTATTTCTTTAAAAAAAAAAAAAAAAAAAAAAAAAAAGAATCTGTTCTCAATGGACCAAATGCATAAAGAAAAGGGAAAAGTAAAATAGTATACTTATCAAGTGCCTTGGTGGATGGTGATAGGATGATTTCATTCAGGTGTATAATGTCTCTGAATGCAGCTATTCCAAGTGGGCTCACTGGCACAACCCACATCTCTGTAGATGACAGGAAAAAATAACAAATAAAGAAAGAAGGCAGCTCAAACTCAGACTTCTAGACTTCTAAGCATAGCAGTGACAAAAATACAAAGAGTATAATCCACCATTTTCCCATGTAGACCTACTCACATATTCGGGAGGCTTCCTCTACCTCCCAGTTTTTTTAGCAATCCACGACAAAGTACTCCAAGTATAAGAGGCAAACCGCAATACTTTAATAGAAAGTAGTAAATAAAAAGATAATAAAATCAAAGCAACAGGAAAGATAAATGTGACACCATATATCAAAAGATATTGGTATCCAAAAGATCAAGATAGGGTGTATTAAAAGTGGTCACCCACTTAAATCAGTATAAAAACAGATAAAAAAAAACAAACAAAACAAAATAAAAATACAGCAGTATATACTATACTACTACTGATTAGAAATAGTGTATCAATAAGTACTGTGATATAGGTATAAATATAAAAAATAATCGATCAGCACTTTTCGTGACTTCCACAGCTTTGATGTCACTTCATCAGGAGAAATATTGGACTTAATCAGTAGTAGTATAGTATGTAGTATAATAGTATAGGATGTAGTGTAGTGTAGTATAGTTTCCTTTAACTTTCACTTCTTAATGATATTTCAGACAGTGGAAATTGCAAGCAGGAAGAGTTTAGATGTCTTCTTATAGCATTCCTCTGCTTTGTAAGAGTCACTTATTTTTATTTTATGATCCTCAGCTGCTTAGAGGAGTCCATGGCTGTGGAGTAAAAGCACAACACTCTGAGAGGTTTGAAGAGTCAGGGAATTTATTAAGCTCTGGAATTGTCATCAACTAGCTTAGATTAATGCTGATCAAGTAAATTAAGTTCTGAGACTTTAAAAAAATAGCACTAGTGAATCAAATGAAAAGATGCCCCAAAATTTTCACATTCAACAATTTATGTTTACTATTTTTCTATCTGTTAAATTCTGTTAGATTTAGCAAATAAATGGTAACCGTGCATTACAATTTGTAGAAATATGTCAAGTTTTAGTTTGTTCATTGCAGTTGTGCTAACTTCTTTTTATTTAGAAAATCAACAAAACCTGCAATTTGACCAGAGTGCACTAAGAAAATCAACAAAACATGTAATTTGGTATATAAATATACCTTGTTGTGAAAGAAGTGTTTGCTTGTGTCATTGAACCCAAGAACTATGCCATCCGGAACATAGACTTACACTAGGCAAGGTCATCCAAAGTGTACTGATCAAATCTAAGACATTAAACTAAATCCAATCCAAAATCTGCCAACCTGCACTGGACCACCGTGGCAGGTTAATATGGTCCATTCTCTCTGCATGGCTTCACAACAAAAACAATGGGCCTCCTCAGAGGCTTGTGAGCTATTTCATACAGCAGTGGGAAGACCAGCTTGATCTTTAGACTTTGGAACGACTAACATTTGATCTATGAGTTTCACGCTTAGTGGAACTAGTACAAGAACTGAATACCATCAATTGGGACATTATCACCTTATGTGCGGACTCATCAAAAAGATGAAGATTTCATCAAATTACAAGATGGGTATCGCCTATACTATAAAGGAACCAGTTATGGACAATGTGAAGGAATGAGATTCTTGATTAACAAAAGACTGACAGACTCAGTTGTAAAAGTTGAAAGTATTTCTGAAATAATTGCTTCCTTTGCTTCCAAACTAAACAGTCACTATGTTCTTCAAATCATTCAGATATATGCCCCTACAAGTAGTCACAGTGATGATTTATTACACCCCTACAAACAGGAATATTACCACAACAAATTGGTACAATCCAAAATGGTGAAAAATCGATCGGACTACACTGAACTGGAAAAAGAGATGATAGAGGCAACCAAATGATAGAATTTGCAGAAGAACAAAATTTATACATCATGGATTCATTCTACAGGAAAAAGGCCCAAAGTAAATGGACATGGAAAATACAAGGAAAATTTACCTCATACTAGCAAATAATAAAAAGATATTCATGGACTTCTCAGACTTAAATTGTTTTAAAGTCGGACGTAACAATTTCCAAATGAGAGCAAAAATCGAAATTGACTGCAAGAAAGAAAGAATAAATTATCAAGTCAACAAAAGTGAAGATCAACACTAGCCAGCTATGGAAAGATCATAAGAATTTTTAATTAGCACTGTCTAATCACTTCAGTGTGCTACAATACCTTCCAGATACAGACATTTCAACGCACAATGCAAAAGTTATTGAGACTATCGTAAACACTGCCCATGCCCTTGCACCTACCGTGAAACAGGAAAACCAACCCAAATATCAAAATAAACAGTTGCCATGATGAAAAAGCAATGAGAAATTAAGCAAAATGGTAATATTAGAAACAGGGTAGAATATATAGAAACTAGTTTAAAAGCCTGTGTACATGGGCCAGCATTCTGTGCATTCGGGCAGTCTGTACTGAGCATGACTGCATCAGCAGTCTGTACTGCGCATGACTGCTAAAGCCCGGTTTTACGGGCCAGCATTCTGTGCTTTCAGGCAGTTTCTACTGCGCATGACTGCATCAGCAGTCTCTACTGCGCATGACTTCTTCGGACAAACATACATCTGGCCTTTTATTATATAAGATATGCAAGACCATAAGGAAGAGCATAAAAGAAGATACACACAACAATATTAAGCTCATGTACACTGAATGCCAAAGCCATACAAAAATTAAGGTTACACAGAGAAGTATGGAGAGGCTAATTCTAAACATTAAAAAAAAAGACAGTAAACGGTGTGCATGGATTCTTTAGCAAACAAAGAAGTATATGTTGGGGTCATACTTGATTCTAAATTAACTTTCTCCCCCCATATCCAGGCTGTCACTAGAACATTTAGCTTCTTCCTAAAAAATATTGCAAAAATACGTCCTTTCCTCTGCATGTCAACGGCAAAAATGCTATCTCAGGCACTCATTCTCGCTAGACTTGACTAATGCAACATTCTACTCTCTGGTCTTCCTGCTTCTCATCTTTCTCCACTTCAGTGTTATCCGTTTCAGCCGCAAGAATCACCACATTTGCTCCCAGACACCTTCCCTCTCATCTCCTCCTGAAATCCCTCAATTGGCTACCTATAAAGTATCGTACTTCTTACAAGATTCTCCTCCTCTCCTGTAAGTCTCTCTGTTCTTCAGCACCCTCTTACATTTCTGCTCTTATCTCCCGCCACACCCTTTCCCGTCCCCAACGGTCTTCTCATGGTTTCTTCCTGTCCACTCCCTACACAACTCAAGTCATCTCTCGACTACAAACTTTTTCACTGGCTGCCACTCAACTCTGGAATGCCCTCCCTATCATCATTCGCCAATCATCCACACTCATCACTCCAAGCATCTCCTCAAAACCCAGATGTTCAAGGATGCGTCTCAATAGCAATATCCTCCTCTTGCACAAGTCATGAATTCTAATTAGATTGTAAGTTCCTTGGGGCAGGGTCCCTTGCTGCACTTCCCCCCACAAATAATGGAATGATTGCACTTAAGCTTAATGCTCTTAACCCAGTTCTGTGTTTTTGTATTATATTCTTTCAACTTTTGTTAAGCTCTGTGTACATGTATGGCGCTATATGAATAAAGATACATACATGCATACAACAAAGGTCTATAACATCATTAAAATAGTAAATGGAAATGGGCAAGCCACATAGCAAGAAGACCTGACAGTAGATGGACCAGATACATTTTGGTATAGAGTGCATTCAGTACTAGACTCACAAAAAGAAGACCAAATACAAGATGAGAAGATTAATTTACTAAATTTGTTGGTACACAATGGTAACAAAAGGCACAGGACTGAATTTGTTAAAGGCTTGCTGTGGAGGTCTTCATCCTGCAGTGGACTGACAACAGCTAATGATGAGGATAAGTATATATATTTAATTTAGGATAACTGTGTTAATCCATTGCTGGTGCAGAAGCCAAAAGAATGAGTATCGCAGTATATAATAATACCTATTTATTGGACTAACATGCAGTTTTAGGCACAAGCTTTTGAGACCGATGCTCTCCTTATTCAGTCCGTGTATTCTGATTTAAAGTTTAAATGCATTTCACATTAAAAACTTACCAACCATCCAACTGCCGTAAGGACACCAGCCTCAAAATAATTAAAATATACTGGCATAAAATGAATCATTATGAGAACTTACAGTGAATGCGGTATAGAAATGAGATATCCACATTTGCATAGATAACCTGGAAATCATAGCATGTCCTGTTTAGTTCCTGAATAAATATTCCTTCAAATGTGGAATTAAGACCACATTGATACAATAAATTCTACACAAAATATTCAGGAATTTTATTGTTATGTACTTAGAACTTGATTATAAGCCATTCTTCCATTATAGAGTGGTTGCAGATGTAGCTATGTTCAAAGGTATCCTGCCATTGTACAAGTGAAAAAGAGAAGGTGGGCTATTGCATACCATTTAGTCTCTCTCAGTAGAATGAAAACCCTCAGTGGCTAGAAAATGACTTTCAGTAAACAATTTGATAATAGCATGGCCTGGCCTATTTGTATCATTTATAGTCTTGATCTCCTCCTTTAGAGTTTCATAAAGCTCTATCAGCCTGACTTGTCTTAAATATAAGTAATCACTTCCACATCTGTTAACCCCTCCAGCTTCCCCTAGACCCATAACACTGGGGATCTCTACATCTGCAGTGAACATGAAGGGCTTGCAGGTTCCTCCAGTCTTCAGTCCCCTAGGCTGCAATTTGCTCTCTCTCCTCTTACTCACTAATCTTTATTTTCACAGCCATTTCTGTCCCACTCTTACCTACCACACTCGGTCTTCTCCGGCCATATACTGCTGCTACGGCACAGTGAACACCAGTAGAGTGGATACCAGGCATTGTCACAAATAAGCTCATTATCTCCACTCCTCCATTCTGACCCATTCACTCCCTTTTCACTTTCCTGTCACATTCTCACTGATTGGCAAACGGTCAAACATATCTATGCTACCAATGTCATCCTATTGAAATGGTTTATCAGTATTTAATGTGTTTATCATGTGTATGTTATCAAGGGTAATTATTCTATGTTTACTGGAATAAACATTAAAATAATTTGGTGTGAGATTGATGAGGTCTATTAGAGTAATATATGGGTTTTGTGTAATTAATTGTTTGGATGACGCAAAAATGATTAGAAGAGAGTTTCTAAGATGAAATTCCTACTTAACCCTTTGCGTGCCAGAGGGCTATGCAACGCATTGTGAAGCATACCACTCTACTACTCGAAGTGTTAGGTCAGTAAATATAATGCTATTAAATTTCAATCAAAAAGTCACTGCTCATTATTTTACCACTTAAATATTCATAATCTCACCCCTTGAAGTAGCAGAATTAAAAATGTACCTCACTCTCATTACAGACTAGTTGAACAGCCCGTTACATGGGCCACAGTGCCACTGCCACCCGGTAGCAGGGCAGTCAGCTGCAGTGGAGACGGCCCGCGCCACGGCTGATACAGAGCTGGACGTTCCTTCGGAGCGCCCAGCTCTGTATCAGCCGCAGTGCGGGCAGTCTCTACTGCGCATGACTGCAGCATGTGCAGCAGTGTCTACTGCGCATGTCGCGGCGTTACACACAATTTAGCGAATTATTATATAGGATTGTACTGCCCTTCCCTTCCCTAGAGAGGCAAGCTGAAAAAGCCTTTTTACTTCTGTGATGTCATTCCCACCTGCACAGCCAATATGACTGAGGCCTCCATTGACAAATTCATCGTTGGTAGGGATAGGACAAGAAGCTATAAGCACACCTTTGCAATGAGTGCAGTATGTTTATAATGCTGCTATTTGTAGTGGTGGGAGTAGCAGAGATGAACTATTAAAAGACTGAATAGCAGCATTGTTTTATATTTTTTTCATGTTAGGAAGCCTTTTAACCATTGCCATGAATACTATGCATTATGTGTTAACACTTGGATGCTACGAACATCTCCAATACATTGTGAAGGAATTCCCTGGAAATGTGTCTAGTATCCATAGGGTTAAAAAGGCTAAAGTTTTAGGAACAAATAAAACTAGGAATTCTGATGGACAGACACACATGTTGTCATAACCTGAGCATGTTGTAATGCGATAACTAGTTTTGTTAACCTTTTCCATCCAGTTCAGATGTTTTTGTTATTAGTCAGATTGATGGGACATCATTTAGCTGTGAGCTCTGCGTATCAAATACTAGCACCTGTTACAAGAAAATGCAAGCAGAATTTGGCACCAATGAAGACTGAAACGAAGCCCTCATAGTTCATATCATTGGTGTGTTGGTGAACAGCCATGTTTTTTCTCTGTTGTCTGTTTTACCATAAAGACATTCACCCCTGTCTGTGCTTCACATACTTCTCATCTGTCGTTCTGTGCTCTATATGTAGTGAAACTGTACAGAGATGACATGAAGCAACCATCGCTGTCTTGGCATTGAATGGAAATTAAAACTGAAATTGCTTCCTACTAAACAGTAGGAAGGGTAAGTGAGAGGCTTCTGTACATCTTCAGCCACCAGATGGCACTAACCACCCCACACAGCTTTTCCTTATTTCCTAAAGCAGTGTTTTCAATATTTTTCATTGGAGGAAAGCCTAACATGAAATCTGGAATTTTCAGGGTACCAAAGCATTTTGTCGGTGTTTGTCAAAGGACTAGTCATGGGGAAATATATATATTTATAGTTATTCTTAAGTCTTACAATCAAGAGAAAAACATGAATTGTGTGCCCAGCAATTTTCTTAAATATACATTTAAAGGGATAGTAATGTTTTATAATAAAAGCAGCTCTAATTAATCATCATAGTATTTGGGCCTTGAAGAGTGTTATTTCAATTCTGTCAGAGTTGTAGTTCAAGAGTAATTGAATGATAAAGTATCCCCCTCCCGCCCCTTCTACTGATGTAACACTGCTCACCTCAGAGCAGCAGGGAGTGTCCAGGTAGATTGCAGAGAGGGACAATATTCATTTAAGATAAGGGAAAAAGCTGAAAAACCTATCAAGGCGGGCAGGGTTTTAATTGTTCTCACAGTAAGAATATTGACCCTTGATGTGAGCTGTCTGGTCTATGGACTGGATTCCACATCTGAGGAGTGGGGGCTTACACTAGGTAAAAGGTGCAGGAGAGGGAAACTTTATCGTTCAATTACTCTTGAACTACAACTCTGACAGTACTGAAATAACACTCTCTATGGCTCAAATACTATGAAGATTAATTGAAGCTGCTGTTTTTGTGAAACATTCCTATCCCTTTAAAACTCAACATTCACTTTTTTTCAAAGTCTTCATGAAAACAAAAGTGACACTCTGAACTGGGGCTCGAGGCACACCAGACTACCATGGCATCCTGGTGGAGAACCACCATTCTGAAGGTTTTTAAACCATTGGATCGAGGGTGGTCAGTTGCTGAACACAAGCTGTTAGGGACTACCACTCCCATCATCTCCAACCATCCAAAAACTAGATGGGGATGATGTCAGTTGGAAACCCTAACAGATGGAGGTCTAGCAATTTAGTATCTCTGATTTGGATGATAGAAAAAGTCACAAACTTTTCTTCTTCACAATGTATTGGGAACCTTTCTAGCATCCAGTGGGTTAATTCAGCATATGTGTTTTGTATAAAGCAATATTATTAGAAAAAAGGAGTACATTGGATTGTGGTAAACATATAATAGTAAGTAGTATTTATATAACTTCTTTCTCCCAGTGGGGCTCAAACAGCTTTCAGTGCACACTCTCAGAATTAACCAAATTGGCAGCTGAAATAATAGATGTTATTATTACCCAATCAATGGTTCTCATTTATCAACCTTGGAAGGATGAAGGGCTGAGTTGACCCTGCCGGGAATCAAACCTGCAACCTTGAGGTTTCAGTGGGCTCTGCAATCAGGGCATTTACCACTGAACTATCTCACCAGCTCGGCTAATATATCACACATTCCTATCACTGTAAATATTACATTGGTGTGAGCCTACTATCGATCACCCAGCAAAACTACATATACTCTATATTCATATATGAATTTGATATACCTTGTCTACCTTTTTTTCATATCTATAGTTGGTACAGCCATTTTAGTACAGGCAGGTCATATCTATAAAATGTAAGAAAAAACAGATATGAGTAGATTTGTGCATCTGACTACCCCTATAGCAGTGGTTCTCAACCTTTTTTTTGGTCAAGGCACCCCTAAACTCAGTCTGGAAGATTCGAGACACACCTAACATTTTATAGGTCATTTGTCAAACACGTAATGGAGGATACAAATGCATAAATATATGATTCTTTTTATGTCTCACAATCAGAATAACAGAAACAAACACATTGTGCAGAAAAAAAATCAGAAATATAATTTTGAAACTCAGTATTCACATTTTATCAAAGTCTTTCTACAAAGGACAGGGCACCCTAAGTAGTTTTCTGTGGCACACTAAAGTGCCACGGCACACTGGTTGAGGATCACTGCCCTATAGTATACCAGTTTTTACCAATGAGTGTTTTTTCTCTCAGGAGAAGAGCTGTTATAAACACAGTTTTCAAAAGCTTTAGTTTGGGAGATGACATCTTGGCATGGATAGAGAACGGGTTAATTGTTAGATGGCAGACATTTTGTAAACATAACCTTTTTATGGTCGAAAGTTGTAAGTGGGGTGCCACAGAGTTCAGTCCTTGGCCCAATACTTTCTAACTTGTTTGTTAATGATCTAGAATAGGTATTAAAAGTAGTGACACAATCTTTGTCCTTTTTTAACTTATACATGAGAGTTTGTAATTATTCGTTCCTTAAGAAATAGCGTGTCTGCTAAGAAATTTGTTGAGAATGCTACCTCAGTGTATAAAATTTTTATAGTTCTTTTTATATTTACTATTTGATTTTATATCAAAAATTCAGATTATATATATTTATATACTGGTGTTCTTTTGTTTCCTGCAAAGAGTCTTCTCTTTCAGAGACATGAATTTCTAGCCTCGAGTGGGAAAGGCTGGTCATAATATCCCTGCTAGCTATTACAGGTGTTTGATTCCATCACTGGAACAAGCCATTCCAGTAGGTGTTTGTTTCTTATGTCCTTTGCGACTGTTTCATCTGCTACATATTGTTCCAGCTTTATATTGATCAGCTCCCTTTTTCTTTGTATTCCTCTACATGCTTGATCATGTTTACCCTTCTATGCTAACAAGGTGGGGAGCCTTTTTAAAGGAGCAGCCACCCTATTGAACTGGAGTGGCATGAACACATCCTTGCTTACATTTCCCACTGCTTTGTTTCATTGCCCGTCTACCTTTAATTCATCAGAAATAATTACTCCAAGTCCCTTTCGTCTGTTGTCGCTGACAGCACAATCAGCACACCACAGAAATGCTGAGGATGGCCTAATGATGATTATGTAGATCTAGAAAATATCCCTCCAGCATCTTCCTTTTCTTCAGATACAGATGAAGTTGAGAGTGGGAGAGATGATAATATGACCAGAAAGTTACCTGAAAGGCAAAGGCTCGAAAGTCTACTTATCCTGAATAAGTAAAGATGCCAAAAAATACACAGTTATCCTGTCAGCGAGCACCGCTTCCAAATCCAAGTCCCACTCAGCCACACATACTTCTAGTGTTGAATAACAGCAGCAAAAACACGGGTTATGAACATACACAACCTTAGCCTCTGGTGCTGTTGGAAGTGCAGCACCTGTGACACCTAGTAGTAGTATAATTGCAGCAACATCTAGCAGTAGTAGCAGCCCCTCAGGAACCCTACAGTCAATGAATTCCACTGTAAGGAGATACTTTACTCATGATCCAAAAGCTAAGCATGTTGCTATCTGTTGTCTATGTAAAAAAGCATATGAGCAGGGGGAAATCAAGCTCACACATAGGCACCGCCTCACTGAGATCCCACCTGAAGCACAACCACATTTATGACTGGGAGGCAACATGTCAGATGACCACAACTAGAAGCGGCAGAAGTGCTGCAAAAAGTTCCTGGGGTTCTGTGGCACATCATAGAAGTAGTGATGTTATTAATGTGCCAGAGAGTGAACCAAGAGTTCATTCATTCAAAGTAGCACCTTTGGCTCCTGTTGAAGGAGAATGACTCTGATTTTGGTGTAGAAGATGGTAAGAGTAATAGACTGCCCACTCATGCTACCTCCACCACCTCCTCTAGTCATGTTGTTAAAGCAAGTTACAGGGTTCTTCTCTCTTTTACTGCAAACCCACACTTACCGAGGTCTTGAGAAGGATTCAAAAACAATTCTAAAGTATGCCTGTGGAATGGCAAGGTTACCAAGATGTTGGCAGTGGACATGCTATATTATTTTTTTAAAACAGAGGAAGAGAACTTATGCAATGTGTTGCTCCTCGCTGGCATAGCCAAGCTGCAGTTATTTTTCCAGGATGGCTGTGCCAGAATTGTATAAGCAGATGCTTAGTGTGGTTGACAAAGGGCTAAAATGCTCATATGGAAAGGAAATCTACCTGACAACAGATATGTGGACAAGTGGACAGAGCACAGACTATATGACTGAATGTTCTTTGGGTTTCCCTCTCACCATCAGTGGGCAACATTAGCTTGCAGTATCAGTTAACAGCCAGTAGTCTGACCTCTGGTTCTGACAGTGTGAGTAAAAGGCAGCAGCTGAAGGATACCCCATGCCATAGGCACATCACATTGTGCTTTCAGAGTTTTAAGAGACAGTCCCACAAAGCCATAGATGTATTAAGTAAACTAGAGCAGGTGATAGAGGAATGGCTTATACCCATCTCCCTAAAAACTGGTTTTGAGTCTGCTGATAATGGCTCCAACATAATAGCTGCCTTGAGAATAGGAGATATGGTGCATGTACCCTGCTTTTCCTATGTACTAAATTTAGTTGTAACCAGATTCTTGGAAGAATCCAAAACCCTCAGAGAAATGCTAAATATTGCCTGCAAAATCTGTATCTATTTTAGCTGCTCCTGCAGTGGAGGTATGTGAAGGGTTGTTACATCTAGTACTGTTGGGATCACCACTATGACCACTGATTAATGTGCGTCAGTAATCAGTCAATAATGATAGCATACATTAGTCTCAAAGTTGATAATAGTAATGAATAATTGCTGTAGGAATCATGAATTATATATGTACATCAATCACACCACACTATCACAGTGCCTGTGATCTTTCTGTCATTCTCATCTGTGGCAGACTGTGATTTTCTTGGTTGGTTTGGCCCGCCCCTTGGTGACCTTTTTATACCTGACGCTTTCATCTGTCAGATGCCCTTTCGTGGTGTTTCTGAGCCAGACTTGCTGTTGCTGTGTTCCTGAATCCGGATTCCTGTGTACCAACCTTGGCCTGTTCTGACTACTCTCCTGTGTTCCTGATCGTGTATGACCCGGCCTGTCTGAGAATCTTCTGCGTGCTACGACCCGGCTTGTCTGAGAATCCTCTACGTGCTCCGACCCGGCTTGTTTGAGAACCCTCTACGTGCTACGACCCGGCTAGCTGACTTCCTGCTTCAAGTTCTTCGCGGCTGCCTGGCTTGTTGTCGCCGCTGCGACATTCTGAATCCTGCATTGCTGTGCCGAGCTAGTGTGACCATTACCCTCCTGGGTAACCCATTCATCTGTGCAGAGTTCCTTGCCGACTTGCAGAAGCTGTGCCTCTCGTACCGAGCCTTTACACGTTGCAGAGCTAAGCTACCATACCGAGCCTGGGAGATTCAAACGTACCTATTAACCCTTGCACTGCCGCTCCTCTCTGACCGGACCTCCTTGCTTAATATAGAACCGTTACCTTGTAAGTCTACTGCTGCTGAGTTGGCCGCTACTTGGACGGCGACTCCCGGTTACGTTTGCAGAGTAGTCAATCCTGGTAGGCCGGTTGGGCGTTCTTGGTTCTTGGTCTCACGGTTAACGACGGAGGTGTCCGGTGCGGCTATTGGTGGCAAGGTTAGGCTCCAAGCTCTTGCTCAATCCGTAGGTAAACGCCCGCGGGGGCTCTTGGCTCGTGTTTTGCTTACAGTGGTCTCCAGCTATACGCCCGTGGGGGCTAAAACGCCAGCTTCGCATCTCAGGCTAGTCTTGATCACGCCCGTGGGGGCTACATACTCTCGCACTTGCAGGCTCACTGGTCTATTGACAAACGCCCGTGGGGGCTATCGTGGGTTACTGTGCTGCTATACTTATATTGGTCACTGAACATCTACTACTCCTCTTCATATGAACTCTGTGCTGTGCACATTTGCTCAGTTTATTTCTACACCACACGGGCGTGCCAAACCCCACAGCTGAGACTGACAAATTGTTCTCATACACCCTTTAGGGTCCTATTCCCTATTCTCTGTACCTATGTTGGGTGCCTTCTGTATATTGTATTAAAGCTATGTGTACTGTGTAATAGCTTGCAATTGTTGCTGTCAACTGTAGAGGGCGATCCTTTGCATTTTATTTCTTTCAATAAAAGATTGATTTATTTTACCTACTGGTCTGAGTGTCAAAACAAACCGCTACACACACCAGTCCACTAACCCCATACACATCTGCCACATTCATTATAGGTTGTACCATGTTTTCATCTCTGCAGTGATGATGTTGAGGCAACAGAGTCACCTTCTCCTGCCAGGACTCAGGCTTGCCAAAACAAGCCCTGAGTAAATATTTTTTGCAGGACTCAGTCTTGCAACATATACAGTACAAGGCTAGATAATTTAGTTTTCTGAATCAGTGCTGTTGTGCCAATGTGTGTCCCCACCTTTCCCTTCTTCACAACCTTGTCACAAATTGTGCACAATACAGATGCTGATGCCCCAAGGGAAATATTCCCACACCCATGATTTCAGTGAGGGGACAGGTGGAGGAGAATGGTCTTCTTCTTCTTCTTCTTCTTGACAACAATCTTCACTGGCAGGAGTAGGTGATGCTGCTGCCTTCACATCACTGCAGCTAGGACCAGCACTGAAAATTCAATAAGCCACTCATTAACCCAGTCATTGATTAATTTACCGCACAGGCAACGCCATGCCAATATTGCTAATATATTGGAATGATGGAAGCACTCACTCTTCAGAGTTGAATGCCCAGGTACACAATTCTTACTTAATGATATAGAAAAAATGTTTAAGAACACCCCAATTTTTCCAGTTTTTATTGAAATTTACACAGTTTAATATCTCAAAAAAAACGCATAGAACAAATAAACAATTGGACATTAAAAAGTAATCACAGAATCATTTTCCTTAACAAAATGTAATCTAAATTTTGACTCCTCAAAGTAAACTTTTGCAGATATAACAGCCAAACACACTTGTGGAACTCTTTCCACAACGGAAATCAAATATTTTTCTGAAAGTTCTTCCCAACACTGTTGCAGAAGTTCCTACAAATGTGTTGCACTTGTAGGTTGCTTTGCTTTCACCGTTCTGTTTCAATAAAAACTGGAAAAATAGGGTTGATCAAAAACTTTTGACCGGTTGTGTATATATCATCAGCCTCAACAGCAACAGCCGTTGTCTATCCACTGTAGGATGAAGGCCTCCGCAGCATCTATATATGGATAGCTAGATATATTCACCTTGTGAAATGATAAATCCACATGTGTATATCAAATAGACCTTAAAATGTGTATCTATTAGTAAATAACCAAGTGCACCACAGAGAATAATGATCTTAACCCCTTAACAACCAGCACGCGCAGCAGGCACTTGAGGACCACGGGGCATTTTTTTTTTTTTTTTAGATCCGATTCAGGGCTCCCTGCGTGGTGTGCAGCCCTGAATTCAATGACATGCCAGGACCGTCAAGGGTCCTTAAGTGCCAGACAGCCGTGACGGTCCTGGCACTGCAATGGACATTAAAGGATTAGGATGACCACAACCATAAGATACACACATAGGTTGTATACCTTGTAAAATAAAAATCCATGTGTATACCTCATGATAGAATCCTATTTATATATTTAAAACCCTTAAGGAAAAAGAATATTCTAAATAGTGATATAAATAAAATCTAAATAGGTGCACTTGATCCAATAATATAACAGATGAAACTAATAGGATATAGAGGTGTGGAACATTTTCCATTCAAATGTCCATAAACAATATGAATCCAGAAAAATGTATTTTATATATTTACTATACACTACAAAAAATTGAAAACAATTTAAAATTAAAAAGGATAACCGTCCATGAAGATCTCAACAAATAGCTACTATCTTATGTGGTCCGCCTGGTACCAAAGATAGTATATGCAGCTTAATGTTGATATAAAGAATAGAACCATCTGACCCACATTCTTATATAATGTAGCTGTAAATGTTTAACAGTGCATATATTCCAGTTTAATAAAAGTAATTGATCATATGATGTACAGAGTAAATCAACCTGCAAGTCGTGGTCTTTGCTTTCTTCTACAATATATAGCAGTATATAATAAACAGGTTTCTGTTATAAAAAGGATGTTTATTGAAAAAACATATGAAGAAAGTGAATTAGATCATCAAATCTCGCAGGTAAGGAATTATGATACGGAACAACTACTTTTAGAAAAAAGTATAGCGGAGAAGGAGAAAGGAGTTTTAGTGATTATTATTTCTTTCAATAGTGGACATAAAATATTCAGAAACAAAGACTGGGATATATTAAAATCGTTTTTTTTCCAAAGCACCTAATTTAGGGATAAAGATAGCCCCAAGTGTCCAGAATTTAAGGAGACTAGTGATGGTGCTTGGCTAGAGAATAAAAATGTGTTTTTACAAGTATAGTTCTTGTATGATCTGTAAAAATTATACATTGAAACATATGCACAATATAAATGTTATTGCTTACAGTAATTCACACCGTAGTGAAAAGCTTGTAAAATTTTGAAAATAGGCTAAACACTCTCTCATTAAAATACTATCGTCTGGCAGAGGATAGCAATTATCAACTAAATGGTATTAGGTCTAACACACCATTGATGAGAGATGAAAGTCTTCAAATCATTCTGGGAATAAGTAATGCTGAGTCCAAATGGCATTTGGCACTTACATAAGTCCTTCCTTCCAAGTTCCTTTCATGTCATCAGTGAAATCGCTTAAAGATATAAAGATGCCTGCAAATAAAAATAAGTGCATCTATTGATCCTTCCATTAGGGAAAAGGGAATCTCTGGTTTTGTTGCAATCCATCAATGAATGTTCGTATCATTATAACATTATGATATATCTTTGGTCATAAAGTGGAAATCCATTGCCATTAATCACAAAGTCTCTATAAGGAGAAAAAAAAACCCTGAAAAAGAGAATAATTTGGATTACAAGATTGCAACATGAAAATCCACCATGTCTCCCTCTGCAACAGTTTCTTACTCAGATCTTTTCTTGTGATGCCCTTACCAATCTTCTCAAGACAAATAATTTCTAACCCAGCGGGTGATCCTCCATGCTGTAAAAGAAAATGGTTATCAACTGTTGATAGAACGTCCACCCAGCTCTTGTCACATCAAAAATATTTGCTTTTGAATCAGTGATTGCAATATCTGTGCAGTTTGACCCACTTCTACATGTTGACATGGGCATCTAATTGCAAAGATGCAATTAGTAATCCGACAATTAACCCCTAGAGTGCCAGCCAAGTGTTGGACATTGTCTTGGCCATGTGTACCTGCATGGCCAAATCCATGTCCCACAAGTGGCTGGAGTCTCCCCCCCCAGACCTGTTATTATTTTTTTATTTATTATTATCCCGACCTCCCCACCCACACTTACCTAGAAGTCTAGGTAGGAGTGGAAGCAGAAGAGCATGCTGGTATCATGATCACATGTATCTCCCAACAATATCGGCTGAGAGATCAAAAGTTGAGGTGGGCATCAGGAGGGATCCAGATACCCCCAACAAGGTCTTGATAAAAATTTAGCTAAAAAAAAACCAACTCTGTGTTTGTCAAAGGGGTGACCACACCCCTGTGCCATAAACAGTGTCCATATATCTCTAGAATCCCTCTTTGACACCCAGATCCCTCTGTCACTCTTTTCAACCCTGTTGTCCCTCTTTTTTTAGGCGATCAGACTGTGTAATATATATATATATATATATATATATATATATATATATATAGTTACATAGTAGTCTAGGTTGAAAAAAGACTTGCATCCATCAAGTTCAACCCTTTTCCTATTCTTGTTTACATATATATACTACAAAAAAACCCTTATTTCAGCAATTGCAAGTTCTGCTTTGAATGGGGAAAAATCCTTCTTAAATCCAAATGGAAATCACTTTTCTCTTTGGATCAGCTAGCACTAAATAAATATTAATCCCATATATATATATATATATATATATATATATATATATATATATATATATATATATATATATATACACTCCTTGTCTGTTTGAAATCAATTATTATTCCCCATGTGGCCTGTGGGGGTGGGTAATTTTGGGCCTACAAGGAGGACTGGTTGATCGACAGTCCTCATGGGCCAGTATTCACTTGCTGCAGGCCTACAAAGTTACATATCATGTAGGTCCTCTTTTACACCTTTTTAAATATGTGTCTGTTTTGTGTTTTTAATTCAGACATTGGGACTCACGAGCATTATATACACTACATTACAGGGTCCCACCTACACGTTTACTTACAACAGGTACTTCTCAGGGAATGTTTTTAATCTAGATAGGGCTTTGCAGGTGTATTAGATTAGGATTTGCCATATATTGGGGTACCTTGATGGACTTAACAACTGGCAAGCTTAAAGATATTGAACTAAATTCCCATATTTATTAAAGCGGAACTTTCAGATAATAGCCAGTTGCCATGCATTCATTAAATGCATTAAATTCATTGAAAATAGATGTCTTACCATAAAAAAGTACATGTGTCTAAAGGAATCCGTCCTGTTTTGGGACTGACGGGCAGGTTAGTGCGGCCTGTGAGCCTGCATTGTCAGTCCCCTCCGGTGACCATATGGTGCAAAGCAGTCTACTCTATGGAGACCGGGACTGACAGCGCATGCGCACAGACAAGATGTCTGCGCCCTAGCCTCAGTTCTTGTCTCCAAACGGGACAGAATCCTTTAGACACACGTATTTTTTTATG
Organism: Rhinophrynus dorsalis; assembly: GCA_037306005.1. Lineage (NCBI taxonomy): Eukaryota > Metazoa > Chordata > Amphibia > Anura > Rhinophrynidae > Rhinophrynus > Rhinophrynus dorsalis. The sequence continues at coordinate 119,021,949 of CM074724.1, forward strand.
GTAAGACATCTATTTTCAAGCTAGTAGCCATGCATTTAATGAATGCATGGCGACTGGCTATTATCTGAAAGTTCTGCTTTAACAGCGGTAGTTTATATGCCCGATGCAGGACACACATTTGCACTATTTGAATGGAGCAGTGCAGGTTTGTTCTTTGTTTTGTGTGTGCACTTTAGGTTCTGGCCTAATTCTTGGGGGGCTGGAGAACCCCTTCATTCTTTGCTGCCATCTATACCTTAGTCACTTGATCCTTTTCTATCTTTATTAATTATATGTATATATTATGGTCAGTTAGCTCTGTGAGCTATTTTTCTTATTTACATAAATATCACCCATCAAGATTCCAGTGTGCTGTCTCCTCCCTACAGTCCAGGCTGAGTACATTCTATATACACTTTATGGGCAGGGCCGAATTTATAATTAGGCAGAGTAAGCATCTGCCTACAGGTGCACCCCACAGAGGGACGCTTGTCATTGGGATCGTCCTTTGTTGTTTTTTCTTTTCTTTTTATTAGACTCCCCCGCCCGGCACTGCAACATGGTGAGGCTGGTAGCTGCTGAGCTCCCTCGTAGTCTCTTTAGTAATACAGAGCGCTGGGAGATGACATAATCTCCCAGCGCTCTGCATTACTTAAAAGAAGACCGTGCAGGAGCTCCTGCAGCTACAGATCTGTGCAGAAGGAGGCACAGACCTCTCCTGCCGCTGGACCACCAGGGAGGAGGTAGAAAACGGACAGTGGGGGGGGGGGCATCGGCAATATGAGGGTAACATGGAGATGATGGGGGCAATGTGTGGGCAATATGGAGCTGATGGGGGGCAGGGTGGAGCGGATGGGGGCAATATGGAACTGAATGGAGCAATGTGAGGGCAATATGGAGATGATGGGGGCAATGTGGAGATGATGGGGGCGATATGGAGCTAATGGGGGGCAAGTTGGAGCTGATGGGGGCAATATGAGGGCAATATGGATGATGGGGGCAATGTGGAGATGATGGGGCAATATGGAGCTGATGGGGGCAATGTGAGGGCAATATGGAGATGATGGTGGCAATGTGGAGATGATGGGGGGACGTTGGAGCTGATGGGGCAATGTGAGGGCAATATGGAACTGATGGGGGCAATGTGAGGGCAATGTGGAGCTGATGGGGGGCAAGTTGGAGCTGATGGGGGCAATGTGAGGGAAATATGGAGCTGATGGTGGGCAATGTGAAGGCAATATGGAGATGATGGGGGGCAATGTGGAGATTAGGAGCATTGTGGAGGTGTCCAGTAGAGATGGCCAATTGGGGTGGGGGCGCTTCAGATTTCAGTGCCTACAGGCTCCTGAGATGTAAATCCGGCCCTGTTTATGGGATGTGCACCTATATATATATATATTTCATTTTGTATGCATTTGGAGTAGTTTGTAGTAAAACTCACGTTTTAGTGAATTATTATATATGATAGATAGATGAAACAAGAAGGACTTCAAGTGGCCCAAATTGTGTGTTCATGCCGACCACACCCTGGGGCGGCAGTAAGGAGGAGATATATTAATCTCTTCCATACCACTGCCCCAATACCTACACAGGGGAGTGATTTTGACAGGAGCGGCCAGGGGGACAAAGCTCCTCTTGCCACTTTTGTCAAAATTTCTTCAATAAGTTTAACACATCTCACATTGTCAAAGGTCTGTGTCCATGTCCTCTCTCATATTCTCCACCTTTTCCCCTTTTCCTACTCCCTCCAATTATTATTGTCTCCACTCTTTGCTCTCACTGCCCTGGCTACCCTTATTCTGTTTGCTTCCTTCTCCACTGTTCACCTTCACTCCTTACCACTTTTTCCACTGTTCAAACGCACATCATCCCAGCCTTCTCGTATGTATGGCTTCTACCACGCTTCCTCACACCCTACCTATGTACACAACACATGCAAGACAACAAATTGTGCCTTGCCTGGGGAAGTTAATCTCTCCTAACTGCATCCTCCTCTCTCTCACATAAAACAACTTGCCATCCACCTGTTTTTGAATCCAGACCCTGTTGCTTACCATCCTGCTCCCTCTGTATTGGACGGGAATTCATTACAATAATGCCTATACTAACACTAGGCAGCTTCCTGTCTCTCTGCTGGAAGTTGGTTACTGTTTCTATTGTATGCTATTACAATGTCCTCCCATATACATCTCACCATCCTCCATGTCCATCTCCTCCTCTTGTATTTTCATCAGTCCCCATGTCAATGTGGCAACAGCAGCACAGCTAAGTTTTTGCCACCTTCACTCAACCTCTCTTTTTGCCATTGTCTTACCACCTGTGGAATATGTCCCTTAGTGGTTTAAGCAGCCTCAGTTGCACAAAGCCAGTATTTTACATTACACTCAATACAAACTGGATTTGGACCCAATTCTACAGTGTCTTCCTTTCTTGGCACTGATGTCCCACCTCCCTTCTCCTTTTCCTCACCCTCTCATTGGTGCCAGAGTCCCATCACCCTCACCCATTAACTTCCCTCCCCCTCTCTTTGCCACAGCATAAAGAGGATATGATCCACTCTTTCAGGACTAGAAGGCACATGTAAAGTAGTTATAGAGGTGTATAGTATATAGTAGTTGACCCCCCCACCTTGTTCCACAGTACACTGGTAGTCAGAGAACCCATCTACATTATTTGGCTCCCAGCCTGATTTCCCTGTACACACGTAATCACAGATCCCCCATATACACTTTCTTACCCTTTAGCGTTCTTCAGATTGTTGTCATAGAATCGCACATACACTGTTTGCTTCCCCATTCTTGTTCCACTGGTAGCGTTGATGCCACTGTCGAAAATATGTCAAACCATTCCAAAGGGTTACCATTTTCCTTAGGCTGCCAGTAGGTGCTGAATACACCATGTTGTTTTAGCATATTTGATTGAGGTTTAAAAAAAATGTGTTTTTTTACTGTAGCATCAACCTAAGATTAGAAAGACAAGTGATGCCTCATTTGATGTGGCTGGCCTGAAAAAATTTAAGAAAAAAAAGAAATTGCAGATGGCGTAGTTTTGTGCTTCTTGCACCCCTACAGAATGTCTATATCACGGTGCCCGTGATTTGCTGCAGTTACTTGTCTGTCACCAGTAGGGGGCTTCTATTGGCTGTCTGCAGATAGCCCGCCTCTTATTGACTATTTAAACCTGGATTGGGCACCCTTTGAGTGCCCTTTCGTGTTGTTTCTGACCTTCTTGCTATCACTATGCTAGTGATAGCTGGGCCTCTGTTCCAGTGTTCCTGAGTTCCTGATCTCATGTGTTCCTGAGTTCCTGATCTCTACTGTTCCAGTGTTTCCTGCATGCTGAAGTACTTCCAGTCCTGGTTCCGGCCTAGTCTCTGGTGTTGCAGTTCCTGCTGAACTTCTCTGCTGTTTTCTGACCTGACTGATCGTTGCTGGTTCCTGTCATCTCATCACCTGTCTTCAGTATCCTGGCGACCTTCTGCCTGGTCGCGTTGGTGACATTGCTACAATTCCGTGTTGGTCCCAGCGTGCGGACGCTGGTTTGCTCCCAAGCCTTGCGGCTATACTAACTCGCTTGTTACACCAGTGTGCGGTCACTGGTTTGCTCCAAAGCCTATCAGCTATACAAATCTGTGTTGGTCCCAGCGTGCGGACGCTGGTTTGCTCCTAAGCCTTGCGGCTATACAAACTCACTTGTTACACCAGTGTGCGGTCACTGGTTTGCTCCAAAGCCTTTCAGCTATACAAATCTGTGTTGGTCCCAGCGTGCGGACGCTGGTTTGCTCCTAAGCCTTGCGGCTATACAAACTCACTTGTTACACCAGTGTGCGGTCACTGGTTTGCTCCAAAGCCTTTCAGCTATACAAATCTGTGTTGGTCCCAGCGTGCGGACGCTGGTTTGCTCCTAAGCCTTGCGGCTATACAAACTCGCTTGTTACACCAGTGTGCGGTCACTGGTTTGCTCCAAAGCCTTTCAGCTATACAAATCTGTGTTGGTCCCAGCGTGCGGACGCTGGTTTGCTCCTAAGCCTTGCGGCTCTACTACTCGCTTGTTACTCCAGTGTGCGGTCACTGGTTTGCTCGCTAAGCCTAACGGCTATACTATTCAGTGTTGTTTCCAGCGTGCGGACGCTGGTTTGCTCCAAAGCCTTGCTGCTTAACGATTCTGCTAATTTGCCAGTTCCATCTGACTGCTGCTATTATCTCTGGGCTGCCCTGCCCGGTATTGGTAAGGCCGGTAGAACCTTTTACCACATTCCATCTGAGGTTGCCTTACCCGGTATTGGCAGGGCCGGTAGAGCCTACATTGTGTATCTATTGAGGCTGCCTTGCCCGGTAATTTGGTAAGGCCGGTAAAACCGTTATGCTATTCCATCTGCAGGTTGCCTTACCCGGTATTGGCAAGGCCGGTAGAGCCTAAGACTGTCCTGTCCGGTATATTGACAGGACCGGTAGAGTCTGCCTTCTGTCTGTGCTATATTCTGTATATATATATATGTATGTTATTGCCATCCTAAGTTATCATTTATTATTTCAATAAAATTGATTTTTTTTACCTAAAACTTGTGTCTGAGAGTCATAATAAACCGTGACAGTAATTAGCAGAATCGTTAAGCAGCAAGGCTTTGGAGCAAACCAGCGTCCGCACGCTGGAAACAACACTGAATAGTATAGCCGTTAGGCTTAGCGAGCAAACCAGTGACCGCACACTGGAGTAACAAGCGAGTAGTATAGCCGCAAGGCTTTGGAGCAAACCAGCGTCCGCACGCTGGGACCAACACAGATTTGTATAGCTGAAAGGCTTTGGAGCAAACCAGTGACCGCACACTGGTGTAACAAGCGAGTTTGTATAGCCGCAAGGCTTAGGAGCAAACCAGCGTCCGCACGCTGGGACCAACACAGATTTGTATAGCTGATAGGCTTTGGAGCAAACCAGTGACCGCACACTGGTGTAACAAGCAAGTTTGTATAGCCGCAAGGCTTAGGAGCAAACCAGCGTCCGCACGCTGGGACCAACACAGATTTGTATAGCTGATAGGCTTTGGAGCAAACCAGTGACCGCACACTGGTGTAACAAGCGAGTTAGTATAGCCGCAAGGCTTGGGAGCAAACCAGCGTCCGCACGCTGGGACCAACACGGAATTGTAGCAATGTCACCAACGCGACCAGGCAGAAGGTCGCCAGGATACTGAAGACAGGTGATGAGATGACAGGAACCAGCAACGATCAGTCAGGTCAGAAAACAGCAGAGAAGTTCAGCAGGAACTGCAACACCAGAGACTAGGCCGGAACCAGGACTGGAAGTACTTCAGCATGCAGGAAACACTGGAACAGTAGAGATCAGGAACTCAGGAACACATGAGATCAGGAACTCAGGAACACTGGAACAGAGGCCCAGCTATCACTAGCATAGTGATAGCAAGAAGGTCAGAAACAACACGAAAGGGCACTCAAAGGGTGCCCAATCCAGGTTTAAATAGTCAATAAGAGGCGGGCTATCTGCAGACAGCCAATAGAAGCCCCCTACTGGTGACAGACAAGTAACTGCAGCAAATCACGGGCACCGTGATAGTCTACTCATCAGCAGGGTATAATTCCGGAAAGCAGTATCTAATGATTACAGTTGGAAATTTTCTATTTTTCCTATAGCTCCATCTTCTGAAAACATTTGTGTACACTAGCCAAGGGGCAGAAAGACAAGTGACCCCCTCATTTGATGAGGGTGAATGTCTACTTTCCAAAATTATATACCTCACTTACTTTTTCTTCCTATATGTAATGGTTACGATTACGACCATTTAATGCAGGCAGGTAATTTCAAAAAAGAAGTAGTGTAGGTTAGTGTTCTTGGAACCCTCATATCATATGTTAATCCACACAGATGATGTATGATTTTTCTCAGGCTGATACCGGGTACGAATACTGTAGGAAATGCCATGGGTTTCAAAGATTATGGCCTTGATTCAATTATCTGACCTAAAACGTCCGGTAGGGCAAAACTGGCTACCAACCGACAAAAAAAAAAGTCTAAGTTGGTATTCAGTTGCCCTACCAGCTGAAACCACAATGGGCATTAGGCCACAGAAAAGGACACGTGGCCAAACATCCATTTTTTGTGTTAAGTTCCCACAACGCACATTAAATAATGTAAATAAAGGGAACATCAAAGGAAAAAAGCTAACGATTGGTGCTTGACAAACACACAGTCACCCTCCCAACCATTAATCCTATACTACCCCTAACAGTGTAACAAGATGACCCCTATCACTAGCCTGACACCCAGATTTGTGTAACACTTACCTGTTATCCACTGTCCGTCTTCCCCGTCAATCTCCCTTTTTCTGTTTTCTCTAATTTTCTTTCTTCTCTTCTATAAAATAAAATGTCAGTGTAAGTTTGTAATGAAAATAAATGCCCCCAAGATATGCCATAGTTAACCCTCTGAGTGACAGGGGGCTGGGGGTATAAAAAATATATACTGAAATGTGAGAGGCTCTGAGGATGAACAAAAGCACAAGTAACTTGTTTTAGGGCTAGTCACCACTCAGAAGCATCACATTTTAGCTCTCTAGTACACTTACAGAGCAGAAATGTCCATGTGTATATTAGTCTAGTCACTCCCAAAAAGTATCACGGCATCCGTGATTGCCTCCAGTGGGGTGAATTATACTAGTGACATTGTTCTTGCCTTACCTGTTGCTCAAATACTACGTGATATTCTTACAGGCCACTGGAGGGTGATTAGTGGTCTCCTCCCATACGCTAGGCCTTATAGGCCTCAGACCTACTATAACCTTTGTGTAACAGGTTACCTTGATGGGAGTCCGTAGTGCAGAGATGTTAGCTCACCCTTGCAGATAAACACAGCCCAAAGTGACCAGGTAAAAAGCCACCTGGGCTGTGAATCTGTGCACGGGGGCTGGCAGGAACAGGAACCGGATACGTAGAATCAGACAAGTGCAAATCCAGAAGAGTAGTCAGGAACAGCAAGCTGTGGTCACCAGCCAAATCAGTCTGGGAATCTGGAAACAAACAACAGGAACAGAAACACAACAATGAACTGACCCAGCCCTCAGGGAGAGGCAGTGTTTTATACCCAGGTAATCAGCAGCTTAATTAACAAGCTGCCTTAGGTGGACTCTGAATGATAGGTGAAATCTGATAGCAGCAGTCCAGCCCCCGTGTGATGCAGGCAAAGCAGATAATACAGGCTAGAATCACACTGATGGAACAGATTCAGCAATGGCTCAAAGGCAAGAAAACAGGAACAGAGTACATAAGGACACCGGTTCAATTCCACCATGATCCGCCAGAGGGATGACAACGCCTGGCAGTCTGCCTAGACAGGGGCAGACCGTGACAGTACCCCCTCCTCAAAGACGCCCTCCGGGCGGAACCAGACTTGTTAGATACTACATTGACCCTGGGATCACAGTCGCTCTCATCCTCGGAGAAGTCAAAGATGTCGTTTGGCATGATGGCAACTCTTCCCTTCTTCCCATTCTTTTTGGACTTAGATACTTTCAAAGAACTCACAGGGGAAGTATTTGCAGCTTGCAATGCCTTTTCAAATATCTCAAGATCCTGTTTGCGGACGATAGTGCCATTTGAGGCATAAGTACAATCAGATGCCAGGACTTGTTCTGCAGGGCAGTAAGTGGTATAGGTGCTTACCACAGCAGATGTAGTGATGGTTTCTGGAACAGGCATATTGTCAGAAGGGATAGGAGAAGCCTCTGGATCAAGTGGAAGGGGAATCTCAGGGATCTCAGGTGCAGGTTCAGGCTGAGGTGCAGTGATGACAGGGTGGACTTGAGCAGTACCCAAACGAAGGGCCAATGGCTGAGCAGGCGTTCCGGAAACAGATTCACATGGAATAGTGGAAGAATATTCCTCAGCGACACAAGTACTGCTTTGAGGTGACAAACATGCTCCAGCGCAACAGCAACCTTGATGCCTGATAGAGTTGTCAACTGTCTTGACAGGGCAAACATAGACTGTACCCACACATGTAGTTTTAGCCGGACGTGTAGGGCAGTGGGAAATGAAGTGCCCTCTCTCACCACAGTAAAAACAGAGGCCACAATTTCTCCTCCGCTCTCTTTCAACAGGAGACAATTGAGTCCGGACAAGCCCTGTCTCCATAGGTTCTTCAGTGTCTAGGGAAGGAGCAGAGGATACCTCAGGAGTGTCTCTTGAAACCTGTCCATATGGCGGCAACATGGAGGTTTTGCTCAGGTACAGGGTCTCTCTATCATGGGGAAGCCGTGATCTGCGTGAACGTGAAACAGACCTTTGAACAGTGGTTTTTCTAGAAATCATGCACTGCGAGTCCATAGCAGTCATGAAGGCCCCCCAGCTATCGAGGACAGGACTCTTTGCCAGCAACATCTGGTGTGCCCATGTCTTGATCCGTCCAGACAACAAATTGATAGCTGCACGGACCATGATATAGTCAGTGGCATATGTCCGAGGCTTTAAGGCAAACAACAGCTCACAATCCACCTTAAAGCACTGGAAGGAAGCACGACTACCATCAAATCTCTCAGGCATTATATCAAATGGCTCAGGATATACAGGTTCCGGGGTTGGGTGTACTATCCCTTTAAGAAAAAAAATATTTTGCTGCAGCTCCGAAACAGTCTGGGTCAAGTTGGACAATTGCTGGGTAAGGATGGTAAGCGACTTGCACATCTCTGCGGACTCCATAATGGTCAGTTCATTCTGTAGCAGGTTACCTTGATGGGAGTCCGTAGTGCAGAGATGTTAGCTCACCCTTGCAGATAAACACAGCCCAAAGTGACCAGGTAAAAAGCCACCTGGGCTGTGAATCTGTGCACGGGGGCTGGCAGGAACAGGAACCAGATGCTTGGAATCAGACAAGGGCAAATCCAGAAGAGTAGTCAGGAACAGCAAGCTGTGGTCACCAGCCAAATCAGTCTGGGAATCTGGAAACAAACAACAGGAACAGAAACACAACAATGAACTGACCCAGCCCTCAGGGAGAGGCAGTGTTTTATACCCAGGTAATCAGCAGCTTAATTAACAAGCTGCCTTAGGTGGACTCTGAATGATAGGTGAAATCTGATAGCAGCAGTCCATCCCCCGTGTGCTGCAGGCAAAGCAGATAATACAGGCTAGAATCACACTGATGGAACAGATTCAGCAATGGCTCAAAGGCAAGAAAGCAGGAACAGAGTACATAAGGACACAGGTTCAATTCCACCATGATCCGCCAGAGGGATGACAACGCCTGGCAGTCTGCCTAGACAGGGGCAGACCGTGACACTTTGCCCTTTCGTGGTGTACCTGAGTGTTGTGCTTCTGTGTTCCGTTTATTGATTCCTGTGTATGATTTCTGGCTTTGTCTGACTTCCATTCCGGCTGAGACCTCTGGCTTTGTCTGACTTCCATTCCGGCTGATACCCCTAGCTCCCTACAGCCTTACCTCCTGGCTTTGGTTGACACATGCTCCGCTGTGCTCCTGACCAACTACGGCCTACCCAGGCCTGGCTGCCTTCCTTCCTTGGTTTAATAGCCTGCCACTACCACACTACTGCTTCCTGGCAGTATGTGTGCTTGTTGCCTAGTCTGTTGTCCACCTGCGTCCTATCCTGGGTAGCTGGTTATATCCCCTAGCATTCTAGGGTCTGTCACCTCTGTCTGTCGGATACCCCTAGCTGTCTAGGGGAAGTCACCATTGCCTGTCAGGGTCCATAGCGTCTAGGGCCTATCCGCAGCCTAGTCATCTCCTGTTGGAAAGGTGTTCTCTGTCTTTGTGGTCCTCCAGCGTTCTGGAGTGTAGTTGGTTTGCCCTGCTTCCACCTGTCTAGTGAAGGATATTGGGAAGTGTTGTTACACTGTCCCTTTACCTGGCCTCGTGAAGGTGGAGGTTGTGTTCTAGCTCCTGGTAGTGCTCCAGCATTCTGGAGTATTGTCCGGTAGTCATCCTCCTACCTGTCTAGTGAATGTTTGGGAAAGTGTTGTTACACTGTTCCCAGACCAGGCCTTGTGAAGGTAGGAGAAGGTACTCTCACTACTTGGTTGCACCAGCATTCTGGAGCATATTCAGTTCACCTCTCTTCCACCTGTCTAGTGAAGTGTTGTGGAAGTGTCATTACACTGTCCCATACTGGGCCTCGTGAAGATGGAAGAGGTGCTGTAGCTCCTGGTAGATACTCCAGGGTTCTGGGGTATAGTATTTCTCTGTCTTCAAGCCTGTTGAGTAAAGGATTGGGAAACTGCCGTTGCATTATTTCTACCTGGTCTAGTGAAGGTTGGAGAAATATCTTCTTTCTTTTAATTCTTTATTAACAAAGTTCATTTTATTGTATCTGTACTTGTTGAGTGTTGTTATTTCACAGTCACCCCCGTGACAAAAGGGCAGTCTATTTCCAAAATAATGGGCAAGACTAGCTATATCCAGGTGATTTCCCTAGGCCAATGTCTGGACTACCTTTCACTCTTAGGTGGACCTCCTAAGAGTATTCAAAACATATAAAAACATATCAAAAGCACAAGTAACTTGTTCTCGGCTATTCACCACTCAGAAGCATCATGTTTTAGCTCTCTAGTGCTATTACAGAGGAAAAATTGACAAATTATTTTAGTACCTAAAGGGCAGTCAGGTTCCAAAGTGACAGTCAATCTCCTCTCCGCAGGAACAATAGCTAACTCTAGATGTACGTTTCATCCTTTTTGGGCCTTGTCAGTGAGGTGCATCTGGTTTCTCTAGGCATTGAGAGCAAGGGGTTCACATCCTTTTGTTCATCCTCAGAGCCTCTCACACTTTGATATGTTTTTGAATACTCTTAAGGGGTTCTTTCTAAGAGTGATGGGTAATGCAAAGTTGGACCCCTTGATCTCAGTGCCTAGGGAAACAATCTACACTTCACTGGAGAGACCCAACAAGGCTGAAATGTAAATCTGACTTTAACTGGTGTTTCTAATGCAGAGAGGACTTTCCTCATTTTAGAAGTAGACTGCTTTTTTGGACATGATTATTCTAACATTTTTCCTCTTCAATAGAGAGCTCAATTATGATGCTTATGAGCGTTGACTAGCAGTAAGACAATGTCACAGTACCTTGTAGCGCCGCCGCTTCTGCTCACAATAACGCTCCAGCGTCATTTCCACGAGCATCAATGCTAGATGTGTCATCTACAGACGCGAGGCTTCAGCATGCTGTAGGCCTCTGTTTTATGTGTTCTTAGGCCTGTAGTCTCATCCTACCTACTTCCTTCCTCTGAGCTGCTCCTCCTACCTACTTCCTGAGGAGGGGTTTAAAGGGCAGATTGAGTCCTGACTTAGTTACCCTAATGTTGTTGTTCTGAGCAGTTCATTTATTTGGTATTCCTGATTCCTGTGTATGGCCCGGCTTGTCTGTCCATCCATCCATTCTGGTATTGACCTGCGGCTCTGTCTGACCATTCTCCTTGTGTGTTCAGATTTGGCTTAGCATCCTTTCTGGTGCAAACCTGTGGCTCTGGCTGACTACCAGCTCCGTGTATGACCTGACTTGTCAGACTACCCACTCTGGTGTTGACCTGGGGCTCTATCCACTGCGCATCCAGCATACCAATGCTTCAGTGGATATCCTATCTGGTGCAAACCTGCGGCTCTGGCTGACTACCTGCTCCGTGTATGACCTGGCTTGTCTGACTATCCTATCTGGTGCTTACTAGAGGGCTCTGTCTGTTCGCTCCATGTGTTGGTCCCGTTCTACAGACATCCTTCCTAGTACTGACCTGGGGCTCTATCAGACTCCTAGCTACTGACTGCAGGCTGAGTCAGTGTTACCTCTGGGCATTACCTTTTTCTACGAGACTCCAGTGAGCTGAGGCCTAGTCTCGGATAGTGAGGTAGATCTATTGGAAGACTGCTATTTCTGATACAGTGCTTGCCTCTTTGATCACCCTCTGTGTATTATTTGCATTTCTGTTAATATATTTCTAATAAAGGTGATCTTATCTATACCGTCTGACTCCTTGTCTTGCTTGCCAACCGTAACAGACAAGCAGCATGTGCTTTTGTTCATCCTTAGAGCCTCTCACACTCTGACATGTTTTGAATACTCTTAGGTGGTATCCCTAAGCGTAAAGGGTAATCCAGATGTGGACTCCTTGCTCTCATTTCCTAGGGAACCAAGCTGCATTGCACTGAAGAGGCCCATCAAGGCTTAAACATACTTATGATGTTAGCTGGTGTTTACCCTGCAGATGGGACTTGCTTGACATTTTGGAACTGGACTACCCTTTTGGGAAGAGTAAGTCTAATATGAACATGGAAATTTCTCCTCTGCAATGGCACTAGAAAGCTAAAATGTGATTCTTCTGAGTGGTGACTAGTTGTAGCATAAGCAGCATGTGCCTATGTATATTTTTTGAATACCCTTAGGAGCTCACGCTAAGAGTGAAGAGTAATTCAAACGTGGACCCCTTGCTCTCAGTGTCTAGAGAAACAAACTTCACTTCACGGTGGAGGCACAACAAGGCAGAAACATAAGTCTGAGGTTAACTGATGTTTCTCATGCAAAGGGGGACTTGTCTGTCATTTTGGAACTGGACTGCATTTTTGGACAGGATTGTTCTTACATGTAAGTGGAAATTGTTCCTCTTCAATGGCACTAGAAAGCCTAAACATGATGCTTCTGAGTGGTAACTTGCCGTACAGCAGGCAACATGTGCATCTGTTCATCTTCAGAGCCCCTGACAACATTGATATGTTTTTAAGGTATTTCTAAAATGGTATACTATGTATACCTTTTCTTCATATTGCTAATATTTATGAGCATTATAGAACAATTTTAGTACAGGCAGCCATTATCATAAAAAGTAGGTATAGATTTGTGCTTGTGGCACCCCTCCTGCATATAGGAACTCATACCAATGGGGTGCTATTTTTCTTGTAAGAACAGCAGCTAATGAATACATTTGGGAATTCATCCTAATTTTTCTTTAGTGCCACCTTCTGGAAACTTTTGTGCACACCAGGTTAGGGTTAGAAAGATGAGCTACCCCATATTTGACACAGCGGGTTATCTTATTTCAAAAATGTTATGCTTTGGCTACCTTTTCTTCATTTCTGTAGTTGTTACAAGCATTTTAGTAGAGGCAAGTCATGTTTGAAAATGAGAGGTTGCAGTTAGTGCAATTCTGTGCTTGTGGCAGCCTAACCGAATGTCAACTCATACCAATGGAGTTTCATTTTTCTCACAACAGCAGTAGCTAATGAATACAGTAGGGAATCCCATAGTTTTCAAAGATTTCATTACATTTGAAGGACCAATTTTTTTCCTTTAGCTCCACCTGGAAACAGTTTTGCACACCCCTTGAATGCTAGAGAGTTTTCTAATGCAATGGGGAGCTCTCTAGTGTTCATGGGGTTAAAAGCCAAATTTAAGAGGAATATTATCAACCCATCATGTTCCTCCACCCCGAGGTGGACTCAGTCTTAATTACTAACATCCTTCACCTGTTTGTGGCTTACATATGCCCAGGATTTTCCTTCTTTCCCTGCCCTTGGATGGTCTGTGCTCAGCATCCTAGTACCTCTGTTCCAGTTTACCTGAGATTCCTGATTCCTGTTGTGACCTTTGCTTGTACCCCGTTTTCCATCTGTCTGGCTTCCTGACCTCAGCATTGTCTACGATCATCCTTCCTGCTCCAGAGACTCAACTGTTTGCTCCAGTCGTCTGCTCGACCCTCTGTGTACCGAATCCGGCATGCCTGACCACTCTCTGCATAACTCCGACTCTGTGATATCCACTGCCAGTTTGCTCGACTCTTGGTGTACCAAATCTGGCTTCTACTACTCTCCGCTTGTCTACAATCCCAAGGTACTGACTGCCCTATTGCTCGACTCTCTGTATACAGAATCCGGCTTGCCTATGACCTCCCGCTTGTCTACGACCTCGTGTAGTCGACAACTAACTTTACTTGACTACTTGTGTTCGACTCCTGCTCGAACCTCGACACTCCAGTATTCTGCAACCTCAGATCTCTTCCACTTGCAGACTCCTGTTCAGTTTGTCGACTCCCGGCCTTCTGCAGTAGGGTTCCGACTCTGTGTCGGAGCTTGTGTATATTATCATCCTGCACACTAGCTATACCTCGCCAGGCTGAGAGACTGTGATAGTATCTAAGGGCCATTAACATGGAACCCGCAGAGGTCGGGCAAAAACTAAGCACATGTGAGGCCAGGATTGAAGGCCTAGACCACTGCATGGATCAGTTTTCTCAGGCCTTACAAACTTCATAAGTTCATGCTGATCCTGCATGACATACTGCTCCTGCTGCTGCTTCTCCTGCTCAGCTAGAGACCTCTACCCCTATGCCAACTATAAGATTGCCACCTCCCCCCTGTTATGGAGGTGATCCTGCTGCTTGTAGAGGTTTCCTAAATCAGTGTTGCATACACTTTGAGATGTCACTTCTTTTTTTTTTTCCCTCTGACAGAGCTAAAGTGAGATATGTTATTTCTCTTCTGACTGACCGTGCCCTTGCCTGGGCCTCCCCTCTATGGGAGAGGGGCACTCCGCTGGTGAACAACTACTCTGAATTTGCCCGCAACCTTCTCCAAGTCTTTGATCTCCCTTGCAGAGCTGGGACTGATTCTTCATCTCTCTTCACCATTAGACAAGGCTCACGTTCTCTAATAGACTATGCTATTGAATTCCACACCTTTGCAGCAGAGGTTAATTGGAACAATGAATCCTTGGTCTCTGTATTCAATAATGGGTTTTCTGACCATTTGAAAGATGAGCTAGTTTCCAGAGATCTACCCATGGAGTTGGAAGAACTTATAGCATTTGTCTCCCGCATAGATCTCAGACTCTGAGAAAGGCAACTCCAGCAGGACTGCATCAGGAGAACTACTGTCAGACTGGCACCTAAATTTTCTCCTCCGGAACCTCCAGTCATTCCCCCTCCAGAGGAGCCCATGCAAATAGGGTCCATGGGGTTGAGTGAGGAGGAAAGGCAACACAGAAGGAGGGAAAACCTATGCCTGTACTGCGGAGGAGATGGACATAATGCCCGCAACTGTCCAAAGAAGAAGGGAAACGCCCACACCTAGAGGGGTCAGGGGCCCTGCTCTAGGTGTAATCTCTCATGCCCCTGAATCAAGGGACAAAGGTCTATTGGTCCCAATGCAACTGTCCTGTCAGAATCTTAATGTGTCTACGTTTGCACTAATAGACTCTGGGGCCGCAGGTTCATTTATTGATTAGACTTTCTATTTAAGCCACGGGATTCCTTGCCTTGCCAAGACTCAACCTCTGTTGCTAGAAGCCACTGATGGTAGACCCCTTCACCCCTATCTTATAACTAAAGAGACTCAACCCCTGCATCTCCAAGAAGGGGTTTTACACTCAGAGACTTTAACTCTTCATGTGATCACCTCTCCTTCCTGTCCGGTTATATGAGAATACTCCTGGTTGTCATTACATAACCCTCACATCAGCTGGGAGGTGGGACAGATAGCTTCCTGGAACTCCTTCTGCTCTCTCCACTGCCTTAAATCCATGGAATCTGTACGCAGTCAGTCGGCTCTGACCACTTGTCCTGAGATCCCTGTACAGTACCAGCAATACTCTGATGTGTTCAGTAAGAAGGAGTCAGAGAAACTTCCTCCTCACAGGGCACTAGACTTTCCAATAGATCTGTTGGCCGGCACCATTCCACCATGAGGCAGAGTTTATCCTCTTTCTCTGCCTGAGTCTAAATTAGAGTCTAAGGAAATGATTCATTCAATGCACTACTTCTCTGGCAGAAATGGGGTTCTTTTTTTTTTTAAAAAGAAAGAGAGATACCTTCGCCCCTGCATTCACTACAGAGGGCTAAATAAAATCACCATTAAAAATACGTACCCCTTACCCCTGATGTATGAACTGTCCGATCGGCTTAAAGGCTCAAAAGTCTTTACCAAATTAGATTTAAGGGGTGTACTGAATCCAGCTTCTACGACTCTATCTTGTCTACAATTCCAAGATACCAACTGCCCTATTGCTCGACTCTCTGTGTACTGAATCCGGTTTGCCTATGACCTCCCGCTTGTCTACGACCTCGTGTAGTTGACAACTAACTTTACTTGACTACTTGTGTTCAACTCCTGCTCGACTTCGACACTCCAGTATTCTGTAACATCAGATCTCTTCCACTTGCAGACTCCGATTATCTGTCGGCTGACATAAAGACATCTGCCTGTTCTGTTTGTCGACTCACAGCCTTCTGCAGTAGGGTTCCGACTCTGTGTCAGAGCTTGTGTATATTAACATCCTGCACACTAGCTATACATCGCCAGGCTGAGAGACTGTGATAAATATTTGATTTGTCCCCATGCTTCAGTTGCTTTTTCCACAATAACTCCAGTTTGCGTGTATAAATATGGACCTAAAGGAGCAATTCTGAAGCAAACCATTGCACTTCCAGAAGCTTCAAGGTACAAATTAAACTCTTCACTGATTTAACCTTTTAAAGGGGATCTATCACCCCTATACAAGTTTGTCTTAAATGGAAGCTTATATAGCGACTACCTGTTATCCAAATGTAATTTTTTTTCTATTTGGCTGAAATTAATGAAGTTAAGATGATCCTGTGTCTTCCTTCCAGAGAGACTGCGGGTACAGCTCTGTACCCGCAGTCTGTCACTCTTCCTCTACTCTCCTCCCTCTATCCAGCCTCCTCTGATGACAGATGCTTTCTGAGTGTAAGCTGGAGCACTCTCTGGCCAATGGCAGAAAGCCTCTGTCATCGGAGGAGGCTGAATAGAGGGATGGGAGCAGACAGTTGATAAAAAAATCAACTTTTCTAGAATAATTTTAATTAACAAAGCGGATGGTAACACCTTTTTATAAGGTGAAACATCTGATTTAAGTGCCTGCGCTTAAGGGGTACTTTTGAGAGGTAAAATAACTATTATTAAGCATGTCGTCACCTGCCTAAGGATTGCAGAGCGACTTTAGCTAATGAAGTAGTTCCGCTTTAAAGAAAGAAATTGCTAATCCTCAGCATAGAGAATGTGATCATTTGTTGCTATTAAAATAAGGGAGAAGCATACTGGATCCATAAGTTAAGGACTAGGATTCCTAATATAGAATGGGACATTATTGGTTTTAGAGTCAATATTTTTATTTTTATCTTTTCTTTACCTGCATACACCTGTGTATATGTCCATGTCATATTTCAGAAAAGTTTTTTTTATGGAGCAGTTTCATTACCCTCTGGTTAGTCTATACAGGGAAGGGGGAGGGTGGGGGGGACTTTGAGCGCTATCATCTCTCAAACCATAAGGGTTTGAGAGATGACACTTGGGGCAATAAGTTTCTTTTTAACAAAGCTACAATATGGGGATTAGTAATTTGCAAGTATTACTATCCCGTTAAAGGGATAGTAATGTTTCATAATATAAGCAGCTCTAATTAATCATCATAGTATTTGGACTATGGAGAGTGTTATTTCAATTCTATCAGAGTTGTAGTTCAAGAGTAATTCAATGACAAAGTATCCCCCTCCCGCCCCTTTTACTGATGTAACACTGTTCAGCCAGATTGCCAAGGTAGATTACAGAGGGACAATCTTCAATTAAGATAAGGGAAAAACCTGAAAAACTTGTCAAGGGGGCAGGGCTTTCATTGTTCTCATAGGAAGAAGATTGTCCCCTGCTGTTATCTGTCTGGTCTATGGACTGCATTCCACATCTGAGAAGAGATGGCTTACACTAGGTAAAAGGGGCGGGAGGGGAAACTTTGCTTGTGAATATCTCATAAACCATAAAGCTTTGAGAGATAAGACATATCATTCTTCATGTTTTTGTAATGCCTACAAAATAAAATAAAGATAAAACAAAGTATTACTATCCCTTTAAGCATGAACCATTTGAAGAGGAACTTTCACCACTTTCATGCTTGGCACATCCACATTCTGCGGCACAGTGTAACTTTGGCACATCGACGCAGGACTTTCAAGTCCTGTAATTCTCCTCCCACCTCCCTCCCAGCTATCCCAGGGATCATGTTCACTCTTCCCTTCGTAGTGTTGTGCATCACATCTATCTTTACAGCAAGCTCAATTTATCATTTCAAGCTCAGTATAATGATAAACAGCACTTGCTGTAATGATAGACAAGATGAACACAGGTACAAAGAGAAGCGCAAAAATAATTGGAGCAATTTTGAAGCAAACCAACTGCATCGGGAGGACAAATACAAATTTGCATTGATTTTCATTTTTTAACCTCATAAATGCCAGAGAAGACCCCAATGTATTGTAAAAGCAATGCTTTGGAGGCCTATCTATTATTAAAGGGGTTAAATCCCCAATTTAAATTTAAATCAGATTCAATTTTGGGAATTATTTGCCCTCTGTGGTGCAGTTGATTTGCTCCAGAACTGCACCAGTTCTTTTTAGAACATCGCCCTCATTGAAACTGTCTCTTCTCCTGTGACTATAGCCCACTAGTACTGGTACTTAGAAAAGATTTGTGTCAGTCAAAGAATTATCACATGCATCCTCTTCTTGAACTCTTTGAGTGTCATAGCAAAGCAATGCATTGCGTACCCCTCTGGCACTCAAAGGGCTAAAGTAAACATAATACTTTTTTAATGACTTGGGTAATTTTGAAAGCTATTTCAAAACCCCCTATATTTATGTTAGCCGTTCTTTATTTAACCCTTTAAGGACCCATGAGGTGCCAGGACTGTCACGGTTGTCCTGCACTTGAAAAAAAAAGCCCCGTGGTCCTTAACTGCTGGTTGCGCGGGTGGTCTTTAAGAGGTTAACCTATAATTTATGAGATATTTAGCTTTATTTGTGTGTCAGTTTATTCCGATTAGGCAGTACTGGCTGGCAGAGGTTGTTGTGGTAGATACTATAATTCCACTCTCCCTCCCAACTACCGCTTCCTGCCAAACTGGCTAGTTTGCATAAAATGACAAATAAATAAAAATAAACATTTCAAGTTATTGTTTTGAATACAAAAAATTGCTAAATATAGGTGGTTTTGATGGCCTTTTCAAAGTCACTTAAGTCACTCATTATAAAGTGCTAGTTCTACTTTAAAGCAACCCTATCACCTAAAACAGTGGTTGTAACTTTGAAAGAACTTTAAAAATCACCTATAACTTATAGCAGTCATTTTTTTATTTAGAAACCTAGTTCTTGAGTTATTTGGATTTTTTTAGAGTTAGTAATGCCGAAAATTAAAGTCTATTTAATATTGTATATGTTACAAAAATAAAGTATATGAAGAAAGTCCTATCTCTCAAACCTTTACAGTTTGAGAGATATTCGCAGCTAAAATTCCCCCCTCCCTCCCCTTCTCCTGACGTCAGCGCTCTACTGACAGCAGGAGATCCCGGTCCTGGGACCAGCCAGCGGCTCTTCAGCATAGCTGAAATAACGAAATTTAAAAAGAATTACTTCATTGGAACGGTCTACAAAGTGTGCCTGGTTTGCAAGCGCACTTTGTAGACTGTTCCGATGAAGTAATTCTTTTTAAGTCTCGCTGTTTTGGCTCTGCTGAAGAGCCGCCTCAAGTCGCTTGTCTCGAATCTCCTTCTGTCAGCTTTACAGCTGACATGAAGGAGGGGGTAACTTTAGCAGTGAATATCTCTCAAACCTTTACTGTCTTCATATACTTAATTTTTTTTAAACATCTACAGTATTTAATAGACGTAAATTTTGCCATTAATCACCCTTTAAATGATGCTAATTAAAGCATGAAGAATATGCAGTTCCTGTCCTAGCCTTACAATCCCCCACACCACACATTTACTGACACTTAAAGTGATAGTAACGTTCCACAAACAGCAGCTCCAATTAATCTTCATAGTATTTGAGCCATAGATAGTGTTATTTCATTACTGTGAACGTTGTAGTTCAAAAGTAATTGAATGATAAAGTTTCCCCCTCCCGCCCCTTTTACCTAGTGTAAAAGCCCCCACTCCTCAGATGTGGAATCCAGTCCACAGACCAGACAGCTCACATCAAGGGTCAATATTTTTATTGTAAGAACAATGAAAACCCTGCCCCCCCGACAGGTTTTTCAGCTTTTCTCCTGATCTTAATTTAAGATTGTCCCTCTCTGTAATCTACCTGGACATTCCCTGCTGCTCTAAGCTGAGCAGTGTTACATCAGTAGAAGGGGCAGGAAGGGGATACTTTATCATTCAATTACTCTTGAACTACAACTCTGACAGAATTGAAATAACACTCTCCAAGGCCCAAATACCATGATGATTAATTAGGGCTGCTTTTATTATGAAACATTACTATCCCTTTAACCGTTTCAGTGCTAGGGAAGATGGGCAAAGCATTGATGAGCAGTATCAGTGAGAGTATAATGTAGGGCTAAGAGAGGAAGTGCCTGCACGGCATCTCTTAATTAGTATAATCTATAAATCTAAATAACTAGTTTTCTAAATAAAAATAATATAATATATAATAATATAACATGCAGATGATTTTGAAAGCTCTTTCAAAACCAAAAAACATTTTTTTAGGCAACAGCATCCCTTTAAAAAATTACAAATTTAGTAAATCTGAAGAAATAAATAGTCCATTGAATTCAATGGACTGGTTCTGCAACCATCAGACCATTCCTACATTTGTCTGTGTTTGTCTAACCCCCAATACACAGGCTGTGTAAACATCAGCTACAAGTGGTGTGCTCTCTTCACTTCTTGGCATGGCATTATGTTTTTTTTCCATTGCAGGATGAGTAGGACACCTATAATTAGCATGCTAAAAAGGCAAAAAAAGAAACCAGTCATTTGTGTCCTGACAGTGGAACGCATGAGACCAAGGACCATGTAAAACAGTGGAAGTATAGTGGACTTGATGTCTATCTCATTATTGAATGGTAAGCTATAGCTCTTTGTATCTATATTCTGATTTATTATATAATATGGCTTAAATGTATATAGGAAGAAAAGACATAGAAATAGAGGGCGCCCAGTAGTGCCTGTAAATGTCACAGATCACCGATGTTTAAATGTAATTTAAAATATACTCACAAGTAGGGTGGCTGGTTTTTGGCCTACACCAGAACCAGCTATTGGGCATGTGGGGAGGATTAAATCTGCCTCCACTCAGATATCTCCAACGTTGTATCAAATGATCACCAGTATCCAAAAGTTATAAAAATGATATAATGATGTCTGCTGAATGTCTAAAACCATTTATTATATAAAATATAAAACAACAAACCAGTTCTGAAAATAGTATATGATGTGACGTTTCTCAGTACTGTGACTGCTTTTTCAAACAAACTGGTTGTTACAAAATGTATATAGGCACAAACTGATACACAATCATTGGTGTATTGTACAAATTGACTGCACCATAATTATAAAAATTAACCCCTTGGGCACTGGCAAGATCTCCAGCACGTTGCTTTACAATGGGGGGAGGGGGGCGAGGTAAATATCCCTTTGAATCAACTGTCTTTGTTTTGACCCAGAATTGCTCTGGCTTTATATGTATATACTAGTTGAACAGCCCATTACACGGGCCACAGTGCCACTGCCACCCGGTCGCGGGGCAGTCATGCAGTGGAGACTGCTCGCGCCGCAGCTGATACAGAGCTGGACACTCCTTCAGAGCGCCCAGCTCTGTATCAGCCGCACCGTGGGCAGTCTCTACTGTGCATGACTGCAGCATGCGCAGCAGTGTGTACTGCACATGTCGCGGCATTACACACGATTTAGCGAATTATTATATAGGATATGTCAGTTTGCATCAAAAGCAGCTACTCAATGCTTCCATCCAAAATCTTCCAGTGAAGACCATGGTAGATACGTGTTGAAAACAACAGATTTCCCCTTCCCAACTATATGTAATCAGCCTTCAAGGGAAGCTTGTTTCCTATAGGGATTACATTCTAAAAATGATGTATTGAAAAGAACTGCAACCATAGAGGAAAAAATAAAGATTCCCCAAATTCATATTAATTTAAAAGAGGCTTGTAACTCCTTGAATGCTAAAGAGGTCTCAAACACACTATGAAACAAAGCATTGGCGCCACAGTAGCATTTATGGGCTTAACCCTTTGAGTGCCAGATGGGTATGGAATGCATTACAAAGCAATGCATTCGGTACCCATCTGGCACTCAAAGGGTTAAAACCCCACTGAAACAAACTGGAATGTTCCTTTGTCCATTGTGGTATAGCTGGCTTGTCCCACAATTCCAATTCTTCTTAGTTTCTTAGTTTGTCAGTGTCCTTGTACATTTGCTGCAAAATTAAGTGAAAGTAACAAATAGAATCAATTATTCAAACAATGGGGATTGTTGTATCAAGCCTAATATTGAATAGTTGTATAGAGATTGCAAAGGGCATCATTTACAGTGTCAAGAATATCAATTGTTGGATTATTTATGGAAGAGCTATAGCATCCAATGCAAACATGAATCATTATTTATATCACATATATTAAAGAGCTGGATGCTGGCGAGGCCTCTAAGTTCATTTTGGACCTCTCAGTTTGTTAATATGGTTTATCTGTTGGGTACTTTGTTACTTTGCGAATTTGCCCCTATTAATTGCTTTAGAGATGCACATATCTCATGTTTTTACCATAGGGTGAAGCAGAGTTTTGCCATACACTGGTACATATAACTTTGTGACAATGATTTTGAAATGTGTTGATTCCTCATTATTAAAGGGATAGTAATACTTTGTTTTATCTTTATTTTATTTTGTAGGCATTAAAAAAACATGAAGAATGTTATAAGCAGGGCTCAAAATTTCCACTCCCCACTAGCCAATGGCGAGTGAAAATCTAGCCCTGGCGAGTAGAAATTCAGCCCTGGTGGGTATGCTATGGCTTGCAGTGGCGAGTAACTTTTCAGGTCTGGCTAGTAGCAAAGGAGTTCAAGTTTTAAGCCCTGTTATAAGTCTTATCTCTCAGACCTTTATAGTTTGAGAGATATTCACAAGCAAAGTTTCCCCCTCCCTCCCCTTTTTCCTAGTGTAAGCCATCTCTTCTCAGATGTGGAATGCAGTCCATAGACCAGACAGATAACAGAAGGGGACACTCTTCTTCCTATCAGAACAATGAAAGCCCTGCCCCCCTTGACAAGTTTTTCAGGTTTTTCCCTTATCTTAATTGAAGACTGTCCCTCTCTGCAATCTACCTGGGCACCTCCCTTCTGATCAGGCTGAACAGTGTTATATCAGTAAAAGGGGCGGGAGGGGGATACTTTGTCATTGAATTACTCTTGAACTACAACTCTGACAGAATTGAAATAACACTCTCCAAAGTCCAAATACTATGATGATTAATTAGATCTGCTTTTATTATGAAGCATTGCTATCCCTTTAAATGTAATGGTATTTTTCTTTCAGTTTTGTAACAGCAAGAATTTTAAAAATAGATCTTCAGTTTACTCAGCTGCTTCTGTCTGTTTCTCTATTGCTGCGACGTATAATCAAATGTTCTATCAATATCTGTCTGTCTGTCTATCTGTCTGTTTGTCTATCCATCTGTCTGTCTTCATTAACTCTTAAATGCCCACTGTAAATATTAGCAATTCTGGGAAACATTTTAGGCCACCTTGCTAGGGCAGCTCACTATCCACTTTGCTTTTGCTGCTCCACCCTGTTAAGCACTACACTGGCTCCTAATAGGCTCCATCATCAAAAAAAAAAACTAACCCTGACATACAAAACCATTCACAAATCGTCTCCCCTGCATATCCAACCTCATTTACACGTATTTGCTGAATCCTTTACACTCTGCCAACAATCTCCTATTCCCCTCCTCCCTCATAACTTCCTCTTACTCCTCCAAAAAATGTCAAGAGCTGCCACCTACCTCTGGAACCTGTTCCCCCATATCACACTCTGACCCAGCTTCTCAGCCTTCAAGCACTCTCTAAAGACTCATCTCTGCCTACCCCCACACCACAGAACACCTTCCTTACTCTGTCTTGCTTTCTCTCTCAAATCTGCCCCCATCAAAGTCTATCTACCCATACTTACCCTGTGGCCACCCTTCCATTTGGCTGTATAATATACCTCCTTTTACCTCCCTGTTCTGTCTAGATTGTAAGCTGTCATGAGCAGGGCTCTACCTCCACTTGTTTTGCTTTGTGCATCTTTGTACATTGATTTGTTTGCATTTCCCCTCCTTTTCTACAGCATCAAAGGAATATGTTGGAGCTTCATAAATAAAATATTAAAATAGTAATAATAATAACTGAAGGATGTTTTTACTGTAGGGCATCTTGTAAAGTAGAGCTGTTAACCTCTACATTTATTAATTCTCCAGTGTATAACAATGCAATGGGGTTAAGAAGACCCGTCATCTCCCCAAAAACTCTTTGTATATTTACATGAAAGTTTTGTTTATAGTGCACCACAGTGTAAATCTTATCAAATGGTTACATTTAATGACTTGTATTTTAGCAATCAGTGTATCACTAAGCAGTGTGCTGGAAGCATCTCTCTCATCCAAAAGGTTAAAGACACTGGTGGAATTATAGTGGAAAACCATTAATTCCTCCTTTTCACTGTGTCCAAGAAATTTGTAGGTTCCCACACTGGTGTGTTGGGGGTTTAGAGTCAGTATGTGTGGTTCTGGTTATACCAGTGCAGTGGAACAAGGCTGGGGGTCAAAATGTGTGGTTCTATGACTACTGTGGAATAAGGATTGGGTCAGTATGTGTGGTTCTATGACTACTGTGGAATAAGGATTGGGTCAGTATGTGTGGTTCTATGCCTACTATGGAATAAGGATTGGGTCAGTATGTGTGGTTCTATGACTACTATGGAATAAGGATTGGGTCAGTATGTGTGGTTCTATGACTACTGTGGAATAAGGATTGGGTCAGTATGTGTGGTTCTATGACTACTGTGGAATAAGGATTGGGTCAGTATGTGTGGTTCTATGACTACTGTGGAATAAGGATTGGGTCAGTATGTGTGGTTCTATGCCTACTATGGAATAAGGATTGGGTCAGTATGTGTGGTTCTATGACTACTATGGAATAAGGATTGGGTCAGTATGTGTGGTTCTATGACTACTGTGGAATAAGGATTGGGTCAGTATGTGTGGTTCTATGACTACTGTGGAATAAGGATTGGGTCAGTATGTGTGGTTCTATGACTACTATGGAATAAGGATTGGGTCAGTATGTGTGGTTCTATGACTACAGTAGGACATGCCTAGGGGTCAATATGTGTTTGTTTAGCACTAGGGTAGTGGAACAAGGATGCATGTCGTGGCAGAGAAAAGTGCACTGTATGCAGGAATTCCCTTAGAAGTTAAAAAGTGCAATTTACTTGCTTTTCACTTTTTTGGGTGAAAGTTTTGCCAATGCCTAGACACTGGCCCTATGAATTAGGGGAAGTTTGCTCTTTGATTATTATGGTGTAACTGTTTTGCTTCTCATTCACAAAACACTCACACAAACATCTCCCTTCTTTGTATCTCACTATATGAAAAAAGCTACTTTGCTTACAGTGTGTCCCAAAAGGGGTAGAGAATAATATATTAATACATTCAGGGCTGGCCGTTATATGGGTCCCGGTGGGTCCATGGACTCAGGCGGCACTCTGACAGGGACAGCAAATTGCCACCCCAAGGCATGCTATTTCGTGCGCGGCGTCTCCCCACTGCCCTGCACTGATGATAGCTGGGACTGCGTCACACGTGGAGACGCCGTGTAGAGAATGCCGGGGTTTTCTTCCTCTGTTCGGAGGCCAGTGCAATATTAAAAATGGCGTCCAAACTGATGAAGAAAATCCCAGCATGCACCAAACGGCGTCTCCACATGTGACACGGTCCCGGCTGTCATCAGTGCGGAGCATTGGGGAGAGTGAGTAAAAAGCAAGAGGAAGAGCCAGAAGGAGAAGAGAGTGAGTGAAGGAGAAGAGAAACAGGCAAGGGGGGGGAGGAAGAGCCAGACAAGTGGAGAAGAGAGAGCCAGGGAAAAGAGAGACAGTGAAGGAGAAGAGAAACAGGCAAGGGGGGGAAAAAGAGGCACAAGGGGTGAAAAGAGGGGAAAAAGGCACAAGGGGTGAAAAGAGGGGAAAAAAGAGGCACAAGGGGTGAAAAGAGGGGAAAAAGGCACAAGGGGTGAAAAGAGGGGGAATAAGAGGCACAAGGGGTGAAAAGAGGCACAAGGGGTGAAAAAAGAGGCACAAGGGGTGAAAAGAGGCACAAGGAGTGAAAAGAGGTGAAAAAGAGGCACGAAGGGTGAAAAAAGAGGCACAAGGGGTGAAAAGAGGGGAAAAAGAGGCACAAGTGGGGGAGAAAGAGGTACAAGGGGTGTAAAAAGGTAAGGGGGGAGAAAGAGGTACAAGGGGTGTAAACAAAAACATGACAGTGCTATGTGGTTTTAAGGGCAGGAGAGGGGTTAATATAATAAAGGATGTGGTGTGTTTTGGTGGGCGTGGTTTTGGTGTGCGGAGTGGGGGGCAGCATTTCATCCTTGGACCCAGGCAGCACAATGTCTTGGGCCGGCCCTGAACCGATTAACATCGGATGATGTGCCAGGACCAGAGCAGTCAGATTCAGACGATTCCTATGGCTCAGCACATGTGATTGCTGATATAGTGATCACATGTGAGTGGAGCTACATGACAAGACCAATGTAAATATACATTGCATTTGAGAAAAAAACAATACTATGTGTTGAAAGGCATGGTGCTCTAAATTCACATAAAAATAATAAATAATAATAATAAATATGATATATATTCATGTAACATGCCTCCAGATTAGAGAGCTGCTACTATTCTCTCTGACTGAAGTGTGTGGTCGGTATAAATAACAAACGCTATATATTTAAAGTTGGCTTTATCTGAATGCAATGTGTCTGTAATCCTTGTATTTTATTGGTATTCACTGAGATACTTGCTTTTAAACTTCAGCCCGTTACGTCACTTCAGGACAGGCTGCAGGTACAACTCTGTACCTGCAGAGCTCTGTAAAAAAAATACAAGGATTACAGATGCATTACAAATGAGCATTCAAGTAAAGCCATCTTTAAATCAGGTGATGGTTCCCCTATAAACAAACAGATGTATATTAATCAATAATATATAGAATGCATAAAATGAAACACAAGCGATTATCATGGGTTTTCTATCCACAGACAGGAGTTTACAAACTGACACTGAGCTAAGTCCTGCCCTCTAGAACCATCATGAGAACAGCAACATCATATATATATATTATACATCACTCACATTCTACAATACACAGAACCTCTTCCTGCTTGTCATCACGTTGTTCCAGCAGAGACCGATATATTATTGAAAAACCCCCACTGATGCTGATGTAGTAATGGAAACTACTTCACTTCTGGAGCAAACGAAATGCACCATGAGAACAAATAATAGTTACACATGATGTCTATATATTTAAATTGGGATTTTAACTCCTTGGGGGAAATGCACTAAGGCGTGATAAATAGGTGATAAAGAGGAGATGACTTCTCCAGTGATATTGCTTCTCCAATTCCTGTGTTATTCTATAGAGCCGATGCATTAAGATTTCTCAAGTGGGAGAGATCTTAGCACATAGACTCAACAGAATAACATATGAACTGGAGAATTGGTATCACTAGAGAAGTCATTTCCACTCTTTCACATTTTTAGCACCCCTTAGTGCATCTCTCCCCCTTGAATGCTAGAGACGTGTCCAACGCATCATTTGTTCCCTAAAAAACAATTGGTTTGTCCCAGGATTCCTTGGTACATTAGCCTTAACCTTTTGAATGCCAGAAAGATATCCATACATTGCAACTCAATGCTTTGGATACCCGTCTGGTATTCAAAAGGTCAATGCGTCATCCCTGAAGTTAAGGCATGTATCACTTGGTATCTGTATGCATCAGTGCATTATTTAGAATCACTTCATGTCAGTGTTAAATAGATGAGTTTGCTATTATTATCTAAGGTTGCACTTACAGTCAATCATATTCAGTTGGAGTCCCATTTATAGCATGAATATCATCCTAGTAGGTGACATCTTTTTCTTTGCGGTAAGCCCATGAATGACTCTAGGATCCAGAAACATGTATCTGAATATATGGTAATGGAATAAGAATGTGCAGCTGTCTTTATTTAACACTATGGGGGATCTACTCTCAGCAGAGGAGTTTGTTGAGAGTTATCTGCGAATGGTAAATCTAAAAACGATTTGTTAAAGAAAATTAAATTAATTCACCAGTACATAGCAGAGCGTATGGTATAGGTCCAGCAAATTAATTAATTAGCATAATATTCATACTGGTGATCTTTGTCTTCTTGAGCCTCTGGAAAGGGCTCGTGGTGCCACTGGGGGATATAAATGATGTGATTTGCACCAGAAAAGGGGTGGGGCATAATTATGGGTGGGCAGGGCTTAATGGCCTTTGTCATAAAGTGGGTGGGAATTGGGCAGAACATGGTGGAAAGGAGAAGTGGGCAGGAAATGGAGCACTCCTGGAGGAGTGCTGTAAGTAAAATGTACGTAATGTGCTATGACCATCACCGTTCCTCTGGAGAATCAGCCTCTGTCCCTGGAGACTCAGTAATTAACTGCAAAACACAGAGTCTCTGGGGCAGATCCTGAGAATTTACAGGCTCCCAAGTGCCACCAACAAATTAAGATTAGTTTCTCAATAATTGTATGTATTCTAAACAAATGCCAATAGAGAGAAAGTTTTAATTGTCTTTGTCATTAGCTAAACTTATCTTCAGATGACAGGTCCACTTAAACACACAAGTTTGGCTGTGGTAACTATTCATTGATACCCCCACCACCACCACCACCACCACCATCAGTGGAGGTAACCTAGTTCTATTCAGTGGGAAAAGCATAACATTAGATGTATTTTCATAAGAAGACTTTATATTTGTACCAGAATCTTTTACATCAGTTGTCAGTGACATATCACATCAAAGACAACAAAATATTGATGATAAAATGCTTAACATGTGTGTGCTCTAGTGGCTGTTGCTGTCTGTGGAAAGCTTGGATCACAAAACTGTAAAAATGTGAACTCTCAGAATTAAATAAGCAAGTTTGCTCTTTAAAGTGGACGCATTACCCTATGATAATTTTTGGTTAATTTTAATGAGAATTTAAAACTGCTTCTCTGGTGTACTCCTTTTTTTGTAATATTGTTTTTCAGAAATCATCCCATTATTTGTTTGTGGCACAGTGAGGAACTTTATGTTAATTAGTCAATATTACCACACACTGTACAAGGAATGAATCTAGAGAGATCCCACACACTTGGGAGCATTTCTTATAGCAAAGCAAGAAATAGGTTTGACCTCTAATCTAACTAATTATCATACTGTGCAGGGAATTGGCATACAGTGCCACACCATGCCTCCAACACGTAAAGGTTAATTTCTCAAAAACAATTTATTTTACAGACAAATGGCTTATACAACATAGAAAATAAACAAAAGAAAGAACTACTATCAGAAAAGAGATGCTAAAGTTTGGATTACTTTCCAATTATGGCAAATGAGATCAGTTCTGCGTCTATAAGGCCCATAGTTTCTCAGTACCAGTAAAACATAACTTTTACTAATTTAATTAAAACATATGCTAGTGATCGCCCTTTAGTTACTGAATATGATTCAGGGGCAATTAGAAGTGTAGGTGATATAGAAATCTATCACAGTGCCCGTGATTTGCTGCCTTTCCTGTCAGTTACCTGAATGGCTTTCCATTGGCTGTCTGCTTTCAACCCGCCCAGTATTGCCTATTTAAACTGGGCTTGGGCACCCTTTGGTTGCCCTTTCGTGGTGTCTCTATGTCGCCTGCACCTGCATGGTGTTCCTGAGCTTCCTGGGCCGTCTACTATCTATGCTCTCCAGTGATCGCCTGAGTCCCTGTCTGACAGCTTCCTCGGTTCCAGCTTCCGTCCTGATCCGGTTGGGGTTGCTGTTCCTGCTGCTGTTCCTGCTCCGGTTGACTGCTATTGATAGTCCTACCAGGGTAATCCCAGGATGATGGGAGTCAGTGATAAGGAGATCATCTCAACTATGGCTCTTTCATTATGCAGGCCTGTGAGAGTGGTTTGAAGGACAGGGTTGCCATGGGGAACCAAGCCATTAACAAAATGAGTGCCATCAGCAGTGCTTATTCTGACTGGGTTTTCCTTGTTCAGAATAGGAATATTGCATGACAAAGGATTCAGCAGCTCCAGAGTCTAGGAAGGCCTGAGTAGAAGTACATCCTTCTGACCAAGACAGGGTCAGTGACAATGGCAGGTTATTCTTGGTGTTTGCGCTGCTGGAATGTTTGCTTAATGGAGCTCCATGTGACACCACTAAACCTTCAGATTTTCCTGGCTTCACTGGCCAGGAGAAGGCTAAATGATCAGAAGCAGCACAGTATAAGCAGAGACCCAGAGTGCACCTACATAAATTTTCTTCATGGGAGAGGTGAGTCAGACATTCCTGTCCCATAGACACTGAATTACTTGGTGGCTAGGAATGGGATGTTAGTTGGGTTATGAACTGTCAACTCATTTTAATTTCTCACAGCATTCCTTTCTTAAAGCTGACTTAAGAGCACTTTCTCCTCAGCCCTATCAAATTTGAGTGTGCTTAACTCAATGGCATGCTGATCCAAGGGTTTCATGCATAGCTGAAGGTCCAGAATAGAAGTGTCTGCAGCAGTTTGTCTTCTAGGGGTATCAAATATATCACAGGTATACTATGAAGGTATCCACATTTTCTAAGATGGGAGAGGCATGGTCTAACAAGGGAGATATCTGGGTTATTGATTATTGATTGCCCTGTAAGAAGGGAAATTATAAAGGTTTTTTTTTTGTTTTTTTTTGCTTTGAGCATACAAAAAGGGCTGATTTCTAAAATGTAATGCACGCTGATTAAGAAATCACCTGAACTCTTTGGGGTTGCCACTGAAACCCCAGGAAAGCAGATTTTAGGAGGTTTTCCAGGGAATTGCTGTGTAACTATAGCAACTGAAGCAGAAGTGGAGACCTCCTTATGCTGCAGGGTTTTCAGAAGCACAGAAATAGAATCCAGCTTCTGATCTAGGTCTAGATTCTATTACTGGAGATAAATGTTAACACCTGTTTATCAAAAATTTTCCCATTGAAGTCCATGGGGAAACCTGGAGATAAAACAGAGATAAAATTAGCACCTGCAATAGAATGCAGTCTCTAGTTTCTTCATTTGTAAAGCATGCTGTCCGAGTAATGCTCCCTGTTAAGCAACCACCTTTGAAACCTCTGCGGATCTGCAATCATAGCCTGTGTATAATCTGTCACGCTCACTAACAGGGTAGGAGAGAGAACCACAGGGCAGAGGAGGGTTGCTAGGCAGAGCATATGCAGAAACACCAGTCAAGAACTGCAGCTGAAGTGAATCAAACTACTACTCACTTGCAGAGATAAACTGGATTCTGGGTAGACACAGGTTAGCAGACAAAACAAACTCTCAAGGCTGCTGCTAAAAGCTGCTTGAGAGTGAATCTGGGTGAGTAGCTAGTGAACAGTGTTGACTGTCAGGTCAACATTTCTGCAGTTACAAGCTGTGGGAAATGTGTCGGCTGCAAGACAGAATAGTTAGGACTGGTTGAGCTGGACCAGGATGTTCAAAAGTAAAGGTCATATACTGAACACATACATCAGAGCACTAGACTAGTCAGTAAAACAATAATCAAGTGCACTGAAGTGCTTTTGAGGCTGCTTAATATAGGCCTCAGTGGGTGTGTCCTGAAAAGTAGACTGGAAGACATGTAACAACAGAGCTGGAGAAAGTGGAGTGGGTATGTGCAGAAAAACAGGCAGGGAGGCAAATAATAGTGGAAAAGGACTTTCTGGATTGAGTTCTTATGCTATCCATCTATCTATCTGTCTATCTATCCATCTATCTATCTATCTATCTATCTATCTATCTATCTATCTATCTATACAACTATATATATAGAGAGAGTGGATATTGTAGCCATATTAGTACAGTGATGCAGATTTAAAATCTAAAGCATTTCTGAGCTCAAAAACGCTTTAGACTTGTCAATCCAAAATTCTGTTAGTCCAATAAAAGAGGTATTACAAGATACTAATTTTGTTTGTTATTTTACATCTATCTATCTATCTATCTATCTATCTATCTATCTATCTATCTATCTATCATTACATTCTGTAGATGGAAGTCCTATATTTATGCCAAATTTATGATGCACTCCCTGGGACTCTATGGTACCTGTTTCAGCAGAGGACCGGAACCCTATTGTAGGGAGAAGCGACCAACCGTGAAAATTAAGTGGTAGCTTTTGCAGTGTTTCGACACCATGGGGTGTTGTGTAATCCTGATACACAGAATCCACATAGTGACATATAATGTGAAGGATCCAATAATATGGAAACCTCTATTGACATAAATATAGGACTTTAATCGTCAGACTGTAACCTGTGTGAATATTATATGTCATTATGTTGGATCACAGTACACATTACCTTTATGTTCAAATAAAATAATCCTGAATGATCTGGGAAAGTTTGGAGAATATTGGAGAATACATTGTTGCAACCTATAAGCATAGCAAACATCCTCTTTCTATTAGTTTAAGTGTTGGAGAACACACACTGAGTTGGATCAGCTAGGAATCCACCGTAAATTGCTATGTACTAGATGAATTTTGGTCGAGCGTGTGTTTTTCTTTCTTCCTTTTTCTTTTTGTGCTTTTTGATGTTTTTTTTTTATGAATTTGAATTTAATTAAGTGGTTTTGTAGGTTACATTAGATACTATACATTGTATAAACTAGGTTACATCACGTAGTGATGTCATTGGCATTTGGTAGGCACACATTTTTTGTATTTATAAAGGTTCTTGGTTAGATGTCTTGATAAAGGCTCACTGGTGAACCGAATGTCAACTTTTTGCATGTAACAATAAATTGATTTTTCTTTATAGGCCCTGTAAGTGAAGACTTTTATATGATATATTTCTATATGCTACTAAATTTGCATTTATAGAATTTCACATCTTTGGCACACTCTTATATAATAAAGTCACTTACTTGGGTGCAAGTTCAATATATACTTGGCAGAAGGGACACACTCTTGATAATAGGAAATCAGGCCTAGGTGCCAGATAAGAATCACAGATTAATCAATGAATCAGAACTCACAGGACTTGTAGATTAATCAGATTCCTCATTTTTATTGCAGGTCAACCTTTCAGTCATCTGTGGGAATCTTTGTGAAGCTTTGATAAAAATCCCATCAGAGGATCTAAATGTTGGCCTGCAACAAATCAGGATTAGGTGACTGCTGCAGGAGCAGAGTGATTATACTGGTATCACCCTGCAACATAGTGGGCCTTCAGTATAGTGGGTGTGGCCAGCATGACTAAAGGGCCTCTCAAAATGTGAAAGTATAGATGGTTGCCTATACTACCTAATGGGAATTCAAGCTTTTACCATTTAGATACTTAGAGATCATTAAGTGTTTATCTCCAAATCAATGAAGGACCCCATTTTCATAAAAACCAGGGTATGTTGTGTATAATGCAATGTCAAATAATTTCTTGTTTCTTTATTTAGGGTCAGGAAATTTCTCATCAAACAGAAGCTAGAGATGAGTGAGTTTTATTTTTTTTAGTTTGTTCATTAATAGCATCTATCCCATACCCTGCTATAACATGAAATGTTCCCCAAATTCCAAAATATTTTATTAATACATTAATATTTTGCTTATTTTATATATGCTTTTCATAATAATTATTTTATTAAAACTTTAATTCAGTGTGAATTATCTTTTATCCCTGGTTCACCTTCAGGAAGAAGTCTCTCTCTGCTGTCTGTAAGATTTTGCCTATTAAGGGGCAATGTAAGGGGCAAATGAAAGTTCCCATTGATTTAAAGCAGAACTTTCATCAACATTATACGTAGCCCCAAATCCTTAAAGTGGATGTGTCACCTATGGACAACATCGCATAAATAGTAACATAGTAATTTAGGTTGAAAAAAGACTTGCGTCCATCTAGTTCAACCCTTTTCCTATTCCTGTTTACCATTGTTGATCCAAAAGAAGGCAAAAAACCCCCCTCAATACAGCAATTTCAAATTATGCCTTGAATGGGGGGAAATAATTCCCTCTTGATTTCAAATGGAAATCAGGTTTCTCCTTGGATCAACAAACACTAACTAAATATTAATCCCAGTACTAAAGTACATAGCCCTCTATGTTCTGCTCTTTTAAAAAAGTATCCAGGCCCTTTTTAAAGGCATCTAAAGTATTTGATAGCACCACCTAATCAGGCAGTGAATTCCATACCTTTATTGTCCTTACCGTAAAGAATCCCTTCCGCCGTTGTAGATGAAATCTCCTTTCCTCAAGTCTAAGCGGGTGACCCCTTGTCCTTTGTACTGTTCTGTTAATGAACAGGTCTTTGGAGAGCCCTTTGTATGGGCCCTGAACATATTTATATAATGTTATCATATCCCCTCTAAGAAGCCGTTTCTATAGTGTGTACAAGTTTAATTTTTCTAGCCTTTCTTCATAACTAAAACTTTCCATTCCCTCCTCTGCACTTTCTCTAGTTCCATAATGTCCTTTTTCAGAAAGGGTGTCCAGAATTGAACAGCATATTCTAGGTGGGGTCTTACCATGGACCTGTAAAGAGGCATGATGATATCTTCCTCCCTTGAGTCAATACCCCTTTTAATACATGCCAATATCTTATTGGCCTTTGCAGCTGCCAGCTGGCACTGCAGGCTACTGCTGAATCTATTGTCTACGATTACTCGCAAATCCTTTTCATTAATAGAGTTCCCCAAAGAAACACCATTTTAGCTATATGTTGCATTTTTGTTATTATAAACAAAATGCGTAACTTTACACTTGTGTATATTGAATCTCATTTGCCACTTGCCTGCCTTGTTACCCAATTTGTCTAAATCCTCTTGCAATGAAGACACATCCAGTTCATACTTTATTACCCTACTTAATTTTGTGTCATCAGCAAACACTGATACATGGCTCCCTATGCCCTCTGGCCCATCCGGCCCCGGGGCTTTGTCTACCTTAACACCATTCAATTGTTTTAACACTTTTTCTTGTGTTAGCTAATCCCATGCTAGCTGTGAGTGTTCTGTAAAAGTAGTTTGCAGGTTCGTGTCCAGTGGGTCTTCCTTGGTAAAAACAGAAGAAAAGAAATTATTTAAAATATCTGCTTTCTCTCTGTCCCCACTGACCATCTCACCCATTTCAGATAACAAAGACCCAACATTATCAGACTTTAATTTTTTGCCATTAATGTATTTAGATAATTTTTTTGGGTTGCTCTTGCTCTCCTTAGCAATATTTTTTTCATTCTCCAGTCTATCTAATTTAATCGCCTTTTTACAGGTTTTGTTGGCATTTTTGTATTTTGAAAATGCCTCTGCTGATCCCTCAGCTTTATAATGTTTAAATGCCGCTTTCTTATTATTTATTTCATGAATTACTTTACTTGTAGCCACATTGGTTTTAATTTGCTTCTTTTGTATTTGTTTCCAGAGGGGATAAATTTATATGTATATTTTTGCAAAGTTATTTTGAAGGCATTCCACTTACCTTTGGTGTTTTTTCCAGGAAATATTCCATCCCAGTCAGCGAGACCAAGGGATGAATTAAACCTGCTAAAGTTGGCCTTTTTAAAAGTCAGTGTTTTGGTGGAACCCCTACCAAATTGCTTTTTTGAATTCATATCAAACTATACCATGTTATGGTCACTATTCCCTTACTTGGATGTTAGAGATAAGTTCCTCATTGTTAGTTATTACCAGATCCAGACACGCATTATCTCCGGTTGAGGTCTGCACTAGTTGAGACAAAAAATTGTCATTCAACAAATTCAGAAACTTACTGCTTTTAGCAGAATTAGTTGTTCCATTTTTACAATCTATTTCTGGGTAATTAAAATCCCCCATAATTATAGTTCTCCCTATTTGAGAAGCCTTTTATATTTGCATTAATAGCTGTGATTCTTCAAGGTCACCAGTGTTTGGTGGTTTATAACAAATACCCACTAATATTTTCTGGGCAGTTTTACCCCCATTAACTATTTCAACCCATAGGGATTCCACATGTTCACTGTCATCACATAATGAGGCAATAATGCTGGTTTGACATACAGACAGACCCCACCACCTCTTTTGTTTGACCTCTCTTTTCTAAACAACATCTAGCCCTCCAAATTGATTGACCAATCATGTGTGTCATCCCACCATGTTTCTGTTATGCCAGTCAAGTCATAGTTTTTGATTTCAGCTACCAGCTCCAATTCCCCTATTTTACCAGTTAAACTTCTGGTATTTGCAAGCATACAATTTATGCCACCGCCATGTTCCATTTGTGATTTAATTTTGATGTGGTTTGTAGGCTTCTCCTTATCATCTGTACTAACCCAGATAGGCTACATATAGTTAGGCTACATATCAAATGCTATAAAAACGGTATTCATTTTGTATTTAAAGTTTTGATTTAGTGTAAATTTAACCAACAAAGTTTGGGCTGCAGCTTCTTCCGTATAGACTGCGGTTACCTGCTCTGTAACTGCAATCCAATGCTCTGCCTCTGCTGTCCTCCCTCCTCCGATGATGGAGGCTTCTGTCTGTAAGATGGAGCGGTCTCATTGGCAGAGATCGATATCTAGCCAGTGAGACTACTCCAGCTTACAGACAGAAGCCTCTGTTATTGGAGGAGGGAGGAGAGCAGAGGCAGAGTGTCGGACTGCGGTTACAGAGCAGGTAACCGCAGTCTATACGGAAGTAGCTACAGCCCAGACTTTGTAGGTTAAATTTACACTAAGTCAAAGCTTTAAATAAAAAATGAATACCGTTTTAGTAGTATTTGATATATAGCCTAACTATTTATGCGATGTTGTCCGTAGGTGACACATCCACATTAATAGTGATATACATAGAAATACTTGCCATTTGCAGTAGAAGTGCGGCATAATAGAGAGAACGTTTTCGCAGGCAGCAATGGGGAACAGCGCAGACATCTTACAGAGACGGCATCTCTGCGTCTCCGCTGTCCATCCCCTTCAACTCCACGATTGGCGAGTTGGAAGCCTTGTGCCTTAAGGCACCGGAAGGGACTGACAGCACAGGTGCATAAGATGCCTCCTGCAAGATCCTAGCCATGCCTGCCTTCCGAAAACTCTCTTACTTATGCCGGACTTATACTGCAAATGGTAAGTATTTCTATGTATATCGCTACCATAGTAAGGATTTGGGGGTAAGTATAATGTTGATGAAAGTTCAGCTTTAAATGGGGTCTTTATCTCTTTGAACGCTAGAGAAGTCACAAACACATTTCTTAGATGAAGTGACACCTCGACCAGGCTTGGTTCAGGAACAAACTAAGGCCTACTTAAAGGAACACTAATAACTAAAAATTAAATTGCTTGCTTATGCCTTTAAATATCACATACTTTTATCTAACAAATGAAAACATTGATTATTCATATTTTATATCCTTAAAATTGTACCAAAAACTTGCTTTTTATTTGTTCTACAGAGAGCATTAAAATGGGTTACTATTTGTAATGAAAGATAAGATCTAAAGCCAGTTACTTTATTGTGATTAGTGCCTACTGCTTTTGTATTCAGAAAAGCTGTTCTCTTATACCAGCCCAATTACAGACAATCCTGGACTTCAATATTGCTTTTTTACTTGGATCCCTGGAAAAAGGAAGTAATGGCTACCCTCTTGGAGCAAATGTAAGACTAGATTTTAGGCTTCAGAAAACAGCATAGAAGTTTTACAGATGCTAGTGTGGAGTAAGGTGTATTTAAATATATATAACTCCAGTTAATTTTTAGGTGTTAGTGTTGCTTTAAAAGATCATTATATCTCCTAATAAAAAACAATAATCTGCCTGATCCTTTCCTTAACCAGTTGAGTGCCAGAGGGGTATGTAACGCATTGCTTTGCAATGCGTTGTGTACCCCTCTGGCACTCAAATGGTTAAAGTCCCATAGTTACTATAGACCCACCACACACACACACTGCCCCCCCCAGCCTTGTCCCATAGTAACCATAGAACAGCACAGTGTTGCCTCACCAAGCCTTGTCCCATAGTAACTACAGAACCACACACTGTGCCCCAGTCTTGTCCCATAGTAACCATAAACCCACACAGTGACCCCCACGTCCTTGTTCCATGGTAACCAGAGTGCTTCCCAGTCTTGCCCCAGAATAACCATAGAACCACATATTGTCCCCCAAGTCTTGTCCTACAATAACCATAGAAGCCCACAGTGCCCCCTCTGTTTTGTACCACAGTAACCATGGAAGCAATCACTATCCCTACAGCATTGTTCCATGGTAGCCACAGAAGAATCACACTACTTAGATTGTAAGCTCTATGGTGCAGGGACCTCTTATCCTAACGTATATTCACCTGTTGTTCCCCTTATGACTGCCTATATAAGCACTTAATCACCGCACTTATTGTACCCTTCTATATTAAATGTAATCTGTAAAGTGCCAAGTAGATCGGTTAGTGCTATATAAATAAAAATATACAATATAATACAATACTTCTCACCCCCATCCATGTCTTGATGTAATAGTAGCCATAGAAACACACTGTACCCTTGGGTTTATTCCAGTCATGTATATCTGCCCCTGCTTCTCAGTCACTGCTGAACATTTAAGTATTGTGGATCTCTGCACTTTTCACCTCTAGCAGGAATGAGTCCTGTTAAGGTAGTTCTCCTGCTGTGCTGCTCTTGCTGGTTACCTCTCACTGCCAGTACCTGTACTGCAGCCTGTCTCCAGTGACTCCAACTTGTGTTCAGTGGCTGTATTGCAGCCTTTCCCTATTAACACCTAGTGTTCAGTTCCTGTTACTGCAGTCAGTTTCCACTATATATTCCTTATGTCCAGGTTAGTCATCAGCAGCCTTGAATCTTTGCCTAGTTCTGTTTGTTATTTACTGGCAATAGGCACTAGAACTCCACTCATAATAATTTGTACATTACCTTGCCATTCACCTTGAGCATATTCCAGCCCAGGCCTTAGCAAGACTGAGTAGTGGTCTCTCTGTGTTATAAAGCACTGCACTCTAGCATACCTCCCAATATTTCAAATGAACAAAGAGGAACACTTTTGTTTTAGGTGGTGTTGCTGGGGGAGTGGCTGGTGGGCTTAGCATTACTAAGGATTTTTAGGTTATTTGATGACCTTTCTGTAAATGAATAAATGATTTAGAACAAGACCAGCGTATTTTACTTACATAGACTAACTTATAAACACATATACTGAAGTTTAAACAAACATTAATGTGTTTTATTGCTGTGATACACATATATACACACAATACAGTCTGATCTCCTAAAAAGAGGCACACAGGGAGGGAAAAATGGGACATTGGGATTTGGTTCTTAAAGATGAACTGTACCTTCTAAAGAGGGACACTTTGGTGGTATTCTCTAGCACAGTACCCTATCATCTTGTGGTTTATAGTGGTGGTTCTAATTAGGGTCATAGGTCATGATAGTCTGGCAGTTTGAAATAAGGTTAGTCATCTCTACTACTTTGTAAGGTGTAGTGAGCAACTTCCTAGGACTGTCTACACTAGCAGGGTAATAATTCAGTGCTATCTTTGAAAATTGCAGGTTCTTTTGCCTATACCCCCCCATGCTTCTCTAGAATTTGTGCACCTTTCACAGAAATCAGGACTTCTGCTAAAAAAGCACAAATCATAGATTACATGAAAAAATTTAGGCAATATCCACAGACTGGTCCAGAAAGTAGAACAGTAGTGTTCAGGTAAAAAAAAAACAAGAATGCAGTAAGTATCAGGTTCCAGGCTTTCTCTGGTGGTGAGTTCTGGTAGTACAGCAGATCTCTGTTGAACCACTGCAGAGGAGTGACTTTAACCAGCAAGGTTGGTATGGGCAAAAGTTTTCACTTCCAATAAGAAACAAGAGAAAAATGGCAAGTGGGTGTTCCCGTGCAGGGGGAGCTTGCCCATCATTTTGGAAGTGGATTACCCTTTTGGGTGAGATTAGTCTAATATGTATGTAAAAATTTCTCCTCTGTAATGGCACTAGAGAGCTAAAACGTGATGCTTCTGGGCAGTGACTAGACGTAGGACAGGACATTGTGCTGTTTTTCATTCACAGAAGCCTCTCACATTCTATATGTTTATTTTGAACACTCTTAGGGGGTCTCCCTAAGAGTGAAGGGTAATGCGGATTTGGACCACTTGCTCTCGGTGCCTAGGGAATCCAACTACACTCTCCAGATGAGACTCAACTAGTCTGAAATGTACATTGGGTGTTAGCTGGTATTTCTGTGCAGGGTTGACTTGTCCATCATTTTGGAACTGGACTGCCCTTTTAGGTGGGGTTAGTTTAATATGTATGTGGAAATTTCTTCTCTGTGGTAGCACTAGAGAGCTGAAATGTGATGCTTCTGGGCAGTGACTAGATGTGAGACAGGCCATTGTGTTGTTATTTATTACCAGAAGCCTCTCACATTCTATATGTTTATTTTGAATACTCTTAGGGGATCTCCCTAAGTGTGAAGGGTAATGTGGACGTGGACCCCTTGCTCTCAATGCCTAGGGAATCTAGCTGTTCCCTACTGATGAGACCCCACTAGGCTGAAACATACAGCGGCGGTTGGCCCATCATTTTGGAAGTGGACTGCCATTTTGGGTGGGATTAGTCTAATATGTATGTGGAAATTTCTGCTCTGTAATGGCACTAGATAGCTAAAACGTGATGCTTCTGGGCAGTGACTAGCCGTAGGACAGGCCATTGTGCTGTTGTTCATTCCTAGAAGCCTCTCACATTCTATATGTTTATTTTGAATACGCTTAGGGGGTTTCCCTAGCAGTGAAGGGTAATGCGGACTTGGACCCCTTGCTCTCAGTGCCTAGGGAATCCAGCTGCACTCTTCTGATGAGGCCCAACTAGGCCGAAACGTACATCGGGGGTTAGCTGGTATTCCCGTGCAGGGGTGACTTGCCCATCATTTTAAAACTGGACTGTCATTTTGGGTGGGATTAGTTAATAAGTATGTGCGAATTTCTCCTCTGTAATGGCGCAAGAGAGCTAAAACGAGATGCTTCTGTGCAGTGACTAGCCATAGGACATGCCGTTGTGCTGTTGTTCATTCCCAGAAGCCTCTCACATTCTATTTGTTTATTTTGAATGCTCTTAGGGGGTCTCCCTAAGTGTGAAGGGTAATGTGTACTTGGACCCCTTGCTCTCAGTGCTTAGGGAATCCAACTGCACTCTCCTGATGAAGCCTAACTAGGCCTCAACATACATTGAGGGTTAGCTGATATTTCTGTGGAGGGGTGATTTGCCCATCATTCTAGAACTGGATAGCCCTTTTTGGGGGGATTAGTCTACTATGCATGTGTAAATTTCCTCTCTGTAATGGCACTAGTGAGCTAAAATGTGATGCTTCTGGACAGTGACTAGCTGTAGGACAGGCCATTGTGCTGTTGTTCTTTTCCAGAAGTCTCTCACATTTATATGTTTATTTTGAATATGTTTAGGGGGTCCCCCTTAGTGTGAAGGCTAATGCGAACTTGAATCCCTTGCTCTCAGTGCCTTGGAAATCCAGCTGCACTCTTCTCACAAGGCCTAACTAGGCTGAAACATACATCGGAGGTTAGCTGGTGTTCCCGTGCAGGGGGGATTGTTTAATATATATGTGGAAGTTTATTTTCTGTAATGGGGTTAGAGAGCTAAAACGTGATGCTTCTTGGCAGTGACAAGCTGTAGGACAGGCCATTGTACTGTTGTTCATTCCCAGAAGCCTCTCACATTCTATATGTTTATTTTGAATACACTTAAGGGGTCTCCCTAAGAGTGAATGGTAATCCAGATGTGGACCCCTTGCTCTCAGTGCCTAGGGAATCCAGCTGCACTCTCCTGATGAGGCCCAACTAGGCCGAAATGTACATCGGAGGTTAGCTGGTGGTCCCATGCAGGGGGAATTTGCCCATCATTTTGGAAGTGGCTTGCAATTTTGGGTGGGATTAGTCTAGCATGGATGTGGAAATTCCTTTTCTGTAATGGCACTAGAGAGCTAAAATGTGATGCTTCTGGGCTATGACTAGCTATAAGACAGATCATTGTGCTTTTGTTCATTCCCAGAAGCCTCTCACATTCTATATGTTTATTTTGAATACGCTTAGGGGGTCTCCCTAAGGGTGACGGGTAATGCGGACTTGGACCCATTGCTCTCAGTGCCTAGGGAATCCAGCTGCACTCTTCTGATGAGGCCCAACTAGGCCAAAACGTACATTGCGGGGTTAGCTTGTGCTTCTGTGCAGGGAT
The DNA here is from genome assembly GCA_037306005.1 of Rhinophrynus dorsalis. Classification (NCBI taxonomy): domain Eukaryota; kingdom Metazoa; phylum Chordata; class Amphibia; order Anura; family Rhinophrynidae; genus Rhinophrynus; species Rhinophrynus dorsalis. The sequence goes on from CM074724.1 coordinate 119,064,211, forward strand.
GACTTGACTGCTATTTTGGAACTGGGCTGCCCTTTTGGGTGGGGTTAGTATAATATGCATGTGAAAAGTTCTCCTCTGTAATAGCACTAAACAGATAAAACGTGATGCTTCTGGGCACTGTTTAGTCGTAGGGCAGGCCATTGTGCTGCTGTTCATTCCCAGAAGCCTCTCACATTCTATATGTTTATTTCGAGTACTCTTAGGTGGGTCTCCCTAAGAGTGAAGGGTAATCAGGACTTGGACCCCTTGCTGCCAGTGCCTAATTTTTTCAGCTGCACCCTCCTGATGAGGTCCTACTAGCCCGAAACGTACATTGGGAGTTAATTGGTGTTCCCGTGAAGGTGACTTGACTGTCATTTTAGAACTGGACTGCCCTTTTGGGTTGGGATAGTCTAATATGTATGTAGAAATTTCTCCTCTGTAATGGTACTAGAAGAGATAAAACGTGATACTTCTGGGCAGTGACTAGCTGTAGGGCAGGCCATTGTGCTGTTGTTCATTCCCAGAAGCCTCTCACATTCTATATATTTATTTTGAATACTCTCAGGGGGTCTCCCTAAGAGTGAAGGGTAATGCGGACTTGGACCCCTTGCTCTCAGTGCCTAGGGAATCCAGCTGCACCCTTCTGATGAGATCTAACTAGGCTGAAACGTACATTGGGGGTTAGCTGGTGGTTCTGTGCAGGGGGAGGAGGGATTTGCCCATCATTTTGGAGGTGGACTGCTTTTTTTTTTTGGGTGGGGTTAGTCTAATATGTATGTGCAAATTTCTGCTCTGTAATGGCACTAGAGAGCTAAAACGTGATGCTTCTGGGCAGTGACTAGCCGTAGGACAGGCCATTGTGCTGTTGTTCATTCCCAGAAGCCTCTCACATTATATATGTTTATTTTGAATACGCTTAGAGGGTTTCCCTAAGAGTGAAGGGTAATGCGGACTTGGACCCATTGCTCTCAGTGCCTATGGAGTCCAGCTGCACTCTCCTGATGAGGCCCACCTAGGCTGAAACGTACATCGGAGGTTAGCTGGTGTTCCCGTGCAGGGGGGGGGGGATTAGTTTAAAATATATGTGGAAGTTTATTTTCTGTAATGGGATTAGAGAGCTAAAACGTGATGCTTCTTGGCAGTGACAAGCTGTAGGACAGGCCATTGTACTGTTGTTCATTCCCAGAAGCCTCTCACATTCTATATGTTTATTTTGAATACGCTTAAGGGGTCTCCCTAAGAGTGAATGGTAATCCAGATGTGGACCCCTTGCTCTCAGTGCCTAGGGAATCCAGCTGCACTCTCCTGATGAGGCCCAACTAGGCCGGAATGTACATCGGAGGTTAGCTGGTGTTCCCGTGCAGGGGGAATTTGCCCATCGTTTTGGAAGTGGCTTGCAATTTTGGGTGGAATTAGTCTAGCATGGATGTGGAAATTCTTTTTCTGTAATGGCACTAGAGAGCTAAAATGTGATGCTTCTGGGCTATGACTAGCTGTAAGACAGATCATTGTGCTGTTGTTCATTCCCAGAAGCCTCTCACATTCTATATATTTATTTTGAATACTCTTACGGGGTCTCCCTAAGAGAGAAGGGTAATGCGGACTTGGACCCATTGCTCTCAGTGCCTAGGGAGTCCAGCTGCACTCTCCTGAGGAGGCCCAACTAGTCCAAAATGTACATTGCGGGGTTAGCTTGTGCTTCTGTGCAGGGATGACTTGACTGCCCTTTTGGGTGGGGTTAGTATAATATGCATGTGAAAAGTTCTCCTCTGTAATGGCACTAGACAGATAAAACGTGATGCTTCTGGGCACTGTTTAGTCGTAGGGCAGGCCATTGTGCTGTTGTTCATTCCCAGAAGCCTCTCACATTCTATATGTTTATTTTGAGTACTCTTAGGTGGGTCTCCCTAAGAGTGAAGGGTAATCAGGACTTGGACCCATTGCTGCCAGTGCCTAATTTTTTCAGCTGCACCCTCCTGATGAGGTCCCACTAGGCTGAAACGTACATTAGGGGTTAATTGGTGTTCCCGTGAAGGTGACTTGACTGTCATTTTAGAACTGGACTGCCCTTTTGGGTTGGTTTAGTCTAATATGTATGTAGAAATTTCTCCTCTGTAATGGCACTAGAAGAGATAAAACATGATACTTCTGGGCAGTGACTAGCCGTAGGACAGGCCATTGTGCTGTTGTTCATTCCCAGAAGCCTCTCACATTCTATATATTTATTTTGAATACTCTCAGGGGGTCTCCCTAAGAGTGAAGGGTAATGCGGACTTGGACCCATTGCTCTCAGTGCCTAGGGAGTCCAGCTGTACTCTCCTGATGAGGCCCACCTAGGCTGAAACGTATATCGGAGGTTAGCTGGTGTTCCCGTGCAGGGAGGATTAGTTTAAAATATATGTGGAAATTTATTTTCTGTAATGGCACTAGAGAGCTAAAATGTGATGTTTCTGGGCAGTGACTAGCCGTAGGACAGGCTTTTGTGCAGTTGTTCATTCTCAGAAGTCTCTCACATTCTATATGTTTATTTTGAATACTCTTAGGGGGTCTCCCTAAGCGTGAAGGGTAATCTGGACGTGGACCCCTTGCTCTCAGGGCCTAGGGAATCCAGCTGCACTCTCCTGATGAGGCCCAACTAGGCCGAAACGTACATCGGGAGTTAGCTGGAATTCCCGTGCAGGGGTGGTTTGCCCATCATTTTAGAACTGGACTGCCCTTTTGGGTGGGATTAGTCTAATATGTATGTGGAAACTTCTCCTCTGTAATGGTGCTAGAGAGCTAAAACGTGATGCTTCTGGGCAGTGACTATCTGTAGGACAGGCCATTGTGCTGTTGTTCATTCCCAGAAGCCTCTCACATTCTATATGTTTATTTTGAATACTCTTAGGGGGTCTCCCTAAGCGTGAAGGGTAATCTGGACGTGGACCCCTTGCTCTCAGGGCCTAGGGAATCCAGCTGCACTCTCCTGATGAGGCCCAACTAGGCCGAAACGTACATCGGGAGTTAGCTGGAATTCCCGTGCAGGGGTGGTTTGCCCATCATTTTAGAACTGGACTCCCCTTTTGGGTGGGATTAGTCTACTATGCATGTGCAGATTTCTCCTCTGAAGTGGCACTAGAGAGCTAAAACGTGATTCTTCTGGGCAGTGATTAGCTGTAGGACTGGCCATTGTGCTATTGTTCATTCCCAGAAGCCTCTCACGTTCTTTATGTTTATTTTGAATACTCTTAGGGGGTCTCCCAAAGAGTGAAGGGTAATGTGGACTTGGACCCCTTGCTCTCAGTGCCTAGGGAGTCCAGCTGCACTCTCCTGATGAGGCTGAAATGTACATCGGAGGTTAGCTGGTGTTCCGGTGCAGGGGGGATTAGTTTAATATATATGTGGAAATGTCTTTTCTGTAATGGCACTAGAGAGCTAAAACATGATGCTTCTGGGCAGTGATTAGCTGTAGGACAGGCCATTGTACTGTTGTTCATTCCAGGAAGCCTCTCACGGTCTATATGTTTATTTTGAATACGTTTAAGGGGTCTCCCTAAGAGTGAATGGTAATCCAGATGTGGTCCCTTTGCTCTCAGTGCCTAGGGAATCCAGCTGCACTCTCCTGATGAGGCCCAACTAGGCCGAAACATACGTTGGGGGTTAGCTGGTATTCCCGTGCAGGGGTGATTTGCCCATCATTTTGGAACTGGACTGCCCTTTTGGGTGGGATTAGTCTAATATGTATGTGGAAACTTCTCCTCTGTAATGGTGCTAGAGAGCTAAAACGTGATGCTTCTGGGCAGTGACTATCTGTAGGACAGGCCATTGTGCTGTTGTTCATTCCCAGAAGCCTCTCACATTCTATATGTTTATTTTGAATACTCTTAGGGGATCTCCCTAAGAGTGAAGGGTAATGCGGACTTGGACCCCTTGCTCTCAGTGCCTAGGGAATTCAGCTGTACTCTCCTGATGAGGCCTAACTAGGCCGAAACGTACATTGGGGGGTTAGCCCATCATTTTGGGTGGGATTAGTCCAATATGTATATAAAAATTTCTTCTCAGTTATGGCACTAGAGAGCTAAAACGTGATGCTTCTGGGCAGTGACTAGATGTAGGACAGGCCGTTGTGCTGTTGTTCATTCCCAGAAGCCTCTCACATTCTATATGTTTATTTTGAATACTTTTAGGGGGTTTCCCTAAGCATGAAGGGTAATCTGGATGTGGATCCCTTGCTCTCAGTGCCTTGGGAATCCAGCTGCACTCTCCTGATGAGGTCCGACTAGGCTGAAACGTACATCAGGAGTTAGCTGGAATTCCTGTGCAGGGGTGATTTGCCCATCATTTTAGAACTGGACTCCCCTTTTGGGTGGGATTAGTCTACTATGCATGTGCAAATTTCTTCTCTGTAGTGGCAGTAGAGAGCTAAAACGTAATGCTTCTGGGCAGTGATTAGCTGTAGGACCAGCCATTGTGCTGTTGTTCATTCCCAGAAGCCTCTCACATTCTATATGTTTATTTTGAATACTCTTAGGGGGTCACCCAAAGAGTGAAGGGTAATTCAGACGTGGACCTCTTGCTCTCAGTGCCTAGGGAATTCAGCTGCACTCTCGTGACGAGGCCCAACTATGTAGAAATGTACATCATGAGTTAGCTGGTGTTCCCATGCTGAGGGGACTTGCCCATCATTTGGAAGTGGACTACCCTTTTGGGTGGAATTAGTCTAATATGTATGTAGATATTTTACCTCTGTTATGGTACTAGAGAGCTAAAACGTGATGCTTTTGTGCAGTGAGTAGCCGTAGGACAGGCCGTTGTGCTGTTGTTCATTCCTAGAAGCCTCTCCCATTCTATATGTTTATTTTTAATATGTTTTAGGGGTCTCCCTAAGAGTGAAGGGTAATCCAGACGTGGACCTCTTGCTCTCAGTGCCTAAGGAATCCAGCTGCACTCTCGTGATGAGGCCCAACTATGTAGAAACGTACATCATGGGTTAGCTGGTGTTCCCATGCTGAGGGGAGTTGCCCATCATTTGGAAGTGGACTGCCCTTTTGGGTGGAATTAGTCTAATATGTATGTGGATATTTCACCTCTGTAATGGCACTAGAGAGCTAAAATGTGATGCTTCTATGCAGTGACTAGCTGTAGGATAGGCCTTTGTGCTATTGTTCATTCCCAGAAGTCTCTCGTATTCTATATGTTTATTTTGAATACGCTTAAGGGGTCTCCCTAAGAGTGAAGGGTAATCCAGATGTGGACCCCTTGCTTTCAGTGCATAGGGAATCCAACTGCACCCTCGTGACGAAGCACAACTATGCAGAAATGTACGTCGGGGGTTAGCTGGTGTTACTGTGCAAGGGGGATTTGCCCATCATTTTGGAAGTGGACTGCTCTTTTGGGTGGGATTAGTATAATATGTATGTGGATATTTCACCTCTGTAATGGCACTAGAGAGCTAAAACGTGATTCTTCTGGGCAGTGATTAGCTGTAGGACTGGCCATTGTGCTATTGTTCATTCCCAGAAGCCTCTCACGTTCTTTATGTTTATTTTGAATACTCTTAGGGGGTCTCCCAAAGAGTGAAGGGTAATGCGGACTTGGACCCCTTGCTCTCAGTGCCTAGGGAGTCCAGCTGCACTCTCCTGATGAGGCTGAAATGTACATCGGAGGTTAGCTGGTGTTCCTGTGCAGGGGGGATTAGTTTAATATATATGTGGAAATGTCTTTTCTGTAATGGCACTAGAGAGCTAAAACATGATGCTTCTGGGCAGTGACTAGCTGTAGGACAGGCCATTGTACTGTTGTTCATTCCAGGAAGCCTCTCACGGTCTATATGTTTATTTTGAATACGTTTAAGGGGTCTCCCTAAGAGTGAATGGTAATCCAGATGTGGTCCCTTTGCTCTCAGTGCCTAGGGAATCCAGCTGCACTCTCCTGATGAGGCCCAACTAGGCCGAAACATACGTTGGGGGTTAGCTGGTATTCCCGTGCAGGGGTGATTTGCCCATCATTTTGGAACTGGACTGCCCTTTTGGGTGGGATTAGTCTAATATGTATGTGGAAACTTCTCCTCTGTAATGGTGCTAGAGAGCTAAAACGTGATGCTTCTGGGCAGTGACTATCTGTAGGACAGGCCATTGTGCTGTTGTTCATTCCCAGAAGCCTCTCACATTCTATATGTTTATTTTGAATACTCTTAGGGGATCTCCCTAAGAGGGAAGGGTAATGCGGACTTGGACCCCTTGCTCTCAGTGCCTAGGGAATTCAGCTGTACCCTCCTGATGAGGCCTAACTAGGCCGAAACGTACATTGGGGGTTAGCCCATCATTTTGGAAGTAGACTGCCATTTTGGGTGGGATTAGTCCAATATGTATATAAAAATTTCTTCTCAGTTATGGCACTAGAGAGCTAAAACGTGATGCTTCTGGGCAGTGACTAGATGTAGGACAGGCCGTTGTGCTGTTGTTCATTCCCAGAAGCCTCTCACATTCTATATGTTTATTTTGAATACTTTTAGGGGGTTTCCCTAAGCATGAAGGGTAATCTGGATGTGGATCCCTTGCTCTCAGTGCCTTGGGAATCCAGCTGCACTCTCCTGATGAGGTCTGATTAGGCTGAAACGTACATCAGGAGTTAGCTGGAATTCCTGTGCAGGGGTGATTTGCCCATCATTTTAGAACTGGACTCCCCTTTTGGGTGGGATTAGTCTACTATGCATGTGCAAATTTCTTCTCTGTAGTGGCAGTAGAGAGCTAAAACGTAATGCTTCTGGGCAGTGATTAGCTGTAGGACCAGCCATTGTGCTGTTGTTCATTCCCAGAAGCCTCTCACATTCTATATGTTTATTTTGAATACTCTTAGGGGGTCACCCAAAGAGTGAAGGGTAATTCAGACGTGGACCTCTTGCTCTCAGTGCCTAGAAAATTCAGCTGCACTCTCGTGACGAGGCCCAACTATGTAGAAATGTACGTCATGAGTTAGCTGGTGTTCCCATGCTGAGGGGACTTGCCCATCATTTGGAAGTGGACTACCCTTTTGGGTGGAATTAGTCTAATATGTATGTAGATATTTCACCTCTGTTATGGTACTAGAGAGCTAAAACGTGATGCTTTTGTGCAGTGAGTAGCCGTAGGACAGGCCGTTGTGCTGTTGTTCATTCCTAGAAGCCTCTCCCATTCTATATGTTTATTTTTAATATGTTTTAGGGGTCTCCTTAAGAGTGAAGGGTAATCCAGACGTGGACCTCTTGCTCTCAGTGCCTAAGGAATCCAGCTGCACTCTCGTGATGAGGCCCAACTATGTAGAAACGTACATCATGGGTTAGCTGGTGTTCCCATGCTGAGGGGAGTTGCCCATCATTTGGAAGTGGACTGCCCTTTTGGGTGGAATTAGTCTAATATGTATGTGGATATTTCACCTCTGTAATGGCACTAGAGAGCTAGAATGTGATGCTTCTATGCAGTGACTAGCTGTAGGATAGGCCTTTGTGCTATTGTTCATTCCCAGAAGCCTCTCGTATTCTATATGTTTATTTTGAATACGCTTAAGGGGTCTCCCTAAGAGTGAAGGGTAATCCAGATGTGGACCCCTTGCTTTCAGTGCATAGGGAATCCAACTGCACCCTCGTGACGAAGCACAACTATGCAGAAATGTACGTCGGGGGTTAGCTGGTGTTCCTGTGCAAGGGGGATTTGCCCATCATTTTGGAAGTGGACTGCTCTTTTGGGTGGGATTAGTATAATATGTATGTGGATATTTCACCTCTGTAATGGCACTAGAGAGCTAAAACGTGATTCTTCTGGGCAGTGATTAGCTGTAGGACTGGCTATTGTTCATTCCCAGAAGCCTCTCACGTTCTTTATGTTTATTTTGAATACTCTTAGGGGGTCTCCCAAAGAGTGAAGGGTAATGCGGACTTGGACCCCTTGCTCTCAGTGCCTAGGGAGTCCAGCTGCACTCTCCTGATGAGGCTGAAATGTACATCGGAGGTTAGCTGGTGTTCCTGTGCAGGGGGGATTAGTTTAATATATATGTGGAAATGTCTTTTCTGTAATGGCACTAGAGAGCTAAAACATGATGCTTCTGGGCAGTGACTAGCTGTAGGACAGGCCATTGTACTGTTGTTCATTCCAGGAAGCCTCTCACGGTCTATATGTTTATTTTGAATACGTTTAAGGGGTCTCCCTAAGAGTGAATGGTAATCCAGATGTGGTCCCTTTGCTCTCAGTGCCTAGGGAATCCAGCTGCACTCTCCTGATGAGGCCCAACTAGGCTGAAACATAAGTTGGGGGTTAGCTGGTATTCCCGTGCAGGGGTGTTTTGCCCATCATTTTGGAACTGGACTGCCCTTTTGGGTGGGATTAGTCTAATATGTATGTGGAAACTTCTCCTCTGTAATGGTGCTAGAGAGCTAAAACGTGATGCTTCTGGGCAGTGACTATCTGTAGGACAGGCCATTGTGCTGTTGTTCATTCCCAGAAGCCTCTCACATTCTATATGTTTATTTGGAATACTCTTAGGGGATCTCCCTAAGAGTGAAGGGTAATGCGGACTTAGACCCCTTGCTCTCAGTGCCTAGGGAATTCAGCTGTACCCTCCTGATGAGGCCTAACTAGGCCGAAACGTACATCAGGGGTTAGCCCATCATTTTGGCAGTAGACTGCCATTTTGGGTGGGATTAGTCCAATATGTATATAAAAATTTTTTCTCAGTGATGGCATTAGAGAGCTAAAACGTGATGCTTCTGGGCAGTGATTAGATGTAGGACAGGCCGTTGTGCTGTTGTTCGTTCCCAGAAGCCTCTCACATTCTATATGTTTATTTTGAATACTCTTAGGGGGTTTCCCTAAGCATGAAGTGTAATCTGGATGTGGATCCCTTGCTCTCAGTGCCTTGGGAATCCAGCTGCACTCTCCTGATGAGGTCCGACTAGGCTGAAACGTACATCAGGAGTTAGCTGGAATTCCTGTGCAGGGGTGATTTGCCCATCATTTTAGAACTGGACTCCCCTTTTGGGTGGGATTAGTCTACTATGCATGTGCAAATTTCTTCTCTGTAGTGGCAGTAGAGAGCTAAAACGTAATGCTTCTGGGCAGTGATTAGCTGTAGGACCGGCCATTGTGCTGTTGTTCATTCCCAGAAGCCTCTCACATTCTATATGTTTATTTTGAATACTCTTAGGGGATCACCCAAAGAGTGAAGTGTAATCCAGACGTGGACCTCTTGCTCTCAGTGCCTAGGGAATTCAGCTGCACTCTCGTGATGAGGCCTAACTATGTAGAAACGTACGTCATGAGTTAGCTGGTGTTCCCATGCTGAGGGGACTTGCCCATCATTTGGAAGTGGACTACCCTTTTGGGTGGAATTAGTCTAATATGTATGTGGATATTTCACCTCTGTTATGGCACTAGAGAGCTAAAACGTGATGCTTTTGTGCAGTGAGTAGCTGTAGGACAGGCCGTTGTGCTGTTGTTCATTCCTAGAAGCCTCTCCCATTCTATATGTTTATTTTTAATATGTTTTAGGGGTCTCCCTAAAAGTGAAGGGTAATCCAGACGTGGACCTCTTGCTCTCAGTGCCTAAGGAATCCAGCTGCACTCTCGTGATGAGGCCCAACTATGTAGAAACGTATGTCATGGGTTAGCTGGTGTTCCCATGCTGAGGGGAGTTGCCCATCATTTGGAAGTGGACTGCCCTTTTGGGTGGAATTAGTCTAATATGTATGTGGGTATTTCACCTCTGTAATGGCACTAGAGAGCTAAAATGTGATGCTTCTGTGCAGTGACTAGCTGTAGGACAGGCCATTGTGTTGTTGTTCATTCCCAGAAGCCTCTCACATTCATTATGTTTATTTTGAATACTTTTAGGGGGTTTCCCTAAGCATGAAGGGTAATCTGGCTGTGGATCCCTTGCTCTCAGTGAAGGTTGATCCAGACATGGACTCTTGCTCTCAGTGCCTAGGGAATCCAGCTGCACCTTTGTGATGAGGCACATTTAGGCAGAAATGTGCATTGTGGGTTAGCTGGTGTTCCCGTGCAGGGGGGGACTTGCCCATCATTTTGAAACTGGACTGCCATTTTGGGTGGGATTAACCTAATATGTATGTGGAAATTTTTCCTCTGTAATGGCACTAGAGAGCTAAAACGTGATGCTTCTGGGCAGTGACTAGCCGTATGACAGCAATTGTGCTGTTGTTCATTCCCAGACGCCTCTCACATTGTATATGTTTATTTTGAATACGCTTAGGGGGTCTCCCTAAGAGTGAAGGGTAATGCTGACTTGGACCCCTTGCTCTCAGTGCCTAGGGAATCCAGCTGCATACTCCTGATGAAGCCCAGGTAGGCCCAAACGTACATCGTGGGCTAGCTAGTGTTCCCATTCATGGGGGATTTGCCCAGCATTTTAGAAGTGGACTGCCATTTTGGGTGGGATTAGTTTAATATATATATATATATATATATATATATATATATATGTATATGGAAATTTCTTCTCTGTGATAGCACTAGAGAGCTGAAACATGATGCTTCTGGGCGGTGACTAGCCGTAGGACAGGCCATTGTACTGTTGTTCATTCCCAGAAGCCTCTCACATTCTATATGTTTATGTTGAATTCTCTTAAGGGGTCTCCTTAAGAGTGAAGGGTGATCCAGATGTGGACCTCTTGCTCTCATTGCCTAGGGCATCCAGCTGCATCCTCGTGATGAGGCTCAACTAGGCCGAAACGTACGTCGGGGGTTAGCTGGTATTTCTGTGCAGGGGTGACTTGCCCATCATTTTGGAACTGGACCGCCCTTTTGGGTGGGATTATTCTAATATGTATGTGGAAATTTTTACTCTGTAATGGCACTAGAGAGCTAAAACGTGATTCTTCTTGGTAGTGACTAGCTGTAGGACAGGCCATAATGCTGTTGTTCATTCCCAGAATCCTCTCATATTCTCTATGTTTATTTTGAATATTGTTAGGGGGTCTCCCTAAGAGTGAAGGTTAATCCAGACATGGACCCCTTGCTCTCAGTGCCTCTGGAATCCAGCTGCACTATCCAGATGAGGGTCAAATAGGCTGAAATGTTCATGGGGGAGTTAGTGTTCATATTGGAACTGCACAGCTTGTTTGGGTGGGATTAGTCTAACATGTATGTGGAAATTTCTCCTCTGTAATGGCACTAGAGAGCAAAAAAGTGATGCTTCTGGGCAGTGAGTAGCCAGTGAGTGCTGTTGTTCATTCCCAGAAGTCTCTCACATTCTATATGTTTATAACCCTGATATGCACAGTACTCTTAGAAGATACAAGAGTGTATAAAAGACTACAATAGATTAAACATTAAGCATTAAAAGTCGCAAACATTAAGGGGCATTGTAAGCCTAAGGATAAGAGGAACCTGTTTGTTAGAGCCTTCAATCAATAGTAAGTGAGATGGATTGATACAGAGGTTATATATTCATCCACTAATTAGTTTGCTATTTGTTACTTTTCTCATACTACTGGAAACATCAGCTTTATATATATATATATATATATATATATATATTATGGCTTACTAGTTGAACAGCCTGTTACACGGGCCACAGTGTCACAGCCACCCGGTCGCGGGGCAGTCACGCGCAGTACAGACTGCCTGGGCCACGGCTGATACAGAGCTGAGCTCCTTCGGAGCGCCCTGCTCTATATCAGCCATGGCGCAGGCAGTCTCTACTGCTCATGACTGCAGCACGCGCAGAAGTGTCTACTGCGCATGTCGGGGCGTTACACACGATTTAGAGAATTATTATATAGTATTTGTGTTTAAGACAAAACAATAAAGCAATTGAAGGATCTTTTTGGATTGAACATGGTTGCAACCATGGGAAAAAGATTTATTTAACTCAAGCATGATAAAGCAGGATGAGATGTGGAGAATGACTCTGCAGAGAAAAGCCTTTGGAACATGCTTGTTAACACTGTAATAAAAGCTCAGGGTGCTGAGAAACTGAAATAAGACCTTTGTGGAGCATAGAAATAGTACAAGGGAAGCCTTCAATGAGAACTTGCCCAGAGAAGGACATATAATGATTTCAGAACCTATTTGAAATTATTACTGTTTCTAAGATAAATCAAGAAAATGAATCAGTATGAGCTGTTCCTTTTGTTTTGTCTGGGAAGTCTTATCATGTAGTATACTGTTCAGTATTAGGATAAAGATGCACAAAACAACAAAAGGGAGGAGGGGTATGCCTATAGGTAAAGCGGGCCTTAAAACCTAGTTTAAGGGAAGATATAAATGAAGGGTCCAATGAAAAGGTAGAAACCTTGTGGGTTGAAATACACACTGGGAGCACACATAATACAAATATATTAGTGGAGATTTGCTACAAGCCACCTAAGATTGGGGAGTTGGAGGAAGCCCAACTTTTACTGCAAATGGAAAAGGCTTCTAGGTCAGCAAAGGTAATTATAATGTGAAATTTCAACCGTACTGAAATTGACTGAAGCAATATGACTTCCGGCACAACAAAGGGAAATATTTTTCTAAGTATGATAAATGATAATTTTATGTCCCAACTTGTAGAGGAGCCAACTAGAAAAGAGGTCTTGCTTGACCTAGTACTCTCAAACAATTCTGACATGATAAACAATGTATAAGTAAGGGAACATTTGGACAGCAGTGACCACAATATTGTATGCTTTGAAGTTTGTTATGAGAAACCCAATACCAAGGGTTTAACCAAAACATTCAATTTTAAAAAGGCTAATTTTACAAAGTTAAAAGAAGTATTAAAGGATGTCCTGTGGGATGTAGTTTTCAAAGATAAAAATGCACAAGAATCTTGTATTTAAAATGCTCTTAGGCAGATATACACGTCAATATATACCATTGGAGAATAAGCACAAGAGGAGTAAAGTGAAAACAATGTAGCTTAATAATGTGGTTCGCGGGGAAATGAGAACTAAAAAGCAGGCTTTTAAAGTATTTAAGTGAAACGGGTCAGATGCATCATTTAAAAAATATAAAGAATGTAAAAAAATCTGCAAACAAGCAATTAAGCTAGCTAAAATAGAAAATAAGAGAAATATTGTAAATGAGAGCAGTAAAAACCCTAAACAATTCTACAAGTATATTAATAACAAAAAAGTTAAGGTTGATATTGGTCCTCTTAGGACTGAGACAGGTGAATTGATTAGTGAGGATAAAGTTATGGCTACCACCCTAAATACAGTCTTTGCTTCAGTATATACAAAGGAGGCAGCAGTGACAGGCTATGGGCAAATGGACAGAACCAATAAATTTCCTCCATTATCTACATGACTTACTGAGGACAAGGTCCAAAAGAGACTGGAAAGGGTTATAGTGAATAAAGCGCCTGGACCGGGCGGAATACACCCAAGGGTACATAAGGAACTTAGTTCAGTAATAGCAAAACCATTATACTTAACATTTATTGATTCACTTTCATCAGGCATAGTGCACCTGTGATTGGAGGAAAGCTGATGTAGTCCCATTGTTTAAAAAGGGAGCAAGATCCAAACAAGGAAATTATAGACCCGTGAAGTTTGACTTCCATAGTGGGTAAGACGAACAATATCATTAGTATTAATCAGCATGGTTTCATGAAAAATAGATCATGTCAGACTAATTTACTTGCATTTTATGAAAGAGTAAGTAGTAATTTGGACAGGGGAATTGCTGTTGATGTAGTATACTTGGATTTTGCAAAAGCCTTGCAACAGGTTACTGCATAAATTAAAAGGCTTCTTTTTGGGCGGTGTTATCTGTACATGGATTGAGAACTGGTTGAATGATAGATGGCAGAGAGTTGTTGTAAATGGAACTTTTTCAAATTGGTCTAAGGTTATAAGTGGGGTGCCGCAGGGTTCAGTCCTGGGACCAATGCTTTTTAATTTGTTTATTAATGATCTAGAAGTAGGAATTGAACGCAGCATCTCAATCTTTGTTGATGACACTAAGCTATGTAAGTAAATACATACAGAGCTGGATGTTTTTTCTCTGCAGAGGGATTTAGATAAATTAAGTGAATGGGCAGAAAAGTGGCAGATGTCATTTAATGTAGATAAATGTAAGGTTATGCATTTGGGCTGTAGAAACAAACTTGCAACATATACTCTAAATGGGAAACAACTTGGGGAATCCTCATTAGAGAAAGATTTAGGAGTACTGATAGACGATAGACTTCACAGCAGTGTTTAGAGTCACTCAGCTGCTGCAAGAGCAAATTGGGTACTAGCCTGCATAAAAAGAGGTGTAAAAGCAAGTGATGCTAATATTATCCTACCTCTGTATAAATCCTTGGTTAGGCCTCATCTAGAATATGTAGTACAGTTTTGGGCACCTGTTCTTAAAAAAGACATTACTGAATTGGAAAAGGTGCAGAGATGTGCAACAAAACTGGTAAAGGGATTGGAGGAACTGAGTTATAAAGAGAGGCTAGCCAAACTGGGTTTGTTTACATTAGAGAAGAGTTGTCTAAGGGGTTATATGATTACTATTTACAAATACATTCAAGGTCAATACAAAACACTATCCAATGAATTATTTACGCAAAGAGCTAAGCTAAGAACAAGAGGTCATCCATTAAGACTAGAGGAAAGGCGCTTTCGACTAAAACAAAGGCAGGGATTCTTTACAGTAAAGGTGGTAAGGCTATGGAATTCTTTGCCTCGGGATGTTGTGCTTGCAGATAATGCAACTGCATTCAAAAAAGCAATGGATGCCTATTTAGCACAGAACAATATTGAAAATTATGACAGATGGGATATTGATCCAGGGAATTATATGACTACCAGTTGGCGTCAGGAGGGAATACCTTTGCCCCCCCACACTTGGGGTTAGATTTGAAACTGCTCCAGAGGGGTGTTTTTGGCATGGGCTGGACTTGATGGACGTATGTTCAGCCTCATCTACTATGCTACTGTGTTACTATGTTACAATTTTTGGAATGTTATGGTTATACATTTAATAAATAGAGGTTGCCCAAATACTATTTTAAGTGATAACCAAGTCTGGTCTAACTAATGAAGGATGCATTTATTGGTCTCACAAATCTGATCTGTTTGTGGCTCAAGAGGATTGAATTTGGCCATCCACATGTTATGAGTGCATATTGAGTATTTATTGTGGATAGTATTCCTGTCTGTACTGTACTTATGTACTTTATGTAAAACAGGGTCTACATGGTATCCCAAAATACATTTTTGGTAACTTGATACATGACTGGAATCCCATATTGTTCATGAGGAGGTTACATGACTTTAAATATCTTATATGTCTATCTCTAAAATACTTATTTTGGATGCAAGAACCCTAAAATCTATTTAAAATATATCTGTGGATGCAGCCATTGCAAAGCAGTGACTTTTTTGCACATCTGAAATAGGCATCTTGATATCATCATTATTATTTAAAATGTAAAAAGATTCTGCTGCACTGTATGATAGATAAGGTGTCTTATAAAGTGATACTGAATTAACTGTAGACATATGAATAACTGTAGACATATGAAAAGAGTTCTCCCAAGCACATTCAAACAAGCTCCCCTCACGTGTTCATCCGCAGTCACTATCTACGCACATCACATGCAATCACATTGGACCCCAAGTACATATTGAGCACACACTCAACCACAATTATTCCAACTACGCCACACATGGCACACAATGCAGACAGGGACACAGAGAACACTCCCACTCAAGTAAAATAGTGCCACCCCAGGAAAACAGAGAGCTTTACATGATACCAAACACTGTACTATTATATAAAACAACTTAGCATGTAGGAATGGCCAGTAGCCAACTCCGCTGAAAAAACTCTCCAGTTAGGCACAAAGGGCGGATGCTTAGTCTAACTAATATGAAATACGGCCCTGTGTTTCATCTGCATTTTGATGTAAACATAGAAACATAAATTTTAATGCAAATAACCAATTGCCCCATCTATTCTGCCAGAATCACATAGTTCTCAAACTAGACCTATATCTATCTTAGCCATTTTTTTAGTTCCTTTACTGTATATATAACCCCTATCACATCTGCTGGGAGGCTGTTCCAAGGCTGTTCCTTTCTGCAAAATACTACTTACACACATTATTTCTGTCGGCGCCGGGCATCGCTTCCGGTTCGCGATGCCGGATTGTCGGGCGGCCGTCACCCCGCACGGCGTGGTGTTGCTAGGTTACCACGCCGTGGGCGTCGGGTCCGGCCGCCGTGACGTCACCTCCCCATCCTTCATATACTGAGCGGCCGCTTTAGCTGGCGCTCAGTATACCTTGAGCTCCTGTATGGTTGTGTTCCCCTCCAGGCTTCTCCTCCTGCAACCTGAGCCATCCTGTTCTCTTCAGGGTCGCTTCCTCTCCCCTGCCTCCTCAGTCTGGTGCTCTGCACCTCCTGCCTGGACTCCTCCTGCCTGGACTTACCTCCTGCCTGGACTTACCTCCTGCCTGGACTTACCTCCTGCCTGGACTTTCCTCCTGCCTGGACTTACCTCCTGCCTGGACTTACCTCCTGCTTCCTCAGTCTGGTGCTCTGCACCTCCTGCCTGGACTCCTCCTGCCTGGACTTACCTCCTGCCTGGACTTACCTCCTGCCTCCTCAGTCTGGTGCTCTGCACCTCCTGCCTGGACTCCTCCTGCCTGGACTTACCTCCTGCCTGGACTTACCTCCTGCCTCCTCAGTCTGGTGCTCTGCTACTCCTGCCTGGACTTACCTCCTGCCTGGACTTACCTCCGCCTCGTCTAACTGGTGTTCCTGTTCCCTCTGCCTGGTCCTGGGCGCTTCCTTTGGATATTCACAGGTACACGGTTATATGCATATATTTCTATATATATATATATATATATATATCTGTTGTCCTTTACCTGCTAATGGTATCCTTCACTCTTGTTTAGTGGGGGTGTCTTCTGTTTCTCAATATTGTTGCTGCTTGCCTGTTCTCTGCGCAGCTACCTCTGCATAGAGTCTCGTTCCTTGCAGCATACATCCCCACATCCCTAGGGGCCCTCACAGTTATACTGAGCCAACTATGGATACCGCAGGCTTAGTGGATGCCCTTTCGTCCTTGGGTAATCAGATCTCCTCCTTGGCAGCAACTGTCCAGGATTTGCAGACCAATCAAGCTGCGTTACAGCGTCGTTTGCAGGACCTACAAGCCAGCCCCCGTTCTGGTCAACCCTTTGCTGTTCCGGATCCAGAACCTAGAGTCCCTTTGCCTGACAAATTCAATGGGGACCGTGAGCATTACAAAGGTTTCATCACGGCCTGTGATCTCCTGTTTTCCTTGCAGCCGCGCACATATGCCACGGACTACATCAGGACCCGCACCGTTGTCACCCTACTCACGGGAGAACCCCAGGCATGGGCGCACCATCTGCTTCAGACCCATAGCCCTCTTCTAGCTTCCTGGCCAGATTTTCGCAGGGCAATGGACACCCTGTATGATGACCCTCTCCGTAGCTCATCTGCACAGTCTGCTCTGCGACTTCTACGTCAGGGCCGTCGCCCAGTGGAGGACTACATCGCAGAGTTCCGGCGCTTGTCTATTGAAACTGGGTGGAACGAGGCTGCGCTCCTGGACCAATACCGCCTGGGGCTTTCGGAGCTTCTGAAGGATGAGTTGGCTCGGGTGGGTCTCCCAGTGTCCTTGGAGGAACTCTTCACTCTCACTATTCAGATAGATAGACGGTTGCGCGAACGACGTCGGGAGCGGTCAGGCATGGATCGTCGGATGTCTCCCCCTGCGTCGTCTTCACCAGTGGTCTCCTCCGACGGGTCTCCCGAGGAACCCATGCAGCTGGGGTTAGTACGGGGTCCACTTTCCGAGTCGGAACGTCGTCGTCGTCGGCAGCACAATCTCTGTCTTTACTGCGGGGGATCCGATCACTTGCTGCGCACTTGCCCCCGCAGACCGCGTTCGTCAGCCCATCCTCGTGTGTCGGGAGGTATGTCTTCTCCTCTCCTGGTAGTGGGTTCTTCATGGGGGGTTTCCTCGGTTCAATTAACCTTGTCTGTTTTCTTGCAGTGGAATAATCAGTCACACGCTCTCTCAGCTGTCATTGATTCTGGGGCCAGCAGCTGTTTTTTGGATTCCGATCTAGCCGCTTCTTTATCCATTCCCACACAGCAGAAGTCTCAACCTCTTGGTGTCCGTATGGCGGACGGACGGACACATCATCTGGGTCCAGTTGTGCTCGAGACCAGTCCGATCCGTCTATTGTGTGGTATGGGTCATACGGAACAGATACAGTTTAATATCCTTCCGTCACCTTTGTTTCCTGTGATCTTGGGCCTACCATGGTTGCGGTTACACGATCCTGAAATAACCTGGTCAAATGGTACGGTGTCCTTCTCCTCCTCTTTCTGCCACCGCCATTGCCTATCTGCCGTCCAATCGACTGTTTGTATTGCTGTTCCTTCTTCTCTGGCCAAGCTACCGGTACATTACCATGACTTTAAAGATGTCTTCGATGAAAAGGGGGCTGATTCCTTACCCCCTCATCGGCCGTACGATTGCCCCATTGACCTCCTTCCCGGGGCGCCCATTCCGTACGGTCGTATTTTTCCATTGTCCGGGCCTGAACTGGCACATCTCCAAACATACTTGACAGATAGCTTGACGAAGGGATTCATACGTCCATCTACGTCCCCGGCTGGCGCGGGCATATTCTTCATAGAGAAGAAAGACGGCGGTCTACGCCCCTGCGTGGATTATCGAGACCTAAACAAGATCACCATTAAAAACCGGCATCCTTTACCGCTCATCCCCGAGATGATGGAACGCCTGGCTACTGCCCGAATGTTCTCTAAGATCGACTTACGTGGGGCCTACAACCTGGTTCGGATCAGACAGGGCGATGAGTGGAAGACCGCCTTTCGCACCAGGTATGGCCATTTTGAATACCTGGTTATGCCGTTTGGGCTGTGTAATGCCCCTGCCACCTTTCAGTTTTTTATTAACGATGTTTTCCGAGATTTGCTGGATCTTTTTGTCATCATCTATTTGGATGACATACTTGTGTTTTCCTCCACTCCTTCAGAACACCAATCCCATGTTCGCCAAGTCCTCCAACGTCTTCGTCATCACTCGTTATACGCTAAATTGGAGAAATGTAAATTTGACACTACAGAAATAGAGTTCCTTGGCTTCCTAATCTCACCCGGGAAAGTGGCTATGGCCTCCCACAAGATCTCTGCTGTTGTGGACTGGCCGACCCCTACTAACATTAAAGAAGTCCAGCGTTTTGTGGGGTTTGCGAATTTTTATAGGAGGTTTATTCGTGGATTCTCGAAGGTGGTGGCTCCTTTGACGGCGCTTACGAGCAGCAAAAGACGATTCCAATGGTCCCCGGTAGCACAAACCGCCTTTGAACATTTGAAGACTCTCTTCACTTCGGCTCCCATCCTGGTTCAACCAGATACGTTGAAGGCTTTCTTTGTGGAAGTAGATGCCTCTGATGTCGCCGTCGGGGCTATTCTGTCTCAGCGTTTTGGGGTCAAAGACCTCTTACATCCGGTAGCCTATTATTCACGCCGCCTCATCGCCGCAGAAAGGAACTATGATGTTGGAGACAAGGAACTTCTAGCTATCAAGTGCGCCCTGGAAGAATGGAGGCACCTTCTGGAGGGAGCTCAGCACCCGGTTACTATTTTCACAGATCATAGGAACTTGGAATATCTGCGCTCCGCAAAACGTCTCCGCCCACGGCAAGCCAGGTGGGCTCTCTTCTTTGCTCGGTTCACCCTACATATAACGTATCGTCCCGGTTCAAGAAACAAGAAAGCGGACGCCTTATCTCGGAGGTATTCTGTACCGTCACTAGAAACTGCAGCTCCTCACACCATCCTCCAACCAGCTCAGTTCCTTCTCCTGCACACGGATCTTCGCCAGGACATCATCCAGCACTCTGTTTCCACAGAACCCTCTTTTAGGACACGTTATTCATTGGTATCACACGAGGGACTTCTGTTACATCACAACCGAATCTACGTCCCCGCACCCCTTCGTGCCACGGTTATCCGTCTTTGTCATGACTCTCCACCGGCTGGCCATGGAGGGGTGCAGCAAACTACTGAGCTCGTGCAGAGACACTTCTGGTGGCCCAAGTTGCCCACAGATATATATCAATACGTCACCTCTTGTGATGTATGCGCCCGATCCAAGGAACGCCACACACGAATTGCTGGTCTGTTGTGTCCGCTGCCCACGCCTACTTCCCCATGGACTTCACTGTCGGTTGACTTCATTGTGGACTTGCCCATCTCGGAAAGACACAACACCATACTGGTCGTGGTGGACCGTTTCACTAAAATGGCACACTTCCTGGCCGTTCCCAGGTTACCCACGGCAGAGACCACTGCTTCCCTTTTTATCAAGGAAATATTCCGTCTCCATGGAGTGCCCACGTCTATTGTATCAGATAGAGGCCCACAATTTACATCCAAATTCTGGAAGGCGTTCTGTCGTAATCTAGGCATTGATAGAGCCCTCTCTTCTGGGTACCACCCACAGTCCAACGGACAGTCAGAAAGAGTCAACCAAATCCTTGAGCAATACCTCCGCTGTTATGTGTCATACTTACAGGACGATTGGGTTTCACTCCTTCCGTTGGCTGAATTCGCATACAACAATCACTACCACCGCTCTATAAAGACTTCTCCTTTTTACGCCAACTATGGATATCATCCTCTATCCTTTCCTCAACTATTGCAAGACCAGTCAGTTCCAGCAGCAGCGCAACGCCTCAGAAATCTTCGCTCATCCCATGCCCTCCTGAAAACCACGTTACACCGCTCCCAGTGTGCCTACAAAACTCAAGCGGACAAGCATCGTCAGGCGGCTCCAGGGTATCAAGTCGGGGACAAGGTCTGGCTGTCCTCTGCCCATCTCCGCTTGCACTGTCCGTCCAGGAAATTAGGACCACGTTTTCTGGGCCCTTTTGAGATCCTCAAGATTGTAAATCCTGTTGCTGTTCGTCTTCAGTTGCCCTCCAGTTGGCGCATCCATCCGACCTTTCACGTTTCCCAGCTTAAACCGTGGAGACCTAGTACTAGTCCGTCTCCTCCTGTATCTCACCCTCCTCCTGTTTTGGTGAATGGGGCTGGGGAATATGAGGTGGAGTCAATCTTGGACTCACGGCGTCGTTGGGGGCGGCTAGAGTATCTCGTACATTGGCTGGGTTACGGTCCAGAGGAACGTTCCTGGGAGCCTCTTGCTAATATCCATGCTCCGCGGTTGTTACGCGCCTTTCACCGTCTGCATCCGGACCGTCCTGGTCCGCGTCGTGTCCGGAGGCCACTCGTCGGTGGGGGGCTCTGTCGGCGCCGGGCATCGCTTCCGGTTCGCGATGCCGGATTGTCGGGCGGCCGTCACCCCGCACGGCGTGGTGTTGCTAGGTTACCACGCCGTGGGCGTCGGGTCCGGCCGCCGTGACGTCACCTCCCCATCCTTCATATACTGAGCGGCCGCTTTAGCTGGCGCTCAGTATACCTTGAGCTCCTGTATGGTTGTGTTCCCCTCCAGGCTTCTCCTCCTGCAACCTGAGCCATCCTGTTCTCTTCAGGGTCGCTTCCTCTCCCCTGCCTCCTCAGTCTGGTGCTCTGCACCTCCTGCCTGGACTCCTCCTGCCTGGACTTACCTCCTGCCTGGACTTACCTCCTGCCTGGACTTTCCTCCTGCCTGGACTTACCTCCTGCTTCCTCAGTCTGGTGCTCTGCACCTCCTGCCTGGACTCCTCCTGCCTGGACTTACCTCCTGCCTGGACTTACCTCCTGCCTCCTCAGTCTGGTGCTCTGCACCTCCTGCCTGGACTCCTCCTGCCTGGACTTACCTCCTGCCTGGACTTACCTCCTGCCTCCTCAGTCTGGTGCTCTGCTCCTCCTGCCTGGACTTACCTCCTGCCTGGACTTACCTCCGCCTCGTCTAACTGGTGTTCCTGTTCCCTCTGCCTGGTCCTGGGCGCTTCCTTTGGATATTCACAGGTACACGGTTATATGCATATATTTCTATATATATATATATATATATCTGTTGTCCTTTACCTGCTAATGGTATCCTTCACTCTTGTTTAGTGGGGGTGTCTTCTGTTTCTCAATATTGTTGCTGCTTGCCTGTTCTCTGCGCAGCTACCTCTGCATAGAGTCTCGTTCCTCGCAGCATACATCCCCACATCCCTAGGGGCCCTCACAATTTCTAAATCTTACATTAGGTGATACCCTCTTATTTTTCTTTTTTTGTGAAAAATGCTACCCTCCATAACTTTATTTATTCCAAATGAAGGTTTTTGAGTCTATCCTGGAACGTTTCATCATAAATAACTTTCACTGTTTCAGTGGCTCTTCTCCTGTACTATACAAGGTGCTTCAGGTGAGGCCTAACCAGTGATCTATAAAGTGGCATTAATACCTCTTGCTTCTAATACCTCTTCCTGTATGGCCCATTATCTGATTAGCTTTTTTCCTACTGCTTTACTGCACTGCTTGCTAGATTTCAAGACATCTAAAATAACTCCCAAGTGCCTTTCTTCTGCTGTTGTTGTCAGAATTAAACTTTAGATCCTGTACTCTTGTCCATTCTTCTAATTTTCCTAAATTGTATTTAGTGTATACCACCTGTAGTGCCAACTCTGATACAGATCATTAAGTCCTCTGAAAATAGGCACACCTTAAAGTGGAACTACCATGTCACAAAATGTTAAGCTTAACTAAGTCCCCTTCTGGTGACTAGCTGCTTAGTAGCGCTAGTGGCCAGAATTATTACCTGATTTGATAGATATATGCTTTATTTCCCAGCTGTCAGTAGCACGGA
Organism: Rhinophrynus dorsalis; assembly: GCA_037306005.1. NCBI lineage: Eukaryota > Metazoa > Chordata > Amphibia > Anura > Rhinophrynidae > Rhinophrynus > Rhinophrynus dorsalis. Next base: position 119,086,959 of record CM074724.1, read on the forward strand.
GCGCGGACATCTTGCCAGAATGACGTCCGCACACCTGCGCTGTCACTCCCAGCTGGAGCCAGCCGGCTCCTAGCAACCCCTCCTAGACCCGGCTGGGACTGACAGCGCAGGCGCGCGGACGTCATTCTGGCAAGATGTCCGCGCTCCATGCTACTGACAGCTGGGGAATAAAGCATATATCTATTAAATCAGGTAATAATTCTGGCAACTAGCGCTACTAAGCAGCTAGTCTCCACAAGGGGACTTAGTTAAGCTAAACATTTTGTGACATGGTAGTTCTGCTTTAATTTAAAAACCATTAAAAATACCAGAACTGAAAAGATCAAAAAGAACAGGTCCAAGCACTGAGCCCTGAGACAACCCACTAGTAAATCGTCCTTCTCCTGAATGTATCCATTGACTATGACATACTGTTGCTTTTTATTAGCCAATTTCTTAACCAGTAAATTGTCCTTGAGTTCAGTCCTAAACTATGAATTAGCTTGCTATCTGGGACAGTGTCAAAAGCTACATATATTTCACCACCCTTGTCTATCACTTGAGCAACATTGTAAAAATAAAATTAAGCTAGATTTGTTTTGCAAGATCTTCCTGCTGTAAAGCCATGTGGCCATGAACTTGCAAGTCAGTAGATAGTACACTGTTTTTATAATGTTTTCATTATTTTCCCAACTACTGATGTTAGACCAGTGTCTTTCTAACTTTTTTTTTATCAAGGCATCTATAACTCACATTCTGTAATTTACAGGGCACTCCTAACATTTTATACATCATGTTAAGGATTTACCGAAGTTACAAATGAATAGCAATAAAGTTTTTCTTAGGTCTCACAATGAGAATGACAGATTTCAGTTTGCATAAATATACATTTGAAACACAATATTCACATTTTTGTCAAAACTGTGGTACCCTAAGCTTATGCCAAGGGCACCCCAAAGGGCATACCTGATTGCCAGAGTCCTCCCAACTGCCTCTTTTGTGAATGGGTACTGCATTAGCTATTTTCCAGTCATCTGGAGCCAATCCTTTTAACAGTGGCTGGTTATAAAGCTCAGCTAAAGGTTCTGCAAACACAGACTAAACTCTTAACTAGACAACAGATAAGAGCTGCACGACAGGAAGAGAAAATTCCCCATAATGAAATGTCACCCTACTTTATCGGGTGCGCTACCTAAAGATCTACTTCTGGTATCGGACTTAAGATATATATATATATATATATATATATATATATATATATATATATATATATTATATATATATATATATATATATATATATACAAACACGTACAGTCCCAAGATTAGCAACAGTCCAAAGAGATCTTGTCCGGACTTCCTGCTCTTTGATTCGCCTACTGCTGTCTCTTCGGTAAGCAGGTCTCGTGATAACTGCCAAAACTCTTTTCAGCTGCACATAAAAGAAACACAAGAAAGGGAGACAGTGCAACAGCACCTCTAAGTGTAGAATTTCAGGGCTTGACCAATCTCCCAATTTAACCCCTTAACAACCGGTCGATCGGCGCGGTCAGTTATGGACCACGGAGCATTTTTTTTTTCGCTCCTTCCGGTTCTGGTCTTCCCGAATGGCGTGCAGCCTCGGGAGGAGCCCTGAATTCCATGACTGTCATAGTACGTCATGGGTCGTTAACTCGAATTGACCAATGATGTACTATGACCGTCAAGGGTCGTTAAGGGTTAAAACTCCCCTCAAGGTTCGTACTCATAAAATGGAGAGGCTCTACCAGCCCTGATGAAGTCACGTATGTAACAATGCATAGGCATATAGTTTTTATTTTTATGACTTAGATATTATTGTATGTTTCCATTCTGTTTTTGTACACTTGTCTCCAATAAATGGAGTAGTTTTACTAACTTGAGCCTTAGTTTTCCATGCCCTATGACCATTTGGACACCAGCAGATTTTAATTTGAGATGAACATTTATACCTAGAGGCTGGAATAGTCTCTCCGTATTGTAAATGCCCACCTTGAGGGTAGTTTTAAAGTAGGAGATTGGTCAAGCCCTGAACGTCTGCACTTAGAGGCAGTGTTGTGCTGTCTCTCTTTCTTGTGTTTCTAAACTCTTTTAATACTCTTAGATGAATGTCATCTGGACCAACTTATTTGTCCACTTTTAATTTTGATAATACCAATAAAACTTCATCCTTAGAATACAGACTTGTGTCCACTTCTTTAACATTAACAGTTCTTGTACTTGTTGGCTATTCATCTTCTTTATAGTATTCTGTAAATTATTTGGATACTTTTGTTTCCTTATCTCCCTCCACATGTTTAACCATTTCTGACATTAATCATATACCTGCCCTTAGGGACCGCTTTGATCCCAGTTGGGGCATCAGCACACGTGACCTGTGACGTGTACCAGCATGCTGAACAGGGGCCTGAGAGAGACCGGTCTTGGATCGGTCAATTTCAGACCCCGCTTGTGCTTAAGCAGTGCCCGCAGGTGCGCTGTAAGCACAAAGTAGGTGATGTGCTAGGACCGTCAATGGTCCTTAAAGGAGCAGTAAACTTATTTATGAAAAAAATATATATAATAGGGAGTTTCCTACTGAGTAAAATAAGGGTACTCCCATTGCCGAAAGATTTATATTTCCAGAGTTATTACAGTTTAAACCCATGTTTTTTTTACATTAGCAGTGCCCTCTAGTGGTCAAATTCTAATTAGATTTTCTGTTAGATTCTAATGGAGAGGAAAGTCAGAAAAGTCAGAGACATACAGCTCTCCATAGAATGTGATAGAAACTGCCTGTCACTCCCTGTCAGTTAGAAACATCAGGAAGTAAACACACAGTAAATTCACTTCCTGGTTATTTGAACCGCTATAAATTTTGAATAAAACATCTGACAGCAGTGGGCGTGACATTGTTTTATTCAGCAGGAAAAGCTCTATAAAATACGTGTTTTCATAAAAATAAGTTTACTGCTCCTTTACAAGAAAAAAACGTTGAGGGTCCTGGAACGTCACCTATCTTTAAGGGGTTAATATACCTAAAGAAAGATTTGGCATCCTTTTTTACAGACTTACGGTATATGAAACAAAGAAAAAAGAAAGTGCTCAATAGTGTGATACAGTAAATATTAAAATATACTCAGTAGATATCAAAGGTACTCACGAATGTTGGTCAGACTAGTAATATTACTAAATCTGACATCAAGGCATACAGAGAAAAGTAGAACCTGTCTTCGTTCAGGTGTTCTGTATAATCGAACCATCCAAGCAATAAAGTAGAAGACATTTAATAAGTGGCAGCACCTCCTCATATAAAACCCACACTCTACACTGCACATATAATCTACACTACACACACACACACATAAACTACACAAACATAAATCCACACACCGCACTACTTGCACAATCAACACACTACACACAATCAACACACTCCACATACACACACCACACATACACTGCACACGCACACACACACACTCCATACATACACACACACTATAAACAAACACACACACGCACATACTCCACACACACACTCTTTCCACACACACTCTACCATACCTCCCAACACTGGAAATGGCCAAAGAGGGACTCTTATTTTAGGTGATGTTGCTGGGGGTGCAGCTGGTGGGCGGGGCATCACAGAGAATTATTAGGTTATTTTATAAACGATTTACACCTCTTTGAGTAAAAGAATACATGATTTAGGGCATGACCAAAGTATTTTACATACACAGACTAATGATAAACACATATACTGAAGCTTAAACAAACATTAACCCCTTAAGGAACGTCCACGCGCATGGTGCTGGCACTTAAAGGCCTTTTTTTTTGCCCAATCCAGTTCAGGGCTCCCCGAATGGTGTGCAGTTGCGAGGGGACCCCTGAAATCCATGACATTCCTGGCACGTCATGGGTTCTTAAGGGGTTGATGTGAGTTTTATTACTGTGGAGCAATGTGATACACTGATATACACACCACACAGTCTAATATCCTAAAAAGCAGGACACCAGGGTGGGAATGAGGGACAGAGGGATTTGGGTTTCAAAGAGGGACTGTCCCTACTAAAGAGGGACACTTGGGAGGTATGCTGTACATACAAACACAAACACACACATACACTTCACAAAAAATCCACAAGCACACACATAAATAAAAAGGCACACTCAAAAACACACATATACATGCAGAGATACAAATTGACACATGTTCCAATCATAAATATGTGCATTGCAATACACTTTTTTGACCCCAGCAGTTGTCAAATGTTGTAGTCCAACAGAAGCTGGCGAGCTGCATGTTGTCCAATACCAGGTATAGTGGAAGTAATACAAGGGGCCCTGCCCCTCCTCTTCCCAGGACCCCTCAGAAGAGGAGAGAAGTGGTGGGGCAAACCAGTTTGTATAACTTACAGCACATCATTTGGGTACCATGTGACTCCCCACTCTCTTTCATCTTCAGGCTGAGGATGATGGAAGTTGGAGTCTAACGATAGCTGGAAAGCCATAACTGGCTTATCACAAAATGCACTTGAAGGTGATTGTGCACAGCATGGAGTCACACTGTCCCTGAATTAGGCTTCATATTCCCCTCTCTCTTACTCCCCTGTTCTAAAAGTTGGCTTAACCTTGCACAGGCAGCCAGTGGGAGGGCTAGAGGATTACAGGTTGCAAGCAAGCACCCACACAAAATTGTATCTACAAAAGCAAATATACACTGACACAGAAAGATACACACACACAGACACAACATATGTTGTAGGTAATATTTTTCTGATAGCTTTCATTAAGGTTATTTTGCAGCCAGGGGGTGCTGTTGTTATTACAACCTGTGAAAAGTTTCCAATAGACTGATGTATCAACAGCTCCAACTGGCTGCAAAACATATTGAAACATGTTATTATCTTTTTAATAATGTTTGAAACAAACATTCAATCTCAAGGTGTACCCTTGTTTTACTCAATAGTAATACTAGCCATGTGACATTTTTTTCATACATAAGGTATACTGCCCCTTTAACCCACTGAATGCTAGAGATGTCTATAACGCATAGGCTTCCTATATAATAATTCACTAAATGTATGTTTGTCAGAAGCTGTCATGCTCAGTACAGTCGACTGTGCACGATGCAGTCATGTGCAGTACAGACTGCCCGCGCCGCGGCTGATAACAGAGCGGGGCACTCCGAATTCAGACTGTAGTCAGTGTGCAGAGAGGACTACGGTCTGAATTCGGCGCGCCCCTCTCCGTATCAGCCGCGGTGTGGGCAGTCTCTACTGTGCATGACTGCACCGCGGCCGTTGCTGGGTGGCACTGTGGCCCGTGTACACGGGCTCTTAAACTAGTTTTGCAATAAACAAAATGGTTCCACTATAAAAATAGTTTGAGAACCACAGTTCTGACTGAACCAACATGTTCTAATTTGAGTTTGCTAGTTTATCTCTATGAGCTACAGCTGAACACCCCAATGTGCTGATATATAAATGTCATATGGCAATGTGTTCTCATACAGCTCACATTGTTCTATGCACTGAAAGGAAAAGATATATTGAAGAATGCAACAAGAGAGGACACACTGTTCAGCTGATAAGTTTCAGCTTGGCATTTCTAGGTTATTAAATGTAACTCCTCCTAATAAATAATAACTCCTCACTTACTGCATCTTACTTTGGCCAGGAAATCATAAAGGCCCCTATACATTTTGTCCTTGCGTATGAGACAGTGTTTTAGTTTAGGGTGCTTTTATCCCTTTGAGTGCCAGAGAGGTACGCAGTGCATTGTGTACCCCTCTGGCAAACAAAGTGTAAATAGTAGAAAATTACAAACTAAGAGCTGCAAACAAAATAAAATAATTATAAAACTTTGTTTAATGAAATTCAGGGATGAGCTAAACAATCATAATTTTGTAAATTAATGTGGATTAATCTGAGTTCAGAGAGGGATAGGAGAGTGTGAAAAGGAGCGTGGAAGTGCAGGGGGCGAGAGTGAGAAAGGGTGAAAATTGGGTGCAAAAGATTAGAGGGCATGTGGGAGGCCAATGGGAGCAGGCTAGGGAGATGCATCAAAGAGACTGAAGGGAGAGGAGTGGGCCAATGGCATGGAAGGGAGGAGAGTGGTCAAAGGACATGGAAGGCTAAGAAGATGCCAAGAAATGGTCTTGTTCTTTAGTTTTACCCTTTAAGGCTTTTTCACATGGGCTACTTTGCTGTGTTCCATATAAGTATATGTGAAGCCACTCATATTTACTTACGTTTCATATCCTGCATTCCCCAGGCTATCCTTTCACATGGGGCATGATATAGATATATCAGAAGGCTGGCCTATGTGGTTTTCAGTCATATAGGATTGGTTGATGCCCTTGTGTATCTGCCGGCCATTGTACTTTGCAAGCAGAATTACAACCTCCAATGTAATCTGTGTGGGCGACACATAGGCTACTAGGCAGAAAAACCTGTGCCCACATCAGGGATGCATCCATGTTGCAGTGTGTGGTGTTATTCTGTGTGATTCAAGTCTAAAATCACCTGCTTGAAGAACATCATTGAAGGCAACGTGTTTCACAAAGGTCCTTTAACCCTTTGAGTGCATTGCATACCCGTCTGGCTCGCAAAGGGTTAAGCACAGAGTTAATAACACTGCAATAAAGTCACCTTTGCGAACAGGGCCTTATGATTAAAAAGTCAAAACAAATCTGGACTATGTGCTGTGTCCATTTAGCACAACTGATATCAATTATAGAGAAGAGGCTTTTATATCCATCTCCTGCCAGTCTCTGGCTAAAATCTGTACTTATATGCAGTTTTTTGGAATGAAGTCAAGTATGCACACAAAAAATGCTGATACTTCTTAAACAGAATAGGAGAGAGGTGCACTGAAATAGTAAAAATAGGCATAAGTGACTTATTTCTAAAGTAATTTTTTTCCCTTTTCCTTTTTTCTTTTGCCTGAGGGCTGCTATAAAAGCAGACTTATGTTTCCACATTGCTTAATATGGTCATTTTGAAGAGAAAGAGCAGAATATTTAAATTTAGGTGAAAAATGGACTAGTTGTTTTTGAAAAATTAACCTTTATGTTGCTGGCACAGTGTGGCAATTTAATACACCTATAAATTTTGCTAATTAGTTCTGTTCTAGACCAAATATATCCCTTAGTGCACGTTTAGAAATGCCATCATTGTGTGGGCTCTGTCCATATTCATACATAGCACAGTATACCGTAATATTGGCTCAGCAAAGCAACTGATTAGCATAAAGTGTCACACTGTGCCATCAACAATTCAAGCTTAATTTCTCAAAAACTGTATTGAAAACAAATGGCTAACACACAACTGAGATAAGTATAGTAACATGTTAAAGAGAGAAAATAAATCAGATTAGTGTTTTTACATTTCTCTTCACATTTCTTTTTCACATAAAAATTATAAAAAAAGAGTTCAGTAACTTACTTGTGTTGCTGTGGTAGTAGAAAGATCTTTGATTTCAATCTCTTCTACTTTGATGATGTTATCTACTCAAATCTCACCCAGCCCATTTGGGTGCTGTACCTTTAAGTTTCCTGTTAGATCGAGCTTTGACATTAGCCAGACGGAAGAATAGACAGGACCTCCTGACAAATATTCCTAAAGATATAAACACAGGAAGGAATAAATTCAGCAACGATTATAGTGACAGAGCTACATTTGTCACTGCATATAGTGAGGAATTTTATAACATCAAAAAGATAATTTTGAGATATATTCCTCTACTAAATGCAGATGAAAGTTTACAAAAGGTTATTTCAAAGGGAGTGAATTTTGTATCTAAAAAGGCCCCTACAATTGGAAGATGGCTTTCTCCGAGTCTATTTAATAAAAAGAAAACAACTTCTAATTGGTTATCAGTAACAGGGATGTATCAATGTGGTGGATTAAGATGTGGCCTCTGTTCTCATATAAGTGTGTCTAAGGAATTCAAGTCATATAAAACTGGAGAAGTTTATAAAATGCGTACTTATGTGAATTGTTCAACTAAGAATGTGATCTATCTTCTTTCTTGTCATCTATGTAAGGTTCAATATGTTGGGAAAACAACAAGACCTTTAAGGGAAAGAATGAATGAGCATTTGAGTGACATTAGAAGAGGTAACTTGAAATCCAGTGTGGCGATACATTTTGATATGTACCACAATAGAGAGATAGACTCTTTATCTATACAGGGAATTGAAAAAGTCACACTAGGAGTAAGAGGTGGTAACATAGATAGACGTCTCTCTATGAGAGAGGTCTTCTGGATTTTCCATCTCGAGACAAGATATCCTCATGGTCTTAATAAAGAGTATGATGTTGCATGCTATATTTAATTTAATCTAAGTTGGATATACATAGGTGTTTAATCTCGATTTTCCTAAGTAGAGAATTAGATAATGAATGCTTCTAACCTCCAGTTTTCTATTACCTGCTTTTGTTTTTCATATGTCACTTATCTGTAGAATTTTGATTACAGACATGGTGACATATACCTGTCGAGTAGTTAGGTTCCTATGTAGTTTCTATATTGGAATTTTTTTTTTTTAATTATTACATTTTGTTTTGTATTTTGAATTTCAAATTTTGATTGGACATTTCATCTATTCCAATGTGTTTTGATTCTCATCAGATGTTTATAGACTTATGAGATGTGAGGGATATTGCACTTAGTCAATGCTTATCTATTGCTGATAGTCATATCAATGTTACATGAAATAATATATATATACTGTTTTATGTTATGTCTATACTATACTGAGATAGACTTGGATTATCTAGTGTAGATGGTACTGACTGTGTGCACCTCCACATCTCTGAGTCTGACTATCTATTTTCACTGTGTGAGCGGATGGTGTATAGACCGGTTTTATCATGAGGTTGTATTATTTCTGACGGCAGTCTTTTTGCATTCATATGTTTTTTAAACTTTGAATACAATATAGGATTTAATATACTATGACTATGTTCACTATATTTTGTCTTTAAGATAGAACATTGATATGAGATACGATGTGATAATCGTGTCTCTCTTTTAGCTTTCTAAGTTTATTATATGAAATGCCGGAAGAATAACGCCTGTAACAAGGAAGTGATATAATGTAACCAGCATTAGCTTTGAAGGTAATCTGAATGCTAAATCATTGAATGTTTACATGCTACCAAAACAGTGATCATATGTTTTAAATTTCAATGATTGTTTCGTTCACAGTGATTAATTGATCATCTGATGTGATTGGTGCTAAGATGTTTAAAAGCTACCAATCTTTGACTTGATCCGATTGTCATGATTAAGCGCAGTTAGCGCGAAACGCGTTGACTATGATAGCCTCTGCACTACACGAGGCATGAGACTTTACCTCTTCTGTCCGACAACCTATTGATTGTTTTTAGAATTTTCACAATAAAATACAAGTTTTATTTACATCTCTATGTGGAATGGTGCAGCTTTTTTCGTCTAGAATTTGGTATATTGTATGGGTAAAAGAAGGTTACCCCGGCGAGCACATTTCGTTGAGAGTTTAACAAGCGCCTGAGAATTTTAACGGACACGAATTGATCTATGGTTTTCCTTGAAGCACCAACGTCTGAATGTATTTCGGTACCTTTAAGTTTCCTCCCGTGTGTTTGTCTTTGATCATTATTGGCAATTATAAATGAAGACATTGGTAGAAGCGAGAGGAAACCAACTGAATTTAGAGGACCTAGAGAAAATCTAATAATGGTAAAAATATTGAAATCTAAGAAAATGTGTCTCCCAGCAGTGTACCCTTACTGATTGGTACAAACCTTACTATATAACCTATTTTTTCAGTACAGAAATTACTACTACTTCTTTAAGAGGTACATTGTTACATTCACCTTTTTTGTTTTAATTTAATTTTTAATCAAGGAATAATTTAAAAAAAGTCCAATTTAAGTGCATCCAGCATTTACTGACACTAAAGTGTCTGATGCCAGAATGTCATCTATGAAAACAGTGATCTGTTTTTGTCATGCTCCTACTATGTATGAAAGATCTAAATATAGTTTTAACTGTGGGATCACCTAATGCCCAGCTTACTGAGGGTGAATGGAACAGTGTGTAATGCTGAGACGTGCTGTGCACACAAAGGCTTCATCCAAGTGGAGAAAGAGAGTGTGAATTGATTCTGAAGCTAAAAGTAGCATTTAAGGTTATATTTGCGAAAGAAGCAATGCATTACATCACTTTTTTTATTAATGTTAATTTTCAGGTAGTTGATGATCGGTGCATCATAGAAAGATGCAGGAAAGTTATCCATAGTTAAAATGGAGTATATATGAACAAGTGCCTCTTACAGAGGCATAACTAGAAGCCACAGAGCCCTGGTACAAGAATTGCCATGGGCCCCCTGACCACATTGGCCACCTCCACATTGCACCCCACCTCCACATTGCCCCCATCTCCACATTGCTCCTCAATCTCCACATTGCCCCTTCCACAATGCCCCTCAATCTCCACATTGCCCCTTCCACAATGCCCCTCAATCTCCACGTCGCCCCTTCCACAGTGCCCCTCAATCTCCACATTGCCTCTTCCACAATGCCCCCATCTCCACATTGCCCCCATCTCCACACTGCCCCTTCCACAATGCCCCCATCTCCACAATGCCCCCCAATCTCCACATTGCCCCTTCCACAATGCCCCTAAATCTCCTACCTCCCTGGTGGTCCAGTGGGAGAGGACAGGTCTGTGCATTTTTCTGCACAGACCTCTTCTCCCGCGTGGTCCTCTTCAGTAATGCAGACAGATGGAAGATAATGTTATCTCCCAGTGCTCTGCATTACGAGAGTGCCGGTCTGCTGGTGGGAATACTGATCTCACTCTGGAAGACTGGCACTCTCGTAATGCAGGGTCACACCTACGACCCTGGAGTGACGGGCCCGGTCACAGGTGCGACCCCTATAGTTACGTCACTGGCCTCTTAAATTGTTTAACACAAGGGGACTTATGATCTAAGATGAGATAAAGATGAGATAAATGCTCCAGTTCCAATATTATTCTATGAAACTTAGACATTAAGCTCTCTCCAAATTGAGGGATCTCAGCACTAGTGATGGGTGAAAGGTCCCGTTGTGTTCCCGCCAAAAAATCAGCGGACACCATGTGGTTGTCCGCTTTTTCACTGGAAAGTCTGCTTTAAATGAAGCCTTTAAATCACTGCCATGTTCACCTTTTGCCAAATATTTTAGCTATTTTTTTTCAATGGCTACAAACTTCCCTCCCCTTTACTTACATGTTCTTTACATTTTTGCATCAAAAACTTTCATTTCCAGGAAGTGAAACACAACAGAAGCAGCTAGAGAGAGAGAGTGTGTTACACTGTTTTGCAATGCTTTATTTAGAAAAATTAAGGCAGCAGAGTCTCATATTGTGTGCTATCACTATGAGCACCTGGATTACAAAGAAAAGTAGGAGCTAGAAGGACCTTTATGTATTCAGTGAGTTTGAGGAGGAGGAAGTGACTATCGCCAGCACTGAAGGGTCTGGAAGCCCCAATGATGCCCAGTCCCCCTAAATCATCCCTTGGGATCTGGGAGAAAATAGTGTGAAATCAGGCACATATAGAAATGGGTAGCAGTGTGAGCAGGACAGGTCAGCTGCTGGCAGTGTGCCTTGTGATACTCAGGGGCGGGGGGGGGGGGAAGGAGGAAATGATGCCAAGTGAGACAGCAGGGGACACTAAATCACACTTGCCATGCCCCAGCAGTCCTACTACTACCATGCAGCAGCTAGAGATTCAGATTGTTTGGGTGATGGTGAAGGTGATGCTAGTGAAGCAACAGGTGGTGGGACTAGCATGACCACAGTAGATCCTCCTGCTGATGCTGAGGTGGAAGGGGAAGTGATGCAGAGTGGCCAGACTATTGGCCAATGGAGCATACAACATCCCTCCTTACCTTGTGATTCCTGTTCCCCGGCATTGTGCCTCTGGGACATGATACTGAGGAAGGCTAATAAAAACTGCCCGTGACTACAGCTAGTGCTGCCAGTCTGCCTTCTTCGCCTCTAGAGATGGCAAGTGTGACAGTAGTGGACCCTCTGTTTCATTTTTCGTAATTGGCAACCAGTTAGACTCTCATAGAGCAGCAGAAAAGAGGGACTAGTGGTAGTGGTGATGATGAGGGTGACGTTGGAGCATATGGGTTGTAAGAGATATTAATGACCTTTTTAGCCCAAAGCAAGAAGAAATGGAAGACCAAGATACAAATGAGCATGGGCATCACAACCACTAACAACAGTGACATTGTGGAGTTTGCTGCTGCTGTAATTCATGCTGCTGCTGAGTTGCAAGGACAACAGGATGATGATGAGAATGCTAGTGTGCCATAAACCATCATGGACACAGTGGGAATGGTGTCCAACAGTACTGATGCGGTAGTAGGACAGATTCCACTTGCCAGCAGAATTACTCCTCCTGGTCCTAGTTGTAGTGTTGATTCTAAGGTAGCAGCAGCAACATCATCATCTACCATTTCCAGTGAAGAGGACTGTGGAGGAGAAGAAGAAAGAGGGCATTCTTCTCCACCATTCCCCTTCCCCCTGAGGTCCTGGTGTGGTACTAATTTTGTCTTGGAACAGGCACAGTGCAGTCATCAGTGACTGCAATGTGCATAATTTGTGAGAAGTCAGTGAAAAGGGGAAAAGGAGGGAACGCACCTTGGCACAACCGCCCTCATAACACATATGAAATAGAGACACCATCACATTTATTTGAAGCATGTTAAAGCCAACCCCCAAAAAAAGAAATTGGGCACCACTGTTGATATACCTGTATCTTCCCAAAGCAAACTAGAGGTGAGGTAGAAATCAAAGTGGAGAAAGAATAGGGAAACCAAGCCAGAGCCTGAAAGTTTGATGGTGAGAGAAACACCTGGCTCACCATCAGTTCATGTCTACCCATTGCACACTGTGTGGTATGCTGACCACACATGGCAATGTGGTGGAGGATAATCTCAACCAGGGCATCAGGTGGCATCTGAGGAGATTCCATCACACAGAACACGCTAAGGTGGTGGCAGGGATGGTTCATTTTTATTATTAATACCGTGAGTTGTCATGTGTCCTTAGTGGGGAGCGGACAATGGGCATAGTGACAGCAGCAGTACTTGGTTGCTTGGGGGGGTTGCTTTCATATTGCGGACCTAAGCATCTAGGTGTTTACTTTCAGTTGTTCCAGTTAATTGATGTGAGTGCAGATGTGACCATTGGTCCCAGTCCTTCCCCTATTTCCCACATACACTGTGCACATTGAAGTTGCTAATGAAAGGCACAATTCCTGCTCTCAAGGAAAATGTATATTCCAACAACACACCCATGATATTGAAGGAGGGGCATGAGGAGAAGCATTATTGGCCAACGTCTTTTCTCCACATATACCTGAAGTAGTGGGGGCTAATTCTGGTGCTTCTACTGCCTCAGGCACATCACTGAAACTAGTAGTGGCAAGTGGAACCGTGAACAACTCAGCAGCAGCAAGAACAGCAGTTGCAAATGCCTCAATGACACCGTGGCATTTGCCAGTGGCCACTGCTGACCATAACATGGCCTGCTGGTATGAGACCAGTAGGACATTTTTTTTTCTTTGGAGGGCTTATGTCTAACAAGCCTAAGTCCTACAAATCACTTATTCCTCAGGTCTTGTGATTCTAACAAGACTGAGTCCAAAAAAGTATCACTGATTCCTCAGGGCTTATGACTCTAATAAGCCTGAGTCCAAAAAATAATTACTGAATCCTCAGGGCTTGTGACTCTAACAAGCCCGAGTTCTAAAAATGATCACAGATTTCTCAGAGCTTGTGACTCTAACAAGCCTGAGTGCAAAAAAGTATCACTGATTCCTCAAGGATTGTGATGCTAACAAGCCTGTGTTCCAACACTTATCACTGATTACTCAGCTCTTGTGATGCTAACAAGCTGCAGTCCCACAAATCAATGTTTCTTAAGAGCTTGAGCCTAAATAGTCTAACTCATACAAACCAATGTTTCCTCAGGGCTTGGGCCTAACAAAAGTCTTACAAATCAATGTTTCCTCAGGGCTTGGGGCTAACGCTTGTGCCAAATGAGTCTAATTCTTAGGGCCTGTGACTCTAATAAGCCTGAGTGCAAAAAAGTATCACTGATTACTCAGGGCTTGTGATGCTAACAAGTCAAAGTTCAACAAATCAATGTTTCCTAAGAGCTTGAGCCTAAAAAGTCTAACTCATACAAATCAATGTTTCCTGAGGGCTTGGGCCTAAGTCTAAGTCTTACACATCAATGGTTCTTCAGGACTTGCACATAACAAAAGTCTTACAAATCAATGTTTCCTCAGGACTTGGGCCTAACACAAATCTTAGTCCTATAACAAATCAATGTTTCCTTAGGGCTTGTGCCAAATGAGTCTAATTCCTACAAATCAATGTTTCCTCACGGATTTGGCTTAATATAAGTGTAAGTCCTACAACAAATCAATGTTTCCTGAGGGCTTGTGCCACACAAATCTAAATCCTACAAATAAATGTTTTCTCAAGGCTTGGGCCTAACACAGATCTAAGTCCTTCAAATCAACTTCTTCAAATCATCAGTCACAGCTTACATCAGGGAGTCCCTTTCTCTGTCGCTTTATGTAGCAATATTTTACTTATTTATTTATTTATTTATTTTTCTATTAACTGTCCCCCAATCCCAATCAACAACCCTCTTCCAAAAAAAATATTTCCACCAACACAGGTACCCTCCTCAGACCCCTTTTATAACAACGCAGAGCTCCAGCAGCTGCAGGACTGTGCCAAAGGAGGCACAGACCTCTCCTGCCATGCTGCTGGACCACCAGGGAGGTAGGAAATGGACACTGGGGGGGAGGCAATATGAGGGCAACATGGAGCTGATGGGGGGACACAATATGGACCAGATGGGGGGCAATGTGAGGGCAATATGGAGATGATAGAGGCAATGTGGAGCTGATGGGGGGAGGCAATATGATCTGATGGGGGGGAAATATGGAGATGAAGGGGGCAATGTGGAGATGATGCAGGCAAGTTGCAGCTGATGGGGGCAATATGGAGCAGATGGGGGAAATGTGAGGGCAATATGGAGATGATGGGGGCAATGTGGAGATGATGGGGGCAAGTTGTAGCTGATGGGGGGCAGTGTGGGGGCAATGTGGAGATGATGGGGGCAATGTGGAGATGATGGGGGCAATGCGAGGGCAATATGGAGCTGATGCGGGAAATGTGAGGGCAATATGGAGATGATGGGGCAATGTGGAGATGATGGGGGCAAGCTGATGGGGGCAATGTGGAGATGATGGGGCAATGTGAGGGCAATATGGAGCTGATGGGGGCAATATGGAGCTGATGGGGGGAAATGTGAGGGCAATATGGAGATGATGGGGGCAAGCTGGAGCTGATGTGGGCAATGTGGGGGCAATGTGGAGATGATGGGGCAATATTTAGCTGATGGGGGGAAATGTGAGGGCAATAGGGAGAAGATGGAGGGCAATGTGTGTGCATTCATGCAACAGTGATAGAGACAAAGACACATGCAACAGACATACACACATATAGACACAGAAACTACCACACACATGCACTGACATACATAGAGTGAGATAGACACACTCATTCATGCAATGATACACATAAATGTATAGAGCAGGGCTCAAAATTTCCACTCGTTAGTGCAAGTGAAAATTTATCCCTGGCGAGTAGAAATTCAGCCCTGGTTGGTATGTTTTGGCTTGCAGTGGCGAGTAACTTTTCAGGTCTGGCTAGTAGCAAAGGACTTCAAATTTTAAGCCCTGAGAGGAGACACACTTGACGTGAACCATACAAATTTATTTTGGGCGGGGTGGGGGAATCTTGGGTTAGTTCCCACTCTTTTTTTCCCAGGATTTGACCCCTGCTATTCCTATAGGAAATAAAATACAATTTGCTAGGCGCTGTGTGTAAAATCAGTCTTGCTATTGATTTCAATCCAGTGAACTAGGTGAAAAAAGCATAAAAACTGCACTTTCATGGGAAATTTTCCACCAGAAGGGCAGTGCCTTTTTCATCGATTTTGGTTTGAGGTGACAATTTTTTGCCCATCCCTACTCAGCACGTAGGTTTCATGAAATAAAGCTGGAAACAATTAATCTTATTAGAGGATTTCTTTCATCTTTATCACACCTTTATTTTATCTTAGTTCATGTCCCCTAGGACTTCACTATGTAGGTGTCCTTACTACTACAGTCACGTATATCAGTTTAATTTTTTTTAGATTATATCTGCAGTTACAGTTACATAACTGTCTCTTCTGCTCTGCTTTCAGTTCGCACCTCCTCAAAAAACATTGGCTTCAGTATGTTTAACCCCTTAAGGACCCATGACTTTCCCAGACCATCATGGGAAAACTTGCATTAAAGTGTTAGTAATGTCCCAAAAATACTTTATTAGATTTGTAGAGGATCTCCTTCTGTCAGATTTACAGCTGACATCAAGAGAAGGGGAGGGAGGGGGGAACATTGATTGTGAATATCTCTCAAACCATAGCGGACTGAGAGATGGGGTTTGTGGCAATGAGATTATTTTTTAGCCTCTACAAATCTATAACCATTTTTTGTGGCCATTACTAACACTTTAACCCCTTACCGACCCATGATGTACATGTACGTCATGAGGTGGAGGTCCCTAAAGGGGAATCGGAATCAGATGATTTAAAAAAAAAAAAAATGCCCCGTGGTCCTTAAGTGACAACCGCGTGCGTGCACGGCCGGTCCTTAAGGGGTTAAGGGCCCATGATGGTCCTGGCACGTCATGGAATTCAGGGGTTCCCATGCGGCTGCACAACGTCTGGGACTCCTGAATCCATTTGCATAAAAGAAAAAAAATCCTCGTGGTCTTTAACTGCTAAAGAGCACATAAGAGTTAATTGGCTTATTAGACTGTAAACATAAACAAACTAGTAGAAGACAACAGAGGTGAAATGCAATAATTAAAGCCTTTCTGTTAATCAAATGAAAACCCCATATATACAGGGACAGATTTCCCAATAGGCAGAGTAGGCAACTGCCTAGAGCCCCAAATTTTGAGAGGCGCCTCAGCTTTGCTGGCCACATCCACATTCTGGATTATGGGTAATGCCAGAGCAATCTCAATTCCCTGTACCAGTAATTTTAACTAGAGATCTCTTTAGCTACCAAGGGGTTAAACTTTTTTTTTTTTGTGTGTCCTTGCTTGTTATAGACCAAAGGTATTTTCTGTACCAGGAAACACTGGATGGGACTAAGGGGCAGGATCATTGTGGATTGGAGCTATGGTCATTGGTGGAGCTAAGGGCACCTAGAGTGCCTTGCCTAGGGGCGTCTGGAATGTAAATCTATCCCTGCATATGTAAATAGATGATGGGCAGACAAACAGGCAGACACATAGACAGATATATATATAGAGAGATATATAAATAGAGAGATAGATAGAGAGAGAGAGGGAGCTAGATAGATGGATAGATAGATAGCATACAGTAGTGACAGTAGCACTCCATAGATTGTTATAGCAGCAATGCCACCATAAAATACAAGGCAATGGAAGTGCAAGTTTGAGTTGTAATAATGTTTGGGTTCAACAGCTCCCAGCTGTGCTAATACTTTTGTTGTACTCATCAAACAAAGCTCTATAACATGCACATTTTATTATGTAATATTTTCCCTTTAAAGAGATAGTAATGCTTAATATAGTAACAAGTTATTGCAGGGTTTACCCTACTTAAAAAGCATTGGTACTCCCAATGCTGAGAAATGCTTTATTCAAATGTTATTGTATCTCTAACATTCATTTTTTGGTGTATTAACTCCATGGCTACACATTCTACTGTGAAGCTGTCACTACAGCAATCTATGGACAGCTCTGGTCAGTTGATCCTAAACCTCAATAAACCACTAATGTTTCAGGATATGGAGGTATTGCTCCTCGAAAAATGCAAGTCTGAGCTGCAATAACTTTTGAATAAAACACCTCTCAGCAGTGGGAATTCAATATTATAAACTGCAGGATAAAACCTATAATATATATGTTTTCTTTATTAAGCATTATTGTCACTTTAAGAGGCAAGCATATATTCACACTATACCTATTGATTTCCCCTCTCTAGGGAACCTATACTCACAGATTACTGATTGTGTTTTGGATAAATGTTATATTTAAGAGTATTTTACTATGTTGTTTCCAAATAGACTTTTATACAGATTCAAATGTTGAAAATATTTTATTTTGTTTGCCAGCTTCAACAATTTGTGCAGCTCTGTTTTCTGATGTAACCTGATTGCCCTCTGCTGGTGTAACTAAATGTATTGGGCGTATTGACTAAACTGCAATAAGTGATTTAGTTAGGTGGTTGAATTTTCTATTTTCTTTCTCATTCTCTCAATAGATACATTTTTTGATGCCTGAAAACACAACAAATGAAGAGCCAATTAAACCCGTGGTTGCTAAAGATGTAAAAACTCACTGTGAAGCAATACTTTGGAATCATTGCCAGCAGCCACTGGGTTATGACAGATGTAACCTACTGTTACCAAGGGCATTTATTCATCAAAAGGTGCAATTCTGGAGCAAACAAACTGCACCATAGGAATACAATTGCATTTCTGTGAAGTCCTGTTGATTCAAATGGGGATTTAAACTCCTTGAATGCTAGAGAGGTCTTTGAAGCATTGTCAAGTAATGAATTGGCGACTCTCTAGTATTCAAGGGGTTAAAAGCCACATTTAGATTAATGAGGATTTGTATTCTAACATATGGTACAATCAGTACGATCCAGAAATGTACCTATTTTGCTTGATAAATCAGGCTCCAAATATCATGTTAGCTCTTGTCACAGCTGATAAAACTGAATGATCCTGGTTATCGATCCAAATGTTCTTTTTCCTAAAGCTAAAGAGGACCGATTCTAGAGAAAAGGAACTGCACCATAGGGTGGAAATTAAAAGTTCCAATGTTTTATCTGCAGATTTTAACCACTTATTTGGTAGAGAGATCTCTAACACATGGTAAAGTAGTACACTGGAAAACTCTAGCATTTAAGTGGTTAAAATCCCATTTAAACTGGACTTGTTGAATTTAAATTGCATACCTTTGCTGCACTTGGTTTACTCCAGAATTGCACCTCTTTAACTTGATGAGCACGGCCATAGTGCATTTGCATCAACTGAAGAAACTAAGCTCCATATACACAAAACAAAAGAGGATCAATTCTGGGGAAAATCACAGGGGAGAAATAAATATATGTGTTCATTTGTAAGGGGCTTTGAACTCATTGAATGCTAATGTGTGGCTAGTAGAGGATGATGGAAATAATAGTTCCCAACAGATGGAGAACCAACAATTGACTACTCATGTTGTAATGGTTAACACATGTTTTTTTGTGCTGTTTGCACAATCCCAGTTGTACAGTGTCTCAGGAAATGGACAGACCTGCTATTACTTAGGTAACAACAAAGGGCTGACAGTATCAAATACAATAGACATCAACTAATACAACACGGAAGATGGATGTCTACCCCTACCACTTAACCCAAACAACATACCCATAAATAAAACGCACAGACACCGGATAAATGGTGGTAAGGCTGCAGTTCTTTATTGAAATAAATAATAACATTTGACTTGTTAAAATTAACCATTATAATAATCATAAAACCAATCTTACCAGCCCAATTAACATATATATCATAACCACTCCGCCCTATCAGCCAGGAGTCACAATTAAATAATTAAAGGTCAACTTATTTATAAACCTCCTAACTGTGAAAACCATAAATATATATATATATATATATATATTATTTTATTTATTTATTTATTCATTCATTTATTTATTTTTTATTTATTTATTACTATTATAGTTATTTTTTTAAAACAAATAACACAACAAATAATTCTTCAACAGGGAGGGCGGCTGGGCGGTTAGACACCTCAAGGTCCCATCCGTCTGAGGTAAAGTCAGCAGGAGCGGTGCTGTAAATAGATCCCCCTTCCCGACCTGCAGCAAGCCCAGAGTGAGTCACTTACCTAACCAATGCCACTGAAGGGCGGGTAGACCCTAACCTTACATTTTACAAATATATAATATTTAAAGGGGAAGCCCCCTTTTATTAAACAGCCTATAAAAATAACATGGGGAGGGGAACCCTTATACATATCGGTCCGTTTCATTACTTCCTGTTTTGAATAATGGCCTCCAGGAAGTGGCTCATGTGATATACATATAATGTGAAAAATTAGTGCAAAATACAAAAATAGAAACATAGAATTAAACATACCGGTAATAGCTGCATAATATAATGATGAAGAGTTAACCCAAAACATAATACAGAATATAAATACAAAATGGGAAATAAATCAAATTCTGAGGAAGTATTCAGCACTTCAAAGACCATAGTCGTTACTAAAGCCCAAGTAGAGATAAGTCAGTCAAAATTCTTCTTTTTGCAACAGTAATAGCAGGGAGGTAAATGAATTCCTCAAAGACTACAGTTAAGAATACATATGTTCTAGTAGATAGTGTTCCTCTAATGGTGTATTTCTAAGTTCTCTGTTTTACTATCTGAGAGAACTTTAAAGGGATAGTAATACTTCGTATTATCTTTACTTTATTTTGTAGGCATTAAAAAAAATGAAGAATGATATAAGTCTTATCTCTCAAACCTTTATGGTTTGAGAGATATTCACAAGCAAAGTTTCCCCCTCCCGCCCCTTTTACCTAGTGTAAGCCATCTCTTCTCAGATGTGGAATGCAGTCCATAGACGAGACAGATAACAGCAGGGGACAATCTTCTTCCTATAAGAACAATGAAAGCCCTGCCCCCCTTGACAAGTTTTTCAGGTTTTTCCCTTATCTTAATTGAAGATTGTCCCTCTCTTCAATCTACCTGGGCACCTCTCTTCTGCTCTGGCTGAGCAGTGTTACATCAGTAAAAGGGGTGGGAGGGGGACACTTTGTCATTGAATTACTCTTGACCTACAACTCTGACAAAATTGAAATAACACTCTCCAAAGTCCAAATACTATGATGATTAATTGGAGCTGCTTTTATTATGAACCATTACTATCCCTTTAATGTTTATTTATCATCATAAGCCTATGTTCACATGAGTGACATTAGCACATAGATTGTATCTGAGCAATTGCACTTATGGGTTGTTCAAATGGGCAGATACAACTCATGTCTGTAACATCTCAGTTTAACTTGTTGAAAGTTCATTGCACTCAATGCACAACACAGGGCAGTTGAAGAAGTGCAGCTCTTTACAGTTGATGGATTGTATGTTAAACTCAGGTTAACATTCAATGAATGTTCATCCAGCGTGGGCATCAGCAATTAATATATGGGTGGCACTGACATCAGACAGGTAACTGACGTACCCCCCCACATTCAGTTTGCACATTTGGAAATAAAATAGTAAGTTTAAATCTTTGCAGGTCCGTCCAGCATTTACCAGGCTACATTAGCATTTAAGTCCTTATTAGACTCTTCATGTATAGTCCTTTTATACAGTTCCAATAATTCACTGCAAACACTATGTAAAAAATGTCTACTGTTACCTTTTTCAGAATTTAGTTGTACCATCATGTCTGTTTCATTGTCACAGTACAAAATGGAAAGTACTCAAGGAAGTTGATACATCTACCTTTTGAGTTTCTTGTGAGCCATATTTATTTTCCGATTATTATTTATGGGACAATTTGAGGAAATTATTTTCAGGTAGTTATTCTGTATCATGTACTGCCTATGTGACTACATCTGGCTTTGATTCTGTGGTATTTTCTTTAAGCTTTTTTCTTTAATTTATGTTTTGTATGTTTTATATACATTGGTTTTGTTTCCACCATAATTTCTTTACCTTTCTATCACTTGGACCACTTCCTGGAGGCTATTAATCCCATGAGTGAGTGCGGTGTATCTCCCTTTGCAGTTTTTCATATTATAGCTGTTAATTCTCTATGCTTGTTAGCAATTAACAAAGAGTACACTAAATACCTGAAAAATGCAGCTGTGGCCTTTATATAAGCCAATAGTTGGATAACACATTTAAACTTTATCCATGTATTGCTGCTGCTATTTTCATTGTGTTAAGAGTTAAAAGAACACTTACATATAAAATTGCAATGAGGCTACATGCATTTAAATATCATGTTGTCCAAGCTAGCATCTGAAAACAAATCTTTTTTTTTTTAATCTAAATCCTAAACTTTCTTTTCGAATGCATGTCTAGTAAGCAATGCCTGTACAGAACATGATCACTGCTTGTTTATTTTTTTGTGGAGAAGATCTAAAGCAGTTAATTTACTGCGATTAGTCCCCACAATGTATAAATTCACAAAAACTTATTCTACCTCACCATGTACGCACAATACCTCATTATCACATCTGAGACACCTCAAAAATTTGCATGAATAGATACCCTCACAGGGCGTACTTAAAGGGATAGTAATGTTTCATAATAAAAGCAGCTCTAATTAATCATCATAGTATTTGGACTTTGGAGAGTGTTATTTCAATTCTGTCAGAGTTGTAGTTCCAGAGTAATTCAATGACAAAGTGTCCTCCTCCCGCCCCTTTTACTGATGTAACACTTTTCAGCCAGAGCAGAAGGGAGGTGCCCAGGTAGATTGCAGAGAGAGACAATCTTCAATTAAGATAAAGGAAAAACCTGAAAAGCTTGTCAAGGGGGGCAGGGCTTTCATTGTTCTCATAGGAAGAAGATTGTCCCCTTCTGTTTGGTCTATGGACTGGATTCCACATCTGAGAAGAGATGGCTTACACTAGGTAAAAGGGGCGGGAGGGGGAAACTTTGCTTGTGAATATCTCTTAAACCATAAAGGTTTGAGAGATAAGACTTATATCATTCTTCATATTTTTTTAATGCCTACAAAATAAAATAAAGTTAAAACAAAGTATTACTATCCCTTTAAGACTAAACGTTAGGTTTCAGGTACCCAACAGATAATTATTACAAATGCTGGATTGGAGAACACTGTGGGCTCTATTCAGAAAGCTAAAGATGAGCAATTCAGAATCAAACCATCTGCCCTATAGGGAACAAATAACATTTTCCAGGTTTTTTTTAAATATTTGAAGGCTAGAGAGATCTGCAACACGTTCTTTTTTCTAGCATTCAGGGGGTTAAAAACTCCATTTACATCAATGGGAACTGATAATTGTATTTGTCTCCTTGATGCAGTTAGTTGGAAACATAATTACTCAGCTTTCCTTTCAGAATAAGACCCAGAGTCATATCAGGTTACACTGTGGGTTACGAATTGCTCTTTTTTTAGCCCATGACGAATGACGTGCCAGGACCATCTCACAATGCCATCCTTTGGGGACAGATGATGGTCCTCACATGTTATGGGTTAATGTTCACAGCACGCCTCAGGGCACGTTGTGATCATGTCGGAGAGGCTGTATCTGACTGTTCCAGGACCGTAGAGGTCAGTTCCAGCCATTCCTTGGTGGCTCAGCACATGTGATAGCTGCTACATCCATCACATGTACATACTTGGGAACACTACGGATCTACCTAGGTGACCCTGGTTTTTAGTGTTAATTACCGGGTGTCTAGGGACAAAGGCTGATTCTCCAGCTATGGTGAGTTATCTGAGAAACTATATCCACTTCTACTCCTTAACACCACCCTGTCATGCCCACTTCCCAAAACAATCCTGGTTAAGCCTCACACACCCAATGAAGCCCCACCCATTTTATGACACTAATCACTTCATTATCTTAAGCCTTGTCTCAGTCCATGAGCCCTTTCCGGAAGCTTCACAGGAGGAAGTTCCCATGTATGCACATGTGTCAATGGAACCACATGACAAAGGCAATGTATGTAAATATTTCCTTTGTCACTGTTCTCTGTTCTCATGAGGAGGAGGGAAACATAGAACAGTGCTCTAAGTTCCTCAAATGGCCAAAGATGGAGCCCTTTTGTTGTTCTGGGAGCAGGACTGTTGGGGAGATCTTAAAAAATAGTCCAGGACATATTAATACTTCTTTGTGGAACCGAACAAATAATTTTGAGTGAGACAAAAGTATTTAATTTACACAGAATCATTTATAAACTTATATATTGCATTGAAACAAACATTTATGTAAGTTTTATTGCTGTGCAGAAATGTGATGCACTTATATACACACAACATAGTCTGATCGCTTAAAAGAGGGACACCTGGGAGGGAATGAGATACATAGGGACTTGTGTCTCAGAGGGGCAGTACTCCTCTAAAAATGGACACTTGAGCGCAATCATCGCAGGAAAACCTATAAAAAATCTTTTTTCACTTTTTTATAATATTATCAAATTAAATGATGGCTTATACATATAAATGTGGCATCCTTAAAAACAGTATATAATTTGTGTGGGTGTACTAAATGAATTAGCGGTAAAATATGGTTGAACACAGGCATACTTAAAAGTCCAAAATTGCTCTTGTCAGATTTGCCATAATCTCAAAGGAGTTAAATAACAATATGAAAGAGGTTAATGGTCCCATTTCAAATGATGTGAATTTTGGAAATTTGTATTTGTTCCCAATGTTGCACCTAGGATTGCACCTCTTTAGCTTCCTGAATATGGCCCTATATTTATATCTATAACTCCATTTCATTTTAGGTGTTAGTGTTCATTTTAAACCCTTAAGGACCAGAGATCCTATGGGTGGATTGAGGTTAAGGACCGCATAGAGGACATTCTGTGCGCCGTCAAATGTGACTGATGACTTGTACTGGTGTGCCGAACGGAGGTCTGAGAGAGACCTCTGCAGTCTTGGAGATGTCAGTTTCAGATCCTGCTAGTGCTTACAGTGCTCCCACAAGATTGCTGAAAGCACAAAATACGTGAGCCTTCACCGGTCCTTTAGGCAAGGAAACTGGTGATGGTCTTGACACGTCACCGGTCCTTACTGGGTTACATAATTAAAAGCATGTGTTTGTTTTCAAACAGACAAAGCAGTAAATCATATCAAGTATTTTTCATTACTATATAAACTTGTATACAGAGTTATGATTATAAAGAAATGTGTTGGAGACATTACTATCATTCAGGGAGTTAAAATGCCCATTTATATCAGTGGGAATTGTGTCATTTGTTGTCTCCTATGGTTCAGTTATTTGACCCCAGAGTTACTGCAGTTCATTTTGAACACAAGCCTAAATTAATACCAGGTTACCATCTGGTCAGGAAAGTAATAAATGGAAAGCAGAGATGTAGGGGGTTATGTACTATGAAGTGATATACAGGTGATAAAGCAGTGATATCACTTCTCCAGTCCTGTGTTATTCTATGAAGCCTATG
Organism: Rhinophrynus dorsalis; assembly: GCA_037306005.1. NCBI lineage: Eukaryota > Metazoa > Chordata > Amphibia > Anura > Rhinophrynidae > Rhinophrynus > Rhinophrynus dorsalis. The sequence goes on from CM074724.1 coordinate 119,112,276, forward strand.
CACTAAGATCTCCAAAACGTAATAAATGTTGGTGAATTGGCTCCATATAATAACATAGGAATTGCAGAAGTGATATCACTGGAGAAGTCATCTGTGCTTTATCACCTCTTTATTACTTCTTAGTGAATAACCTCCTAGTAATTGTTCCTTATTTTAAGGACAGCATAAAAACTGCTTTAATTGAGGTTAGAGAAGAAAAGTTAGAGAACATTTGACTTACTGCTCGGACTGGAACAAGAAGTGTTGAGGGTGACAGTGAGGAACTAGATGGATAATTGTTGAAGGAAATAAAATGTAAACAAGGGATAAAATAATAGCTCTGCGAAATGTGTATGACATATGTGGACTGCGATTCCTGTGGCAGAATCAGTGAGACCTCTGCGTAGGTCCGTCCTGGATTCCTTGTAAGGGGCATCACTTAAACTCTTGATTAATGATCCAAATTACAAGGATCCCATCCCTGATTTAACCCTTTGAGTGCAGACGTGTATTCAGTGCTTTGATTTGCAATGTGATATATACCCCTCTGACACTCAAAGGTATAATATATGTCATGATAGTTTCACGCTGACTTGATTTTATCAGCAATTGTTTTTTGGTGAGCTTGAGCAACCAACAGTATGGCACGAACACTGCAAGACATCAACGAAGGAGGCAGCTTAAGTATCAGCTGTGGGTACTCTAGTTCACTAAAAGAATACAAGTATGAGGATTGTATCCAAAAGCAGAGAAAAATGGGGAGCACCCAAAAGCATCCCGGAGCAAAGATTTAAATAAAAACTCTGCCAAGGGGAGTAAGTTCTTCTAGTTTTCTTGCTGATGATTAAAATAACAGCACAGGAACTGATCAAGGTTCTGATTAAGACAATGTGACTGATCATTGAACTGGAATGAAAGCTAGAGCTTGATTCATAGAAAACCCTCCAGAATCCTGGCAACAAATCTGTATCTTTTATCAGAAACAATTTATTCAGGTGTGCCATGGAAACAGCACATTTCTATGATGAAGAGAATGGCAGTTTTGATAGCGGTACAAAATGACTTTGCTGTGAGAAGTGATCCACCATAATCCAGATTATAGTCATGCTTTGTGAAGGGGGTAGTCCTGCAATAAAGTCCGTGTCAAGGTGTTACCAAGGCAGAGATAGAGCTAGAAGAGACTGGAGTAAACCCACTGGTCTAGTCCTATGAGTCTTAGTCTGTGCACAAACTGAACAGGAAGCAACAAATTACATGACTTTGGACTGGAGCTTGGGCCACCAAGAAATGTGGTCTACAAGGTCAAGGGTGTGTTTAATTCCAGGATGACTTAAAACCACTGAATGATGACCCCAGTGCAGGATTTTTGACCTCAGGGAAGTAGGGAGAGGACGAACATCCTCCCAGATGAAAATTCAAGGGCAGTGAGTAGCTGCCCTTGTGTAATGGAGAGCTTCTAGAGAAGGGAAGCAGACAGGTTGGCAGTATTCTGATAATCAGGACTATTTGACTCGTCAGAAGTAGAGGATGAGGATTAGCCTTCAAATTGTTGAGAGGGGGTGTCAACCTTGGAGTTCTTATAACTTGGTTATAATAGATGTTGAAATTGATACGACCAAACAATAATTCCTTGTACAAATTCTCGAAGTTCTGATGATTGGTCAGAATAGTCATAGGAGGCTCTGCACCTTAAATTTGCCTGGAGCTACAGATAATATTGGCTGAAAGCCCAGAAACGGCACATAAATACGTTAGATGGTATTTCCTGTGCAGAGGGACTTGCCCATCATTTTGGAACTGGACTGCCCTTTTGAGTGGGATTAGTCTAATATGAATGTGGACATGTCTCCTCTGTAATGGCACTAAAGAGCTGAAATGTGATGCTCTTCAGCGGTGACATGACGCAGAACAGGTAACAATGTTTTTATTTGTGCTCAGAGCCTCTCACATCCCTTTGATTGCTTTTTTTTAAAGCTCTTAGGCTGTCTCCCCAAGGGTAAAGGCAATCCAGATGTGGATACCTTACTCTCAATGTTGCATCTTGCTTACAAGGCCCAAATGTACATGTGCGGTTAGCAGGTATTTCCTGTGCAGAGGGGGATTGCTCATAATTTTTTAACTGAACCGCCCTTTTGGGCAGGATTAGTCTAATATGTGCCCAGAGCCTCTCACATCACTTGGCTTGCATTTTCCAACTCAGGAAGATGATTTAGGAACCCCAAATCCATGGGCTCAGGGGTTGATACAGGATACAAATTGTACAGAAGTACTCTGAGAAGGTCATATTCATTGATGCTGTACAAAAGGGTGCAAAATACAAGCAAAACAATGTAATACATTTGCAAAAATCAAATCAAGTGGATAGAGGATGCTATTTTTGAGATTTTACAATTTAGAGAGAGTAGAAGGGCAAGAGAACCATAAGGTGAACGTAGGAGGTAGCGTTATACAGTTGAGTACATAAGTAGGTTGACTGAAAAGTTGGCAACTATGTATAGGTGAATATAATTTGTTGTTGTTGATTTGAGAGAGATAACAAGAGTAAGAAGGATGTTTTGTGGTGTGGAGGTAGGCTTCTCTAAAGAGATGAGTCTTTAGGTAGAACGTTAAGGTTGAGAAGTTGCTGAGCATCTGAGAGAATTGGGTAGCAAGTTCCAGAGATAAGAGGTGGTTCTTGAAAAGTCTTGTAGGTGTGATCGAGAGAAAATTATGAGGGTGATGGAGAGGAGGATATTTTTGTCATTGCTTACAGGACAGTTTGTCAAATACTTGGAAATGAGGTTAGTTATTTATTGAGAGCACATTTCTGTATGGCTTCTGGATGGCTTTATAAGTTAGCGCTAGTGTTTTATGTTTGATCCTGGAGGCTATGGGATTTGGCAGATTTGGGCAACAGAAGCAGAGCTGTTAGTGGGATGAACAATCCTAACAGTATCATTCAGAGTAGATTGGAGTGGTGTCGGCTTATAGAAGGGAAGACTAATTAGTAGGGGATTGCAGTAGTCAACATGTGATATGATGAAGGAGTGAAGCAGTGTCTTGGTGGCATCTTTTATGAGGAAGGTTATATTCTGGGAATGTTCTATTAATGAGAGTCGCTTTGTGAGTGACTGAATGTGGGGAATGAATGAGAGGACAGAATTAATCGGACATCTAGGCAGCATGTCATGGTGTCAAGATGTAGAGTTGTTGATGTTAAAAAGGAAATCTCGCATAGCAGCAGTGGCAGGAGGGAATATTATAAGTTATAAGTATAAGTTATTATAATGTTTTCAAAATGTTCAACTTGATATATGCCATCATCATCTTCTTCTTCAGCTGTTGTCAATCCATTACAGGATGAAGGCCTCCTCAGCAATTCTCCAATAACTTCAGTTCTGTGCCTTTTGTTGCCACTGTGTACCAACAAATTTGGTAATTTAATCTACCCATCTTTTCTTTTGTCTTCTTCTTGTGCGTTTAGCATCAAGTGGAATCCATACCAAAATTTGTTTGGTCCTACTTCCATCTGGTCTTCTTGCTATGTGCCCTGCCCATTTCCATTTCAGGAGCTTTACTGTTTCAATTATGTCATAGAACTTTGTTTGCTGATGAATCAATACACATGTTTTTCAGCCTCTTATTGTTATGTATAGAATTCACTGCTCCATACTACTCTGGTAGCCATTAGTGTTGAGCGAGCGTGCTCGGCCGATGCTCGGATCGGCTCGAGCATCGCTCTGCTCGGCACATGGCGGTACTCGTCGAGTACCGCCATGTGCTCGCCCGCCATGTTCGGGTGGCGGGGATCTGTGCCGGAAGAGGCACAGATCTGAAGACGCTCCGCTGGACCACCAGGGACTGGAGGTACGGGGGCATTGCGGAGATGAAGGGGGCATTGCGGAGATGAAGGGGGACATTGTGGAAGAGGGGCATAGCGGAGATGAAGGGGGACATTGTGGAAGAGGGGCATAGACTCTATGCCCCTCTTCCACAATGTCCCCCTTCATCTCCGCTATGCCCCTCTTCCACAATGTCCCCCTTCATCTCCTCTATGCCCCTCTTCCACAATGTCCCCCTTCATCTCCGCTATGCCCCTCTTCCGCAATGTCCCCCTTCATCTCCTCTATGCCATAGAGGAGATGAAGGGGGACATTGTGGAAGAGGGGCATAGCGGAGATGAAGGGGGACATTGTGGAAGAGGGGCATAGCGGAGATGAAGGGGGCATAGCGGAGATGAAGGGGGACATTGCGGAGATGAAGGGGGCATTCGGAGATGAAGGGGGCATAGCGGAGATGAAGGGGGGCATTGACTAGGCACCCTCCCCTCATCAGAGCAGGGGGTGCCTGGTGTAATGCTCGTGTCGCCCCATTCAATTGAATGGGGCTCGGGTGCTCGGCCGAGCACTCGAGCCTCAGGGGGTGCTCGGTCAGAGCACCCGAGCACCCGAGCATCGGGGTGCTCGCTCAACACTAGTAGCCATACATTGTTGTATGGCTTTAGCATTCACTGTTCACAGCCATTCGTAAGGACTGGGAGGACACATTTCTCAAAATTGCTTTTGCTTGAAGCAGAGGGGTAAATTTGTTATAAAGACAGTACTACTAAGTTTTCCAAATGCTTGCCATCCCAAATTTATTTCTCGCTCAATTTCTATCATGGCGTTTCCATCTGTTAACATTTCCTGTCCAAGGTAAACATACTTGTCTAGTTCTTCTAGTTCTTGTAGATCTACTGTGATTTTCCTTGGTATGGTAAATTTGTTAAGTGCGATTTGCCTTTTGTAATATTTTTTTATTTAGAAAATGTTTTACCAGGAAAATACATTGAGATTTCTCGCATTTTCAAGTATGTCCTTCTGCCCTTGGAGCAGACCTGACAATTAAGCCTGGGCTACATTATGATCTCAGGTGAACCAATGTGGGGGGCAACTGGGATCTGAAAAGAGACCACTGATTCTCACCTAGTACATCAGTACTGCATTGATTAGGAGACTTTCCTGCCTTGCATGGTGCAGGTCCACAAAGACCCTTTGTATGCTTGAAAGTCCAATATAGAGGTCTATGGGACCTTATATGCAACTTTGGATCGTAGCTAATATCACAGATTTCCAGGTTACTGTCCACCTGAGACATTCAAACTCACTGAATGGCTGACAGGCGGTGCATAGGGGCTGCACAGTACAGCCCCAGGATTTTTACTAAGTCTGCTCACATTAGGGCAGACTTAGTAAAACCTGATAATTACCATTTAAGCCAGCTATCAGCTCCAATAATTCTCCACTTTATGCTGTGTGCTTCAAGAGGAGAGCAGTGTGGGGAGTGTATTTGTGTTTTGGGGCATTTAAGTATTTTATACCTTGTTTAACACAATGTACTAACAAGATGCAGATGAAACGACTATAAAATTAGTGCATTTTCTTACTCATGCTGAAGAGGTTGCATTCTGTGTTTGCACACATTAAATTCTTAACAATGTCATAATGTGTTCACTGGCAAGCGCTAAAACAATAATATGCTCTAAAACATGCCCCCAAAGTACAGAGGCATGCTTTTTATGCTTACCACCAATACAGGAAGTAAACTTCTTTGATGGATTCACTCATTCATTCCCCCTACAGTGAAGCAGTTCTGGGGCAATCCTACTGCACTATCAGAGACAAGTAAAAAGTCCAGTTGAATTAAATGGAGATTTAACCTCCTGAATTGTTAGAGAAGAAGTATCCAACACATTGTGTCAATGCATCCTTGCTTATTTTAAGATACTGACAGATAGCCAATCATACATGCACATCCTCAAAAGGCAGAAATCTTTTAAATCTTTGACATTCAATATTCAAAAGTCTTCTGTAGTCGAGACACTGGGACAGGCTCACAAAAATCAGGACTGTCCCCAGAAACCTGAGATCTACATAACAAACCAGGGACTATGCTGTAATTATAGAAGCCATTTTGAGGGTGGAAAAACTGACATAATGGCTGACATGCGTATTGAGCTTCACAAGCAAAATCTGACACTTTATTTTGGGCAATATTGCTTTCATACTTCTGAGACTCAACAGTATCAGTAGCAGCCTGTGGGGTCTACACGTGTAACCTCTGGAACAAAACAGAGAATTCCAAGCCAAAAGTTTAGGCTTTAAGAAGGGACTGTAGAGACTGTTGGGAGGTTGAGGTCAGTTTCCTGACACCCAAATCACCTGTCAGGCTACATAAAGCAGCTCTTGGTTGTTTGACAGGTCTGTTCCTATGGGAGCAGAACAGCCAATGAGGAATTATCAGGTGACAGTTTCTTTTTTAATGAACCATGGGCTTGTCATTTGTGGGGATACCTCTCAGTATACAATGAGCAACTGCAAAAAGAAAATATGAGAAAAAAAGCACTCATCACCTGATTGATGGAAGAGTATAAAGATTTAGATTTTCACATAAACATGCTGTTCAGCAATACCCAATTCATGTCTTGTGAAGCCGTTTTTTCTGTGCTTTGTTTACTTATTTAACCAATCAGATAGCTGGAAAAGCATTCAGGGGATGTAAAAACAAACAAACATTCAGTTACACTGATATGTCAGTCATAGCACGTTCCTGTCTGTAGTAGACATCTAAACAAGGTAGGGAACTTCTTTGGTCAGGACTCCACATCTTAATGCATTCCCCCACTTTTTCCCCTTCTTTCTCCCTCCCACCTCCCCTCTCCCCTCTCTGCCTATCCATCTCCCTCCTAGCCTCATTCTCAGCTGCTGCACACTTCAGTAAATGTAAGGTCCTCTCCATCTCCAGTACTTGGCCTCCTCTCCCATAATCCTCTGCACCACTCCTGCTCCTTCTTGGTCCCACCCTCCTGCTCTCCTGCTTTTTCCCACACTCTCCCTTACCTTGTCATTTCCGGACTGGACAGAGTCCGGAAATGACAAGGTAAGGGAGAGTGTGGGAAAAAGCAGGAGAGCAGGAGGGTGGGACCAAGAAGGAGCAGGAGTGGTGCAGAGGATTATAGATGTTTCACTCTTCTCTGTAGAAGAGAATCACATTGTTATCAATTGCAGTGTGATCCAGGACTAAGCAAGAATTCTTTCAATTATCTATTGATTACAAATGGTTTAAAATAATGTGTAATTGGTGCTTAGCGTAAATAACTGCCATGTTAGCAATTTCTAATAAGAAAAAAAAAGTATTTTTCTATTGCAATATCAAATGCATTTTGTTGAATAATATTAATTAAGGCTAATGTACTAATAAAGAGCTGGATGAATTGTGGAGCGAATCAGCTACACTATAGGGGACGAATAAAATTGCACAAAATCTGATTTAATTAAAACAGGCATTTAACCAATAGAATTCTAGAGGTCTCCAACACATTAAGAAGCAATACTTTTTAGACCTCTCTAGCAATAATGGAATTAACCTTTTCAGTGCCAGAGGGGTACAGAACGCATTGCAAAAGCAATGCGTTCTGTAACCCTCTAGCACTGAAAGGGTTAAAAACTACCTTTAACCCTTTGAGTGCCAGAGGGGTATGCAATGCATTGTGCACCCCTCGGGCATTCAAAGGGTTATATCAATAGTAATGTTTAATTTTACCCTATGGCATCACAGACTTGGCCCAGGGCTTTTCCATTTCATCTTGGTACCAGGTACATCAACCTCACTCTATCATTACAGAGCAATGCACTAGCTATTGACCAGTGTAAACTGGAAGTAATGAGTGCATGTGTATATTTGTAAAGGAAATTGTGTTGAAAATGCAAAAGGCATGCAGTGTAATTCCCATCTAAGACAGGCTGTTACAGGAATGGACTCCACTTGCTGAAAGTTTTCCTGTCCAATGAGGTGAAATGCTGTATAGGCACATGGTGTAGGGTGCCCAAAATAACACAGAACCTGCCACAGACAAATGCTGCAGCCTCAGTGGTGACAGGTTGACTCAGCTTCATACAATCATATTCCCTAACTGTCAGGATAACTCTTCCTGTGCTTGGTACAGCTCCTTGGTTAAACTAGGATTGGTGCCTTCTATACCCTTGGATAATTTCCATAAGACAAAAGCAGCCAGCGCTGGATACTATCTGCAATATTTAGGTAATTATTGAAAGGAATAGTAGTGAAACCTATATATTATTTAATTACTTGCTTAAAAGAATATAATGACTTTTGTAACCCCTTAGAGATCAAAGATATATCCAAGGTATTGCTTTACAATGACTAGGAGACCTCTCTAGTATCTAAGGGGCTAAAATAATAATATTTTGCTTTTACATGTTATAGAAACCACTAGCATTTAGGGATTGAAACAATTGTAACATATTGCATTAAAATGGATAAGGAATCAATCGATTTGTAAAATAAGGCTAGCATTCAACGCTGGATTTTTTTTCACATTACAGTTTTGCACAAATAAATAAGACATTGTTATTTAATTCTGAATGTTTTCCTAACAAGAAAAGTATCAGTTAGCTCTAAAAAGACTTGATCTGTGGCAACTTGTGGCTGTTTTCTGTGTTCTTTAGAAGTGCAGTTTGTTGTAATAATCAATGGATTTAGACCTTGATTTTTTTTATAAAGACTTGCTTTATACTGAGCAGTGTAAAATGAGCCTGCAGATTATATTTAGCACGATGTGATTTGCACTGTAGATTAGAGTACACAACAGCTGCAATGAAGTCGTATAGGAAAGGGCAGCACTGCTCCGAATCCTGTCCCATTCCATCTCCAGCAGACATTTGATTAGCAGCAGCAGATGTTTGGCCTGTATATTGCAGCTCTCAGTAAAACTGTAACTCTCACATCTAAATAGAAAAACCAGTGTGTGTGTGTGTGTGTGTGTTGAAGTGATTCAAACAGATAGCACATGCAAATAAAGTAGTTTTGATCATTGCAAATATGAAAATATTTGTGTATGTGTGTGTCCATACAAAGTTCCTGTTTTGTTCAGGTGCACATTCCCAGCTGATGAAAATGTAGAAAGAAAATGGCAGAACCTATAGTACTTTTTTTTTCCAAGTACAATCAAAGGCAATATTTTTTTCCTGTTGTCAATGTTTCAGTCCAACATTGACCTTCATCAGGACTAGTCTTGAGAAAGGTCCGTGCTGCAATAAAACGTTGACCACAGGATCAAATAAAAATTGCCTTGGGGCTTTTATATATATATATATATATATATATATATATATATATATGATATTGATTATTGATACTCATTAATTTATCCCTATGTGCATATGCACCCAGACCATATATATGAGAAACTCTTGATTTCCGCTTTAAATAAATATTCTGTTGTGAAAACTCAGATGCGTGCTACAACAAAATGGTAAAATAATAAAGTGAAAAATGGGTATTCATACAACTTAACATCTGAAGGAATATTTATTGTGAAGAGTGTAATGTTTTGGTCTAGTGAGCACATTTATTGTCTTGACAAATTCTTGCTGGACCTGTTGAAAATAATTAAAATATATTTATTAGCTCTATGAGTGCCAGAGAGGTATTCAAGACATTGCAATGAAATGCGTTGAATATCTCTGTCACTCAAAGGGTTAGAGCGAGTGCAGGATCAGTGGATGTGTACATTTAGACTGTCATCTGAATATACACATACATTGACTCTGCGCTTATTGTAATATTGGCCAGATGTGGACTATATGTTTTGTTATTAATCTTTCTTTGGTATTATGCTCTAGAAAATGTTCCTCTGATTGCATATGTAATTAAGCACAATCCTACTGGCACTTTTGAACTGGAGATGACTGTATACAAGAAAATCTTCAGTGTATAGCAAAGTGACCTTTGACAAAATTATCTATTAAGTTTGTCTAAAAACTTTAAGTTTGGTAATGCCTACAGTGCCTTTATATAGATAAAGGGATAGTAATACTTAATTTTAACTTTATTTTATTTTGTAGGCATTAAAAAAACATGAAAAACGATGCAAGTCTTATCTCTCAAACGTTTATGGTTTAAGAGATATTCACAAGCAAAGTTTCCTCCTCCCACCCCTTTTTCCTAGTGTAAGCCATCTCTTCTCAGATGTGAATCTGGTTGTAAGACCAGACAGATAACAGCAGGGGACAATGTTCTTTGTATGAAAACAATGAAATCCCTGCCCCCCTTGACAAGTTTTTCAGCTTTTTCCCTTATCTTAATTGAAGATTGTCCCTCTCTGCAGTCTACCTGGGCACCTCCCTTCTGATCTGGCTGAACAGGGGGAGGGATACTTTGTTTGTGAATATCTCTTAACCCATAAAGGTTTGAGAGATAAGACTTATATCGTTCTTCATGTTTTTTTAATGCCTACAAAATAAAATAAAGATAAAATGAAGTATTACTATCCCTTTAAATCACACATAGATATAAAAAAGGTAATTGATTTGCTAGAAATAAACCATCTGTATTCTATTTTCAGTTTAGTCATACTATACAAAATGTTATATTTGTGGACCGTTTGTTAGAGGAAGGCTTTATTTTTTATTTTTTTGAAGGAAGAGCAATAAAAGATTACTAAGGTGTATCTCACATTGTCTATTTCACAAACCTATAGTGTAAGTATAGTGTAATCAGGGCTCAAAATTTCCACTCACCACTAGCCAATGGCGAGTGAAAATTGAGCCCTGGCGAGTAGAAATTCAGCCCTGGTGGGTATGTTTTGGCTTGCAGTGACAAGTAAATTTTCAGGTCTGGCTAGTTGCAAAGGACTTCACATTTTAAGCCCTGGTGTAATTCAATTATTCCCCAAACTGAGAAGGGAAAACATATGCTACTTTGGAACTAGATGGTAGATTATGGCTTGGGTAATTGATAATGTGGTATAAACTACATAAATTCCAGACACACCAGTACATGACATGCTGACATAAAGTTTTGCTCATGAGCATTCATTCATTCATTCACTACACAAACATTTCCATATTCCCTAATGGATCTGAAGTGTGGTTAGACCACACTGTACCACAAAGTACTTCTAGCTTCATTGATGACGTGCTGTTCTTTGCCACACTGCAAAGCACATCATTTTTATCTTCCTTGATGATCTGATTCTGTGGTTATACCACATTGTACACACAACACTTTTACCTTCCCTGATGATCCAATTCCACATTGTACCACAAAGCAATTTCATCTTCCCTAAAGGGCCTGCTGTGTTTTGCCACACTGCAACTCAAAACACTTTCTCTTTCCTTGATGGTCAGTCAGTTTTACCTTCCCTGATGGTCCAGCTCCGTGGTTAGAATATACTGCACCTTCTATTATAAAATGGTCCTGTGTTTAGATCACAATATCCCAAAAAGCATTGTCACCCTCCCTGATGGAGCTGTGTTATGCATAGGACCTTAGGTATTAAAGTAACATGAACTAATTCTGGAGCAAAGAGCAAATCATATTTGCCATAGTGAATAAAAACATTCTTCACATTCACATTGCTTTAAATGGGACTATTAACCTCTTGTTTCACAGTGGAACCTCATATTCAAGGTGTTAAAACACATTTAAGTCAATAGGAATATTTATGTGTCCCTTCAGTTTGTTTGGCCCAGAAATGCTACACTTTGGGATGTATGCTCAAAAAAGTGGCGATATTCTGGTGTGAACCAACTGTATATAGGTGAGATCTAAACATTTCCTTCGATTTATATGGTGTTTTTAAAGGGATAGTAATACTTCATTTTATCTTTATTTTATTCTGTAGGCATTAAAAATACATGAAGAACGATATAAGGGAGATATTCACAAGCAAAGTTTCCCCTCCCACCCCTTTTACTTAGTGTAAGCCATCTCTTCTCAGATGTGGAATCCAGTCCATAGACCAGACAGATAACAGCAGGGGACAATCTTCTTCCCATGAGAACAATGAAAGCTCTGCCCCTCTTGACAAGTTTTTCAGGTTTTCCCCTTATCTTAATTGAAGATTGTCCCTCTCTGCAGTCTACCTGGGCACCTCCCTTCTGATCTGGCTGAACAGTGTTACATCAGTAAAAGGAGCGGAAGGGGGATACTTTGTTATTTAATTACTCTTGAACTACAACTCTGACAGAATTGAAATAACACTCTCCAAAGTCCAAATACTATGATGATTAATTAGGGCTGCTTTTATTATGAAACATTATTATCCCTTTAAAACCTTGATTGCCAGAGAAGTCTCTAATGCAATCCCCATTAAAATCAATCTGAATTTTTTAAATTCTTATTTTTCCCCTTGGATGCAAATGGTTTGCCCTAAGATTCCGCCACTTTTTCTTTTGAACATATGTGTTTTTACATAAGGCCCATAGTCAGTAATTATTAAGTCCCCTAGCTTCTTATAGAACAACAGTATTATGAAGAGGACACGTACATAGTTCTCTTAATAAAAAAGCAAATAGTATTTACAGTGTATAACAGTTTACAAAAATGCACATTTTAAACTCAGCATTCACGTTACATAAAGTATACTGTGCATGTATATGTCAATGTGTGTTTTTGTGTCATAATTACTAGACACAGATTGGCCATAACGGAATGCTGACACAATCACTCAGCACAAAATACCAATACGTTTCTTTTAGACCATTGGCAGACAACCTGAGGCCCTAAAGCTGCTGTGGACTATAATTTCCATCCTCCCCAACCAGCAGTTGGCTGGCCAGGAATGATGGGAGTTGTAATCCACAACAGCTGGAGTGCCTCAGGTTGTTCAGCCCTGCATTAGAGGAATTTCCCAGTATTGAAAGTATGAATATTCTCATTCTGAAAGAAAGTAGGTGCCCATGACTTTACAGAAAATGCCATACCCTACTCTGGTTTAGTACCATTGCACCCAAGTTGAGGACCACTGTATTAAAGTATACTGTACCACAAAGCACTTTTACCTCTGCTCATGGACCTGCTGTCTGGTTAGAATACAGTGCACCATAGAACACTTTCACCTTTACTGAGTAATCTGCTGTGTGGTTAAATCCCATTTTACTACAAAGAGCTTTTACTTTGCATGACAGACATGCTCTGCTTTACCACAGTGTTCCACAAAGCACTTTCACCTTCCATCATAAAACAACTCTGTGGTTAGGCCACACTACATCGCTAAGTATTTTCAGCCTCACTGTTGCACTAGCTCTGTGGCATTAGTATATTGCATCTCAAATTTTCACTTGCCCTAAAGAACCGGCTGTGTGGTGATAACAACCTGTATCACACATTACGTTCACTCTCTTTGATGGTCCTGCTGTATAGCTGTACCATATTGTAACACTAAGCACTTTTCCATTTCCCCATACAACACTATATCACTTCCACAATGAACACGTTCTTTGATTAAGCCACACTGCACCGCAAAGCACTTGTATTTTCTGTGATGGATAAACTTTGTAATAATACACTTAGACTTATTATGACATACCTGACGTGGGGCTAGACCATATGGTGCACACTTCTATGATGACCCTGTAAGATGGCTAGAAAACACTATGCTACAAGCAACTGCTTACTTTTTCATTATGGACCTGCTGTGTGGATAGACCACACTTTGCCACAAAACATGGTTTAACATTGCTCGATAGGCATGCTGTGGCACTTTCACCTTCCTAGGCATACTTGGTATGTTGTAGAAACACATTGATCCATTCCCCACTTTCACTTACAGTGGTGGAACTGCTCTTTGGTTAGATTTCATTGCACCACCAATTTTACAATCTGGCATATCCCATGTGGCTCATATCTGTGGCACTTAAATCTTCCATATTATAGCCTCATTTCCTTAGACTGTAAGCTCTTGCAAGCAGGATCATCTGATCCTTCTGTATCAGTATGTTTTATTTGTATTGACATGTGACTTGTGTTTCATATTCTATAGCAGGGCTATCTAAGTTCAGTCCTCAAGGGCTGCCAAAAGACATGGATTTAAGGAATTCCCTGATTAAACACAGGTGAGTCAATCAAAATGAATGAACCACTGATTAGCTCACCGGTGCTTAATAAGGGAAATCCTCAAATCCTGGCCTGTTGGTAGCCCTTGAGGACTGAACTTGGACAGCCCTGTTCTATGGAATCTAACGCAATTTACCAATGTATTTTACAGGGTTGTTATAAGTTGATTCAATTTGTAAGTGTATATTTATATATATTTGGTAATATAATAGCTTTGTGGATGCTTTCCAGTACTTTGGAGACCTCTCTAGCAGGCAAAGTGTTAATATTTTATTTGGTTTAGTTAAATATCAATGGATGCAAGGTCCCAAAATGGCTCCTTCCAGACATTTAGGTAGTCAGAAGACAAAAAATATCAATGGATGCAACATCATAAGTGGCTCCTACCAGACATTTAGGTAGTCAGTGCTGTCAGTGGGAACTGATAAACACACAAGTATAGTACAACGGAGCAGAGCTGAGAGCATGGGCGTCCGGAGGGGGGGGCAAGGGGGGCACTTGCCCCCCCCTACAATTACCCTCCTCCATATAAATAAAGGGGCTAGATGGGCAGGCCTGGGGGTCATATTATGGCTTTGCCCCCCCCCCCCCGGAAAAATGTCTACGGACACCACTGGCTGAGAGAGATGCTACAATCTCCATTGGTACCTATAGGAGCTAAGCATGCAGATTTTGTTTTCTAAGTCTTCTTTTTCAGTTGTGTGGCAGCACAGACAAATGGTGGAGGTTTGTTTCCTGACCCTCGAATTGACTGATGAGAGGATTAGCAGAACTGCCAGATGGGGACTAACCATCAGATGATAGTTCCATTTAAAACACAAAATTGACACATGCCATCTTATCATGTCAATCTCCACACAACTATTCAATCCCTTTCCACTCATGCAAATCAATCTTCATCTCCTTCATTCCTGTGTCAGAAATGGAGGTCAAAGCACTTCTTTCATCTCCCCGACTCACTGCTTGTGTGCTTCACCCAATTTCCTCACAGCCCCTTCCTTTTCACTGTACCATCTCTATGTCATTTAAAATGTCACCAATTATTCACATATTTCCTTCAACATTTAAAGGGCACTATCACATAAAGCAACTTTAGTTATATTGAAAGAGCTTTCAAAATCACCTATATGCTGTATTGGCCATTTAATATACTATGTTAGAACAATATTGAGAATTATAATAGTTGGCTTCAAAGCAGTCGGCTGTTGATCCAGAGAAATATCTGATTTTAAGTCAGGGAGGATTTTTTTTTACCCACTTGTGGTTTAACTGGAAATGGCTTCAATTATTTTTTGTTTGTTTATTTGCCTTCCTCTGGATCAACGCGGAGATATGGCATGTGCTGAACTTGATGGACGCATGTCTTTTTTCAGCCACATCAACTATGTTTCAATGTTTTGTTACTATATTTTATATTTAAAAAATTACTGATTGAGCTACTAGTTACAAAGCCCTATATATGGGCTGATCTGGAGCAGGGAGCTCTGGATGGCTCACAGCCTGTCTGTGCTCCCTGCTCCGGATCAGCCTGTTCTGTGAGTCCCTACTGCGCATGTGCGGTTACGCACACAGTGAGCGACGCATTCTAGGACTTTATATTATAGGATTTAGATTGCTAGCTAATGATAATTAAGGCATGTTATGCAGGCACATCCTGTCATAGCACACTGTTATCTTCCCATTCATTGACACTTAAAGTGTGGCATTGCCCACCTCTCCTTCTACTGAAAGTGGTGGTGGTAATGTAGGGCAAAACAGGAAAAGCCTGCATGGCATGCCTTAATTAGCATGACCTACAATCTAGTTAACTAAAAACAAATTTTCTAACTAGAAAATGACTATCTCCACATATAGATAGTTTTTACAGCTGCATCAAAATCACCAGTGTTATTTTATATGATAATATACTCAACTTGTTCCTCACTCTACTCATCCTTCTATCACCTTTACTTCAGCTGAACATCCACGTCTTTTGCAAGTATATCACTCTTTGACCTCTTTGATATTGCAGTCTCTTTCTTTATATCTGATATTTTCATCTGCTCATTCAGTGTAGCTTTTAAGGGAAACAGTAGAGCTTTATTTGAGTAATATATAAAACCAGGTTATGCCCACTGCTGAAAGATATTCATTCAAAGGTTATTATAGTTCAAACATTTTTTTACCCTTTGAGTGCCAGAGAGCTATGCATTGGATGCCCCTCTGGCACACAAAGGGTTAATCACACTGAGCAACAAAGTCACCTTATGTCCAGTGGGAATTTTTTTCATGGAAAGTGATAGCAACAACACCAACAGATGACCACAATCGAAAAACGCAGCGTAAATTAAGCTCATGTTTGAGATGTAATAACTTTAAAATGAAACATCTACCTGCTGTTAGGAGTAACTTTATTTTACTCAGCAAGAGCTGCCTTACCATATATATGTTTTCATAATGAAACATTACTGATTATTTAATGACACTTCTTTTCCTTGACTGCTTCCTTTTGTTGGGCTTCTACCGCAAAGCTCAGTTCCATACCCATTGCTAGTGACCATTTGCACATCCTCTCTTGGTGATCTTATTCACATGGTTGTCAGCAATATCGCTTCTATTCTAATGAAACCCAAATTTGCCTTCTCCACCTTACCTCTCTCCAGCACTACTTTCCTGAATCCCCAGCTGTCTGTATATTTCATTAAAAAAAAACCCCATAATAAAAACACATTATTCCCATTTACCTAGAGGTCTTCTTTGATGAAGGAGACTTGTTATTTCAGAAACATTGTATCTTATATATATTCTGGAGCAACTCAACTGTACAATAGGGAGAAATATAATCCCCAGTAAAGTAAATGGAGCTTTTAAAGTGGAACTACCACCCGACACAATCTTTAGCTTCACTAAGTCCCCATCTGGCGACTAGCTGCTTAGTAGCGCTAGTCGCAAGAATAATTACCTGATTTTAGTAGATTTCTGCTCTCTTCCCCGGCTGACAGGCAGGACGGAGCGCGGACAACTTGCCATTGTAATGTCCGCACGCCTGCACTGTCAGTCCCTTCCGGGTCTAGGAGGCGTTGCTAGGAGCCATTTGGCTCCGGCTGGGACTGACAGCGCAGGCGCGCGGACATCACAATGGCAAGATGTCCATGCTCCGTCCTGCTTGTCACCCATGGAAGAGAGCAGAAATCTATTAAATAAGGTAATTATTCTGGCGACTAGCGCTACTAAGCAGCTAGTCACCAGACAGGGACTTAGTGAAGCTAAAGATTGTGACAGGTGGTAGTTTTGCTTTAACCTTTTGAATGCTACAGCTATATCTAACACATTGGAAATCAACATGTTGGAGACATCGCTAGCATTCAGGGATTAAAAGCTCAGCTTAACTCAATGTAAATTAGGGGAATGTGTAGTCATTCCCTATGGTACAGCTGGTATGCTCCAGAACTGCATCACTTATAAGAACCATGGGGTGATATATGAAGCAGATGCATTTCTAAAGTTGTTGCAACGCAATGGAACGATAGATTAAAATATTTACTGAACTGACTTCTTTTAAAAGTGGACTAGACATGGGCGCCGAACAAATAAAAATTGTGTTGCAAGTTATTGCTAAATTCACTAATTGTGACAAAAAGAAAGGCAGTTTTAGTGGTTAACCTACCTTAATGGATGTCTATAGTACATAAAGTGATAGAGTGTATAAGCATTGTGTGCAAAAAAATATATATAATTTGTGAATTTTTGCAGATAGAGACAAATGTATAAAACTGAATTTACTTCTTTCTAAACATGACCATTTGATACAAATTTTATCAGCATTTCTTAAACAAACCAAAAGTAATTAGTTCATACATTTCTGGGCCCATTAACATAAAAATGTTCTCCCAAGGGTTTACGTCGAACCTATTGATCCCTCTGGCCAATGGGCTGCCTTGGATGCTGGGCCCCATCACTGTGTCATCCTCTGCACCCCCTGTAGTTTATGCCTCTACTACTTAGAATGGTTTTTATACATCCCACCCCATTGTCACTGCTTAAATAATGTAAGAAATATGGGCTCAGTGCAGGGGCTATGAACTTGATAAAGGGCAGAAGCCCCAAGTTTTTTTTCTTAAAACTATGATTCTTATTTCCAGATTTGGAAATATAATGGTTTTCATGTCCCCACTAGTAATGATGCAATTGGTCTGCATAATAATGCATCAGGTTGCCCCAAAGCCCATGTGTTTTTGGAATTAGCCAGCTCCCCTGGCTATGTACCTTTCATCATCATCATTAGTGTTGCAGCAGGTACATCCTTCTCTCCTACTGGCAATGGTCTGCATTGGTGCAGATGTTTATAGAATTTGTGGTACACTCAGGTTTCTGTAATTCTCTACCCCTAACAACAGAAAATCTGTGAAAGGGATGGAGATCAAAGCCTCCTGGCTGTAAAACTGGGGTGAAAATCAGCTTATTAACCTGACTGCCTGTATAACTGTGATGTATTATCCTCAATGCTAAACTGTGCAGGCTAAAAGTGATCAAACAGAATCAATGTTTTCACAATACAGTTGCCCTTGTGAAAGGGGCATTGCTATAAATGGATGTCTATGGGGAAGACACGGCCATAGTGTTTACGTCTATGCAGTTAGATAGATAATGTTAGTTACTCAAATGAGGGAGAGATATGAATAGAATGCCATGATCTATTTTTTTATTGGATGTATTATATATAATCTATAGGTGAATAGTGGTATTTCAGTTTCTGAATATCACTACATTGTAATAAATAACTCTGTGTTGGACTTTTCTCTGTGGGGTCATTCAGATTGTTGACACTGTACTGATTGCTTCAAGAAAGACTCACACCTACTTGTGTATTTGTTAAACAACATTAGAGATAAGTTTAGTTCCCCTTTAACCACTTGAGACCAGTGGGGTGCACAACATAATCTCTGGTCCTCAAAGGATAAAATGGGGAGTAAAACCTCTTAATAATAATACCCACTTACCAACAAACATAATTGCCTCTATGAATTTTATAAAAGAGATTATATTTTCAGTCAGTCTCGGATGCCATGTTAATGGAGGCAGCCATGACAGTTGCATGCCCTTTCAGTCTTAGCCCATTTCCCCACTCATTGACACTGCTCAGTAGTGTATTGCCTACCTCTTCTAGAACTGAAAGGGTTAAATGTCAATGAGTAGGGAGTTATTGTAGGGCATAAGACAGGAAGTGCCTGAATGGCTACCTTACTTTGCACACTATATACATTTAAATAATGCAAAAGCTACTTGTCTAAATGTAAAAAGGCCTAATACAACATAGGTGATTTTGAAAACTGTTTTAGGTGCTAGTGTGCCTTTAAAGTCTTAATTGTGGTGGAGTGTGTAAGTGTGCCGGTATACACTAAAGCGATCTTATGTGGTACTGCATACCCTGAAATTCAGGGTGAGAGAGAAGATGCTATAGCAGATTTGTATATTCCTCCAATGAGTCTTATGACAGTCCAATTAGAACATGTGAAAGAAAATAACAGCACTCAAATAGCTCCTCTAAGGATAGCAAAAACCAGCCTATTTTTAAAATCTTGATGTAGAAATATGGGTGAACTTCACAAAAGGACAATGAACTATTTTTAGGAATTTGTACAGGATAAATACATTAGGGGTATAAGAGAGCAAGACTAAACATGACAATTCTGTCCACTGTATCCAGAAAGCAATGCCTTTTAATCTGGTTCACTTTGTAGTTCAAACTTTAAATATTGACCTACCATCAGTTTTTGAACATAGGCATACAGACAACAAGAAGTTACATTTAGTGATGAGTTACCCTTTCATTTGTGTCAGTTCATACAGGTCCATGAGGAATGTGATTTTTTTAAGCTCCCGGTACTCTCCAAACAAGATGGCATAACGTGTGTTAAATGGAAAAGGCAAATATGTAGGCACTCACTTTGAAAACCATTTAACTTGGTTTATATAAATAAACATACCACTGTCAAATTTTAGTGACACATAGTGCAGTCATAACTTTCTCCTGCCATTTTTTATGTACACTCAAGAAAATAAATGTAAAAAAAACCAAAAACAGAGATTTACTGAACTACCTCAAGGAATGATCCCTAGATCTAGTACTGGGGGATATAAAGAAGTGTCAAAGAAATCTCTGTAAGGAAGCCAACTTTAGCTTATATGTAGACCCTCAAAAGAAAAACCCAAAGTGAGGAGTACAAAACTAGTACCTCAAATTAAGCTATAAGGGGTAGATTTAAAGGCAGCCGTTAAACCATCCGCTAAGTAAAAAAGGCACGTCGGCCGCAAAGAACACATGTTTTACGGCAGATTCAAAGGTAAGCGTTCAAGAATAGCTATCGGGCGTAGGCACTACAAAAACACGTTAAACAAAAACCAGCGTCGCACCTGATTTTGCATCACCGTGCGTCCCAAACACCCGTTAAAACACAACTTAAGTCAAAATGTTACATTACGGCTGCCGTTGTCTAGCAACCCTGATAGATGCACAAACAAAATTCAAACCTACAGCCAATCCCAAGGCCCCAAAGTATCAAAAATGTCCAAATACACCTATATATACCTCAAAATAACGGTTACACCCTGTCTGTGTTTCGAGTTTCAGCAAGCTAGAGCACAGGACCCAGGAGTGGAGGATAGCATTTAGAGAGAGAGAGAGAGAGAGAGAGAGAAGCATACAGAGGAGTAAGGTAGAAGGATTTTGGAGAGGAGAGAGTTACATTTAAATAGACACATAGCACACTTTTGCACATAGCACATACATCCATACAAACACATACACATACATACACATAGTCTTTTTTTTTTCATCACACCTTACACATTTTAAACTTTATTTTTACAGTGTGAATCCGTGAGTGAAAGTGTGTGACAGAGAGTGAGTGGGATCGAGTGTGTCTGTGAGGGCGTGTGAGAGTGCCTGGGTGTGAGTGGGTGAATGATGGCCAGGAGAGGAGGACAGGAGAGAGGGATGGGGAGACTAGTGGAGGAGGAGGAGGAGGAAGGTCAGGAGGGGATCCCTCAGCAGAGCAGGGGTGGGAGAGGGAGATACGCAGGGCGGAGGGGGACCAGGCCCACAAGAACAGGCACACTAAGAAGAAGAGGGACAGATCCTGCAGTGGGACGAGGGGTAGTGCCTGGGGACCACCACACACAGGCAGGGGCAGAGCAGGCAGGACACTCCGGGTCTGACTCCTCGCATGCCGGAGCTGAGGGGGACAGGCTCAGGGATCCCCGATATACCGAGGAAGAAAACACGGCCCTCGTGGAGGCTGTGCTGGAGAGGGAGAGTGTCCTCTTCCCGGGGGACAGACTCCCTGGCCTGTCTGCGAGGAGGAGAGCTGCCTGGAGTCAAATCTGCAGCAGAGTTAATGCGGTGGCCACCTGCAGACGGGATGTGGACTCAATCAAGAAGAGATGGGGCGACTGCAAAAGGCAGGTGAAGAGGAAGATGGGGGATGCCGCCCTGCACGCCAGAGCCACCGGAGGTGGGCCACCTGTCCCCATCACCTACAGCGCATGGGAGGAGAGGCTGCGGCAGACACTGTCGTCCACCCTCATTGAGGGGGTCCCTGGAGGATCAGACACTGGGGAGGAGAGGAGCCTCCACACCACCGGTAAGTGCATCACCCCAAAACCACACACCACCCCAAACCACACACCCATCACAAACAAGCACTCACATCCCAACATCTGCTCTTCATTCAACCACACAATTGCACCAACACAGCACCCTGAGGGTTTAAACAGGGATCAAGACAAGGACAAATGTCAATGTTCAACAAGGCCAAAACCTGTCCAACTCCCTGGTTAACCCTCATGTTGCTGTGCTCATCACACACAATACACACAAACCATGCTCAGTAAAGTGTTGTATGTTAAACATCACAATTGTTGTCACACAGTGTTACCCATGTTCACACAGGGAATCCAGCACATAACCCCATGAGTGCCAGAGGGATCATCAATGCATCGATCAACAATGCTTTGGCAACCCCTCTGGTACTCAAAGGGTTAACCAGACAACAAACACATGTCGATAGGTTAACAATTACATGACACATAGGGGACATTCACTAAGCGGTGAAAAAGAGCTGATGTAGTGAATTTGACACTTGCATACCCTCACTTTACCAATTACAATGTTAGTCTATGGAGAACATCCAATAACAGGATTCAAGCTGCACAGGCCCCATTGTGTGGACTCCATAGAAAACATTGCAGATGGTGAAATGAGGTCAGCGGAGAAGTCAGCATCATAATCAGTTCATCAGGTCCACTTAACCGCTTACTGAATCACCAACAGGATGGATCAGGTCACAAATCACAGTGCCACTGAGAATAAATGCTTGTATGTGCAACACACACGCCAAAAACAATCACACATAAGTAAAGGTGAAAAAGTTGGCCTTGGTGTTGTGTATGCAATCATTTACTCTAACTTCAATTTACATAGCTCACATTTGATTCACATATAGATCCTCAGGAGTGCTGATGCCATGGATGGATGGTACACCAGACACTATTTGCAGGATAAATATGGGAACCAAATATGAACCATTGAGGTTTGGTCAATAACAGGCCAGGGATTATGGATATCTATGATCGGGTCTGGCTGCCTCACACAGAAGGATGGATGGGCTGATCCTGGAAAAAAAAGGCCTCAATCAATGATATCCTTCAAGACTGGCTTGATTGTTGCCCCTCAGGATTCAACTTGAACAGACCTCATGGACAGAATCCTGTAATGTACATCAATCCCTGATTGCCACGGTGGTATCCCATGCATCACAATGCTATGCATAGGATACCATCATGACAACCAGAGAGGGACATGTCTAATCTGACAAAATCCAGCACTGTACGGGATGAACTGATAACATAGGGATGAATACTACTTGAATCACACTGCAGATCTCTTCAAAAAAGATATGTACAGAAAGAAAAACAACCAGATTTGTATGTGGATATGTCCCTTTCAAATGGGTACAAATAGGTCCCAACAAGATGTAAACCCAGAGTTCGGTTCAGTACGTGTGATTGTCCAACTGCCCATATATGTGCACCCTCAACAAAATAACTCATATTGATATCATCATCACAGTACATATACCCAGTATATTACACCTACTTGGATGGGTATCACTTGTATCTATGAAAGGTCATTTGTGATGGCTGTACATATATAGGCAGTTAGACAATCACATGTTCTGAACAGATCTCTGGGTTCATATCTATCAAGGATATGTTTGTACCCGTATGAAAGGTACATATACACACATATCAGACCATATTCCTCACTGTGTACCTTGGCATGGCAATGGTTAATTTCACTTGATGTAACCTTGCAGGCATCATAAAGAGATGTTTAGAAAGATGTTACTGTATGTGACAGCTGGAGATGTCAGTCATATGACCACACGGAGGCTCTTCAGCAGACCCAAAATTGAAACAATTGGAGATGGATCCATCATTGACATGGTCCACAGAGCGTGCTTACAAACCAGGAACACTTAGTAGACAATGGCAAAGATGTAGTTATCTCCAAATGGGTCAATGTGGAGTCTGCTGAAGAGCCTCCGTGTGGTCAAATGACTGACATCTCCAGCTGTCACATACAGCAACATCTTTCTAAACATCTCTCTATGATGCCTGCAATGTTACATCAAGGTGAAATTAACCATTGCTATCCCGTTAAAGAGATAGTAATACCTAAAATGTGAAAGGAAAAATACATGTCATAGGATTGATCCACCGGGTAATGTAAGGGTATCCCCACTACTGAAAGGTGTTTCATCACAAGAGTATAACAGCTCAAAGTTGAATATTCCAGGGACAATATCACTGTGGCCTGAAAATGTACTATGCCAATGTTGCCAGACCATCCTCTGGCTAGCTTTGGTCCAGGGAACAGATATCCACAAAGGATGATGTGGCAACAGCGCAAATGTACAATATCAGGCCACTGGGATGTGGCACCAAAGGAATTCAACACTGAGCTGCAATACATGTAGAATACAACACCCATCACCAGTAGGAGTACCGTTGTTTCACACAGGGGGATACACCATACAACATATATGTTCCTTTACACATTTCAAGTATTAATATCAATTTGACACCATCATGGCTAAGTTTACTGATCACACAATCTCAATCCTCCACACAGGTTATGTGTCTCCAGCACATCAGGAGCCCATGGAGGAGGCCACCTCACCACCCAGTGAGGAGTATTTGGAGGAGGGGACCAGCCAGTGGGCACCGTACCCAACGACATCCACACCTCTTGGCCAGCTGGATGCACCAACTCTGCCTGCACCAACTCTGCCTGCATCAACTCTGCCTGCACCAACTCTGCCTGCACCAACTCTGCCTGCACCAACTCTGCCTGCATCAACTCTGCCTGCACCAACTCTGCCTGCACCAACTCTGCCTGCACCAACTCTGCCTGCATCAACTCTGCCTGCACCAACTCTGCCTGCACCGACTTATTACAGTGACTGGATGCCCCCCACCACCTCCAGGAGCTATTATCCCCCAGCAGCAGCAGCAGCACCACCACCACCAGGGAGGCAATGGCTGCCCGGTGATGTGGCCACCACCCAATACGGGCCATACCCACAGATTGACCTACCCTCCTGGATGGCTCCCCAGCATGGCCCCAGGTATGATCCTAGGTGGGGGCCAAGCACATACCAGTGGCCAAGGTTTGACCCTTGGCCACTCGACTACCAACACCTGGGCCTGCTTGGGGAGCCCCAACAGCCTATGCGAAGGGACGTGTTTACCCCACCACCTCCACCAGCACAGACATCGGTGGGCAGCAGTGGGTCAATTGATGTGGTGGGCACATACCCATCTGCAGCACAACCAGCACCAGCAGAGGAGGACACAGCACCAGCAGAGGAGGATACAGCACCAGCAGAGGAGGATACAGCACCAGCAGAGGAGGATACAGCACCAGCAGAGGAGGACACAGCAGCAGCTGATTCACCAGGCACAAGCATCACCAGCAGTGAACGGCCCACGGGGATGGAAGCTGAGTGTATGGCTCTGCAAAGGAGACTACTCAGGTCAAGCCTCCGCACCAATGACAACATCACCAGGAGCCGTAGGGAATCCCGTATAAACACTAACAGGATAGAGGCAAGGATCCATGCCCTGGAGTCGGAGGTCATGAGGATCAACACTCAACTCCATCAGCTACACACGGGGGTGATGGACCTGCTTGCACAGCTACTGGTGGAGTTGAGAGAGCTGAACCGCAGGGAGGACTTACGTTTGGAGAGGGAAAACCTGCGCTCCACAGAGGGATCCACTGCCCCCACCACCCCCTCTAATGTGACCCCCGAAGCCACACCTAGGGGGCAAAGGGTGACCAGGAGATCATCCAGGTTATCCACTTCTGCCACACAGTCTAAGCCCCCCCCCCCCAAGAAAAAAAAATAAAATGCCCAACATGTTAAATTTCCCCTGAATAAAGGAACATTGTGCTTTTGAATCCTGTCTGATCTGCTTTGAATTTGGTCATAGATTTGGGTGGCAGAGTTGTCTCCAATGCATTGCCAAACAATTCAGTGAATACAACTCCTGCCTAGGTAAGATGTTTGTGGGATGTTACAACATGGGTTCACATACATACACATCGTTGTACAAAATCAACTGTAAAAACATCCCTGTTGCCATATTACACAACTGTGTTATATGGCAATGTTGTGTGTTGATTTTGCATAACAAAACATTCCCCTTAGCCCAACATTTGGTACAACATAGAACATTCATCTACATCATATGTAGTGTTTAACCCTTTGATATCCAGAGTGGTAGGCAACGCATTGCAAAGAAATGCGTTGGGTACCACTCTGGCACTCAGAGGGTTAAGGGGATAACCAAACAAACGGCTTAGCGGTGAGATAAGAAGCAGGACAGATAAATGGGACATGTATCCATATTGTCTTGGATTCACACACTCATTGTGCAACAGACTGACTGGGGAAGCCAATGTTTTCAACCTAGGATTTCAATGTGTAGCACACACATTGATATCCTGGGGTGAGCATTGGGGCCTCCAGTAAGTTGACTTGTTGTTTTTTCTAAGGGTGTAACAGACTTCCCCAGTGAAAACACTTGTCCACTTGGTCATGTACTGTGATATGTCCCAGTGGAGCAATATCACTGAACATTGAGCAACACATTAACTGTGGACAGGAATTCACTGTGGAAGTATGTCCCCTTTATCACCTCTTTATCACTCCCACAACACATTAGTGTATCACTGCCACCATCTGTTAGCGTGAATACATCACTGAGTCCACTCACTTGCAAACAAGTGCTGGAGTCCTGTGATATGGGTGATGCCTTTCCATGTATGGGGATACTCTACCCTGGGTGTGGTAACGCATTGACAACTGTGTTCTCAAATATATCCTCATACAGACACAGATAGAATGGTGATGGTTCATCTTTATTGTGTCTCAAAGTACATTAGGATGTACATGTGTTTTCTGTGTATTGCCTATATGCATTGAACACCTGTATGAGAACACTAAATGTACTTTGAAACAAAAAAATAGTACTTTAGTTACACTGCTGCCCAGCTCATGTGTTGTCCACAAGGTTTGACAACTCTGTAGCTGAGCATCCTAACTGTACAGGTTATAAAACTCAGGAATTAGTGTTTTCTGTGTCTATATGAAAATGATCCAGTAGAGGTTTGTGTGAACCTCAGGTCAAACGTTGCATCACCAACAACATCAACATAAACAGCAAGGGGTGATCTCCATGAAGGTGATGTCAAGACATCAATCCAGTCACATAGAAGAACTTCAGTTCAAGGATGGATCATGTTACGGATGCCTGTGGAAGAAGAGGACAGGATTTGGAGTAGTTGACTTGAACTGATCATCAAGCAACAACAATTTAGTCTTTTTGATCCCCTCAATTTTCACAGTTACAGGTGAGTACACAAACCATTGCTTGACAATGTGTTGTGTACTCATCTGTAACCAATTATGTGGAGAACTAAGGACATGTGCCCCAGCCCTATGGATATGTGCCCCTGACATGGATACACACATCAACAAGTGTTCTGAGAGCTCCATGGAAGTAATGAATTTGGGCTGCCACTGTTAATGTGACAGTGGCAGCCCAATGTCATTTGTTCCATGGAACTGTTAGGACACATTTGTTGATGTGTGTATTCATGTCGGGGGCACATATGTCTGCACACTCACAGGTCAGCATGGTGTCCCTGGTAATCTGATCTACGTCTCATGACCTCTACATTGTGTGCCCATACCACTGTACATCCACCCCTGTGCTGCTCTTCTCAGCTGTAGCACAGTACAGGTTCCATATTGAGTCCAATGGCCCTTTAACCCCTGATGTGACGGAGTATTATCCAATGCATAGCATTGGATAACACTCTTTCGCTACAAGGCTAGCATGGTTGCTCTGGCTATGCTCATGGCAAATCAAGTTAGCTGCTGTCAATCAAGCCCTGTAAGGCGATGAACATGGGTTATGTGTTGTACCTTGTTTCTCCTGAGGGTGTGCGTGATATCCTTGGGGTCTGTATGTCAACGTGGAGAGTGGAATGGAGGATGGTTTTTGAGTCCACACACACAATTTGCCACGTCCGCTGCAAGTGCAGTGCTGTGTCACTGTTCCTGTGGGGTGAGACAGAACAAAATGTGCAGTGTGGTTAGTGTCACAGGACTGATGGGGGACTTGCATGGATTGTTTGCATGCCTGTGTTATACTCACATGTAAAGTGTTCCGTGATGAGCCTGTCTCTGATCTGTGTCCCTCTCAGGGTCTCCTCAACGTGTCCGATGTCCATGGGCACTTCCTGTATGGGGGGGGCCTGGATGTGCTCCAGCAGCCTGGTGTCCACTGCGATGTTGTGCAGTATTGCGCACGCCACAATGATGTTGCACACCTTTCCAGGTGCATACTGCAGTGCTCCCCCCGAGTGGTCCAGACATCGGAATCTTGACTTGAGGAGGCCAAAGGTCCGCTCAATGGCATTCCTCGTTCTGCCATGAGCCTGGTTGTAGCTTTCCTGGGCATGTGTTCGAGGATTGGCCAGTGGGGTCAGTAGCCAGGACTTGCATCCATAGCCAGCATCACCTGTGTAATGTGAGTGACATGGTGAGACAGGGAGCACATGTTGTGTGAATGATGTTTTGTGTGGTAGACGTAGTAGCTGTGGGTCAGGAGCATGCTAAGCAGCGTTGTGTGTACGCCTGTGTATGTGATGTGATTTTGTATTGTGAACTCACCCAAAAGCCATCCCCCTGTAAAAGTTCCATTCTCGAAATCTCTGTGGACTGAGGAGTTTTGGAGAATGTATGAATCATGTGAGCTGCCAAGATACTTTGCACAGACATTCATTATCCTCATCTGGCTGTCACACACCATCTGCACGTTGATGGAGTGAAAGTTCTTCCTGTTGATGAATATCTGTGCGTCACGTGCTGGGGCCTTAATTCGGACATGGGTGCAATCTATAGCACCCATGACCCTGGGCATGCCTCCCCTGGCGTAAAAGGCCTGCTTGACTTGTATCCAGTCCATGTCGGTGGTGGGGAAATGTATATAGGTACTGGCCTTGCTTTTGAGGGCTGGCAGGACCTGGGCCAGCACCCTGGAGAATGTGGCCTGTGACATGCCAGATGCGTAACCCTCTGTGGACTGGAAGGCCCCGCTTGCCATGAAGTGCATGGCACAGAGTAGTTTCTGCAGGCCAGTTAGGGCATGGTTGTAGATGTAGATGGGATCCACCTGCTCCTTGATGACCTCATACAAGGCAATGATGCTGTCAGGCCTCAACCTGTAGCGATCAATTACCTCATCATCGGTCATTCCAAAGAGGGTGACCCTTGGGCGGTATACCCTGGGCCTTGGTGGTCGTCTATACATCCTGTGCCCTCCAGGTGGGGATGGGCTCCTGTGTGGCTGCTGAGCCAGAGCCTCCTCACTTGCAACAGGTGAAGGCTGTTGATCAGGCATGCTTGGAGGTTGCTGATGTTCCCTAGCTCTCTCCCTTGCACGCCTTCTCTTCAGTCTTCGCAACAATATGTAACCCAACATACTGTTTGCTCTATCTATCTGTCTCTCTCTCTCTATCTGTCTGTCTCTCTCTCTCTCTCTCTCTCTCTCTCTCTCTCTCTCTCTCCCTCCCAGAGTGGAAAACAAGCCACAAGTGAGTGTGTTGAGTTGTCCCTTTAAGTACTTGCTAGGGCGTTGTGTGGGTGTGGTGATGAGGTGAGTGCTGACCAATGGTGAGTTGTTTTTGTCCAGGTAAGTGTTTGCAGGTGTGTGTGTGTTATAAGATGTGGTGTGTTGTGCTTGTTCTGTGTGTGCCATTTGCGGACATGCAGTTGTGGGGTGCAGGTGGCGTGTTGATGTTGCCCAGGTGAGCTTGTATTTGCAGGTGTCCGCTTTGTGTGATGACCCCCATTGTTCCGTGCCATGTTGTGTTGTTGTTTTTTAGTGTGTCGTTGTCCCTGTGGTGTTGGTTGTTGTTGTGTGTATAGTGATTTGTGTTGTGTGTGCATGTTTTTGTGTTGTTTTGGCATTGCACGGGTTAATTTTCCCATTTACATGGTTGTGCGGTAAGCCTTTTGTGTCTTTTCCTATGTAACGGGTGTTTTGTTTTGGCCGTTAAGTGTCTAACGGCTAAAAAAAGTGGGTCTTAACTTTTAGCCGTTAGGTGTGTCTTTTTTTCAGCCGTTATCAGTACCGCAAGCCTTTGAATAGCTCTGGGGTATGTTTTTCCATGCGTCTGAATGCACGTAAGTGTATCGGCCGTAAGGATTCTACAACTGCCGTTAGTTGGTCTTTAGACGGATCTTTGAATTGCAACATGTCACTTAACGCACCCGTTAGTGATTTTTTTGGTTAACGGCTGCCTTTAAATCTACCCCTAAGGGTCTAGAGGCTTAATTACAGATGATGAACATACATCAACAATACATGTATACATGACACCCAGTTCCCAAACTCTGCTTACAAGAGAGTGTCTTGCACTTTGGCATTTCATCAAGTTAACTGATAAACTCAAGAAATACACATCAGTACAGTCCAAAGGAAGGATCAGACTGTCGACCTCAACATACTGTTGTAGAATTTTCTTATAGAGCTATAGATAAAATGTTTGAGTGCCCACACTGGGTAATTAAGGGCTAATAATTATAAGCATTTATTAAGCATGCTGTGAGCAATGATCAGTACACTAGCCACATCGTATTCTGAGCTAGGCCTAGTACAGAACTACTTATTATATATACAAAAGTAAACCTTCATGAGACAAAGAAAGGTACATATAAGGCAATAGAAATATCATGCACAAATTACCTAAGTTATATTTTGTAATGTGAAAATATATGTCTCTGTGGAAAAATAAAGCGTTTCCTTTCTCCAAGTTTCACATTCCTAATAACTGTGTTTTGCACTACGTCCTCATTCCATCACAAACTGTACTTAACTCAGAACATTCCCTTCCAATCCTGCCCTTGCAACAAAAAATCTTAGATTCCTTCATGTCAGTGTAGTAGACTGCTGTTTTCATCCAAGTTCAGGTTCTAATATCCTGTTCTTTTTTTTTTTTTTATGAAACTTTTTTTTATTGAAATTTTCAAAATACAAATATAACCATACATGAAAGATGAAGGCATGAGACATTTCAGGCATAAGATCTATAAAAGAGAAACCCAACACCAGTGTGTTAGGTATACATAAAGGAAATCCCTTCCCACAAGCGAAAAGTATGTCTAACACTGACAATTTCAGTAATCATACAAAAAACTGGGAAGAGTATACTGTATGATTTAATGATGACAACTCAAGTTGTATGGAACGCTGCAACCACCAGGGTACCCAGCGGAGCCATCCTAACAAATAATGTCTCAATGGATTAATCTATAGAGCAGTAACAATACAATAAACAGGACAAAGAAAAAAACAAAAACAGAGAACAGGTGCATGCCTCCGGAGGGGCCCAACCCCTCCCCCCCAAACCCGAAAGAAATGAAAGAAAAAGACTGAGGTCAAAGAGAAGGGCCAGACACTCCCAAGTCCTCCTCCCCAGCATCCAAACGGGGAAAGGAGGAATCTCCCTCCCCTCCCTCCACCTCCAACAGGGACTCCAAGGCACTATCGGTTAATAGTCCATGAAGTGTATCTGAAGCAATGGTAGAAGACCGTCTGATGAGCAATAGGCAAGGATAGAATAAAGAGTTCCCAGAGAGTGATAAAACGAGCACCCAGCATTTCCTTATTGGATAGGGCAAGCGTCCAATGCAGTCTAGTGAAGTGAAACAACTTATGAGTCCATTGACGAAGCAGGGTGGGTTGAAGCGATAACCAAAGCGCCAAAATGCTTTTCAACGCCACCATAACAGCAAAATCAATTAATTTAGTTTTGCTAGCCGTTAACTGAGAGGAAGAATTATAGACCCCCAGGAGAAAGGCTGGAGAAACAAAATCAATAGGAATCCCAGTTTTAGTTGTGATATAGAAAAGGACATATAACCTATGCAATAATCTATAAGAGAGATCATGGAAATAAACAGACGGAGAACTGTGCAATCTGCGTAAGAAGCTGGACTCCAGTAAGTCCACCGTTAGTGTGGGTATACCCACCAGCCAGCCAGAAGAGCTCAAAGGGTTCAAATCCTTATGAGTCATTGAAGAAATAGTTCTGTAAATTTGGGAAGTTTTGAAAGATACTGCCGTAAGTTTTTTAATTAAGCAATCCAGCGAATTATCCGTAAGTTGTTTGGACAAAATCGGTAGAAGAGACTGAACATAGTGTTTAGCTTGCAAGAAAGCAAAAAGATGGTTAGATGGTAAAATATATTTAGATTGAATATCTGGGAAAGAGTACATCCGTTGAGTTAAAGGGTTAAGTATGTGACCCACTGAAATTACACCTCGAGAGGCTCATTGAAGAAACCAAGTATCAGCCTCCCCACCCTGAAAGGAGGAGTTACGAGTGAAGGGTATAAAAACTGAAATATATTGTGACTTGAAAAGGTGGTAACATATATATTGCCAGCCCTTCACAGTAGAGACCAGCAAAGGATTAGCCACACC
Organism: Rhinophrynus dorsalis; assembly: GCA_037306005.1. NCBI lineage: Eukaryota > Metazoa > Chordata > Amphibia > Anura > Rhinophrynidae > Rhinophrynus > Rhinophrynus dorsalis. Next base: position 119,144,238 of record CM074724.1, read on the forward strand.
AGGAGCGGGAAGACCGGAGAAGGGAGCATGCAGAATATAACAAAGACTCAAGGATGAACAGAAACATTGGTCCCTAGCAGGGTCGGTGTAAACCACAGTGTCATCTAGCCAATCTTTCGCAAATCGGAGAAGGCAGGCTACATTATAGAACCGTAAATGTGGAAAGTTAAACCCACCAGATCGTTTAGGTTGGGTCAATTTGGTCAAACTCATCTTGGGGCGTTTGCCACCCCATGTAAACCCCTGAAAGCAATGGTTAAGTGATTGAATGTCTATTGCAGAAAGATATAATGGTAGCATATGCATTAATATAAGATACGCGGAAAGACTATCAATAAACGTCAGAGGTAAAGCCTTCCAGGCAAGAAAATTCGGAGTCAGCTTAGCCAGCAAGGGATTAAAATTAGTCTGATGAAGCGTAGAAATATCTCTAGGTAAAAGGATGCCCAAAAATTTAAGATGACAGGTGGACCATTGTAATGGACAAGAAAATGGTAGGGAAGGAGGGGGCCGCAGGGAATGCCACATTGCCTCAGACTTACTGAAATTGATCGTAAAACCCGCCACCCTCCAGAAACTTTCAAAAATCCGCATAATAGAAGGAAGAGCGGATTGTGGGTTTACGGCTAGACAGCAACAGATCATCTGCAAATGCAGCAAGTTTGTTTTAGACAGTGCCCACTCTAATACCCTGAAAATCCGGTAATGCCAACAATGTACGAAGAAGGGGGTCCAGTGCAGAGTGTTGAGAGGGGGCAGCCTTGTCTAGTACCACTGAAAAGTTGAAAGACATCAGACCAAAACCTTGGATTTCTAAAACCTGGAATAGGTAAGGCCACAGGATTTTATCAAAAGCCTTTTTGGCATCAAGGTTTATAAGTAGATTATTGTTACAAGGAAAGTCTGAGGATTTAATGGGAGCAACAATTGCAGTTTGAATACTAGTCACCGAATACTTACCGGGAATAAAGCCCGTTTGTTCAGGCGTAATGAGCTGGGGCAGTAGCTGATTGAGTCTATTCTCCATAATCTTACTGAGGATCTTATAATCTGTATTTAAAAGCGATATCGGCCGATACGATTCAACCCGTTTAGGATCCTTCCCAGGCTTAGGCAGTAGGATAATCCTAGCAAATGTGAAGAAAGAGGGTATAACATGCAAATCAACTATAGCGTTATAAAGAGATAACGTAGAATCTTGTAAAACTCAGCCGGAAGACCGTCTGGCCCCAGTGATTTGGCATTAAAGGGATAGTAACACTTCGTTTTAACTTTATTTTATTTTGTAGGCATTAAAAAAACATGAAGAATGATATAAGTCTTATCTCTCAAACCTTTATGGTTTATGAGATATTCACAAGCAAAGTTTCCCCTCCCGCCCCTTTTACCTAGTGTAAGCCATCTCTTCTCAGATGTGAATCTGGTTGTATGACCAGACAGATAACAGAAGGGGACAATTCTCTTTGTATGAAAACAATGAAAGCCCTTCCCCCCTTGACAAGTTTTTCAGCTTTTTCCCTTATCTTAATTGAAGATTGTCCCTCTCTGCAGTCTACCTGGGCACCTCCCTTCTGATCTGTTTGAACAGGGGGGGATACTTTGTTTGTGAATATCTCTTAAACCATAAAGGTTTGAGAGATAAGACATATCATTCTTCATGTTTTTTTAATGCCTACAAAATAAAATAAAGTTAAAACGAAGTATGACTATCCCTTTAAGTAAGGATTTAAGTACCAGCTCTAGTTCCCTAGCAGAGATGGGCTTCTTCAAGAGCAAGCTCTGATCAAGCGTGAGTATAGGTTAATATCCTGTTCTTAAACCTTTAAATGCAATTATGTTCTACCTATTCCCCTCTCTTCCCCACAGTTCAACAAGTCAATTCCAATGCATTCTTCCACAATGCACAGAGGCTACCATGAGAAGAGGCCAAGATTCAGGTGGGAGGTCAAAGGGTGAGAGCAGCAGGGAGACATGAACATTACCATCCAATAGGAGACAATGCAGTTGCCAAACAGAAAGACTTTGGAGAAATTCTAATGTGACCTTGTCAAAGCTATTCCTTTGGGGCACTCAACAAACATGTGGGTACACCTGAAAAGTTGAGGTTTTCTTGAGCTTATCAACTACATGATGAAGTGCTGAAGTTCAAGAGACTCTCTTGTAAGCAGAACATGAGACTTAAGTAACATATATATATATATATATATATATATATATATATATATATATATTGTTGATGTTTGCTCATCAACTGTGTTCAGCTGTTTACCCACCATTATAGCTTTGATTGTGTTACTAGCCTAGTAACCATTACTTTAATCTGTCTTTTCATAAGTACCTTGATATTTTTTTCCTTTGAAGAGCTACATATAAGCTAAGGCTTGGCTGCCTTAGGAAGACTTCTTTCATACGTCTGTGTATTTCCAACACAAGACCTGGGGATCATATCTTGAGATAGTACAATAAATCTCTACCCATACATATTTATACATTGTGTGATTTTTAAATCGTTCTTATTCCCACCCCCCCATTTTTATTTTTTATTACTACACTTACATTATATCTTCTTTTCTTTTGTTCTACCATATCTCAAGGGATCTGGAATTCCATTTTTAAACTAGCTGCACTATCACAGGAACAAACATTTTGTTTGGTGAAGGGCATACAGAACATTCTGTTAACATTTTATGTTCAATCCTAAATGGACGAATCAATTTTGTTTTGTATCAACATAGAGAGAACCCCACTCCCCAGTTAGTATAGGTAATGGTGGTACCATGTTAGGAGAGCTGTTTTGTTTTTTGGAGTACAATTGGAACATACAATACAGAAGTGTGTCCCTAATCATGAAAGCTTACTATCCAGGGGAAGGTAGGCTGGGACACAGAGGGCATAAGTGCTACAAATTGTAAATACCTCCAGCCACCTGGACTGCCAATCCAGGGGATTGACAATAGAAGTGCATTTCTGTCCACTGGTTTAGGTATACATCAGGTGTATTAGGGAAGGAACACTTGCAGTGAAAGCAGTGAGGATGGGCCATGCTGTGGTTCAGATGGGGTTGTGAGTGGTAATGGTCCAAAACCCTGATGGTGTCTTTTAATGGTTTATTGCCCTTCTGCCCTCATATAATAGTAACTCAAACAGGTGCAGAGTCATTGACTTTGTACGAGCTGTCTGAAAATATGCCCTGAGTGGGTGTGTGCATGTGTATTGCACTGGCCACTTGAAAAACTCTGTGCATTGGGTGTGGCCAGCATGTCTGAAGCTCTCCTAGCAATTAGACACTCTAAGTGATTGCCTTCTTTGACTAATGGATATGTAACTAAGATTGTGGCTTAACAGTTCAGAGGCTCTGGGTAATTAAATCATTTTTTGTCTTACCTCAAAATTCTTGTTAGTTATAAATTCCTCCCAGGTCCTGGATTGTCCCTCATCATAGCACCCTTAACCTTACTTACCCCCTCAAACTACAGGATGGTTGTTGGTCAGGACAGCAATAACCAACATAAAAATTTTGTTTTTGGCTCTATCATGTATTAATTATGCCTCTGCAACCTGAATTCAGTCCAGAGAGAGGAGATCATTCTAAATGTGTGGCTGTTTCTACCATTATAAGTGATACTACTGCAAATGTCATTGAGTGACAGTAACATAAGAGAGATAGCACCTGTTATAAGTGAACTAATTAAAGATTTTGTGGTGGAATGAAGGAGGAAAAATACTTGGTCTTGGTGCCAGAAATGTTTTCTGAGTATGGCATTGTTAGCACCTTAGCATGTATACATTTGTTTTCTTCCCTTATCACAATACTTTAATATTACTTTTGCATGAGACTTTATTATATTTTTTTTTTGTAAATGATTTCTTTATTGAAGTAATAAAAGAATACAATGAATAAGCAGTCATGAAGGACACAGTGCCAATCTGGTACAATAATGAAGCAAATCACAATCATAGGTAGTAAGAATAACATATGACATATGTTAAAAAAAAATGAGGTTAGGATCCGACGGTAGATGGAATCCTCTTATGGGGTTGAGAACCAATTTCTGAAACTAAGAGATCAAATGCGGACGTGTGGGATTCATGACAGTGTCAGTAGTGGAGAAGCAGAAGGAGAAAAAGAAGAGAGAGCAAGAGAGAGAAGGAAAGAATGAGGGAAGAAACGGGAAACCCATAGATAGGGAATAGGTAAGTGGGATAACTGGCAGGGGGGAGCCGGCACGAATAAGCAAAAAGTAAGGTTATGCCGCTCCAATACTCTCCCAACACCCGCGGCCGAAAACACGCATGCAGTAACAGGTATAAGAAGTGTAAGACGAATCAGTCCAGAAAGACCATGCTTCTCTAAAGCGTTGCAAACAGCCCATTCACCAAGCATGTATCTTCTCAAAAGCACAAAATCTGTTCACCCTAGCACACCAAGCATCAAGAGACAGGGCTGCTGCCTGCTTCCAATGTGAAGAAATATTCAGCCTTGCAGCCGTTAGCATGAAGTGAAGGAGTGGGAATTTGATGGGTGTGAGTAAAGAATGAAAGGAGAATAAGCATAGGAGGGGATTGAGGGGGACTGGGAATTTACAAACCTCTACAATGATTTCAAGTATCGGTTTAAAATATATACTGATTGTGGGACATGTCCACCAGATATGGGACATGGTACCACCCTTCTCTCCACATCTCCAGCAAACATCAGGGAGATCCCGCGCCATCTTCGAGAGGCGATGTGGCGTAAGAAACCAGCGAGAAAGTAGTTTATAAAACCCCTCCTGAGAGGGAGTATCTTTAGGCAGATAATGCACAGACCGAAAAATCATCAGCCAGGTCTGGGGGTCCTGCAGTGCAGAGTCCTGAAGTTCTCTGGACTATACATCGGTAAAGGATGGTACTGAACGAGAATCATTGCTCAGCAGTAGTCGATACATCTTAGAGACAGTGCGTACTCTATTGACAGGGGAAAGCAGGAGGGTTTCCATCTCGGTAAGTGGGCGAACTAAGTATCCATTCTTCGATAGTCCAACGTGATAGTGACAGATCTGCAGGAACCTCCACAGCTCAGAAGGAGGCAAATTAACCCCTTACTGCCCGAGGACGTACATGCACATCCCGAGCGGATGTCCCAGGTGGACATGTACATCCCAGAAATCGTTAAAAAAAAATGAAAAAAATATTCGGCGGGCATTAAGTGGGTAGGGGGTCCAATCATACCTAGCAGTGAGCCAGTGCCAAGTGTGCAACAAGGCACCCAGCACAGGTGAGCAAAGTAGTTCCTTCGGAAGATGAGCCTGAGACATCAACAGCAACTGAGATGTGGATAACAAGGGGTGATCCAGCAGCTCAATAGAGAGCCAATCTGCTGATGAAAAGTCAACAGCGCAGTCAATAAGTTTAGCAAATAAGGCCGCATAGTGATAGTACTGAAAGTCGGGCAAACCCAAACCTCCCCGTGATCTAGGTCATCTCAGAATGGCAGCACTGCATCTGGGCCTCTTGCCATCGCAGACAAACTTCAGGATAAGTTTCTGTAAAATGCGGAAAAAGAAACTAGGAACCAAGATAGGAAGAGATTGAAGTAGATACAACAGCTTTGGTAAGACTTTATATTTTGATAAATATTAACGTAGGAAGCAGATGTCTGTCCAGTTATATAATCCTTAAATTAAAATAGCAGAGTAAGGAGAAATAGAGTTGTAGGAGTTAGTTTATTTAACCCACTGGATGCTAGAAAGATCCCAAATACATTCTTGCATGTTGTGCTAGAGATCTCTCTAGTATCCAAGGAATTCATACAAATACATAGAATTCACCAGGCAGGGGCATCAGATAATGTTCCCATCTGGAAAAAATATCTCAGATCCTTTTATTCTATGGATCCTACTTATCAGAAGATCCAAAAACACACATTGATAAATAATGTTCCGTAAAATAATATTCAAATTGTAAAGAGGTTCTAGACTAGAGCTTTTCTTGATAATCCTTAACCATAAATCAATCCCACTATGTATTTCATAGAGTCGACAATATGTCATTAGACTAACACTGGTGGGCAAGCCATTTTGTGCAGAGTTGATGATCTATCCAAGGTTGCATTATGTAGCTTACCTCAAATGTAAGGCAGTCAGTTCATTGACCAGAAATCTGTCCCTTGCGGATGGTTGATCCCATAATGGAACTGACGTTTGAGAAAGAGAGAAAAAAGAGAAAGCAAGAGAGAGAAGGAAAGAATGAAGGAAGAAAGGGAAACCCATAGATAGGGAATAGGTAAGTGGGATAACTGGCAGGGGGGAGCCGGCACAAAAAAGCAAAAGGTAAGGTTACGGTGCTCCAATACTCTCCCAACATTATTGATAAATAATGTTCCATAAAATAATATTCAAATTGTAGAGATGTTCTAGACTAGAGCTTTTCTTGATAATCCTTAACCATAAGTCAATCCCACTATGTTTTCCATAGAGTGGACAATATGTCATTAGACCAACACTGGTGGACAAGCCATTTTGTGGAGTATTGATGATCTATCCAAGGTTGCATTATGTAGCTTGCCTCAAATGTAAGGCAGTCAGTTCATTGGCCAGAAAACTGCCTCTTGCGGATGGTTGATTCCATAATGGAACTGACGTTTGAGAACTGGAAGACTGATTTTATGTATCAAGGATTGCACATGCAGCCTCTAGAGTCCATATGCAAAATGGATATAGCTGCTTTCTATGTAATAGTTTAGCCCTACCACCTTCAGATCTATGGGCATTTTCTCATCCATTTTAGGGCTGCAAAGTGCATGCCTTGTCCATTTATTAATTCTGCTTCTACAGGGTCACATCTGCAATCTACAGTATGTGTAAAACACAAATGTGTAAAGGATGTCTGCATCAAAAGTGCATAACTTTATTGGTTTGTATGTTATATGTAACTCCTGTTAATCCCATCTTCCATTTCAACAGTGAAGTGCAGATGTGCATAAGTGCATTGTCTATTTGCTTCCAAAGAAGATGTATTTGTTTTTATTGTAATTTGATAATTATCTAATAATACCTCCTGTTTCCTTTACTATAGCCAGAAAATAATAATATCATCTCTGAATTTTGCCCTTGTGCTTTTGTTCAGTCAATGCTGGATGTCATGACAATGAAGGCAGACATGACAGTTGCTGGAAGGTCCACAGGAGCTCAAACACTGCTCACTGCTAACCCTTTCAGGACCAGAGGGGAGTGCAATGAGTTGTGTACCCTCCTGGTTTTTAATGGGTTATGTAGCCTTATTCACTCTGCCTGCTTCAGTATGAAAAAACTGCCAACAACTGTCATGTCTGCCTCCATGGACATGACATTCAGAATTATTGAAGATGTTATGTCTTGAACAAAGGCCAAATGACAAAATTCATTTGGGACCATTAGGCTTTTCTGACCATAGGTAAGCGCGGTAATTATTAAGAGGTGTTCGTTCTACTTTAATGAATGATAAAAATATATAGACAATATGAAATGTTCTCAATTCATAGTAAAATGGATGTTTAGGTTTTAATTAAGTTTTGTATTTCCAAATTATTTCACCTATGTTTTAATTCTTCTTTTAAAGGGATAGTAATGTTTCACAATAAAAGCAGCCCCAATTAATCTTCATAGTATTTGGGCCATGGAGAGTGTTATTTCAATACTGTCAGAGTTGTAGTTCAGGAGTAATTGAATGATAAAGTATCTCCCTTCCAATCTTTAATTAGCATAAGGAAAAAACCTGAAAAACCTGTCAAGGGGGCCAGGGCTTTCATTGTTCTCATACTTTATCACTCAATTACTCTTGGACTACAACTCTGATAGTATTGAATTAATACTCTCCATGGCCCAAATACTATGAAGATTAGTTGGAACTGCTTTTATTTTGAAACATTACTATCCCTTTAATATAGGAGATTATTAATATAGTTTGATTTCATATCATATTTTCTTTTTACTTGCCTTGAGAAACAAAATAATCAAATTAAAGTCAGTGGGGTTGATTTACTTGCCTTGAGAAACAAAATAATCAAATTAAAGTCAGTGGGGTTGATGAACTAAGGCAAAATGGGGCAGCTCTGACATAAATCAGCTGCACCATAGGGGAACTGTAAACATTCCAATTGGTTTAAATGGGGCTTTTAAAGTCTCTCTAGCAATCAAGATGTTAAAAGCCCCATTAAAATCAGTGGCGAATGTTGTTTGCTCTCTATAATGTAATTGGTTTGTTCCAGATTTGCATAATCTTTTCGTAGTACATCAGCCCCAGTTAGAGAGCTGGTCTACAAACATGACATGGGTTGTTACTTTACTCCTGAAACACAGCTTTCCTTTTGTATTATATTCACTGACCCATGGTTCTCATCCACACCAATACACACCTTTCCCACGCATGTCTTCATCAGGCAGTGGAAAGTAATGGTTCATGTAGGCCATGATCCCACCAATACCAATGTTCCCTCTAAGTCATTGGTGATCAACCTGCTGTTCTCCAGCTCTTATTGGATGCAAAAGCATGAGATTTCCCAGCATGCAAGTCATTGAAAGTGGCATAATACTATAACTGATTATAAAACTGAAGGGGTGTAATGACTCCAGGTACTTTTGTACTGCACTCCAGGGGCCTGAAGCATAAAAGAATTGTGGAAAAATCCTGGGTTAAGCCAAATGCACCATAGGGTCAAATAGAAATCCCCAGTGATTTTAAAGGGGCTTTCAAAGGGTAAAACTCCCTATTTATTGGTGCAGTTGGTTTTCACTAGAATTGCTTCAATTTTTGTGCATAATGCCCCAAATATGTTAAAGTCACAAACTGTTTAACCCCTTGGACACTTTAGAGGTCTCCAGAGCATTGTTTCTCAGATCACTGAAGACTATTAGCATCCACGGGATTAAAATACTTTAGCAATTTTTCTACCTTTAAAGGGATAGTAATACTTCGTTATCTGTTATCTGTTTGGTCTTACAACCAGATTCACATCTGAGAAGAGATGGCTTACACTAGGAAAAATGGGCGGGAGGGGGAAACTTTGCTTGTGACTATCTCTTAAACCATAAAGGTTTGAGAGATAAGACATATCATTCTTCATGTTTTTTTAATGCCTACAAAATAAAATAAAGTTAAAACGAAGTATTACTATCCCTTTAAAGGGATAGTAATGTGTCACAATAACAGCAGCTCCAATTAATCTTCATATATTTAGGACATGGAGAGTGTTATTTCAATACTGTAAGAGGAACTGAATGATAAAGTATCAACCTCCCGCCCCTTTTACCCAGGAATCTGGTCCTGCAAAGCAATGCCTTACTTACCCTTCTGGCACTCAAAGAGTAAAATATTATTTACAAAATCCCTGATAGTTGCAAATATATTCCATGTTGGATGTCATCATCATTATTCTTTGTTATGATTTTTGTCGGGCAGAGAAAGTGAAGGCTTTGCCTGTAATGTCTTCAGCAGAAGGTAATTCAATCTCCTGACTCATCACTAGCTGGGGGGAAGAGAGAAAACATTTGCATGCTTATCATGACTGTACATATGCTGCCAAACCAATCAATTACCTACACAACCCTTTCGTCCAAATGAATCATGTGTCATTTCAAGTTTTTTCTTACAACTAAGTTAATCAAAGCTAGAGTTGTGTAAATGGAACAAATGCCTAACACTTCAATGTTTTCAATAGAATTTTTCTAAAGTGGTTTTATATGTCAGAGACTTGGAATGTGCACACTTCATAGGGTCACATATAAATGCTGAGACATGGTGACATGCATGGAGACAGTTAGGCGTTTTACTGTGGGACTAGCAGCTGTTTGTGTCTTCTCTTAAAGGGATAGTAATACTTAAAATGTAAAAAAAAATATGTTGTAGGGTTTATACCCCTGAGTAAAACATGAATACTTCCACTGCTGAAAGGTGTTTCATTCAAAAGTTATTAATTTTCAAAGTAGAATTTTTTTTAGGTGCAATATCACAGTGGCCTGAAATTGTACAGTGGCGCTGTTGCTACACGATCTTATGGACAGCTCTGGTCCCGGGACCATAAATCTCCATAGGATGGTGTAGCAACAGCGTCACTGTACAATTTCAGGCCACTGTGATATTGCACCTAAAAAATTCAACTTTGAAAATTAATAACTTTTGAATGAAACACCTTTCAGCAGTGGGAGTACTCTTGTTTTACTCAGGGGGATAAACCCTACAACATATTTTTTTTTACATTTTAAGTATTACTATCCCTTTAAAAGTGCTCCTAAACATCCCATATATCAAAGACAACATTCAAAATAGCTGGTTTCACTGGAAGGTGTTGTGTGGTACAGGGTGGTTTGTTCTGGATGCACAAGGCTAACATTGACAGGAATTATGTGTATGGCAATTTTAAGACAAGTAACAAGGATAACCGACTTGGGCTACCAAAGCTGTCACTGGCCCTTGCTATTACATTGTTGGGTTACTTTTTGCCTTAATTGACATTATAAGTTTGATTACTGTATATTTCATGTCCTTAGCTGTATGTCTAGGCTTCTAGGTTCTGTTCTATAATGAAGGTTGCCTATGCTGGAATCTAATTTTACAGATACATATGCCTAACCTTATTCTTGATAGCCTAATGACCATATTTTATTTTAAAATAAACTGCCTTAATGAAACAAATCAACTTAAAGTGCTTATAGAAACTTCTCACCATATTTCAGCTACACACGCCCCTCTATATTTTATACAATGCATATAATTCTGGGTATTATATAGATATGAATATTATATAGATTATATAGTATAAAAATTAAAAACAGATATTTAAATGAAATAAATATTTTATTTTACTACTTATTACTATGCCATGTAGTTTGCACCATCTTTTGCTCCTACAAAGTTTATTTGATGCAAACTATGTGTTTCTTTCCATTAGGACATTTGAACATTTGTGTGAAAAAGACTTGCATTGATATGAATGTCATTTGCATGTAATTAAACCTTTTGATAGGAAAGCGCATATACCTTTTGATAGGAAAGTGCATATGTCTTCTCATTGACTGTACAGAAATTTCCTGACTTCATTCTGAAACTGACTTAGAAAATATTGATTTTGCACTGCTATCACAAGAATCAATAGAATAAATACATAGGAAAGAGGAAGGAAAGAGAAAAGTGTAAAATAGTTTTGTGTTTTTAATTAATAATAAAAAAGTAAAAAATTATATCTGTAACTGTAAGTCTCCCGCTCATGTTCCAGAGTCACAATAACTGCCTGATGTATCCAATAGTACTGTTGATTCTGCAGGGTGTGTGTTGCCTCAGTGTCTTTCCCGAGTTTGTGATTCCTCAAAAACCTATATGGTGGTTTACTTTTATCCCCTTTCTCTTAATATTGATAAGAGTATTGTGTTGTGAGCTAAAAGGAAAATCTCCTTCCCAGAGGGCTGTGAGTGATTTTACTTACCAGTACAATAAAAAAGACAGCACATCAAAGAATGCAAAATTAAGTTTATTAGGGTGAGTAAATCTGTATGCTGCCCTGTGATTTACAAAGAAAAAGGAATTCCGAGTTAAGTAGGAATTTGCCCTTTCCTTGCCATCCTAGGCAGCACACAGAAAAGAAATGTGGCAAAGAGATAAAAGGTAGGAACTAAGACCAAACAGCCTGAGGAATACACTGCCTCAATGAGATTTCCTTTGTGATTAGACGAGACAAATGTTAATGTTTGCAGAACATGTTTTCAAGTTATACATACTGTTATGGCCCTTCTGGAATTTGCTTGAAATTAAAGAGAATGATTCACCCTTGCTGTTTCATAGGTGATGAGGATGATTTGCTTAATCCAGCAAGCAATATATTCTTGGATGCACCCTTATCCTTGGAGAAGGAAAGAAGCAAATTAGATGAATGCCAACAGGAAAGATATTCGATCTGCAAGCATCTTTAAACATCTACAGTGCAGAGTTGATCTCAGTTGCCAAAGTCCAACCACTTACTGAGAGCAATGGAAGGTAGAGTCTACCTTGGTGGTAATCTAAGGGCAACCCTGTCCAGGTGGAAAATCAGGCAGGGTTCTTTTACTGATAGAGCCTGGATCCCCCCACATACATAACAATGTTATGGTGATCAAAAAGCTTATATTAATCATCATGAATTTGACAGGTACCTAGTTCAAATGGATGGGCCAACAGTTCATTGAGCACCAAAGTAAGGTTCCAAGGTGCCACATGAGGAAAAACTGTAGGCCTTAGCTTGGACATAGCTTTGGTGAATCACTGAAGCAGTGGATGATCAGCTACAGGACGTTTTGTAAAGATAGTAATGCAGCAATTCGAACCTTGATAGTAAAAGACTGGAGACCTACTTCAAAGACTTGATGAAGAAAATCCAAGAGGGCATTAAAGTCAGCAGACATTAGTGATATATTCTAGGTTTTGAGATAGCACAAATCAGTCACTTTCTTTCTGCTGTTCAATAAGGTCTTAATACCAGCATCAGACAATCCTTGTAGTTTTAAGAGCCTCCTTTCAGAATCCAGGCCATTAGGGAGAAGAATTGTGGATTGGGTTTGAAGAACGGCCACTGATGAAGGAGAGTCTCTTTCACTGGAAAATGGATAGAAGGTTTCAACGAGAATTGGTGGAGGTCCGAAAACCAGGCTCTTCTGGTCCAGAAGGGAGCAGTAAGGTTCACTGTAGCATTCTTCTGTCTCATCTTCTTCAAGACTCAAGGCAGAATTGGGATCTTGGGAACAATCTGTGGTAGGTAGAAGCTCTATGGCTGGAGTGTCCATCACATCTGAGTGATCCCCTGGATTCAAGGAGAAGAATCTTGACACTTTTGTGGTGGTCATCAAGTCTGAGTCTGGAGAACCCCAACAGTGCTAGATGTGAAGGAAGACTTCCTGGTTGAGGGACCACTCTCCCCAGGGTAGCTGAGAAAGTCCACTGTTTTATTATGGCTGCCCATAAGGTTCTTAGCTGAAAGATGCACAAGGGTGGCCTCCGCCTAGGAACGAATTATCATAAGCGTAAATAAGGCAGGAATTCTGCCCCCTGGTGGTTGAGCTAGGCTACAACTGAGCAATTGTCTGACTTAATACGGAGTAAAGTGTTCCAATTACAAAGTGCTCACCACATCACGAGGAGTTCTCTGAAGTTGGATGATCTTCTGGATTCTTCTGCCATCCATTCGCCTTCAATAAGACTGGGAAGTTGTGCACCACAACTGCTGGCATCCATGGTGATGACATTCTGATTCAGGAAATGACAGGGCTGACCTGATGTAGTTGTAGTCTAGCCACCAAGGATTTCTTGACTTGGTGTGGTACTAGCAGAAACTGATTGAGGGAGATAGATTGTATGTCCCATTTCCTTGAATCTGATGTCAGGATGTTCAGAATCTTCTGCTTGAGATTGTTCTCCCCAGAAATCACATACTTCAGGAATGGGTGAGAATTATCCCAGTTTATACTCTAACCAAATTCCTGAAGTATTCCAAGTGTTCAGTTGATCCAGCAGGATGGTAAGGGAAGGTGCCTTCACCAGCCAATTGTCCAAGAAAGAAATGACCGAGATGACCTGCTGCCTGAGGTGAGCTGTCAATATGATTAGGCTCTTCTTAAATGTTCTGATGACTGAAGAGAGGACTGAAGAGAGGTCATTGCAGGACCTGGAACTGGAAATCGCTCACCTTTCCATGGACGGGGGGGGGTGGGGGGTGGATGGGAAGGAACAGAAGGCTATGCCTCTGTAGCCGATTTCTGAGCCTGCATTCTGAACGATTTCTGCCTTATAGTTGATGAATCTCAGATCTATGGCAAACCGGTATGCAATAGAAGCCTTCAATGCCAAAAGTGGGGATAATAAGTGTCTCTTTTGTCTTGCCCTTGAGGAATAGGAATGGGCGCCTGAGAGTTGATAAAATAGGGTACTGCTTGACGAAAAAAGTCCCTTTTGGCTTTGGGAGGTAGGCAAAGATGTAGAAGATGAATAACTCAGAAAATATACAGAAGCCTGCCTCCCACCAGGAGTTGATCCTCAAAACTTCTGGCAACAGGAAGAGGAAGGACGGTGGAGTGTTAAAGAAGATGAGGATGACACCCCTCTGCCCCAGGGTCTAAAAGACATCTTCACTTGGAAGGCAATCTTTCCCTTGCTGGGGAAAAAGGCTGACTTCCCACTCTGTGTCTTAGAATTTCTGGAGGACTGCTTCCAAAACATGGAAATATGTGCCTAGCAGGATGTTCATTCCTTCAGACCTGATGCCTTGTCCAGTAGCTGCTCCAATTCTTGTCTGACTAAAGCACCCCATTGAAATGGAATAGTACTTAAAAGGTTCTTAGAGGCCACATCTGTCATACAGGATTTTAACCAAAAAGCTCTTCTAACCATCACAGATAAAGCAGGTCATCTTGCAGACATTTGGACAGACTCCAGAGATGCATCTCAGAAAAATAAATAGCTTGACAAAAATATCCTCCCTGAGCATCTAGAGGTGAGGTATTTTTGAAGGTCCGCCAACCAGACTCTCATGGAGTAGGCAGCAGAAACGTCCACTAACCCTGGCTGAAACCGCACAGTCAATGCTTTATTGACAGCTGCCTCTGCCTTTCAGTCCATTAGGTCTTTGAAGCTGGAGCCATTTTACAAGGGGATAGCTGCGAGGTGGATGACCTCCTGGACTGGAAAGATTTTAGACTGTAAAAAAAAACCTTTAAAACCTAGTCTTTTTTGCATGCAGAGTCCACTGTGTCTTCCATGTCCACAATGGCTGGATCTGTCAAGACCAATTTCCCCTTCTTCAGAAGAGGAATAGTCCTCCCCAGGAAGCCAGTGTTCCACATCTGAACCTAGGGACACGGAGTCTAGTTGCCAAGATCATGCTGTGTCTCACTGTTGGTGCCTGGGCCCCCCTGATTGGGTCAAATTTGAATTGCATTTCTGAGCTAAAACATGAAATCCTGCATAGGATTAGGATTGCTGGATACAGGGCACGCAGGACTTCCCCTTGTATGCATCAGGTAAGAGCTGATGACAAGAGGCACGTGCTCTGCTTGACTGTTGATTTGACCATCTTATGGCAGCAGGTGCAACATCCCTCCATCCACTGTTTCTGGTTCAGACATTCGGCAAGAAGAAGTATGTGTGTATATATATATATATATATATATATATATATACAAATTTGGATGATGAAGAAGCACTCTCGGAGTTCCATACAGCTAAGAGATCACATGAATGTTTATTGAAATCGACGTTTCGGCCAACCACCGTGGCCTTTATCAAGATCTTGATAAAGGCCACGGTGGTTGGCCGAAACGTCGATTTCAATAAACATTCATGTGATCTCTTAGCTGTATGGAACTCCGAGAGTGCTTCTTCATCATCCAAATTTGTATTTATTTCATACATTGGAGCAGCACCCGGACCACAAGGAAGACATCTTAACAGTGAGTGCTGCCATCACCCCTATGTTTCCTATATATATATATATATATATATATATATACAGAAAAAATAAAAAGAGATCTGTGTAATCTCACTGATAGGCAGAGGAAGAGGAACCTTTTTATAGCTTGGATCTTTCATTTACTTGGGTTTTTCCTGTCCTATTTTCTGTGCGTGCTGCCTGACATAGCAAATAATCTCTCCTGTTTCTGTTTGTGTCTCCCGCTTTGTTTTGACCCCTGTAATCTGTGTCAATCCATTTCTTTTTGTTTGTCCATGCCTTTCTCAGTGTGCTACTTTCTGTATAGGAAACCCCCCCATCAAAATGCAGATTAAAAAAATGTAATATTTAATCTACACTAGCAATTTTCTAACTTCATATTGAATATCAAGCAGGTGCTTAATTATATGTTTGTTTCGATAAATATATAAATTATTTAATTTTATATTTTGTTTCAATAAATATATAAATTATGTTTAAAAATTTTGTTTTCTAGCACTTCAGTTTATTTTCTGTAATTACTTGTGCCTAGGTATATGTTACATAAAACTTCAAAAATATTTAATAGGAAAAATTAATCTGTTAACAGAAAATAAAGTAAAATTTAAGCTGGAAATATGTCACATACACACATTAATGCTCATTTATTATATTATGTTAAAATACACCTGTCAACCCAAGTTTAATCTTTGTTGGTGGAACAATGTGGTACTTTATGTGAAACTAGTTGAAGAGCCAGTTACACGGGCCACAGTGCCACTGCCAGCCGGTCGCGGGGCAGTCATGCGCAGTAGAGACTGCCCGCGCCGCGGCTGATACAGAGCTCAGCTCTGTATCAGCCGCGGCGCAGGCAGTCTCTACTGCGCATGACTGCAGCATGCGCAGCAGTCTCTACTGCGCATGACTTTGTCTTTACACACGTTTTAGCGAATTATTATATAGGATAGTTTCTTTGCATGGCAGAATTGCTACATATTGTGCTATGGAATAATCTGATGACAGACCCACATAGAGGGGACATATCTAATAGCACAGGGAGCAGTGAATTTGGCCTTGGACAGAACTAATTCACATACTTAAGAACATCATCCTCTTGAGCCCCCAGTGAGTGCTTGTGCTGTGACTGTGGGTATGTAAATGACTTGATTCACATAATAAAGGGATGGGGTTTGGTTGGATGGGCGGGGCTTGTTGGCATTATACTTGTGAAGTGGGCAGAATAGTGTGAGAAGGAGTAGAAGAGGGTGGGAAGTAGGAGTAACAGGAAGGGAAGGAGTAGTGGGAGGAGTTTCAAGACTCAGCCTCTGTCCTCAGAGACCCAGTAATTAACTCTAAAAACTGGAGTCTCTGGGGCAGATACGGAGAGTTCCCATATGTACTAATTAATGTACTGTTCAGGGGAATTAGCATAACATAGAACACTGTGCTACCCAGACACAAAGGTTAATGTCACAAAATGGATTTATTTTACAGAAAAAATGACTACTGCAACGTATAAGCAAATTGTAATACTCTTTACAACAAACTATTATTATTATTATTCTTTATTTATATAGCGCCAACTAATTCCGCAGCGCTGTACAATTGGGGAATAGACATACAGTGGTATTAAATAGTACAATCAGATGTGTAGAACAGGAGGATCAGAGGGCCCTGCTCGTGAGAGCTTACAGTCTAGAGGAAGGTAGGTTTGATACAGAAGGAGTAAGTGCTATTGTGTTTAAGTGCCTCCTGCCACATGAACTGCCAGTCAGTGGGTGGGAGTGAGAAGTGCCATTGAGTGCAGTAGTCCGTGCAAGGGGTGAATCTTGGTGATGATGTTTATGGAGGCAGTTGATAGGCCTCCCTGAAGAGGTGAGTCTTCAGGGAGCGTCTGAAGATTTGAAGGCTGGGGGAGAGTCTAATGGGGCGGGGGAGGGAATTCCACAGCTCAGGTGCAGCACGGGAGAAGTCCTGTAGGCGGGAGTGGGAGGATGTAATAAGAGCTGTGGAGAGCAGAAGGTCATGTGCAGAGCGAAGATGGCGGGCGGGAGTATATTTGGAAATGAGAGATGAAATATAGGGGGGTGCAGTGTTAGTGAGGGCTCTATAAGTTAGCACCAGAGTTTTGAATTTGACTCTGTATGCTAACGGGAGCCAGTGTAGGGACTGACAGAGGGGTGTGGTGTTAGAGAAGCGATGAGTGAGGTAGATTAGTCTTGCAGCAGAGTTCATTATGGACTGTAGCGGGGTTATTCGGGTGAGAGGCAGGCCAATTAGTAAAGAGTTACAGTAGTCAAGACGGGACATGATGAGTGTTTGGATTAGAATTTTGGTAGTGTCTTCTGTGAGAAAGGGTCGGATTCTAGAGATGTTGCGGAGGTGGAGGCGGCATGAGTTGGAGATTGACTGGATGTGAGGAATGAAGGATAGGGCAGAGTCAAATGTGACCCCCAGGCAGCGTGCTGTAGGGGTTGGTGTGATGGAAGTGTTGTTAACGGTGAGGGTAATGTTTGGGATAAGGCTGGTTGCAGATGGAGGGAAGAGAATTAGTTCAGTTTTGCTAAGGTTAAGTTTGAGTTGATGGGAGGACATCCAGGAAGACACAGCAGACAGACAGTCAGACACTCGGGACAGGAGGGAAGGAGAGAGGTCTGGGGAGGAAAGATATATTTGGGTGTCATCAGCATAGAGATGATGGTGAAACCCAAAGGAGTTTATTAGTTTTCCAAGGGAAGCAGTGTAGATTGAGAAGAGCAAGGGTCCCAGTACTGATCCTTGGGGCACACCAACAGACAGTGGGAGGGGTGGGGAAGTGGAGCCGGAGTATGAAACACTGAAGGAGCGGTTGCAGAGATAAGATGAGAACCAGGAGAGTGCAGTGTCGCAGAGGCCTAGGGAGTGGAGGGCTTGGAGGAGGAGTGGGTGATCGACTGTGTCAAATGCGGCTGACAGGTCCAAAAGAATGAGTAGGGAGTAGTGGCCTTTAGACTTGGCTGAGAGCAAGTCATTGGCCACTTTAGTGAGGGCAGTCTCAGTGGAGTGATGAGGGCGGAATCCGGATTGCAAGGGATCTAGCAGGGAATGGGAGCAGAGGAATTTAGTGAGCCGGTTATATGCAAGGCGCTCGAGAAGCTTGGAGGCAAACGGGAGTAGGGAAATTGGCCGGTAATTTGACAATGAGTTTGGGTCTAGGGAGGGTTTTTTTAGGATGGGAGTGATCAGTGCATGTTTGAAAGAGGATGGGAAGGTGCCGGTTGACAAAGAGAGGTTGAATAAGTGAGTAAGGATTGGAGTTAGTAGAGGGGAGAGTTCTTGGGTGAGCTGAGATGGGATTGGGTCGAGAGGGCATGTGGTTAGGTTTGAGCGAGTGAGGAGAAGGGAGACTTCATCCTCAGTGACAGGTGGGAAGGAGCTTAGTGTGTATGTGGGAGAGGGGACAGGGCTGGGCTGGCTGGGTGAGGGTGGTAGTGATGAAATGTCATGTCTGATAGATTCAATCTTGTTCTTGAAGTGGTTGGCGAGATCTTGGGCAGAGAAGTTAGTGGAAGGTGTTTGTGTTGGTGGGTTTAGAAGAGATGTGAAGGTTGAGAAAAGGCGTTTGGGGTTGGAGGAAAGATTAGAAATTAGAGAGGAGAAGAATGACTGTTTAGCCAGGGAGAGGGCAGAGCTATACGAACGGAGAATGAATTTGTAGTGTGTGAAGTCGGCTGTGGAGCGCGATTTCCTCCAGTGCCTTTCAGCAGTGCGTGAGCACCTTTGGAGGTATCGCGTTAGTCTTGTGTGCCAGGGTTGTAGTGGGGTTGTGCGTGGGTGGCGTGGAGTTGCAGGTGCAGCGATGTCAAGGGCTGAAGTGAGAGTGCTGTTGTAGAGAGCAGTAGTTTTGTCTGGGCAAGTAAGTGTGAGGATGGGGTTGAGGATAGGCTGCAGGGAGGTGGAAAATTGTTGCTTATCAAGAGAATGTAGATTTCTCCGCATGCGCTTGATTGTGGCGGGGGTGATGGGTTTGCGTGGTATGATGAGGTTACCGGTGAGGAGGTGGTGGTCAGAGAGGGGAAAGGGGACATTAGAGAAGTTGGAGACCGAGCAGAGGTTAGTGAAGATCAAGTCGAGGGTGTGACCATCACTGTGTGTGGGAAAGCTGGTCCACTGCGATAAGCCTAAGGAGGTTGTTAAGGAGAGGAGTTTGAGGGCAGGGGGGGTGTTGTGATTATCTATAGGGATGTTGAAGTCACCCATGATGAGAGTAGGGACATCAGAGGACATGAAGTGAGGGAGCCAGGAGGTGAAGTGATCAAGGAATTGTGCAGTGGGACCAGGTGGCCTGTATATGACAGCGACACGCAGGGGGAGGGGAGAGAAGAGGCGAAGTGTGTGAGCTTCAAATGTAGGGAAGGAAAGAGAGGGAACAGTGGGGAGTACCTGAAATATATGGTTAGGGGGCAGCAGGATGCCTACTCCCCCTCCCTGCCTGTTGCCAGGCCTCGGTGTGTGTGTGAATTGAAGGCCTCCATATGAGAGTGCGGCAGTGGAGGCAGTGTCTGATGATGTGAGCCAAGTTTCAGTGATGGCAAGGAGGTTTAGGGAATGAGAAATGAACAGATCATGAACAGCTGTTAGTTTGTTACACACAGAGCGGGCATTCCAGAGACCAAAACAAAAGGGGGGGGAGGAGGTTAGGTGACGGGGTACGGTTATTAGATTGTGAGTGTTGCGTGTGTGAGTGGGTTCTGTGGTCCAAGAGAGAATGGAAGGGGGGCCTGGGTTAGGTGAGATGTCACCTGCAGCAAGTAGGAGGAGAAGGGACAGGGACATAAGGTGAGAGTGAGATTTGAAGCAGTGGGGCTTTTTTGCAGGGGTAGAAGGAGATGGTGGTGATAGGGAGCGGAGGAATGAAAAAAGTTCATGGGAGCAGAGAAGTGGTGAGTGAAGAATTGAGGGTGCAATGTGAATGGCGTGACACTTAATGTGGACACAGGAGGAGGAGAGTCTTATGCAGGTGAGAATGGCGATGACAAAACAAGGAGTTAATTTGCCCATAGTTGGGTTAATGAATGGGGCAGTAGAGATGTGCAACAGTCAGTAATCCAGGAGAGTACAGATGACTTGGCAGTCAAGGGTCAATCCACGGAGCAGAGGGTATAGGTGCCAGGGATGGTGAGGAGAGTCAGTAGCAGAACTGCAAAGTACTTGGTGAGGGTAGGAATCAGTGCAGGGTTAAATGAAGTAGTCCAATGATGATCAGGAGAGGCAGAAGTTGTAATGATTAATGGTGACTGGAAATCCTGGTTTCTTGCATCAGGTGGTCAGTAGTTTCAGTAGAGGAAGCAAATGTCAGTGCTTGGTGAAAATGACTGTTTCTTCATTATGAATTCAGCTTGTTTACTTGCCTCTTGTCTTTAGGTGGCTGCAGCAGCTGTCTCTCTCCTGTCCAACTCTCTTGCCTAACTCTCAGTACTTAGATAAAGATGTACTTGGAGAAAGGTGCCAACTACTACCCCTGGCAAATGCCACCCCAGGCAAATGCCACCCCTAACTGGGCCTGAATATATAGTAACTGGAATCCCTAAGAACACTGAATGACTGACTGAGGGATTTCCAAATTACAAATTGTTTTGGGATGGGAGAGCTCAGAGTGCGTTCAGGTGTGACACCATTAAATCTCTGATAAGAAACAGACACAGAGAGATATAGGAGAGGAATGGGGGAGGAAGGCAATATGGAGACTGGGACAGGGGGTCAAAATGGCTAAAGTAGATTAGTACATACAACAAGGGGTTAAATGGTAGAGGGAGACTGGATGAGATTGGAGTTCCAGGTGAAGGGTAGATTAGTACATACCAGGAAACTGTATAGTTAATAAACAATTGGGGTACAGCACAGAATTTGAAGCAGACTGGATAGGAAACACATACCAGGAAACTGTATAGTTAATAAACAATTGGGGTACAGCACAGAATTTGAAGCAGACTGGATAGGAAACACATACCAGGAAACTGTATAGTTAATAAACAATTGGGGTACAGCACAGAATTTGAAGCAGACTGGATAGGAAACACATACCTGTAAGGAAGATGAGAAAGTTGTTAGGAGACTGTCTTCATATAGCATACAATGCAGCATACTGGATAGATAGTAACATATTATCTCTCTTGCCTAACTCTCAGTACTTAGATAAAGATGTACTTGGAGAAAGGTGCCAACTACTACCCCTGGCAAATGCCACCCCAGGCAAATGCCACCCCTAACTGGGCCTGAATATATAGTAACTGGAATCCCTAAGAACACTGAATGACAAGTTCACTATGGGCCATACGTTCAAAAGAAAAGTAGAGGCATTCTGGGGCAAACCATTTGCACTGTAGTGAAAAACTAAAAATTCCCATTGATGTAAAGGGGGGGGGTTTAATCCATTGAATGCTAGAGAGGGTTTCCAATACTTTGCAAAGCAATGTATTTGAGACGTCTCTAGCATTCAAGGGGTTAAAATCCCCATTAAATCAATAGGAATTTTTGGAATTTTTAGTTCTCCCCTCTAGTGCAAATGGTTTGCCCCTGAACACTGCACTATTATTTGAACATGTGGCCCATATATGTGTGTGAGAAACTGGGCTGTACAAGACATACCGTCTAGTTACGTGTGTTCATCTTATGCCTTTTTTACTAATACTGTGGGGTCCATATTGTCCGTCCCATGCATCAAAATATGCTAAATTGCATCTGTCTCTGTACACATTTTCTTACTTAGTTGTTTGGCAATTTTTTCTCGTTATTATAGTTGCCATTTAACTTCTTTATTTAGCAACGCATAATATACTGTATTGTGTTATATTTAGTAAGATGTTATTAAAATGTTATGCTCTCTTTGAAAAAATGTTTTTTTGAGGAGCAATGCTTAATATACATACATACTTAATGATAAGTATGTAAGACCTTTCTGTCCTTTTCTCAACAGCATGCAAGACAATAAAATAGAAGCTTCTACGTCTATTTCTCAGATTCTGAGAGAGAGCTATACAGAGGAAACACGATTACATCACGAAAACAGTGAACAAAACACATCTGTCTCCGCTTCTCATTCATATCATCACAGTCTCTGCTCTAGCAAAGTTGAGGACCTAGGCGGAACAGAGGACTTTTCTGATCTTTCTGCTTTTTTGAGCCAGGAAGAATTAGACCAAAGTGTACATTTGGCAAGACAAGCTATTGACCAAGATGGAAAACAGAAAGAGGTGCAGAGTGATATTAAATGTCCTCCAAGAGAACTGAAAAGACAATCAAAACCAATTGTAAAACCACCAGTGGGCATATCAAGCCAACCATCAGCCCCTGACAAAGAACAAGAGACAAATTTTTATCAGGAACATGTCATAAAAGGTACCAAGAACTCTACAGAAGGCACAAAAGATCTCAAAAAACAACTGAGACCAAGTCCATATGGAAGTGAATCAGAGTCTAAAAAAGAATTTTTAAACAAAGCTGCAGATTTTATTGAAGAGCTGTCTTCACTATTTAAAGCAAACAGTTCCAAACGAATTAGGCCCAAAACCTTAAAAAATCGCAGGAACAAACGTGAATCCAAAAGCAACACACTTGAAGAAGATTCATCTAATTACACAAGTCAATCAGACAATCGAGAGAGGCCTCTCTTCACTCCAGAACAGACAGAGTTAAACACTATTGTCCCCGAGGGGACTGATAGAGTAGAAGCCATAGAACCAGAAATTGATAAGGAGCCTTTACAAGTTGAAAACAATACTCAGCCGTCATCTTTTTATTTAGAGGAGGCTATTGGGCAGCCTCCAAATTTCATTCAAAAATTAAAAAGTAGGGAAGTTACTGAAGGAAGCAGAGTGCAGTTGGACTGTATAGTGGTTGGATTTCCAGCACCTGAAGTAAGGTATATACTTTATTTTTATTGTTTCAATTTTACTCACAGGTTTTTAACCCCTTGGCTGCAAGGGATGTCTCTATTTCAATGCACTGGAGAGGTCTCTGACATCCAAGGATTAAAGGAGCACAATATTATATTGCAGATTAAACTTGGTTTTCTAATTAAACTGCGTCTATTGTAAGCCGTTGATGTTTCTAGGACTCACTATGTAACCAAGCCCACTCACAGATTTCATTATAAAAATTGCCTTTTGCCTACCAGTTGGCTCTGATGATTAAAGGGATAGTAATGTTTCACAATAAAAGCAGCTCCAATTAATCTTCATAGTATTTGGGCCATAGAGAGTGTTATTTCAATACTGTCAGAGTTGTCGTTCAAGATTAATTGAATGATAAATAATTCCCCACCCGTCCCTTTTACTGATGTAAAACTGCTTACCTCAGAGCAGCAAGACTGTCCAGATGAATCTCAGAGGGGGACAATCTTCATTGAGCATAAGGAATAACCTGGAAAAACCTGTCAAGGGGGGCAGGGGTTTCCTTATGCTCACAGTAAGAAGATTGTCCCTTGCTGTGATCTGTCTGGTCCCAGGACCAGATTCCACATCTGAGGGGAGGCGGCTTACACTAGGTAAAAGGGGCGGGAGGGGGAAACTTTATCATTCAATTACTCTTGAACTACAACTCTGACAGCATTGAAATAACACTCTACATAGCCCAAATACTATGAAGATTAATTGGAGCTGCTTTTTTGTGAAGCAGTACTCTCCTTTTAAATACATTTGAGCTGTAACAACATTTGAATTAGAAATCTATCAGCAGTAGTACACTTGCTTTATACATTTGAAAAAACACTATCAAATATTTTTTACTAACAAGCATACTACTTTTTACAATGGACTAGATGACATCCTATAATATAAAAGGCCAGAATATTTGTCCAATGCAGTCATGCGCAGTAGAGACTGGCCCAAACGCCAGAATGCTCCTAGCATTATGTGCGTTTGGGCAGTCTCTACTGCTCATGACTGCATTGCGTGCGCTGTCAGTGAGGCGGCAGCAGTATGCAGAGCAGGACCGGCCTACTGGACCTTGGCCCGTGTACTTCATTAGCTTCATAACTTTTTTAAGGTCTAGAGGGTGTGTAACACATTGCAAAGTAATGAATTGCATACCCTCCTGGTCCTTAAAGAATTAAAGACGTCTACTTAGGTAATTCCTTCTTTCTTTAATATTCTATTCAATTTAAGAGCCACTTATTAAAGGGATAGTAATACTTTGTTTTATCTTTATTTTATTTTGTAGGCATTAAAAAAACATGAAGAATGATATAAGTCTTATCTCTCAAACCTTTATGGTTTAAGAGATATTCACAAGCAAAGTATCCCCCCCCCATTCAGTCAGATCAGAAGGGAGGTGCCCAGGTAGACTGCAGAGAGGGACAATCTTCAATTAAGATAAGGTAAAAAGCTGAAAGACTTGTCAAGGGGGAAGGGCTTTCATTGTTTTCATATAAAGAACATTGTCCCCTTCTGTTATCTGTCTGGTCTTACAACCAGATTCACATCTGAGAAGAGATGGCTTACACTAGGAAAAAGGGGCGGGAGGGGGAGTCTTTGCTTGTGAATATCTCTTAAACCATAAAGGTTTGAGAGATAAGACTTATATCATTCTTCATGTTTTTTTAATGCCTACAAAATAAAATAAAGTTAAAACGAAGTATCACTATCCCTTTAATACACTTGAAGTTTCACCTTAACCTGTGACAATATAACATTCTGTGCTTAAGACTTAAGGCCATATGTTCAAAAGAAAAGTGGAGGAGGTCTAGGTAAAACCATTTGCACTACAGGGAAGAACTAAAAGTTCCCTTTGATTTAAATGGAACCCCTTCACAATGCGCTGGAGACCTCGCTAACATTCAAGGGGTTAAAATCCCCATTTAAATCAATGAGAATTTTTAGTTCTCCCCACTGGTTCAAATGGCTTGCCCCAGAACGCCTCCACTTTTCTTTTTGAACGTACAGCATTTAGAGGCATGTTCACAGGTGAGCCCCACCCCCCGGTTTGGGCACAGAGATGTCTTTAACTTTATTTTATAAAACATACAATTTCAAAATTAAAGGGATAGTAATACCTGAAAATAAGTTTATTTTATATTGTAGCCCTTAAAAAAACCATGAAAAATTATATAAGTCTCATCTCCCAAACCTTTATGGTTTGGGAGATATTCAGAAGTAAAGTTTCCTCTGGAGTGATGTCATTGCGCCACCCTTCAGATTTGGAATCCGGTAGCCCGACCAGCAGTGCCTCTCCAGAAGTGCTGAGATATGATCTTTAAAAAGAATTTCATAATTGGAATGGTCTACAAAGTGTGCTTTCAAGCCAGGCACACTTTGTACACAGTTCCAATGAAGAAGTTCTTTTCAAAGATCGTGATCTCGGCACTGCTAAAGAGCTGTCAGTTGCTATGTGGACCGAATTCCAAATCTGTCCACTAGATGGCAGACTTGGCTGAAAAGTGAACTATACTATATTTTGCATATGAATATCTCCCAAACCATAAAGGTTTGGGAGATAAGACTTATATCATCTTTCATGTTTTTTTAAGGGCTACAATATAAAATACAATTATTTTCAGGTATTACTATCCCTTTAAAGCCTGGGTATACCCATGTGCATATCTGGAAACTCTCCAGATTTGCCTAGAAGACAGAGTGTTTGTCCAATGGTGGTGAGTTTTCTCCTTCTCTCTCTCTCTCTCTGTTCCACCCACTTCCCACCCTGTTCTGTCCACTTCCTACCCAATTTATGACAAAATGATGATAAACCCTGCCCACTCTAATAAACCCCACCCCTTTTATGACTCAAATCACATCATTTATAAACCCCTGGTCATAGTACTTAAGCCCTCTCTAGGAGCTCAAGAGGATGAAGTTCCCAGGTATGTCTTTGTGGACATTAGGTACTTCCAAAATATAAACCCTGACTACATAGCTGATATGACTGCTCTATTTCTGCCTTTAATATTTTAATTTGCTTCTGTTTATATGTATTCTTATATTATGGTTCTACTTTAAGCTGCACCATACAACACTGATTTTTTAGGCATATTGATACTCTGTGCCACACAGCATGTATTAATGGTGTCTGAGTGTATATGAAGTATGAATATGCCAGCACAACTCCACAGGTGTTGGTCTCCAGTGCCTGTGTATTGCAGTATAGTGTATTATGGCTTTAGTGAATTGACTGGTAGACACACCATCATTGATATTGCTAGCAATCCTCTTATCCCTTTGAGTGCTAGCGGGGTACGCAACGCATTGCTCTGCTATAGCAGGAAAATGTAAAAGCACATCATATCCTCTGTGCCATATGCAATAGATAATGTTAAATAATGTATAAAGGAAACCCCAAAATGTGTATAGATTACCCTCATTGCCCTCCTCTCAGCAAAAGTGGCATTAAAGTGGAACTATCATGATAATACATTGCCCCCTAATACATTAGTAACATAACTATATGCAAAGCCATACTGTCATTAACCTGAATAAGTCCACGTTATTGCAGAAAACCAACTTCTCTGGAAGGAACCAGTGGACAACAGTGCAGACATCTTAGAGTAAAGGTACCTCTGAGTCTGCTCTGTCTGTCCCGTTCTCTGCCCTGATTGGTGGTGACATTACTTGGTTACCTTAAGGTTTAACGGAAGTTGCTGACGTTGCAGGTACACAGAGCTTCTCTTGCAAGCCCTGCTCATTGGATGACTGCTGAAGAAGTTGGTTTTCTGCACTAACGCAGACTTATTCAGGTTAATGACAGTATGGCTTTGTATATAGTTATGTTACTAATGTATTAGGGGACAATGTTATTATCATGATAGTTCTGTTTTTAAGGAGGATCCCCCTCCCACCCCTTCTGGCCACGTCACTGTTGCAGCTCTGGCTGGTCCGGACGGAAGCAACGAAGGACAAACTTCAGTAAGCAAAGGAAAATCCTGCCCTCCTTTGGCAAGTTTGTCCCTCTCTGCATCCGTATGGTCCCACGACCTGATTAGAGATTCAATGGGAGGAGGACAGAAGGGGCAGCAGGGGGATTCTTCTACAGTTAATATCTTATGAACAACAGAAATGTAAGCTGTTTAAAACAGTGCAATGTGTTACTTTTATTATAAAGAAGACTCACCGATCTTGTTTTTTTTTAAATATTATTATGCCTTTAAATGGGGCTTTTAACTCCTTGAATGCAAGAGAGGTCACTAATGCATTATGCAGCTATGGTTTGTAGATCCATATAGTATTCAAGGTATTAAAGCCTCAATTAAATCAAGGGGAATTATTATTTCCCCCGTATGCTGCAGATGATTTATTTTAGAATTGCTCCAGTACTTAATGCATCATCCTCAGTGTCTTAGTCAGGTGAGTCACTAGCCCAAGTCGGGGCTGGATTCTATTACAGGTGCTATTTTTATCACTGCTTTTATCTCTGGTTTTCCCCATAGATTTCAATAGGAAAATGTTTGATAAATGTTAACATTTAGCACCTGCAATAGAATCTAGCCCCTGATTGGTAAACCTATGTAGAGTTCACATTACTTTTTGATTCTGTAAACAGGGCTTGATTTACATTTCAGTCACCCCTGAAGAAGACATTCCGTGTGCCCTTAGCTCAGCCTATGGCTACTCCCCACTCCTCACATGACCCCACCCACCATTCCATCCACATTTTTGTGGCACAGGAAATAACCTTGGCCTATAACAAGCAAGAACAACCCCCCCCGAAAACTGCTATGCAGTGTTTTAGAGATCTTGCTAGCATCCAAGGGGCTAAACAGTAGCTTGTAAAGGCATATATAAACTGGTTCAGGGAAATTGAGATTGCTCTGGCCACACCCACAATTACAAATGTGGGTGTGGCCAGAACAGCTGAGGTGCCCCTGAAAAACTGGAGCTCTAGGCAGTTGCCTACATTTACTATTATGAAATCCAGCCCTAGCCATAAATCCTATATAATAATTCGATAGTAAGTTTGTAACGACGCAGTCATGCGCAGTAGAGACTGCTGTGCGTGCTGCAGTCATGCACAGTACAGACTGCCCGTGATGAGGCTGATGCAGAGCAGGGCGCTCTGAAGAGCATGACTGCACCGCGACCGGCTGGCACTGTATCAGCCATGGCGTGGGCAGTCTCTACTGAGCATGACTGCCCTGCGACCAGTTGGCAGTGGCACTGTGGCCCGTGTAAGGGGCTCTTCAACTAGTATATTAATATATAAATATTTGAATGTGCAAAATGGTATTCAAATTTTTGGACCTGCGAGGAAAAGTATCTTGTGCCGTGGATTCTTCATCAGACCAAGATTAACTACACTCATTATAACTAGAGAGTAAACCATGAGACACAGCAGTGCCAACACATAACTTACAAACACTTGCCAACACTTAACTTGCCAAAGAAGTCACAAGAACATCATTATAATCTAATAAGAAACACAGGGATCCAAATTGCACAGCAGACCTTAAAGGGATAGTAATGTTTCCTAATAAAAGCAGCTCTAATTAATCATCATAGTATTTGGGCCTTGGAGAGTGTTATTTCAATTCTGTCAGAGTTGTAGCTCAAGAGTAATTGAATGATAAAGTATCCCCCTCCCACGCCTTTTACTGATATAACACTGCTCACCTCAGAACAGCAGGGAGTTGTCCAGGTAGATTGCAGAGAGGGACAGTCATCAATTAACATAAGGGTAAAAGCTGAAAAACCTGTCAAGGGGGGCAGGGCTTTCATTGTTCTCACAGTAAGAAGAGTGTCCCTTGCTGTTATCTGTCTGGTCAAGCAACCAGATTCTACATCTGAGGTGAGCAGTGTTACACTAGGTAAAAGGGGCGGGAGGGGGAAATTTTATCATTCATTTACTCTTGAACTACAACTCCGATAGTATTGAAATAACACTCTCTATGGCTCAAATACTATGAAGATTAATTGGAGCTGCTGTTTTTGTGAAACATTACTATCCCTTTAAGTAAACATATATTAGGTGAATTCAATATATCATTAAGTACATGTACATGTTCTTGCTTTTTTGCATTGTACTGCATTAGGACAGTTCCAGCTTATGTTAAATTACATTTACAACTTTGGAGCCAAGTTCCATTTCTTAAAGGGTTAGAAAATGTCTGATTTTAATAAAATGTAATATTGTAGATATTAAAAAACAAAATTAATATTTATTGTGGTTTGTGAATATTGTATAACAATAAAAGTACAATGAACAGAATACAAAATAAAATCCACTTATTAAAACATATGAAAACATATGTCGAGTAATACTCCTGGGAGATTTTTCGCTCAGCTCAAGTTTGTTTTTTAAATTAAAATTTCTGGTCGCCACATGGTGCTATTCAAATCACTTTCTATGGAGCGCTGTATTCTATGACTTACTGTCTCACTGAGTGTATTATTTAAAAATTGCCTTTTTTGATATCAGTTGATACTGTTGCAATCAGTTTGATTTACACACGTAAGTTTAAGCAGTAATAACTTTTGAATAAATAACATCCTCTAACAGTTGAACTACTATAGTTTTACTCAGCAGCAAAAAGCCCTTTGACATACACACCCACACACATACCCACACACACACAGGAGAGAAAGAGAAGAAAAGTGGTAAATGTTATAACCAATCAATAAAGTTCCCCTGCTTATTAAGATGAGCAAAACGGACAGGAGCCTGTTGTGACTGGTGTTTGATGAGATTACTTTTCCAGCTAACTGACTGGTTAAAACAGTGAACCTGTTTCACAAAATGTGTTTGGGGATTTGAGAAAACAAGAGGGTGAATGTAAAAACAAATTCTGCACTAAGTCAAAAGCAAGAGTTGAGTCCCTATGCCCATCTAGCATCAAAGTACTGAGCTACATACACCAGAATTCCTCCCCTTAATACAGCTTGTGCCAAAGGGAGGACAAGGGAGCCATCTCTTTATAGTGCACTGTGTACTAAGAAGACATAGCGGAAAAGGCATTAGTGTACACCATTTTCCTGCTTATGCTATGGGGCTGGTGTGCAAGGCTTGCTGGTATAACACAGCTAGCAACACTGGCAGACTGTGTCCACCAGTATCCAATATATAAGTCATATACAGTAATGCATACCCTTAAGTGCAGCCACTGGCATCAGAGGTTAACACAAGTGGGTCTGCATTGGCTAATTCATTCATATGTCTCATTGTGTGTTGTTTAAATATTGAACTTATGGAATTGTTTCACTTATCCCTACCCCTGTAATGTTGCTAGCTGTGTTATCAGGCTCAACCCACTTCATTACAATGACAATATTGAACATGATGTATTTACAGTCTGCATCACATTTATAATCCACAGCAGTCTTACTACTACCACACAGCAGCTAGAGAGTAGTGTGGGTGGGGGTGATGCTGAGTTTGAAGAAGCTGCTGGGAGTAGCTTGATTTGTGATCCTCCTAATGCTGAGGTGGATGGGGAAGGGATGACGAGCAGCCAGACTAGTGGTCAAGGTAGCCCACAACATCCCCCTGGCCCTGGTATTCCCCTTCCCCCAGCACTGTTCCTCTGGGACATGATAATGAAGAATGCAGAGCTGGCTAGCAATATTAGCATCAGCACACATCAGCTTTCTGTGCTTGCTGTTAAGTGCTGCCAGTCTGCAGAAGAGATGGCAAGTTTGACAGTAGGGGACCCTCTGTCACATTTGTCATGATCACCAACCAGTCCATCTCTTATAGAGCAGCATCAGCAAGGGACTGGTGGTGGTAGTGATGAGGGTAATTATGTAGCAGCTGGGATGGAGGAGATAATGAGGGCCTTTTTAGCAGAAAGTGAAAAGGAATGGGAGACAGATAAGCAAATGGGGATGGGCATCGTCACCACTGCCAGCAGTGATATTGCTGAGTTTGCTGCTGTTGTAATTCCTGCTGCTGCTGAGTTGCAAAGGTCAGATGTTGATCTGTCTTAGCTGCAGGCTGATGATAAGTAGGCTACTGTGTCACAGACCACCGTGGCCACAGTGGGAAAGGGGTCAAGCAGTAGTGATGCAGGACTATGACAGGTTCCACTTGCCAATGCCAGCAATAATCTTGGTCTTAGTTCTAGTGCTGATTCTGGTGGGGTAGCATCAGTATCATCCTCTGCCCCAGCCAGTGAAGGGGATTGTGTAGAAGAAGAAAGAGGCCATTTTACACCTTTCCCCTCCCCCCTGAGGTCATGGGTGTGGGATTATTTTTTTCTTGGGGCAGGCACAGTTCAGCCATCAGTGACAGCATTGTGCACTTTATATGATCAGTCAGTGAAAACGGGAAAGGAGGGGGCACACCTTGGCACAACCACCCTCATAATAAACATGAAATACAGGCACCATGACATTTATGAGAAGCATGTTAAAGCCAAACCATCACAAAAGAAATTGGGAGCTGCTGTTGCTGTATCCCCTGTCTCCCCCCAGAGTTCCCAAGGGTACCAAGAATGTAGGTAGAAATCTAAGAGGAAGAAGAATAGATAAACCCAGCCTGAGCCTGAAAGTTTGATGGCGAGTGGAACACATACCTCGTCATTAGCTTCTTGCGTTAGGGTCCAGGCTTGGAAGATGTAACAGCATCTTCTGGTGAACCACCACTGTCATTGTTACCTCCCCCACCAGCTGATAGTGATTAGGTAGATGCGAGGATGTGGCAGTTCATGTCCGCCCATTGCACATTGTTTGGTGCGTTGACCACTGTGGTGGAGTATATTCACAAGCATGGAGTCAAGCAGCATCTGAGTAGATTCCATCCCACAGAATAAGCTAAGTTGGTGGCAGGGAGGATTCATCATTATTATTAAATCTGCTAGTTCTTAGGAGAGCAGACAAGGGGCATAGAGACAGCAGTACTTGGTTTCTGGGGGGATGATTTGACACTGCAGACCTAAGCATCAAGATTGTTGCTTGCAGTTGTGCCAATTGTTTGATATAAGTGCAGATGTGACCATTGTTCCCAGTCTTTCCCCTATTTCACAACATTCCTACACACACTGTGCACATTACAGTTGATGATCAAAGGCACAGTTCCTTCCTGCTCTAAAGGATACATTTATATTCTAACAACACACCCATGATTTTGGAGGAGGCGCAAGAGGAGAAGCATAATGGGCCAACTTCTTTTCTCCAGATATATCTGAAGTGTTGGCTGGGGATAGTTGTGGTTCTACTACTGCCTCAGGTGCATCACTGGAGCTAGTGGCAAGTGGAACCATCATCACCTGTCTCATATCACTGCTGTTGCTACCATTCCCTTGCAGCTGTCTAATCAATATATAGAAACAATAATGTGTGGGATTGGCACACCATGTCAAACTAGGGAGACTACTGTGTATTATATACATAGGTGCCATCATATCCAAGTTTAATTATACTGAAAATAAAAAAGACCAACAAGCAGATTACCCACAGTCACTCTACTCCTCAAACAAAGATAACCAAAATAAAATAAAAACTATAAATTCTATTTATTTAACTCATAATGACACATGTCTGAGAGCAAGAGAACAACCCCTACCCACACAGGTACAGTCGACTTCCCCTTATCACTTCCCGCTACACAATAAAAAAACAAAGTTGTAATTAAAAACAACACTAATCCCCCATGCTGGATGCCGGCATCTATGACTAATGATAGTCACTTAGTGAATTATACTTAGCATAGATAGGAGGCTTATGAATATAATAAGGATGTCAGACCCATCATGATGGTTTCAACATTATTCAGAATAGTCATTTCCTCAGTGTAGATGGTTTAATACACCTTAAATATAATCTTCATATTCCATATACATTCTAATGACAGGTTTAATATTATTAGTATATTAAATATGACGTACCGACATATGCTTTCACATACTCTAATACTTGCAGGCCTATATTTGTAGGTGTGCTTTTCTATACGTGTATATGAGTTTATGTGCATATATGTACATGTAGGTATGCATGTATGTATGTGTTTGTGTATGTATGTATATGTATGTGTACTAGTATATACATAGATACTTGTGTATGGATGTATGTTTAACTATGTATTCCTACATATTTGTGTGTATGTATTTAGGTGTATGCATTTGTGTATATGTGTGTGTTCATATGTATGTGTTTATGTATATATGTATATATACTATATACATATATATTTGTGGGTTTGTATTTAGATATATTGTATGTGTATGTATATGTTTATGTGTATATGTGTGTAGGTGTATATATCTACAAGAATGAGGAGGGCGCCAAACGGATATACAATTGCAATCAGTACATATTTATTAATAACCAGTACAAGAATATATATATGGAAATCCACAGTACTTATAAACAATAATTGACATGAAATTAAAAATAAATATAAATATATGCTAATTATAAAAACATATATCTAAAATAGATTTGTGCTTGTGTGATATAACTCCGTAATATGATGTAATTGATTTTCTTGTTAAGTTTGTTTGCTAAGAAACAAATAGCAACAGTATTATCTACCCGCTATAGTCGGGAGAACACAAGAGAAGAAACAGTCACGTTGCCGGAGAAAGGACCCAGTCTCTGCCCGAGGAATCAAGAAAGTTTAACAGAACCCCTAAAGTCAGGAAAACGGAGAATACAGGAACAGCAGGGTGAGAGAAAGGACGGGAGAAGTAACATAAGAAATTTTAAATGGTGTAATATAAAAGAACTAATACCGGCTGTGAATAATGGAGACTGTGCAATCATTTGCGTTGCAGCACTGTAGAACCTTTGGCAATATAACTTTAAAGGCATCAGTTTTTATTGTGGCTCAAACAAACTTAAGAAGAAAAACAATTACATTATATTACGGAGCTATATCACACAAGAACAAACGTATTTTAGATATATGTTTTTATAGTTAACATATATTTTTATTTATTTTTAATTTCATGTCAATTATTGTTTATATGTACGGTGGATATCCATATACATGTTCTTGTACTGGTTATTAATAAATATGTACTTATTGCAATTGTATATCCATTTGGCGCTCTCCTTGTTCTTGTAGAGATTTGTTTCCTTTTTGTCATTTTTCGCACGGCAACAAACCGATTGTAGCAGCCTAATAGGTTATACAATAAATATATATATATATATATATATATATATATATACTAGTTGAAGTGCCCGTTACACGGGCCACAGTGCCACTGGTAGCTGGTCGCGGGGCAGTCATGCACAGTAGAGACTGCCCGCACCGCGGCTGATACAGTGCCAGACGGTCGCGGTGCAGTCTCTGTATCAGCCTCGTCACTGGCAGTCTCTACTGTGCATGACTGTGGCGTTACGCACGTTTTAGCGAATTTTTATATAGGAAATATATATATACTAGTTGAACAGCCCGTTACACGGGCCACAGTGTCTCTGGCAGCCGGTCGCGGGACAGTCACGCGCAGCAGAAACTGGCTGCGCCACTGCTGATACAGAGCTGGACGCTCCTTCGGAGCACCCAGCTCTGTATCAGCTGCGGCACGGCAGTCTGTACTGCGCATGTCCGGCGTTACACACAACTTAGTGAATTAGTATATAGGATATATATATATGTATATATACACACACACACACACATACATAGGCGCAAAGTATTTACGACCCTCTGCAAGAAGAATGTAGATTCTCTCAGAACCCTGTCTTATCTGAAGTCACGCTGCTTTAACCCCAGCACACAACTCAGCTTTTAATTGTATTTATCAATTGTGAATTCTGTGTCCTTTTACTCAGAAATGCTTTAGACTTGAGAAAGGGAGGTTCTTCCGAAAGCTTGTCAATCCAAAGTTCTGGTAGTCCAATAAAAAAGGTATTACCTGATGATGCTCAACTAGGCAGAAACGTATCTCGGGGGTTAGCTGGTGTTCCCATGCAGGGGGGACTTGCCCGTCATTTTGGAACTGGATCACCCTTTTGGGTGAGTTTAGTCTAATATGTATGTGGAAATTCCGCCTCTGTAATAGCACTAGAGAGCTAAAACGTGATGCTTCTGAGTGGTGACTAGCCGTAGGACAGGCCATTGTGCTGTTGTTCATTCCCAGAAGCCTCTCACATTCTGTATGGTTAATATATTAATTTTGTTTGTTATTTTACATATTCCATATACATATATTTGAATAGTCCACAAAATACAGTTAATGCCAGTAACTGAGACACATCACATGTAAAGCCGTTTAACACAACGTCATGGGACTCCTTACGATATGCACATACTTTAGCCTGATATATGTATCACAGCTACAATTCTTTTACACTGGGATCAATAGAGTTAATCTTTTAAACAACAGAGCAATCTCACTGCATACAGGTGATCAACTCTGCTCCATTTGGTCCAGGATCCCCACCGTGACCTTTCCATGGCATAATACTTGATACTTTATTTCCCAGGCATCCATGGTTCAATGTATCTCACATCACAGATTGTGTACTTTTCTTCATTTGTTTCACTGTGACTTGATACTTAGTTTCTCACATATATACACATTAGTTATGGCATCTCATGTGAATATGGTCAGCTTTACCGGCATATTCAAATCATGACTAACATACATCTCCTCTAGTCCTCCTTTACAGGTAGCACATGGGATCAAATCATCTAAGCATTTCACCCCAAATCACGGGGCTTTTTCAAGGTTGAAAAAGCCCTGTGATTTCGGGCAAAAGGTGTGATTTGATCCCATGCTCTACCTGTAAATAGACAGCAATGTGTCACTCAGGCACTGTAAGAGCTAACAGGTTACTATCATGTAAAAAAGGGATATAGATACATGGGATGGGATTGCCTATCAGTACTCCTAAATCTTTTTCTAAATAAAATAAAATAAAATATATATCTCAGCGCCCAAGAAAGCTTACTGAAAGTTCTAAATACTATTAATTAGAAGATGCAGGGAGAAAAAAGCCAAGCATCAAGATACAATATCTTCTTAAAGACAATGTATATAGGAAGAAAGTAATTCAACCAGTATCACATATATAAAGAACACCTAACCCAAAATGTATCAATTAATAAACTAGGGACCCCACAATAAAACACTATAATTAGGGATGGGTGAACAATTTTGCCTCAACCTGAATCGGCGAATAATGGCACTTCCGCTTTGCAAATAATTTCCTGCAAAAAGTGCAGATTTCCTGCTTTTTTCGCCTAGCTCAATCCATTGAAATCAATGGGAACATTGAATTTACACAAAACACATAGCAAATATTATTTTATTTCCCAAAGGCATAATATAAAAGGGGCATGAGGGTGCCTGTGTAGGTGGAGTGTGGAGAAAGATAAATAGGGAATGTTTTTGTGGGGGTTGTTTACTGGGATTGGGGGCAGTTAATAAAAAAAAAATCCTAAATACAATAACCCCCTCTTAAGACATGGTATAAAAGGGGTCTGAAGTGGTTGCCTGTGTTGGTGGGTGTAGTCTGGGGAATGAATCAGCTGAACAGGGAACTGGTTTTGGAGGATTTCTTGATTGGTATTGGGGGGACAGTTAATAAAAATAAATAAATAAAATAAAATAAGAAATGTGTATGTAAAGTGATAGAGCCAGGAACCCCCTGACATAAGCTGCCATTGGGTTAGACTGATACTTGAAGAGATAGAGCAGTGGTTCTCAAGAGATTTTTTCTGGTGGCTGCCAATGCAGCCACCACAATGTCCTGGTGGTCGTCACTGCGGCCACAGCCATGTAGTGGTGGCCACTCTATGACATTAAATGCACAAATGGTATAACGGGATTAAGACATACAAATATTGCATATAAATAAGTGCAACAACAATAAGTTTACATCATATTACAATTTAAACATTACAGAATCCAGAAATCACTTTGTATTAAAAAGTACCACATACAAGGGTCTTAAAACTTAATAATTACTGGATATATATATTTCAGTTCAGAGACAGTCATAGAACACAGACAAAATACAATTGATTCAAATGTGATTTATAACCCCTTGGATGCTTTCTAAGGCATTGAGGACTGCTCCAATCCATCATTCAAGTGGTTAATTTTTTTAAGTATTCTGCAATTATTTTGCCCTTAAATTGGTTCACTTTTCTTCTTACACATTCCTTACATATTTTCTGCTATCCAGCAATGTGCAGCTCCTGACATGAGTAATAAAAAAAGTATGTGCTGGGTTCACTGTGTGTGTCTCTCACTCAGGTTCAACACTCACTCTCACTCACCCAGGGCCATCTGAGGTTGAGCCTTAGGGGAGTGACTGCGACAGTGTCTCACATTGTTCCCTCACATTGTGAGGTGGACAATGTGGGGGGACAATGTCCACCTCACAATGTCACCCCACATTGTCCCCCCTCACAATGTCCCCCCACATTGTCACCCCACATTGTCCACCCCACATTGTCCCCCCATATTGTCTATCTCACAATGTCTGTCTCACAATGTCCCACTACATTGTCCACCTCACAATGTCCCACTACATACCCCTTTTGCTGACTCCGTCCATCCAGTCTGCTGCCACAGCTCTTCTGCGTGCTTGTCCGCAGAGGCACACATCCATACTGATCTGCAGCTGGGGTGGCTGACTAATCATTGGCTGGCTCAGGCACTTTAAGCGGGAAGTCTCAGCTGGTCAGACGTTTCATTTAAAAAAAAAAAAAAATCTGCATGGCAACAGGGCTGTTGCAAGGATTTTTGCCACCCTAGACAAAACCTCATTTTGCCGCCCACCTTGGCTCTGCCCCTTGTGTCCCACCCCTTTATACTGCTTTCTGTACTTCTGTTTATGTACAACCTGCTTCCCCCAGCTGGGGTTGAACTACAGCTTTCTCACCCTGCTAACTGTTGGCTGAGGATGATGTAAGTTGAAGTCCAAAACCAGATGGAAAACCACGTGTTGCATTTTCTGCTGCATGGCAATTTCCCTGAGTCTGGGTTCCTGGCATGCAGGACAGGCAGCTAGCTTCTCTCTCTCTCTCTTGAGCTCCAGTACCATAGTGGGTCTAAGCACAGCAAATATGTGGGAAAGAAATTATGTAGGAAGAGGGCCACCACACATCCACTTTTGTATTCTTGTGTAAAAAGGAGCCATTATGTGAGGCACCTTGCTAGCCAACAAATGATGTCCCTGTAACCTGTTGCTGCGCTACAGGCAGCAGTTTGAAAAGTTTGCCTCAGTCCATAGAAAAGCTGGCTGTAACTACACACACAGAGCTGTGAGAAAGCGGTTATGGAGGCCTGTGGTGTCCTGTGCAGCGGAAGAAAATACTTTT
Source organism: Rhinophrynus dorsalis (assembly GCA_037306005.1). NCBI lineage: Eukaryota > Metazoa > Chordata > Amphibia > Anura > Rhinophrynidae > Rhinophrynus > Rhinophrynus dorsalis. The sequence continues at coordinate 119,182,822 of CM074724.1, forward strand.
AAGCCTTTGCATGCTGGACCTCTGACACTCAAAAACTGTTTGTTTATCTTCATATTACAACTATGAAGTCTGGTTGGACTAAATAAGCCTGCTAAAACGGGTCTGAATAAAACTTTAATGACGTAGATATAAATAAGAGTTCTCGTTTTATTCAGACCCGCTTTAGCAGGATTATTTAGTCCAACCAGACTTCATAGTTGTAATAACAAGGCTCCTGCAGCTTCAACAATCCAGCCTACGCTCATTTAACCCCTTGATTACCAAATGAGGTCTAACGCTCTGTGTCTTCTAATACTGAAGGATTAACTATGTATAACTGGATGTTAAATATACTTTCCCATACTATAGTAAGTTGCATCTTAGCATTCATGTTGATATAAGCAACTATTTTAATAGCTCTGCTGTTGATTATAGCAAAACGAAATCAGAGGCACAATTAAAGTTGGCCTATCCCTCAAAGTAAATAAAGACCCATACATGTCTTTATTAACATTGCTGAACACCAACCGATTCCTAAATCCCATCTACCAAATACTATTGTGTAAAATAAAATTATCCAGGTCATGGATTTCCCTGTTACACCTCCCATTGCCCTCTATGCTGAATCTGGCCATCTACTTAGAGGGCAGTCTCAGGGATTTTGCAGAGCTTCATGAACTCCTGTGCATGCAATTGATGAGACACTGTCAAAGAGCAAGCACACTATTGTGATCTTAGTGGGGTTTGTGCTACACAGTGATATTACTGCACCTGAAGTGAAGTGGAGGCTACCGAGGCAGCAAACAAAATGATCGGGGATGGCAGATTTGTTAACCCCTTGAGTGCCAGAGAGGTACGCAACGCAACGTATTGCAGAGCAATGCGTTGTGTACCTCTCTGACACTCACAGGGTTAATTCTTCCTGCTGCGTGTTGAATAGAACAAGCTAAATCTAGGATTTTGTGAGACTTCTGTCTTTTCTGAGATTGTCTTGCAATATTCCTCAATGTCCTGCTCTGTCTGTATCACTCTGTTGTGCACTCGTTTGGAGGCCGGGTTTACATGCTACTGGAGGGGTAAGGAACGCATTACAAAGCAATGCGTTCCATACCCCTCTGACACTCAAAGGATAAAACAGGAGAGAGAATGCCTGACACCCTGCAACTGCAGTGGCTCACATATGCAGGAGCACACCGCCGGAGGAAAGGGCAGTGAGGCAATTCAGTACCTATGCATACCTTTCACTGTCAGTCACAGCAGCCACCCAGGTGCTCTGCCTCTGCAACTGCACCCCCAGTACATATGTGCCAGGCAATTTAACCATTTGTAGGTACATGCGGCCACCATTTCTGCATTTTGCATGGTGACCTCAGGAGATCACTCTGGTGGCTGCATTTGAGAACCCCTGTGATAGAGTATTTTGCAGAGGATTATTTGTTAGATTTGTTGTTAGAGGCCCAAGCCCAGAGGAAACATTGATTTGTAGGGCTTAGACTTGTTTGGCACAAGTCCTAAATAAACATTGATTTGTAGGACTTTGGCTTGTTAGAAACAAACACCCAAAAATTGCTTATTTTTTTTAGGACTATGTTTTTTTTTAATTAATTAATTTTTTTAAAGCACAAACCCTGGGGAAAAAAATGCCCTACTGGCCTAGTGCCAGCAGGTCATGTTGGCAAGTGGCCACTGGCCATTGCTAAATGTCCTTCTGAATCCATAATTTGCAACTGCTGTTTTTGCTGTTGCTGCTGAGTTGTTTAAGCAGCAGGATGACTAGGCAGCTCAAAGGGAATGTGATCAACAACAGCAGTAACATGGGTGATGGATGCTGAAGGTTCCACTTTCCACAACTAGCGCCAGTGATGCATATGAGGCAGTAGCAGCACAATAAGTAGCCCCCAGTATATGTGGAGAATAGAATAAGTTGGCCAATAATTCTTCTCTACCTGCTGCTCCTCCAAAATCATGGGTGTGTTGTTACTAGAATAGAAAATATTCCATTGAGAGCAGGAACTGTGCCTCTCATAAGCTACTGCAATGTGCACAGTGTGTCTGGTAAATAACACCTGGCACAACTGTATCCAAACACCACTGCACCAGAAACCAAGTACTGCTGCTGTCACTATACCCCTTGTCTACACCCTGCTAAGGACACATGACAACTTACTGACATTTTAATAGTAATGAAGAACCCTCCCTGCCACCATCTTAGCATATTCTGCAGGATGGAATCTCCTCAGATGTCGCTTGATGCCCTGCTTGTGATTCTCCTCCACCACAATGCCATGTGTGGTCAGTGCACCACATAATGTACAATTGGTGGACATGAACTGACACATCCTATCATCTACAGAGTGGCTATCATTTGGCAGGGGAGGTAATGATGAATGAGGTGGATTGGCAGAAGATGTAGTTACACTAGAGGAAGAAGGTGATGGCGAGCTAGTTGTTTAGCTTGTCATTGAACTTCCAGCCTCTGCCTGGGTTTCTCTGTTCTTCCTCCTCTTTGATTTGCACCTTGCCTCTTGTTGCCTTTCTGAAGAGTTATGGGTACAGAAACAGCAGTGCTCAATTTCTGTGGTTGGTGTTTGGCTTTAACATATCAGACATAAATTTCATGGTGACTGTGTTTCATGTGTGTTATCAGGGTGGTTGTGCCAAGGTGTGTTCTCTCCTTTCCCCTTCTCACTGACTTGTCATAAATTGTGCACAGTGCCATTATGATGACTGGACTGTGCCTGGCCCAAGAGAAAAATAGTCCATGACTTCAGGGCCTTCTTCTACTCCACATTTTCCTTCACTGTCTGGGGCAGAGGATGATGTTGCTGCTGTTACTGCTACTGCCTCAGAATCAGCACTGCAAGTAGGACCAGGAGTATTGCTGCAGCTGGCAAGTGGAACTTGTCCTAATTATGCATCACTTGCTGACCCCATTCTCACTGTGTCCACAGTGGTCTGTGGCACACTGGCCTGCTCCTCAGCATTCTGCTGCCCTTGCAACGCAGCAGTTAGACCAGTTGCAAACTCTGAAAATTCCAAATGCTCACTGCTGGTGGTGGTGGTGATGCCCATTCTCATTCCTGTCTCCCATTTCTTCTGAGTTTGGGCTAAAAAGGCCATCAATGCCTCTTCCACCCAAGCTTCTCCACCATCATCATCACCACCACCACCACCATTAGTCCGTACGTGCTGCTGCTGCTCTATTACATTACTGCTGGTTGGAGGAGGTGAAGAGGAATGTGATAGAGGGTTTGCTAATGTCACACTTGCCATTTCTTGGTGAGGTGAAGAAGGCAGACTGGCAGCCCTAGCAGAAGGCACAGGCAGCTGATCTGTGCTCCTGGTGGTGGTATTAATTCTGCTCCTGCTATCCACCACCAGTTCTGGCTTTTTCAGGATCATGTTTCACCTGGACAATGCCGTGAAGGGAAGGGGACTCCCAGGGATAGGGGAATGGTGTGGAATCCCTTGATTGGTAGTCTGGATGCTCTCAAATGCTTCACCTATCACTCCCCTAATACTAGTCCCTCTGGCTGCTTCGCCATTACTGTTACTACAACTAACACCAACCACATCAAGTTCAGCCCCTGAGCCTTCCTCCTTACAGTCACTAGTAATATGATGATTACCCCTCTTTCACTCCTAACAAGCTACTGGACCTTTGTAGTAGTAATACTAGCACTAGCAGGACTGCTTGGGGATGGCAAGTATAACTTAGGGTCCCCTGCTGTCACACTTGGCATCATCTTCTCCTTTCCCCCCTCCTGAGTATTCCAAGACACACTGGCAGCAGGGTCAGCACTGGCAGCAGGCACAGCACTGGTGGCAGCAGGGGCAGCATGTCTGACAGCAGGCATAGTACTGGTGGTAGCAGGTTCAGCACCAGCAGCAGGCACAGCACTGGTGGCAGCAGGGGCAGCATGTCTGACAGCAGGCACAGCACTGGTGGCAGCAGGGGCAGCACGTCTGATAGCAGGCACAGCACTGGTGGTAGCAGTAGCAGGGGTTGCATGTCTGGCAGCAGGCACAGCACTAGTGGCAACAGGTGCAGCACATCTGGCAGCATGTACAGCAATGGTGGCAACAGATGCAGTACGTCTGGCAGCAGGCACAGGCAGCTGACCTCTCACTACTTGTGTCAATACCTAGTATGAAATGAAGGCAGACACATAACATATAATGTAAAAACACCTTTATTTATTATGTACAGCAATAATAGTATTAGCCCACACAACCTCAGACCACAGGATGATAGGAACCAGGCTCCTCCTTGGAGCTGCACACTGTGCTGCTCACTGCACTACTGCAAGATACCAAAGACTAGGACAGAGGTATTGGTGGAGTACCAGAGGGAACAGTAAATGATGCACAAGTCTCCCCCACGGGTCATGTGACCGGAGGCAACAGGGAGCGAGAGCAGGCCTGAGCCACGGAACATCAAGACTAATGGTCAGGCACGCTAGGAGTGTATGGAGCAAGTAGTCAGCCAGAGCCAGGGACTACATTGAGCGAGTTAGTCAGACAGAGCCACAGGTCAGAACCGAAGTGGGTAGTCAGACAAGCCGGGGTCATACACTGAGACAGTTAGTCAGCCAGAGCCACGGGTCAGAACTTATGTGGGTAGTCAGACAAGCCGGGGTCATACCCGGAGCTAGTAGCCACAGCCACAGGTCAGAACCGATGTGGGTAGTCAGACAAGCAGGGGTCAAGCACGGAGCGAGTTAGCCAGACCCACAGGTCAGAAACAATGTGGCCAGATCATACACGGAGCGAATTCTCAGATAAGGCGCGGGTTACAACGGAGCACAAGAAACACTAGCAGAAACACCACGTAAGGGTAATGACTCTCAGGCCCAAAGAGGTTAATAAAGGTGCCAATAAAGGCAGGAACCAATTAGGCAAAACAGAATAGGCCCATAAAGAGGCGCACAACACAGCGCCCATTCCATGATGTCAGAAATGAGGAAGTAACCACAACCATGCCGGACAACATTCCAACAGAGGAAGGAAGCACAGGATCGCTAAGGCCTCCTTAGAGGGATTGTGATACTACTACCCTTTTCTTCCTCCCTTGACATTCATTTCCCCAAGATCCCTAGGGGTGATTTATGGGGACTTGCCAGCATTGATTTTGTGGTGCTCACTTCCTCCTCCTCCTCATACTCAATGGACACATAAGGGTCCTTCCAGTTCCTCCTTTTATTATTTTTAAACTTTCTCATAGTGATAGAAGTCACTATGAGCCTCTCTGGCCTCAATTCTTTTCTTGTAAACGGTCCCCTTTAGAAAGGAACTGCGTGTCAGTGAACTTCTGGCTATCAAACTTGCTCTTGAAGAATGGTGTTAAAGCTACTAAACAACCCTTTTCCATCTTCACCGACCATCGGAAATAGAAATACCTCAGAACTGCTGGAGCTGTGTTGTGTCAATGGAGTGTTGTGTCAACGGAGTGGTCCTACATATTTACTGTACCCAGGGGCTTTACTTTATCATATATTGTCCCCTTACATAAAAACAACAGTTTCAGAGCTATCCACATAGTGGTTAATGTAGTTTGTGACATACAAAGTACATTTAATACTGAGAAGTTTGAAAGAAACCAACATGAACTAGAGATAATACCAGGGAGCTCTAGGCCAACACAAACATGTCATTAACCTAATTTACATATTTAGAATTTATTTTATTTAGAAAATGTTTTACCAGGAAGAATACATTGAGATTTCTAGTCTCAAGTATTTCCTGAAAAACATGTACAATGCAATGTTACACATTTACCCAGACACACTATTTTTATTTATATAGTTATGTGTTGCTAAATACTTTAAATAGTAAATGAGTTGCTGGTGAGTTGGTGGCAATAAAGCAGAGGTTATATGAAATATGAAGAGCTGGGGGTTATGTACTAAGGTATGATAAAGAGGTGATAAAGTGCAGATGACTTCTCCTGTAAGATCACTTCTTCATTTCCTATGTTATTATATGGAGCCTATGCAATAAGATCTCTCCCACTTAAAAGATCTTAGTGCATTGGGTCCATAGAATACCAGTGACTGCCCGCAGCAGTCCTCAGCTGATCTCCCACTTGGCGTGCCGCTCTACTAATATAGAGCGCTGGGAGATTACATCATCTCCCAGCCGCTGCACTACTAGAGCGGCGCGCGGGAGCTCCGGTTACAGAGATCTGTGCCAAAGGAGGCACAGATCTGTAAAGACACTCCGCTACACCACCAGGGACTGGAGGTAGGGGAAATGGACAGATGAAGGGGCAATGTGAAGATGGGGGCATTGTGGAGATGGAGGGGGCATTGTGGAAGGGGCAATGTGGATGAGGGGGGCAATGTGGTTGGGGGGGGGCATGGCAATTCTTGCACCAGGGCCCGGTGGCTTCTAGTTACGCCTCTGTAGAATACCATAGGAACTGGAGAAGTGCTCTCCACTTTATCACCTCTTTATCACAGTTTAGTGCATCTCCCCCTGGAGTGAGCATACTGTTTTCCAGAGAAGTGTTTTTAAACTAGGCAAGAAACGTGAAGCATATCTCTGGATTCAGAGATGTTAGCCCAATTAGTCTTTTTACATATCACAATAATGGGTACAGTAATTACAATGTGAGAACAAAATTGCATAGTGCATTTTACATGTTGAGTTTGCAAAGGTGGATTTGTGGAGCAGAAGCATATAGTACATACTTACAGTCAATGACTGCTATTAACATCTCTTGCACAATATGTTTACTTACCAAAAGTGAGATTGTGGTCTAGTCACATACCAAGATATTTATAGGAATTGACTGGGGCCAAATTATGATCAGAATTTTTAGAGATGGTTAAACGGGTATTATGGAGTTTAAAAAATCTGCACTTTGTACCACTGTGACAATTTTGCCAGTGTTTAAAAACAGTTTGATTTTAGTGATCCATCTTTCAACTGTAGAGAAAATTCCTTTAATACTGCCTCAAGTTGTCATAAGACAACAGGATAAATGACCAGCCTAAGATAATTTCATCTATTTGAAATACTTTTTTGTCCTCCTCCCTCCCTCGCCTATTGTATTGTCCTCCTTACTCCTGCTTTAACTCGGGCTGCAGTTCTCCACCTCTCGTATCAGACTCTCTTGTCCAACTTTTAAATAGTTAGAAAGATGGTAAGTGGAAAAGGGGTCCCAGGTAAAGTAAACCCCACGTATATCTCCCTCAACCGAGGCTAAATTTAAACAAACTGGCATTCACATTCAGTTAGATTTGCTAGGTGAGGCCTCACATAAATTATTTTGCATAGACAATGCCCTAAATGCAATCGGTTGTAACACAGACACAATCAGACACATGAAAAAATAAAGTAGGGAAACATGCCAGAAAGGGTTAAATGGAGTCTGAAGCAGGGTTTTTGCAGCAGCAGTAAGCATATACCAAGTAGGGTTACATAGAAAATGGACTCTGAAGCAGGATTTTACCAACAACATTGAGCACATACCAGGAAGGGTTAAAAAGAAAATAGAGGCTAAAGCAAGATTTCAGTCACAACAGTAAACTGGCAATCCCCTTTAAAGGGATAGTAATGTTTCAAAATAAAATCATCTCCAATTAATCCTCATGGTATTTGGGCCACTGAGAGTGTAAATTCAATACTGTCAGAGTTGTAGTTCAAGAGTAATTGAATGAGAAAGTATCCCCCTCCCGCCCCTTTTACTGATGTAACACTGCTCACCTCAAAACAGAAAGGTAGTGTCCAGATGGCTTGCAGAGAGGGACACTCTTCAATTAGCATAAGGGAAAAACCTGAAAAACCTGTCAAGGGGGGCAGGGTTTTCATTGTTCTCACATTAAGAAGATTATCCCTTGCTGTGACTGTCTGGTCTTAAGACCAGATTCCACATCTGATGGGAGGCGGCTTACATTAGATAAAAGAGCCGGGAGGGGGATACTTTATCATTCAATTACTCTTGAACTACAACTCTGGCAGTGCTGAAATAACATGCTCCTATCCCAAATACTATGAACATTAATTGGAGCTGCTTTTATTTTGAAACATTATTATCCCTTTAACAGCCATATTGACTGAAGGAAAATGGCAGGGTAGCTGAGTCTTCATTTTAAAGAGCGGAACACTTTTTTATGAAAAAATATCTGCTGTAGAGTTTTTTTTACTCGTGAGGAAAACAAAGGTACTCTCAGTAGTAGTAATAGTAGTAGTAGTAGGAAGAGCCCTGCAAATGCAGATGGTATTGGTTCCTTCACAAATTTTGGGACCTGGGGATGAGGATGAGCAGCGGTGCTGCTGTCTGAGTCTGCTGCGTCTCTAAATTTGACTGCAGATGTGCCACCTATGTCATCACCAAGAAAGGAGTAAACGTCTGGTGGTGGTGCTGATGATAAGGGTGTTGATGGTGATGACAGTGAACTGAGAGCTTCCTTAGCTCAAACAAACAAAAAGTGGGAGACAGATCTCCAGACGGAAATGGGTATCAACACTGACAGTGACATTATGGTGTTTTCTAATTTATTTACTGCTACATGATGAGTGCATCAAATGTCAGGCTTATATTGCTGTAGACCTAAGCCTGATTAAAAGTTTTGGAGGTCTATGGCCAGGTAAGCCTTCAAAAGCTTTTAGAAGGGCGAGGGTTGTGGCAATGCAAGCCTTTAAAACATTGTTAGCAAGCTATGCAAGGTATACCTTACAAAAGGTAAGGTAAACCTTGATAAAACTGTTGATACTTAGGATAGGCTCACAGCAAGGTAAGCTCTGAAAAGTTATTTGTTCCTGGTTGTGGTGGGCTGGTGCACTGACATCTGTCAACAACAATTGACTGGTGGTGGTAGTAGTGATGATGGTTGTGGGTGACTGACTTCCCATGGGTCATGTCCTTACTAATCAATTAATAAAAAATAATGAATCTCCCTGCAATTAGTTATGAGTATTTTACTGTTTGTACAGTCTGTAGATGTCTCCTGATTCCCTACATCATGTTACATGCCACTACATTCACATATGTGGTCATCACACTACTCCCTGTCCCAATGTGTAGAGGATTATTGCCATGGTGGTACTGGTAATGGCGAGAACCCTTAGGGTGACTGAGGTGTCAAATGTTATGGAGGAGGTTTACTGAACAGGCATTTCAGTGTTGGATTTTGGGTCATATCATTGTTGTTGATAATCAAAAGGAGGCACGGTGACAGCACCTGAATTCTTGGGGGATGGCTTAGCATTGAAACATAAACGTCATAGTTTTTATGTTGGATGTGATTATTTAAAGCAGACATGCCAAGCTAGGATACCTCCTCCCCCCTCTGCTCAACCTTTTCACAAACTTTGCATATTGCACTTGTTGATAACTGTACAGTCCCTAACTCCAGTGGTGACTGGGCACCTTTTCTGTGGTTGCATTTGAAATGGTGGTGGCTTGATGTAGTGCTGCTGATACATTCATACTAGAACTAGTAGGAACAACCACTAGCACTTGTCTAATATCACTGATAGTGCTGGTTCCATTGTCAGTGTGTTGGGTTGATGATCCCCATCCCACTCCCACTACTAGTACTACTACACATGGGCAAGGTTTACACACCAGTCTGATCTTGTGACATCTGATGCTCAGACAACTCAAAAGGAATTACAATAGTAAGCACCTTAATGTATCTGTTGTCATAATGTTCCTGCTGCCTTACCTTGCCATCAGGTTCCTAAAGATTTTTTTTCGAGGCTTACCTTGCAATAGGCCTTCCAAAAGTTTTTTCAGACACATCTGTGGTCAAGTCAATTTTCTTTCTAGCACTTTACCCATGACACTAACCACTTGCTTGTACAACTCTGGTACAGATGTTCTTGAAAATATCTGTGGTTTGGGATATGCTTGTGGGGTGTAACATATGGCTGCAGTTCTTTAAAACTTCTCTTTTCTACAAAATTATAGGCTAGCATGTCCACTGCCAACATTTTGGCTATTTTGTCATTCCACAGGTGTAGTTTTCAATTATTTTTGTGCATGTGTTTACTTCTTTCGAAGAACTCAGTATTTATGGGTTGTCTGCACTAGAAGAACTGTGTAACATATTTGCTTTAACATGACTAGTGGTGGAAGAGGTGGTGCCGGCAGATGTGGCACTTGTGAGTCATCCTCCACACTTTGCATTTGCAAAGCAGCAGTAGGAGACATGGGTGTTATTGTTACTGAGGAAAATGTTGTTCCATACCCTGAAATGCTATATTTACACCACTATTATTATGTTCCCTCAGCCCCATGTACATTTTGGAGTGCTGCTACTGTTGCTAGTCATCCATCCACTGACATACTGAGGGTGTGTCATCCAAGCAAACATGTGGTTGGGCTTCATGTGGGATCCTAGTGAAAATGTGCCTAGATGTGATTTTGCTTTACTTCTGGAAGAGTGGGCCTTTACCTCTCAGATGGTCTTTTTTTCCATATCATCATCCCTTCTTCTGAGGTAGATCAATTAGAGGGAAGAGGAGTGGAGAGACATAATCTAAATCAATATCATCAATAATTGTTAGGATCCAGCACCTGAAGGGTTAACCAGTACCATAAGAGTTAACCTAAGTCCCCCATGAAACTCCTGCTGTAGCCAATACCTGAATGATTAACCTTACAAGTTAACAAGTCTCACCTGAAACACCTGATAGCTTCCATTTATCTGTGGAGCCTCTCCACTTCTCCTTGATCTGAGATCTGGTAACTTGACTGGACTTATCACAGAGAGGGATAAATGACCCAAGCTATAGTCATGCTCCCCTGTGTGAGGAATGAATCATGCATGCCTCTCTTCAAAATCTTGTTTTGCCTTGGCTCCATCCTCTGCTTAACTACTTTCAGACAGAGATAGAAAAAACAGCACAAAAGGAGAGTCCTCTAAGTGTAGTAATATAATACAAACTGAGACTATTTAATAGATATCAAATATAATAAAAGGTTGACTAAAACCAATATGTAAATAATATATATAAAAAAGTCCCAATAAAATGAGTGGATAGTAGATGATACCAGAGGGAAATTGTGAGGTAAAAATAACACAATTGGTAATTGGTTCCCATATATACATTGTGATCTGGTAATACATCCAATGTAATGTTCATGAAATAAAGATTGGTGAATCTCAGATATTCAGTGAATGGATGGCCCCTTCCTTGAAAGAGTTTGTGAATATGCTTTGAGAGTGTCCAGAGTAGGTTATCTGTATACCTCTCAGAGGAGTTGTTGGTAGAATTGTTCTGCTCAATCTTTGCTTACTCTGGATTCTCCAGGTCCTTGTAGCTGGATATTCCCCTGTCTCTGGCTGGTTTGGGGCCTCCTAGAGAGAATAGACAGGAGTTGGCCTATGTTTACAGTAAGGTCTATTAAATTGTGGAATTCCTTGCCCAAGCATGTGGTAATGGTAGATAAAATGTATACTTTTGAGAAAAGACTAGATGCATTTCTAGCAGAAGACAACATACAGGGTTATACTGTGTATTAGTAGTTAAGCAGGGCATTCTGGTAAATACAGTGATACCCATTTAGTAGTTAGGGAAGGCTTATACAATCCTTGTGTTCTTAGATATGCTGTTTGTAAAGGTTGAACTTTATGAAAGTGTATTTTTTAAACCTAATTTACTGTGTAACTGTGTAACTATGTACCAACCTCTAAGCCAGATCCCTTACAATTTTGCATAATGTGGGGTCTGTTGTATCAGGAGGAGAAGCTATGAAGAATGATTATTAATCTGTTCCTGTATTGTGGAAAAGGAAGGCATTTCTTTTTGACAGGTCCTTATAGGAGGACTATCTGACTTTATTATCTACTGAACAATTTTGAGTCACCCACTTTATCTATTCTTCTCCTTCTTCAGGGAAAGATCTGGTTGTTGAAGCTATAACTGACTGTCATCCCTGAACTTCTGACTCATTTATGGTCAGCTAAAATCTTCACTAAACTAGACCTAAGATACTTTGTAATGCTTCTGCAATCTTTCAGTTCTTTAGTAATGATTTTTGGGGACTATCAATCTTGATTTTTCTATCTTTGGAATAACATAGGGTTCCTACAAAAAAAAAGTCCTTCAAGGTATTTGGGAGCATTGATGGTTTTCAAGACTGGAAAAGTGTGATTTTGAATCAACAGCTATTCAATTCTTGGGCACAAGTTCTTTTTCACAGTATTGGAAATTGACTCCACCAAAACAGATGTAGTGCTCCAATGGCCGGTGCCAAAGAACCTTAAACAGGGCTAAAGATTAATTGGTTTTGACAGTTTCACAGATGTTTGTTAAGTATTTTTTTGCTTTAATAACACTATCACCAATTTCACCCAAAAGGGTGCTAGTCTCTATCTGTACAGAAGGCTTTTTCTTAATTGAAAAGGATATTTTATAAAGACTGTTTTTATTGAGAACAAAAGCAGATGTTGAGCATACATCCATATTAAAATTTACATGGTAGAAAAAGAAGGAGTCATGTCATAGATGGCAAACATTTACAATGAGCATATTTATGTTTTCTGTATCGAGATGCACAACAATCTCTTGCTCTTCTTTTTCTTTTTCCCCTCTTCTTGGTCCCTTCTCTCTTCACTCTCTCCCCTTCCCCATCCTCCCAAAGAAGAGAGAAGAGTCACAAGATTAAGAACAAACCCAAAGAAATCCCTCCACCATTTAAAACATCTAACAGAGACTTCCCCCCTTCCCATGCAGGTTGAGCATCTCCACCTCCCATAAGTGACATACAGTGTCAGCCACAAGGAGTCGGCAAGAAGGCTGACAGACCGGCCACGTGACCTAGAATATCATATTAAAGTCTAATTTAAAGGAGTACTTTTCAGCCATAGAATTTCTATATAACCATGTGTCCTAAATGCAGTGAAACTTATGAGGAGCCCCCCTATGTTAGCAGACATGTCTATACTGTTGAACATTGTGATTTACAAGACTGATCCAGTGATCAACACTGGGTGCACTAACTAACATCCATGCCATTGCCACCACCTTCCATGCCATCACCAGCAGTTAATTAATCAATATCCTATCTGGTGCTGAACCCAACTCATCTGGGAGAACTGAAAGTATACATAATTTAGGGGACAGAGAAATAGGTCTACGTAATACTGTGGAAATATTCTTAATCACCTGTTTCCAGTACACCGGTAACCCTGACACTCCCAAATAAGGTGTAAAAAAGTGTCTCTAGCTGTACCACAACAGACGTACAAGTTATTATTTAGTTTGCCTATTCTAATGAGTCTGACTGCATTGTAGTAAACTCTATGTAGGATTTTAATTTGTATCAAATGGTGTTTAGTGTTAGTGGCTACAGACTGGGAGTCCTCTTTGGCCATGGCCCACTCCCAATACCCCATTACGGCCAGGTCCTAATTGAAATGGATGTTTACCTCTGTGCCCATTTTCCGAACTCATGCACAGTAGAGACTGCCCATGCCGCGGTTGATACAGTGCCAGCCGGTCGCAGTGCAGTCATGCTCAGTAGAAACTGCCCATGCCGTGGCTGATACAGATCTGGATGCTCCTTTGGAGCGCCCCGCTTTGTATCAGCCTCGTCACGGGCAGTCTCTACTGCGTATGACTGCAGCATTAGCGAATTATTGTCGGATGTATATATATTTTTTATAATTTTTTATGTTTGCTGTACATTAAATATTTTTTCCCCAAAAAGGAATTTTGGCACTTTATATATACTATTGCATATCATATCTGCCATTTACAAGATATAACCCATTGGGTCCAGATTGTCCCCTAGGTTTAAAAAGTCATGCTGACATTGGTCAGAATAACCTACCAGCTATAAGGAGAACCCTGAAGGATCAAAGATTCCTGAAGGGTAGGTGTGAAACTGGATGTTGGTGTCATTGAACTGAAGAAGGAAGAGTATTGGGAAATATTGGAGGAGACACCTGCACTGGAGGTTATTCAGTGGATGCTTTTCAACTACGAGGCTGGTCTATGCCTCTGGAAAATGTGAGTAGAGTGATACAGCACAAAAAGAGGTGTTTTTTTCAAATGGTGGTGGCCATTAAATCCAAGCAGCCTGCATTTAGAGCAGGTGTGCCCTTTGTTTGTGTTTTGTCAGTTCTTAAATCAAGCAACTCAAGCTGGCTCTCTGTGCCTGTCTTCATTTATGCTAGCTAACATCAAAAGTTCAGAAGGTTTCTCTTTCTCTCTCTTAATATCTTACAGTAAAATACAAGATATAGGGCTGTTCACATCAGAATCTTATCTGTAGCTTGTAGACTGCAGTAAATTTTAAAACATGGCTGCAGGTACACCTGTTGTGTTGTGTTGTGTTCCTTTACGTTCTAGAAGGTACTGCAGTGTCTTAAGGATCATTGGGTTAGATTCACTAAGTGCTGATAAAGAGGTGATAAAACGGAGATGACTTCTTCAGTTCCTATGTTATTCTATAGAGCCTATTCACAAAGATCTCCAAAGCTGAAGAAATCTTAGTGCGTAGGCTCCATAGCATAACTATCACTGTGCCCGTGATTGCTCGCCCTTGCTGTCAGTCAGGTGTGTGTATTCCCCATTGGCCGCCTGTTTAACTCCCGCCTAGCACTGCCTAATTAAACCAGCCTGAGGCACCCTTTGGTTGCCCTTTCGTGGTGTCTCTGCACCTGCAGTCACCTGTCTGATGTTTCCTTGGGCCTGTGTATCTGCTGCCAGTGTCAGCGTTTCTCTACTGTCAGAGCTGCTTCTGCATGGTTCCTGTCCTCGTTCCAGATCTGGTTGTCTATTGTTCCTGATCCTGCTTCTGCTCCGGTCTTGATGTTGTTCCTGCTTCCGTTCCTGACCCGGTTGGCTGTCCTGCCGTTCCCGTGGTTGTCCAGGAGGGCAACCTGTTCCTGTGCTGTATCCTGATTCACTGCTTCTGACTGCCTGTCGCCTGGGTGACATTTTCATCATGGGGTTTACTCCAGATACCGGTTGCTGATCCCAATGCACTAGAACCAGTTGGGCGTTCCATTTGCTCCAGTACGCGGTACTGGTTTACTCCATATACCGGTTGCTGATCCTGTTGCACTAGAACCGGTTGGGCGTTCCGTTTTGCTCCAGTACGCGGTACTGGTTTACTCCATATACTGGTTGCTGACTCCACTGCATAGAACCGGTTGGGCGTTACATTTGCTCCAGTATGCGGTACTGGTTTACTCCGTATACCGGTTGCTGATCCCGTTGCACTAGAACAGGTTGGGCGTTCCATTTGCTCCAGTACGCGGTACTGGTTTGCTCCATATACCGGTTGCTCAATCCATTGCATAGAACCGGTTGGGCGTTCCATTTGCTTCAGTATGCGGTACTGGTTTACTCTATATACCAGTTGCTGATCCCATTGTATAGAACCGGTTGGGCGTTCCATTTGCTCCAGTACGCGGTACTGGTTTACTCCATATACCGGTTGCTGATCCTGTTGTACTAGAACCGTCTGGGCGTTCCGTTTTGCTCCAGTACGCGGTACTGGTTTACTCCATATACCGGTTGCTGACTCCACTGCATAGAACCGGTTGGGCGTTACATTTGCTCCAGTATGCGGTACATAAACACATACACATCCACGGTGAGGTATACAGGTATTGAGGTGATGAAAAAGTATTTTGCTAAATTACCTGGAACCATGTACAGTGTCAGTACAAAAGCCCCACTTATAGAAAACCAACAATTTGTGAAAGGCCACTGACTGATGAATTTATGATTCAAACATTATTCACTATTACAATGAGGTTATTTCAATTACTTTGATATAACTATAAAAGTGTAAAATGAGTATAATTATACAATGACATTGAAGGCATGACCATTTTACATATATTTTATACATGAGGGCTGTGATATAATCTGTGGGTCTCCAGTCCTTGTTGGATGTCATTGCTAGCTAAGAATGATGGACATGGTAGTAGTCACAAATCAGCTAGGAAACCACAGGTGGGCTCCCCTTTTGTACAGCAACTCCTTTCAAAACAGGTTCCAAAACGTCCGATGAATTCTGACAGCTGTGTGTGGTAATATATCTTAGGCTCTCCCTAAAGTCAAATGACCAGTTCTGCTGATAAAAAATTTGAGACACATCCAACAAACACTTGAACATTAGATTAAAAACCTGCCAAGCTAACAGCGTAGAGAAGTAACTGGCGGTTCTGCACATGTTAAACATAACTGGCTTTATTTATCAAAGTGACTTCCCTTCAGCATTAGTCATCAAAACTAAAACTAACATGAACGATTTATAAAAGAACTTACAAAGTATATTTCTATCTACCAGGTTTATAAAAATAGTCTTTGGAGGGAAATATATAGTACGAGATACAAACAGTCAAAGTATCTCCTACATAGAGATAAACACATACATGAAATAAAGTACAGAACATACCACTGTTTCATACATTTATACACACATTCTTCAAAACAGAAATTCACAATGTGACACATATACACAGCAGGGGCAGCCTGGTAATATTTGACTTGGATGATACGCACAAGTGATGATACATGAATGATACAGTGAATCCAGGATAGTAAACAACTCAGCAGGGAGTCCTATAGTCTATTTAAATTATGGATAGGTGTATATTTACAGTCTCCAGTCATAAGATTATATAGTTATCTGAAGGATATTAAACAGGCCTTGCAGCTTGTGCATATCTCGTGGGGAAGGGGGAATAAGGTTTGGGAATAGGTGACGTATTCCCTCTGCCTGGTGAACTCACATGTATTAGGGTTAAGGGCTTTGGAATACCATTTGGACCATTCTAATCATTTCTCATATTTGGTAATAGAGCACATCACAGAGTTTATGGTAAGAACATAAGCATCTGCTGTAAGTATATTGAAGTTAGTAGTAAGCCCTTCAACTCTGCAGTTACATCGCGGAAGTAAGAAACATTATGCTAATTGCAACACAAAGAATGTAATTTATCTACTTATTTGCAAGGGTTGCAAGAATGTATGTTAGATAGACTACTTGTCCCTTTAACTACTTAGTGTCTAAGCCTTTTCACTCCCTACTGCTAAGCATGTTTTCACACCTTTTTTACAGTCTAGAGGCAAATGACAATATATTGTGCATTTCTGTGACCAGCACACACACCATATACTGTTCTTACAATAGTTGCTACACTTTCAAAAGATGCCATTGGTTTGTGGATGTAATGTACCCTAGGCCGTTACTTGAGAGTTCAGAGCGGGACTATTGACCTTGTGCATTACACAAGGACTGCACAAGGGGTTGTTGTCGTCTGATACAGGGGTGACTATGGACTCTAGGTAGTGATGAGCGAGCACCCCAATGCTCGGATGTTCGGGTGCTCTGACCGAGCACCCCCTGAGGCTCGAGTGCTCGGCCGAGCACCCGAGCCCCATTGAAGTCAATGGGAGGACTCGAGCATTACACCAGGCACCCCCTGCTCTGATGAGGGGAGGGTGCCTGGTCCATAGGAAAAGGGCAGAAAAAGATGGAAACACTACAGAAATGGTTCAGGGACAGCATAGGGAGGATGTCTGGATGCACCTTGGACTCCAACATCGCTGCTGGGAACGATCTTTCGCCCGTAGTACGCCATTTTTACAGACTGACCGTAAAACACACAAAAAGGAAAATAAAAACGACTTTAGGCGAAAAATTGTTACCAAACAGTATTTGCTGTATATTTACTTGTATATCATCTGCAAATTCTCCCAAAAATTTCATCGATTTTCTGAAGTGAGGCCATGATTAAGAGGGAAACGTGCGCAGAGGCAAATTATCCCAAAAATTTCCTTGATTTTCAGAACTGAGGCCATGATTAAGAGGGAAACGTGCGCAGAGGCAAATTCTCCCAAAAATTTCCTTGATTTTCAGAACTGAGGCCATGATTAAGAGGGAAACGTGCGCAGAGGCAAATTATCCCAAAAATTTCCTTGATTTTCAGAACTGAGGCCATGATTAAGAGGGAAACGTGCGCAGAGGCAAATTCTCCCAAAAATTTCCTTGATTTTCAGAACTGAGGCCATGATTAAGAGGGAAACGTGCGCTGAGCTGACCATCTAAAACATTATGGGTGAGGGTCTGCTGCAGAGCTGACCATCCTAAACATTATATGCGAAGGCCCGCTAGTGAGCTGACGCTATAAAACATTATATGAGAGGGCCCGCTAGAGAGCTGACCCAATAAAACATTATATGAGAAGGCCCGCTGGTGAGCTGACCTATATAAAAATTGGCAAACAGGGCCCGCTGGTGAGCTGGCCCTATATAAAAATTATATCACAGGGCCCGCTGGTGAGCTGGCCCTATATAAAAATTATATCCCAGGGCACGCTGGTGAGCTGGCCCTATATAAAAATTATATCCCAGGGCATATGGAAGAGGAGGAGGAGGATGAGAACATTAAGAGTCAACCATATACCCGTTTTTGGGGTGGAAGGGGTGAATGGGAATACAGAGTATTCCCATCATTGTAAATAACATATATAAAGTGAGTTTATGTTCCCCCGGGGCTTTCCTCCAGTGGAGTGGAGAAGTCAGGGGAAATCCAGGCCTTGTTCATTTTTATAAGTGTCAACCTATCAGCATTGTCGGTGGAAAGGCGGATACGCTTATCTGTTATGATGCCACCAGCAGCACTAAATACCCGCTCAGACAGAACGCTGGCGGCAGGGCAGGCCAGCACCTCCAAGGCGTAGAGTGCCAGTTCATACCACGTGTCCAGCTTGGACACCCAGTAGTTGTAAGGCACAGAGGGATCATTGAGGACGCTGACACGGTCTGCTACGTACTCCTTCACCATCTTCCAAAACTTTTCCCTCCTTGTGACACTAGGCTGCGCATCAGGGTGAGGGTGCTGGCGGGGTGTCATGAAGGTGTCCCACGCCTTGGAGAGTGTTGCCCTGCCTTTCTCGGAACTGCTGTGTGCTCCCCTTTTCTCCCCTTCTCGGTTGGCCAAGGTAGCACGTACTCTGCCGCCAGCGTTGTCAGATGGAAAATTTTGGAGCAATTTTTCAACAAGAACCTTCTGGTATTGCACCATTTTGCTTGTCCTCTCCACCGGAGGAATGAGAGATGAGAAATTCTCTTTGTAGCGGGGGTCCAGAAGGGTGAACACCCAGTAATCCGTGTTGTCTAAAATGCGTACAACGCGTGGGTCACGGGAAAGGCAGCCTAACATAAAGTCAGCCATGTGTGCCAGAGTACCAACAGTCAAGATTTCGCTGTCCTCACCAGGAGGCTGACTCTCAATATCCTCATCCTCTTCCTCCTCTTCTGCCCACCCACGCTGAAGAGATGGAACTAAAGTTCCATGGCTACCCTCTGTAGCGGAGGCAACCGTGTCTTCCTCCTCCTCCTCCTCCTCCTCCGCCTCCTCCAATTGTCGCTGAGAAGACGAAGTGAGGGTGCTCTGGCTATCACCTTGTGTAAGCTCTTCCTCCCCCATTTCCACCTCTTCCACATGCAAAGCGTCGGTTTTAATTGTGAGCAGCGAGCGTTTCAGTAGACACAGAAGTGGGATGGTTACACTGATAATAGCGTTATCGCCGCTCACCATCTGTGTCGATTCCTCAAAATTGCGTAAAACCTCGCAGAGGTCTGACATCCATTCCCACTCCTCACTTCTGATTACAGGAAGTTGAACGGAGAGGCGACGACCGTGTAACAGCTGGTACTCCACTACTGCCCTCTGCTGCTCACAAAGCCGGGCCAACATGTGGAAGGTGGAGTTCCAGCGCGTGCTCACGTCACACAGCAGCCGGTGAGCTGGCAATTGTAAGCGCTGCTGCAGCTTCAACAGGCCGGCCGAAGCTGTAGATGACTTACGGAAATGTGCACACACGCGGCGCACCTTGGTCAAGAGATCATGCACATTGGGGTAGGTTTTTAGAAATCGCTGCACCACTAAATTAAATACATGCGCTAGGCATGGTACGTGTGTGAGCTTGCCGAGCTCCAAAGCCGCCACCAAGTTACGCCCATTATCACACACAACCATGCCTGCTTGCAGGTTGAGTGGCGAGAGCCACTGCTCGGTCTGGTGACTAATCCCCTGCAACAGCTCTGAGGCCGTGTGCTGTTTGTCCCCAAGGCAGATCAGCTTCAGCACGGCCTGTTGACGCTTCCCCACTGCAGTGCTACACTGCTTCCAGCTACTGGCTGATGGGGGAGTGGCGGTGTGTGTAGAGAATTCGGAGGTGGAAACGGAGGAGGAGGAGCCAATAACGTAGGTGCTGGTGGAAACCCTGATGGAGGTAGGGCCCGCAATCCTCGGCGTGGGTAGCACCCGTGCCATCCCAGGGTCCGAGTCGCTCCCAGCCTCCACGACATTCACCCAGTGTGCCGTCAGGGAAATGTAGCGTCCCTGGCCACAAGCACTTGTCCATGTGTCAGTCGTTAAGTGGACCTTCCCAGTAACTGCGTTGGTCAGGGCACGGGTGATGTTACGGGACACATGGTGGTGTAATGCGGGGATGGCACACCGGGAAAAGTAGTGGCGGCTGGGGACCGCGTACCGAGGGACAGCTGCTGCCATCAGGCTGCGGAAGGACTCAGTGTCCACAAGCCTAAATGGCAGCATTTCGATGGCCAGTAATTTTGAAAGGTGTGAGGTTAGTGCTATGGCCTGTGGGTGGGTGGCTGGGTATTTTCTCTTGCGCTCAAATGCCTGGGGTAACGACATTTGGACGCTGTGCTGGGACAGGGAAGTGGATGTGGTCGCTGATGGTGCTTCAGATGCTACAGGTGCAGGGCGGGAGGTATGCGGGCCTGCGCCTTCGACAGGCGATTGGCCGGCACCGAAAACAGGGGAAGAGGAGGCAGTGGTGTGGCCTGCAGACACAGATGGGCGATCCAGGCGTTCCTCCCACTTACTACGGTGCTTGGATGCCATGTGTCGGATCATGCTGGTGGTGGTGAGGTTTCTAGTGTTCATGCCTCGGCTCATTCTGGTGTGGCACAGGTTGCAAACTACAAATCTTTTGTCGTCCGCACTTTCCTTAAAAAAACGCCATACCGCGGAACACCTACCCCTTGGCAAGGTAGATTTACGCAAGGGGGTGCTCCGTGGAACATTTGCGGGCCGGTTTGGTGCGGTCCGCCTTCTTTCTGTAGCCACACCACTGCCTCTTCCAGCCTGTTGCGGTGCTGCAGATGGCTCACCCTCAGGACTGCTGTCATCGCTCGGCTCTACACCTTCCCAGGTGGGGTCAGTCACCTCATCGTCCACCAAGTCCTCCTCCACTTCCTCACTCTGATCATCCTCCTCAAGTCTTGATCCCACCACATACTCAGTCATTGACAACTGTATAACATTCTCCTCAACAAGGTCTTGAGAAGGAAATAGTGGTTGATTTAATGGCAACTGTGTCTCATCATCATCATCATCATCCACTACTTCCTTTGACCTTAAATGCCGTTCACATCTGTCATCTTCTTGTGATTGGGTAGCCTCTAGAGGTTGTGAATCAGGGCACAAGATGTCATGTTCCTCTGCAAGCGTGCTTGGAGAGAGGGTCAAATGAAGGATTGGTGATGAGACGAGCTCATCACTATATCCCAGTGTGGGATCACTTCTTTGACCAGACCGTGTATGGTGGGAGGAAGGATGATCAGAGTGAGGATTATGTTGACCAGACTCTTGGCTACTGAGAGTGGACTTGGTGGAAGACAGGGTGGTGCTTAACCGACTGGAAGCAGTATCAGCTGTCATCCAACCGACCACCTGTTCGCACTGGTCGGACCTCGAGAGTGATGTCCTGCGACGCCCTGTGAAATCAGACATGAAGCTAGGTATGGTGGATGTCTTTCTTTCTTGTGCTCTGGCACCAGGCACAGTTTCTCCGCGTCCTGACCCGCGCCCTGAACTTTCAGGATCACGTCCACTTCCCCGTCCCTTTTTACCCGCCTTCTTCATCTTACACGATATATATGACTTTAATATATATGAGTTTGAAAACTTAACAGTATTTCTTACTATTCTGCAACTCTGCAGAGTACACAGAATAGGCTGCTAAACTGCGGTGACACACACTGAATGGAATAAGTGACTTTAATATTTGAGTTTGAAAAATTAACAGTATTTCTTACTATTCTGCAACTCTGCAGAGTACACAGAAAAGGCTGCTAAACTGCGGTGACACACACTGAATGGAATAAGTGACTTTAATATTTGAGTTTGAAAAATTAACAGTATTTCTTACTATTCTGCAACTCTGCAGAGTACACAGAATAGGCTGCTAAACTGCGGTGACACACACTGAATGGAATAAGTGACTTTAATATTTGAGTTTGAAAAATTAACAGTATTTCTTACTATTCTGCAACTCTGCAGAGTACACAGAATAGGCTGTTAAACGGCGTTGAAACACACTGAATGGAATATGTGACTTTAATATTTGAGTTTGAAAACTTAACAGTATTTCTTATAATTCTGGAACTGTACAGAGTACACAGAATAGGCTGTTAAACGGCGGTGAAAGACACTGAATGGAATATGTGACTTTAATATTTGAGTTTGAAAACTTAACAGTATTTCTTATAATTCTGCAACTCTGCAGAGTACACAGAATAGGCTGTTAAACGGCGGTGAAAGACACTGAATGGAATATGTGACTTTGATATTTGAGTTTGAAAAATTAACAGTATTTCTTACTATTCTGCAACTCTGCAGAGTACACAGAATAGGCTGTTAAACGGCGTTGAAACACACTGAATGGAATATGTGACTTTAATATTTGAGTTTGAAAACTTAACAGTATTTCTTATAATTCTGCAACTGTACAGAGTACACAGAATAGGCTGTTAAACGGCGGTGAAAGACACTGAATGGAATATGTGACTTTAATATTTGAGTTTGAAAACTTAACAGTATTTCTTATAATTCTGGAACTGTACAGAGTACACAGAATAGGCTGTTAAACGGCGGTGAAAGACACTGAATGGAATATGTGACTTTAATATTTGAGTTTGAAAACTTAACAGTATTTCTTATAATTCTGCAACTGTACAGAGTACACAGAATAGGCTGTTAAACGGCGGTGAAAGACACTGAATGGAATATGTGACTTTAATATTTGAGTTTGAAAACTTAACAGTATTTCTTATAATTCTGCAACTCTGCAGAGTACACAGAATAGGCTGTTAAACGGCGGTGAAAGACACTGAATGGAATATGTGACTTTGATATTTTAGTTTGAAGACTTAACAGTATTTCTTCCTATTCTGCAACTCTGCACAGTACACAGAATGTGCTGCTACACTGCGGCGAAGCACACTGAATGGAATATGTGACTTTGATATTTGAGTTTGAAAACTTAACAGTATTTCTTATAATTCTGGAACTGTACAGAGTACACAGAATAGGCTGTTAAACGGCGGTGAAAGACACTGAATGGAATATGTGACTTTAATATTTGAGTTTGAAAACTTAACAGTATTTCTTACTATTCTGCAACTCTGCAGAGTACACAGAATAGGCTGTTAAACGGCGTTGAAACACACTGAATGGAATATGTGACTTTAATATTTGAGTTTGAAAACTTAACAGTATTTCTTATAATTCTGGAACTGTACAGAGTACACAGAATAGGCTGTTAAACGGCGGTGAAAGACACTGAATGGAATATGTGACTTTAATATTTGAGTTTGAAAACTTAACAGTATTTCTTATAATTCTGCAACTGTACAGAGTACACAGAATAGGCTGTTAAACGGCGGTGAAAGACACTGAATGGAATATGTGACTTTAATATTTGAGTTTGAAAACTTAACAGTATTTCTTATAATTCTGCAACTCTGCAGAGTACACAGAATAGGCTGTTAAACGGCGGTGAAAGACACTGAATGGAATATGTGACTTTGATATTTTAGTTTGAAGACTTAACAGTATTTCTTCCTATTCTGCAACTCTGCACAGTACACAGAATGTGCTGCTACACTGCGGCGAAGCACACTGAATGGAATATGTGACTTTGATATTTTAGTTTGAAGACTTAACAGTATTTCTTCCTATTCTGCAACTCTGCACAGTACACAGAATGTGCTGCTACACTGCGGCGAAGCACACTGAATGGAATATGTGACTTTGATATTTTAGTTTGAAGACTTAACAGTATTTCTTCCTATTCTGCAACTCTGCACAGTACACAGAATGTGCTGCTACACTGCGGCGAAGCACACTGAATGGAATATGTGACTTTGATATTTTAGTTTGAAGACTTAACAGTATTTCTTCCTATTCTGCAACTCTGCACAGTACACAGAATGTGCTGCTAAACTGCGGCGAAGCACACTGAATGGAATATGTGACTTTGATATTTTAGTTTGAAGACTTAACAGTATTTCTTCCTATTCTGCAACTCTGCACAGTACTCAGAATGTGCTGCTAAACTGCGGCGACGCACACTGAATGGAATACGTGACTTTGATATTTTAGTTTGAAGACTTAACAGAATGTGCTCTAATCTGCAACTTTGCACACTAAACAGAATGTGCTCTAATCTGCAACTTTGCACACTAAACAGAATGTGCTCTAATCTGCAACTTTGCACACTAAACAGAATGTGCTCTAATCTGCAACTGTGCACACTAAACAGAATGTGCTCTAATCTGCAACTTTGCACACTAAACAGAATATATATATTTTTTTTTTTTTTTTTTTGTTTTTTTCCCCCCACACCAAATAACCTGCTGCCCCCACACACAGTAGTCCTAAAAAGGACTTTTGGTTCTTTTTTTTTCACAATTTTTGTTTTTTTCCTCCCTACACTGCCTTTCCCTTCCTATCCTCAGCTCTCCCTGGCTCAGACTGAGCCGAACTCGATGGTCAGGTGCTATACAGCACCTGACCACGGGTTCTGGCCAGCCAATCAGTGTAATGCCAGCAGCCAACATGGCTGCTGGCATTACACCGATGTCAGAGCCTCCCTGCACGTTTATTGGCTGCGCAGCAGCCGCAAAACGTGCGGGGAGGAGACCCGAACATGGCGGGCGAGCACATGCGGTACTCGTACGAGTACCGCCATGTGCCGAGCAGAGCGATGCTCGAGCCGATCCGAGCATCGGCCGAGCATGCTCGCTCAACACTAACTCTAGGATATCTTGGAACTTTTATGTGCAGCTCGTCGACAAAACCGAGTAGACTAGAGACAGTACATCAGTATAGACTAGTTGTACGAGGATTTTCCGTCAACAAAACCCCGTCGACCCGAGGCTGAGAACCAGGAGGATGGAATGCTTGACACCGTCTCGTACGAGCCTCTGGGGCCGCTCTGATTGGTCCGCTGTTGGCAACCAATTCGTAGAAGGCGCACATAGGCGCAACAGGAGAAAGTCTACAAGCCGGTGATTGGTCGAACAGTCGACTCAGCCGTCGCCGATTGGGCAGGAGTTGAATCCAAATATTCAAACGAGTTCCAAACCCCATCTTATTGTTCCATGAGATGTGTATTCCAAGTCCTGACCCATTGTATGTCACGTCCCAACCCATTGTGGTTTCATTTCATGATGTTGGGCCCTTTGTCTACTGATTAACCGTATGTATTTGACCTTTGTTCCTTTTTTGTGTTTCAATACATTTGATGGGATTTGCAGTGTATAAATATCAAAGAGTTTGGTCAGTGTGTCAGTTTGGAGTAAGCAGTCTCTGCGTCTACTTCTTACTCGGATGGTCTAAAGAGTCCGCTATGACTCCCATTCAGCAGGCGCATCTAGAGCTATTCACCTTCTGCTTACAGCACCGTTCACCTGCAACCATCCAACCCAGCAGGTTGTCGACTACCGGCCAGCACGTTTCGTTCTACCCATAGTCGGAGCTCAGGCATTCAACTGCTCGACCTGAGCCCTCGACCCGCTCCCTTCTGCAATCGATCGCAAGATTCGACCTTACCAGCCGACCTCCAACAGAAGAGTTCCGTAACGACAGCCCAGGACTCCCCGGCGTCTTGGGTTCCCTTTACAGTGGATATCCCCTAACATGGCCAAAAAATGTTACCCAGAATTCAAAAACATTTTTAAATGAAAATCAAATAAAGTGAATGACAAACAACTGTCCTGGAGTGTATTTTTCATTTGTTACACTAGCATTTACTTATGGCTCTATACCTTACGAATACATCAAAATGTATGTTTTTATGCATAAATCTTCCTATAAAAATTAACAACTAAAAAAACATGGAAAATGTTCCTTTTTTCATCATTTGATACCTTTCTGCATTTTCAAGCACAAAATAATGAGAAAAGGTAGACAAGACATACCATTTTGGAAAAAAAACAATGCTCTATATAAAATAAGGGGTAACTTGCATTTCTAAACTTAGCCTGGTGAACACAAATGTTCCCAGCAGGTGGTGCTAATGGAAGAAATATGTTTTTTTACATTTCTATTCTTTCAAAATCCTGAAACCTTTGAAAACTCCAGAGTTTCCTATTGTACTCTTCTCTTCTGGGAAGGATAACACAGGATAATACAGCTCGCATAATAAACAGCACTGTTCTCAGTGAAAACAGACAAAGATACAGATATGTCCCAGCAGTGAAGCACATGTACTAAGAAAATGGTGAAATTCTGGGTCAAACCAATGCATTGGAGAACTCTAACATTTTCCCCACATTCTTAGTCTGTGTGTGTATCCTTTATCTCTATGATATGTGTGTATCCTTTATCTCTATGATATCTGTGTGTGTGTGTGTGTGTGTGTATCCTTTATCTCTATGATATGTGTGTATCCTTTATCTCTATGATATCTGTGTGTGTGTGTGTGTGTGTGTATCCTTTATCTCTATGATATGTGTGTATCCTTTATCTCTATGATATCTGTGTGTGTGTGTATCCTTTATCTCTATGATATGTGTGTATCCTTTATCTCTATGATAAGTGTGTGTATGTGTGTATCCTTTATCTCTATGATATGTGTGTGTACGTGCGTATCCTTTATCTCTGTGATATGTGTGTATATGTGTGATCTCATGTTAAAATGACAGTCAGCCTCCTTTTTGACTTCACATATTGGACATACTGTGCATCGCCTACACATTGCTTATACTTATTATTTTATTTATTTATTTGAAAAATGTGTTACCAGGAAGAATAAATTGAGATTTCTCTCGTTTTCAAGTATGTCATGGAGTGTTTACAGCAAGAGTTGCATACTTATACAAATAGAGAAACTATATATATATATATATATATATATATATATATATATACACAAGAAAAAAGGAGAAGACAAGTGCAAAAATCTAAGAGTAGCTCTTGTATGCCAAAGTACACTGCTACAGTTAAGATTTTACTCACAAGATATATTCTTGTTTGAAAGGCCCATATATAGGATTCAATCCAGTTCAGAGAGATATCACTCAAGTAATTTCTCAGATTGTTGGTAGTTTTACACCGCGTTGCGATAATCATACTGGTAAAGTAGAGGTCGTCTCCTGTCGGATAAATAGGAGAGATCCTTCTAAGGGTAATATTGTTGGATAACGGTGCCCTTGCTGGCAAGCCCCAAATGAATATTACTCACCAGATAGTGCTGGCTACGGGCATGCGGTCAGCGTAGCTACAATGTAACGGAATCCAAACAATGTGGTATACTGATGATCAAACTTTTATTAAGTTTCCCTATGCGTTTCGTGAATACAGTTCACTTCGTCATCCATATAAATTAATTCCAAGAGACATTATAGAACGTACTGACCATTAATTTGCTTTTAGGAGTGCTGTATATATATTTTTTGTCATATATATATATATATATATATATATATATATATATATATATACACACACACACACAAACATACATACTAAAAATATATACAGTTACATATTGTTTTTAGAAATGAAGAAGCAGTTGTTTTAAGGATTTTAGACTTGGAGAAGATCTGAATTTTTCAAGTAGGTTATTCCAGATTTTCGGAACTCTGAAGAAGAAGGCAGATCGACTGGCTTCTTTCTTGTTGTCTGGTATTCTCAGTGAGTTTTTAGCAGGAGGTTATAGTTAGTATGGAGAGCTTACTACTCAGGTAGTCTGATAGCTTTCTATAGAAGTGGTTATAAACCAGGCAAGAGAGGCGAAGAGTACATCTAGATTTGAGTGTTAGCCAATTTAGTTCTTCATACATATCACAATGATGAGTTGTATAATTACATTGGATGATAAAGTGACATAATGGGTTATACAGAGTGTCAAGTTTATCAAGATGCATTTGTGGCATGAGAACATATACTACATCCCCATAATCTATGACTGGCATTAACATCTGTTGTACAATACGTTTTGTTACCAAGAGGCTTAAACAGGATTGTTTCTAAACAGATCACCTATTATGGGATAAAGTATGGATGGTCATTTATCCATATGAAGATCAAAAGTGAGGCTGAGGTCAAGCCACATTCCAAGATATTTGTAGGAGTTCACAGTCGCCTAGTTGCGATTAGACTCTGTTAAAATGGATCGGTGGGTATTGGAGAGATTGCACAGTTTGTGCTTTGTAACAAATCCCATTGTGACCATTTTGTCTTTGTTTCAGTGTTTAAGAACAGTTTGTTCTTTGCTGTCCATCTTTCAGCTTCAGAGAAATCATATTGTAATACAGCTTCTAGTTGAGATGTGTTTGAATTTTTAGCATAGATTATGGTGTCATCTGCATACATGTGCACAGAAGATGCTTTGTACCTATTTTTTGCACGTTTATGTCCCTGAAAGGTAGCTCTCTGAATCTGTTTTTCAAAGTGCATTCTATGTGGGACTAGTAAAGCAGAGAGAGTGCAGGAAAGTAAAATAGACTGTGAAACAATGTAGAAAAGTCTGCCACAACAGCATACAGATCAATCAATCTTCTTTCACAGTCACCTACCAGAAATCTCCCTGGAAACAGAAATTCAGTGAGCTCCCTGTCAGGTACATAAACAGTGCATAAAATAAGTGAAGTAAAAATAGAATCATTTATATCCCTTTGGATGCTATGGAAGTCTCCAGTGCAGGCCCGGATTTACATCTCAGGAGCCTGTAGGCACAGAAATCTGAAGTGCCCCCACCCCATTGGCCATCTCTACTGGACACCTCCACAATGCTCCTAATCTCCACATTGCCCCCCATCATCCCCATATTGTACTCACATTGCCCCCCATCAGCTCCATATTGCCCTCACATTGCCCTCATCAGCTCCAGCTTGCCCCCATCTACTCCATATTGCCCTCATATTGCCCCATGTCAGCTCCAACTTGCCCCTATCATACCCACATTGCCCCCTTCATCTCCATATTACCCTTACATTGCCCCCCCTCCCAATGTCCGTTTCCTACCTTCCTGGTGGTCCAGCAGCAGGAGAGGTCTGTTCCTCCTTCGGCACAGTCCTGTAGCTGCTGGAGCTCCCGCTCGGTCTTCTCTTCAGTAATGCAGAGCACTGGGAGATGTCAAGATGATGTCATCTCCCAGTGCTCTGCATTACTAAAGAGATGACGAGGGAGCTCAGCAGCTTTGGCGCCGGGCGGGGGAGGCTAATTTAAAAAAAAAAAAAAAAAATCCCAATGACAGGTGTCCCTCTGTGGGGTGCGCCTATAGGCAGATGCCTACTCTGCCTTGTTATAAATCTGGCCTTGCTCCAGTGCATCTCCAACATCCAGTGAATTCTACAGGCATTGGTTACTGAACGTTTCATATTTCTGCTAGCAAAGTCTTCCTTTTTTGTAATTGATTGCTTCATAAAATGTTATATTATGTCCAGACACATGCCTTACTCTATTCCAGTGGTGCCTGATGATCTATTTTTAATCTATATGTAAGGCAACAATGTACTGTCCTTTGTTATGATAGTCTTCTTCTTAAACTCAACCTGATGAGTGAATGTCCCCAATAAATGTGCACTCACCCACCTGCTCAGAACACTTTTCCTTTCCCACACTGGAGCCATTCATTAAGCTCTCTGTTTTTGTGTTGAAGTCAGATCCGTCTTTCCTCACCACAGCCTGTACACATTATCCAACATACCTTAGAACTGCTGTATCATCTCCATTCGCTGAGAGATTCTATCTCCATGTCACACAGATCAGTTTCTAGTGAGAGTGTCTTTCTTTCTTCATCAGCAGATCTCAGACTATCAAATAAATTCAACATAACGTTTTAAGCAGCACTGAAGCAATTCTGGGGCAAATCAACTTCACTTGAACTTAAAATGAAATAATATTTCATTTTAAAGGAGTATTTAACCCCTTAAAATGCTAGTTAAGTCTCCAATGCATAGCAAAGCATTGCACTGGATACCTTTCTGGTTTTTAAGAGGTTAAGTGCCATGAGGATTTAATTAGTGAGACTTTCTTTATCCCCTATATTGCTCCAGATCTTAGCACAATAATCTTATCTTGATTATAAATAACATGGTATATTCTATTCAGCACGGGAATGGTTGGTCTTGTTTTATATTTCAGTTTACCAGGATATTCAGTAGCACCTGTTTCTAAAATGACAGTTAATTTTATTTTGTTTTTATCTCTTTGAACATACGGCCCATAGTCATGATGATGGGAGAGTTTAACTGTACACTTTTCAGGGTACTGCTTTATGTCTTAATGTTTGTAAAACTCACTGGATAATTCAAATGTTTTTCTCCTGAGCTAAGGTAGTTAGCAATCCATTTTGCATCACTTTTGTCACTTTCTTTAGTGGTAACATTTTAACAAATCAATCTCTATTTTGGAGCTAATAGGGAATAATTTGGTTTCCATAAATGAATATATTTTTGCAAACTTTTGCAACTACCTCAGAATATGTCATATACTGATTATGCTGAAATTAATCCACATATTACATTCAAATTAGCTTTACTTTGCTTTACATTGCAGGTGGTATTGTGAAGGAAAGGAGCTAGAAAACTCCCCAGATATCCAAATCCAGAAGTCCGGGGAACTGAACTCATTAGTTATTACTGAAGCTTTTGAAGAAGACACAGGACGTTACTCCTGTTTTGCATCCAATATCTATGGAACAGATTCAACGTCAGCCGAGATTTATGTAGAAGGTACTATAAAACAAGAAAAAAGAGTGTTCCAACAAAATACAAGGCACATAATGTGTCAATTGTTATTCGACCTGTCATCAACATGTCCTTCACTAGTTTAAGTTGTAGATAAAAGGTGAGGCACACCTTAGGCAGTGAAAAGGGGTCCAGAGACCTCTAACTTTAAAGTTTGGAGCTGAGAGAGCCAAAAGTTGTCTCTCTCAGTGCCAAACTTTTAAGTTAGAGTTGGACCACCTGATGTCCTCAGTTTGTTCTTGGACCGCATTTCCCATTATCATCTAATAGTCAACAGCCAACCAAAACCATTGGCTTTCGAGACACTCCGGGCTTCTTTTAGATTATCATAAATCTCAGCAGCCATTTCATTTGTGACTTGATTTTTCAATGAGACTTGACTTATTGATTTAATATTCATTAAACATTTTCATACATTGGAGAAATACAATTGCTATAGGCCAAATGATTGTATTTTTTTCTCCTTGAATAGTGGGTGTAATGTATTGTATATTTTTATTTATATAGCGCCAACCGATGTACTTGGCACTTTACAGATTACATTTAAAGGGGAACTACCACCCCGCAATAACTTTACCTTAAATCAGTCTTCATCTGGCGACTAGCTGCTTAGTAGCGCTAGTCGCCAGAAATATTACCCGGTTCAAAAGATTTTTGCCTTTTTCTGACGGTCACAGGAGCAGGAAGCACGGACATCTCGTCACAGTGACGTCCGTGCGCCTGCGCTGTCAGTCTCTTTTGAACCGGGTAATATTTCTGGCGACTAGCGCTACTAAGCAGCTAGTCGCCAGATGAAGACTGATTTAAGGTAAAGTTATTGTGGAGTGGTAGTTCCCCTTTAATATAGAAGGGGTACAATAAGTGCGGTGATTAAGTGCTTATATAGGCAGTCATAAGGGGAACAACAGGTGAATATACATTAGGATAAGAGGTCCCTGCCCCGTAGAGCTTACAATCTAAGTGTGGGGACATTACAGGAAATACCCATGCCAATAAGAAATCCTATTATCTCCTTTAACTTAATGTGACTGTCATTAAACTCTATTTTGAGTGTACATGACTGATGTTTGCATGATGTGTATAAAAATTAAACTTGTATCATATATTATAGAGAGCCACAAAATATAAGATTTTTCTTATTATGCAAAATTTCAAGCGTTTGAGACAGAGTCAAAAAGTACAGGTTACAAATATGACTGCAGTATTGGTACTGTTGTTGTCAAAAACATATTTATTGTATAATTATCTTAATAAACCCCTTGATTTCTAGAGATACTGAATTATGAAATGGGGGAGATTTACTAAGTGGTGATAAAGAGGTGATAAATTGGAGATGACGTCTCCAGTTTTTCACTTCTCCAATTCCTATGTTATTCCATGGTGCCTATCACTAAGATCTCCAAAGATGAAGAAATCTTAGTGCATAGGTTCCATAGAATAACATAGGAATTGGAGAAGTGATATCACTGGAGATGTCATCTCCACTTTGTCACCTCTTTATCACCACTTAGTGAACCTCCCTCAATATTTTGGAGACATTTATATCATACAAAAGGTAAAAGATAATGTAAAAAGCTTTTCTTAGTTGGGATCTGAATTCCTCTGGCTCTTCCTTTCTGTCTCATGTCACTGTGTATGAAGTGTGTATTCTGCCACGGTAGCATTATAGAGTGGTCAGTCTGAGTGGCTTAAGAATCAAAACAGAGTACTGGTACTGCCCTTTTCTCATCTTGATCCAAGGAATTCTAAAGGAATTTTAATGACAGCCATATTGGATTGCCCATTGAGAAGCACTTTCTCATGTATTTTTAGCTCTCTCATGGTCTGGAGATTGTTAAAGCCCTTATAAAACTTCTCATGGTTTCAACTATGCCGATTTACAAAGAAGTACTGAAGCAATTCTGGGGCACAAAAACTGTGGGACACATACAATGCCATAAATTATTGTTCATTTAAATGGGACTTTAACTATCTGAATGCTAGTGGGATGTCTAAAGCATTTCTTACCAGTGCGCTGGAGGACTTTCCAGCATTTAACCCTTTAAGCACAAGAGGGGCAGCACACATATTACTTCACAATGTGATGCACACCTATCTGGTACTTAAATGGTTAAAGCTTTAAAAATGTCATTTAAATCAGTGGAGTTTTTTATTTTACCCCACGGGGAAATAGGTTTGCCCCCAGAATTGCTCCTTTTTGTCCTTGTACATAAGCCTCAGTGTTCTCAAAGAGAGGGATTTAAAACGTGTTGTGCATGTTTACAATGTGATAGTAGAAATATCTTCAATATAGTGTAATCCAGTGGGTTTGACAACTCTATCATTCAAGAGGTTAGCACAGGAGTAAGCCAACCATGGTCCACAAGTACTAGTCTATATTTTCAGGATACTCCTGCTTGAGCACAGGTGAATCAGTTAAAGTGACTGAGACATTGACTAATTGTCCTATGGTCAAGCACTGATTTTACAAAAACTTGCATTGTTGGTACCTCTTGAGGACAGTGGTTTAGTACAGTTGGTATGAAACCCATTGATAATATATTTTGAATCTATGTTTTAGACACTTTCATTCCTCTGTACAGGGGCATCTTCCTCGGAGTCTGAAGGCGACACAAGCAAGGCTGACATGGATCAGTACGTATGTGTTGTACATTATAGTTATTTTACTATGTACTGATTTCCTGTATTTATTTATTTCTTCCGAACGTCTCCTGATGGTGTACATCAGTGGAGTGCAACCTGAGTACCTGCAATTTTTTGGGACTAAAAATCCCATCAACCCCCAGCCAGCCAACAGCTGATGGGAAATGTATTCCTGAAAAACTGGAGGGGCTCGGGCTGCCCAGCCCTGGTCTACATTGCGTTCCTGTCCTTTTGCACTGTTATACTACATGTGCCATGCATCCTATATAATAAAATGCTAGGATGTTTGTCCAATGCAGTCATGTGCATTAGAGACTGCCCGAACGCACAGAAGGCTTGGAGCATTCTGTGAGTTCAGGCAGTCGCTACAGCGCATGACTGCATCACATGCTCCACCAGTGAGACGGCGGCAATACGCAGAGCAGGTTCTGTCTCTTAACCCTTTGAGTGCCAGAGGGGTACACAACACATTGCAAAGCAATGTGTTGCGTACCCCTCTGGCACTCAAAGGGTTAACATCACCCGGACCTTGGCCTGTGTCCACGGGCTTTTACACTAGTTTCGAATAAAAGACCTCAGTGAAATTAACATTTAAATATTGATCTGTTCTTGCTCTGACATCAATTAATAATTACCCAACATAACAAAATTAACCCTCACTGCTCATGTTAATTGCATTCTAGTGTAGGGTTTACACTGCAACTGACCCTGTCTTATACAAGGAGTTGAATAACTTACTGTAAATCAGTCAGTCACTGGGG
The DNA here is from genome assembly GCA_037306005.1 of Rhinophrynus dorsalis. Lineage (NCBI taxonomy): Eukaryota > Metazoa > Chordata > Amphibia > Anura > Rhinophrynidae > Rhinophrynus > Rhinophrynus dorsalis. The sequence continues at coordinate 119,217,201 of CM074724.1, forward strand.
AATATGTATAAAAAACATATTTTATAAATCTGGAGCAAAACAATATCACTTTATAACAACAAAAATTAGCGATAGATGGATGGGTAGATAGATCGATAGATAGATAGATAGATAGATAGATAGATAGATAGATAGATAGATAGATATGGGCAAAAATGTAGTAGAGAGTTCCAAAGTATCCTCCCTGTCAGGGCTGGATTTACATCTTGGGATCTCTTACTCAATGCATCCTAGGTGTCCTAAGCCCTATCGAGGCTACAGTCCCTATCTCCTTAGCTCCACTCCTCCAATGACTCACAGGCACAAAGATAAAAAGATGCACAAGAAGACAAAAATACATGAACATTGACAGTCATATGCAGACATGCAGACACATACACCTAGAGCACTTATTTAATCCCAAGAAAGTACCTCTCTACACGGAGGAGTCTTCCCATTCCTACTTCTGGTTCTCTGATCAGATGACTCAACCAAGGGGGCAGAGAAATATCCTTCAGTACCTCTGCATGGTTTTGACAGGCAATGCAGTGTACAGGCTGAAGAACAGTCTAAGTGGTGGAAGGAAAGTTTGGGTGCAGGGAGCTTGTGATATGCTATCCATAAATACATCTTGGTGCACTGGGAGTAGCAAGCACAGATGAGGCAAAACTCACTATTAAGTGCTCCTCTGCAGCTGCCTACTCTGCTTAAAGGAGAGGTAGGCGACTGTGCTCCTCAACAGCTAGCAACAGTGCATGTTTTTGAGATACCTCTGTTTAAGGACAGGTTAAAGGGATAGTAATACTTAAGATGTAAAAAATATATGTTGTAGGGTTTATCCTCCTGAGTAAAACAAGAGTACTCCTACTGCTGAAAGGTGTTTCATTCAAAAGTTATTAATTTTCAAAGTTGAATTTTTTAGGTGCAATATCACAGTGGCCTGAAATTGTACAGTGGCGCTGTTGCTACACCATCCTATGGAGATTTATGGTCCTGGGACCAGAGCTGTCCATAGGATCGTGTAGCAACAGCGCCACTGTACAATATCAGGCCACTTGGATATTGCACCTAAAAAATTCAACTTTGAAAAGTAATAACTTTTGAATGAAACACCTTTCAGCAGTGGGAGTACTCTTGTTTTACTCAGGGGGATAAACCCTGCAACATATTTTTTTTTACATTTTAAGTATTACTATCCCTTTAATCAATCAGTGGTTCAGTCATTTTAATGAATCTGTCTGTGCTGATTCAGGGTTATCCTAAAAACATGCACTGTTAATAGCTCTTGAGGACCAGGGTTGGATACCCCTGGTCTAAAGGGATTCTGAGGCTGTTCTTTTTCTAGTTTCACAATGCATGTTCTTTATTTCATGTGTGCCACCCATGCTAACCTGGCTTATATTTTGTTTGTTTGTTTTTATTATTTTTCTAATATCAAGCGTGATCTGGAAGGTGATCAATTCAGCAGCTCAGGAGCTTAAAAAATAATGGTTCAGGAAACTTATTCTCCTTAAAGCTAATACAGTAGTTCATGGTGTTTAGTCTGACAGAGTGAGAAGCAGGTGTTCTGTGATTGGCTCATGCTAGAGTATTCACAGCCAGTTGACATTTATCTCCCTAAGCACTTTGGATCATATGTAAGTGGATTAATTCTAGGGCAAACCAACTGCACCATGGCTTGCAAGATCCCAAACAGCATGGGTTTACAGAAGATCTTGTCAAACTAACTTCATAGATTTTTTTTTGACCGGGTAACTAAAATAATAGACATGGGGGAGCAGTAGATATAGCTTATCTAGATTTCAATAAAGCATTTGACACTGTCGCTCATAGAAGATGTATTAATAAATTACACTGTTTAGGTATTGATGCAAAAATAGTTGAATGGATAAGGCAATGGCTGAGTGGAAATATCTGTCTTCTACGATGACGTTAGTTTGCCACAGAAATGCACCCAAATTCTTTTTACGTATAAGACACTCTGGGTTGGAATCTATTACATTCACAAAATTATCAGCAGATTTTATCTAAAAATAGTCATAATCTAAGGATGTGAGATATTCACAGTGATTGCTTCTTCATAGGTAAAATAACTCAAGTGTATGAGCAAAGTGCTCTGTGGAGAGAAGAATCGTGATGAATGAAATAGAGCAAGTAATTAACCAAATACTTTGATAACATGTTCAAAACTCTTACAGAATGTAAGAAGAACACAACTTTCTATCACCTGACTCAAAGTCACATTGCTGTAATTTTAAAGGAGAAGTAAACTTTTTTTTATAAAAACATATATGTTATAGAGCTTTTCCTGCTGAGTAAAACCAGGGCACCTCCACTGCTGTCAATTGTTTTATTCAACATTTATAACTGTTCAGATAATCAGGAAGTGAATTTACTGTGTGTTTATTTCCTGATATTTCTGACAGGAAGTGACTCAGTAGTTTCTATCACATTTTATGAAGAACTGTAAGTCACTGACTTTTTTCTCCATTAGAATGTAGGAAAAAAGCGAAATACAATTGGACCACTAGAGGGCACTGCTAATGTAAAAAAACATGGGTTTTTATCTGTAATAACTCTGAAAATATGCATCTTTCAGCAGTGGGAGTATGTCACAGGCTCTCAGCAAAGAAACACACGAAACACTACCCAGGAGCTGACACTGAACCACCATAGGTCTATGGTACTGAGTCTTAGAACCAGACTTGGCTCAACCACAACAGGAAGGAACAATAAGACTAGTACAGAAGCATACCCAGCAGAGGCACAGAGCGTGAATAGACCACCGATACCAATAGCATAACTGGTACTACCACTCGAGGCAGCAGAGTAGGTGCTTAGATAGATACAGCCAGTTAGGGGCGCACTAATGAGGCAAAGAGTGAGACAAGCTGCACTCTATCTTACTGAAGGCAACTAGGAGGCACAGAACGTAGGTAGCACCGCAAGTGCTAAGCCAGGCAACAGGTAAGCATAAGAGGCGAGTGCCCAGGAGTGCACCCTGGATCGGCCTAGTGGTAGTCAGACAGGAGCGAGGCACAAACGGAGCGTCAGTCAGACAGGCCATGGAACAGGAATCACTTTAGAATATATGTATTTTTTTTTCTAAAAAAGTTTACTGCTGCAATAAAATCTTATTGATTGCAGTGGAAGTACTACAAGTATGCACTAACACAAACATATGCTTTAGAGGAGCTGTGGTGATGTATGTACATTGCCATAATTTTCTCCAGAGACAGCAACAGCAACAGTTCCACATGGTTAGCACAACAGAAAATTACAGTCAAATTAAAGTTTTAGCAACTTTAGAATGAAGCCCTTTATTTACTCATATGGAAAAGCCTTCTTATAATTAATGTGGAACACAACTTAATCACTAACTGGTTTAATGCTGTATACTGTAGGTTACGAAGTGAAACTTCTATACCAGTTATCCAAGAATCTTCTAACACCTATATTTATCAAGAAAAGAATCCTCCATCCAGCAATATGCAGAATATACAGCCAGCAGTGATTCAACAGGTAAGAAAGAATTCCAATATTTGTGAAAGACGGAGACATTTTTATTTTCAATATCCTATATAATAATTCGCTAAAAAGGGTGTAACGACACAGTCACGCACAGTAGAGACTGCCCGTGCAGGTGCTGGCGTCCAGCTCTGTATCAACCGTGGTGCAGGTAGTCTCTACTGCGCATGACTGCCCCGCGACTGGTTGGTAGTGGCACAGTGGCCCATGTAACGGACTCTTCAACTAGTTTTTACATAAATTAGAGGAATGTATCATATGCACAAAGAAAAAGGTATCAATTTTACGATAAACCAACTGCAGCACAGGGAACAAGAAAAAATTTGTGGTTTTTTTTTGTTCCCTATGGTGCACTTGGTTTACCTTATGATTGTTCAGCTTTTAACCCTTTGAATGGCAGAGGGGCACGCAACGCATTGATTTGCAATGTATTAACCCCATTGCGACAATGGATGTACATGTACGTCCCGCAGAATCTGTCACTTAGTGACAGAGGACGTACATGTACGTCCAGGAAGTCGTTTCACTACAATGCGGAAAAAAAGTTCGACGGGCGTTAAGTGCCGGCCGTGTGCGCTCTGGCATGCAAAGGGTTAATGTGGGCATATGATCCATAATGATGAATGAAGAAATTCTAAAATTGCACTGTCATGCCTGGGAGCTTTCAAGATGAGCAAATAATGAGATCTTAAAATATCCTCACTTATGTTCGCCATATTTAACCCTTCCAATGCAAAAAGGGTACGAATGCACTGCAAAGCAAAACAATGTGTTGCATACCCCTCTGTCACTCAAAGAGCTGATTTCTCTAAATCAGTGTTTCACCAAAATACAGAAGCACTCCAATCCAACAAAAAGGTAAAAACACTCCTTAACCCTTTGAGAGCCAGAGGGGTACGCAACGCATTGCAAAGCTATGCGTTGTGTACCCCTCTGGCACTCAAAGGGTTAATATGAAGACTAAAAACAAAGAAAAAAAAAAGATGAGACATGGGAAGGGTCATAAGACATAATAGCAGTCTTAGTCATATTCATTTAACACTAGTGCTTGATCATAGACTAAACCAGCAGCCGGAAATGGCAATATTCACAATTAAATCAAGATGATTGGCTAAATAATTTCCAAGAGAACTTTGACCTATTGAAACAATTAACTAATGGAAACATAAATAAAAAATTAGATTCACACTTATTTTGATACACAATATCCTATCTTCCCACATGAACCAACAATATAACCATAAGTAAGATATGTGTATTACTAACAAAATATACCATATGCATTAACAAGTGTGCAGATACAACACCACAAAGTAATAAAAATAACAAAAATTAAGTGTATATCCCCCAAAATATACACCAAAATAGAAGGAAACAAAAGGAAAACTATAAAAAGGGAGAGAGGCAGAGTCCCATATACAAAGGCAAATGCCACTATCTCCAAACAATATCTAGAAGCCACAAAGGCAATATACATACAGAGGAAGATGAGGAGAAGGGCTATGACAGAGGATAAACAGACTAAACAATATGACTAATGTCCCTTTCTAAATTGAGACCAGATGTGACCCCAGTTTTCATCATAAAAATCCAAAATGCCTCTTGTCTACCACTGTATTGTATTGTATGAGATCAACCCCTCTCTATAACTAGTAAACTGATAACCTCTGGAGATAAAATGACAATCAATGCTCAAGGAAATTTTTACTTGTCAGGATACCCCTGCTTAACCACACATGAGGTAATCAAGACTTTCCTTTCTGCCCTTGTGATAAAAATTATACCAACATGTAGAATTCAGCAGCAGCCAATCAGTGCAGTGCATATCACAGGTCATCCTGGACTCTATAAGCCTGAGAATTACATTTTCCCATGAGACAATGGGGCAAATGTATGAAAATGCCAGCACATTTGCACTGGCACAAGCCCCTAATCTAGTGATAACTGACAGAAAATTACCTCCAGTATAATAATTTAAGGGTTGAACTAGATGGATGCAAGTCTTTTTTCAACCTAAATTACTATGTAATTTTGATGCTAGAAAGTCCCTTTCACTCGCCCAATAGCATGTGGAGGGAAATGGAGTGTACTCACACAATGTCCTCTATGCATTGTTTAAGAAATAGCATTAAACAAGACATAGTGGAAAGAAACACCCAGTGCCCTCCCCTTAGCACAAGCAGTGTGTGTGTGTGGGGGGGACTTTTGTGTAAATTGCTAAGTACTTTTCCTTTAGGCAGGTGTAGACACTAAGAATCGATTCCAGAACATAATTTACATAATAGCACAGAATTGCTGTTGCACATTCACCCATTGATATTTGGGCAATAATCCTGATTTTTCAGATTAAATAATCTGTAGAAATTGTCATGTTTAATTATTAGCTCTCCTCATTGCATTCAAATGTATTAGAGAAGGGTTTTATATGTGATATTGCATGTGCTACTTTTTAGCATGTTGGGGCAGTATATTTTCCTCACTACTGGGAGGTTATGCACAAAGGTGAGGGAAAAGTGAGATAAATCTATGTGGCGAGATAGATCTCTCCAATTCCTATATTATTCTATGCAGCCTCCTTTTCAAGTTGACAAGATCTTAGTTTATAGACTTCATAGAATAACATAGTTATAAAGTAGACTTCTCTCACTGATGTCACTTATCCCCCCACACACACACACACAAACACACACACATGCACCTAAGTGTTTTATACAGTGGATTATGGCCTCCTGACCAGTATGTGAAGAAACACTTGTTCCTACAGCATTTTGAAAAGAATCACATGCAATTTAATATGTTAAAGGGGCAGTAAAGGTTCAATATAAAATCCTTGTAAACTTTAAGCAGTGTCCTCACAGTTCCCGGGAACCGTGTTCACATAGCTTAACACTCACCAGTTCCCTATCTGTTATCTGTGCAGATCTCCTTGATCTTCAGAGCTGGGTGATGTTTCTACCTCACTCATTGCTAAGGGAAGTAGAAGCAGCATTGTTATCCTCTCCATTTAAGTCCCATGACAGTAATTCTGCTTCTATGGAGAGGATAGAAATCTCCCCTAAGTGCCACGTAAGGTTCTATCACACAGCTCTGCAGATCATAGAGATTGTTAGAGGTAATGGAGAGGGAAAGTGTGAAACTTAAGGTATGGAAAACTGGTTCCCATAGCTATATATATATATATATCTATATATATATCTATCTATATATATATATATATATATATATATATCTATTGGGAAAGCACTCGCTCCAGAAATAACTAATGCCCAGATGCACAATCCCTATAATTATGTAGATTGTAGAGAAAGGATGGGGCAGCACCCGTGGGACTTTCCAATCAATTTATTGAACTACAAAAAGCGAATAGTATGGTCAACATCTTGAGAAAGGTCCTTAGTTTGGACCGAAACATTGACTATACTATTCACTTTTTGTAATTCAATAAATTGATTGGAAAGTCCCATGGGTGCTGCCCCATCCTTTCTCTACAATCTATATATATATATATGTATATATAGTCTCTTTATTGGCCTTTTAAAGTTAATCTAAAGATGGCAAAATGTACTTATGTATCTGTAAATGTTACAAAACTAGTTTTAATATGGCTGCATCATATATTTTAGAATTCATGCTATTTTAATATAACAAACAAAAAGCGACCCATAATTAACAAAACAAGCTTGATATAGCAATGATTGAACTAGATAGATGCCTGTCTTGATCAGCTATGTTACTGTGTAATATTAATAATTGATGAAGAGCCCATTACACGGGCCACAGTGCCACTGCCAGTCAGTCGCGGGGCAGTCATGCGCAGTAGAGACTGCCCACGCCATGGCTGATACAGAGCTGGACTCTCCTTCGGAGCGTCCAGCTCTGTATCTGCCGCGGCACTGGCAGTCTCTACTGTGCATGACTGCGTTGTTACACACGTTTTAGCGAATTATTATATAGACTAGTTGAACAGCCCGTTACACGGGCCACAGTGCCACTGCTACCCGGTCGCAGGGCAGTCACGCACAGTAGAGACTGCCCGCGCCACGGCTGATACAGAGCTGGACGCTCTGTATCAGCCGCGGCGTGGGCATTCTCTACAGCGCATGGCTGCAGCACGCGCAACAGTGTCTACTACGCATGTCGCGGCGTTACACACGATTTAGCGAATTATTATTATATAGATTATTATTGTATCAAAAGCTACACTATATATTTTTCAGTAAAGAAAATGCAATTGGAAACATAATTTATGAAAACCTGATTTCACTTTCTTTTTATGTCAGTAATAATAGTAATAAAAAAATTATACATTCTAATATGATTATACTGTTTTACAGAGTCAAAGCCCTACTACCTACCTACAGGGACTAGATGGGAGACCACTAATTGCTGCTCCTGTGTTCACAAAGGTAAATTATATATAGTTTAAAAAATAAATTGAAATTAATTAAAACTGTTTCTGTTGTGAAGTATTGCATTAGATGATGATTAATTGGGTTGTGTATCTAATATATGGTTTTATTGTAGACATTTTACAGAGGAGCCCTTTGTTATGTATTCCTTCTTTTGAAACTGATTGACAACCATATATATTCCTTCTTCACCCCTAGATGACAGCCATGCATATTCACCTATTAGTTGGAAACCACAAATATAATGTATCCCCCTCCTAGGCAGCCATCTTTATTCTTTCTATATCTCGAGTTGGCAGCCATTCATATTCCTTTTCTCCTCTTAGTTGGCAACCATGCATATTCCTTCTCTTCTTCTAGCTGTCAGCCACACATATTCTCTCACTTTCCTATGTTATTAGCTATATAATGTCCTTTTCTCCCCCTAATTGGCATCAGTAATCTAACATATTCCTTCTATCCCACTATATGGCAGAAAAACATATACCGTATATCCCTATAGTTGGCAGCCATATATATTTCTTCTCTACCACTAGTTGACATCCACATATATATTTTGTGTCCTTTTAGTTGGTAGCTATACTCATTCCTTCTCTCCCACTAGTCGACAGCCATGCATATTCATTCTCTTCTTCTAGTTGGCAGCCAGAAATATTCATTCTCACCACTAGTTGGCAGCCATGGTTATTCCTTCTTTCCCACTAGCATACACATACACAATCCTTATCTTGCCTCCTACTTGGCAGTCATGAATTTTACTTCTCACCATTTGTTGACAAATATATTTCTTCTGTCCCCACAGTCAGAATTTTAGCCATACAAATTACTTCTCTCCACCTAGTTATTAGCCATGTATATTCCTATATTTCCACTAATTGACAGCCATACATATATTCCTTCTGCCCCCCTCTAGATGTCAGGTATATACATTCCTTCTCTCTCACTGGCTGACAACCATACATATTCCTTCTTTCTTACTGTTAGGCAACCATCCATATTCCCTCTCTCCCATTAACTGGCAGCCATACATATCCCCCCCAGGCTGGCAGCCACAAATGTTTTTCTCTGCCATTAGCTTGCTCTCATATAAGTCCTAACAGTGCCATTGTTGGAAGCTTTACATATTCCCTTTCTTTCTTAGGTAATACCTAGGCATACATACATACATACAGTCTTCTCCTAGTCAGAGGCCATACATTCGGTATCTTCATTTGTTAAGTAGACATAGATATTTCTTCTGTCCCCTTAGTTTTCAGACATACATATTCCTTCTCCACTCCTAGCTGGGACTAAGAAGCCGTACATATTCCTTTTCTCCCTCTTGTTGACAGACATACATATTCTTTCTGCCCCCCAGGTGGCAGCCACACATATTTCTTATCGCCTTCTAGCTGGAAGACATACATATCTATTTTCTCCCTGTAATTGGCAGTCGTACATATTCTTTCTTGGAGTCATACATAAATATGTCTTGCAGCACCATTGAGAGACCACCATGCCTCAGAGAAAGACCCTTTATCTGGCTTGTTGTCAATGGGTGCACGTCACAACTTTGTTTTCTAGTGAGGAGGGCATCTCAAGCATGGGCCCTTCCTCTCCATGTGCCTATGTGCTGCACCACACCAATGAGACCCACATAGGCAGAAACTTACATCTATGGATGTGCTGATCCTCCTTGCAGAGAGAAGTTGCATGACATTTGTAGCTGGACTGTTTGTGAGCAAGGCCGGTCTAATATGGATATGTATGTTTCCTTTCTGCAGTAGCATATGGGAGACAAAAATGTAACTTGTAGCACCATGGAGAGGCCACCATGGGTCAGAACAAGACATTTTATCTTGTTTGTTCTCAGTGAGTACTTTCACAATTTTGGTTTCTAGGTCTCCCTAAGTGTGAAGCGTATCAACTGCACTACACCAACAAGCCCGACATGTATGTCTGTGATTGAGCTGATTCTCTTGTTCAGAGAGGGCTTGTCTGATATTGTGGATCTGGACTGTATGTGACTAGTTGCATATGCATATGCATATGCATATGCATATGCATAGGATCTAGAAATTGCCTCTCAGTAATGACACATGGGAGTGAAAATTGTGATTTGTAGTACCACCATACTTTTGAACAAGATACATTATCTTGTTCTTTCTCAGTGGGTGCTTGTCACACATTTGGGTTCTGGGTCTCTAAGTGAAAAGAGCATCTCAGGCATGTGCCCTTGTTCTCCATGTGCCTAGAGAGAATGAGCTGAAGCATAAAAATGAGGTTTACTTAGGCTGAAACATGTGATTGTAGTTGTATTGATTATCTCATGCAGGTAGGATTTCCCTGGCACTGGACAGTGTGGGCAGTGTAGGCAGTGACAGTTTGATATGGAAATTTATTTTCTGAAATGACACATGGGAGGGAAAAACTTGACTTGTAGGACCATGGAGAGTCCACCATCACTAAGAGAAAGACAATTTATCTTGTTCCTTCTCAATGGGTGCTTGTCACAATTTTGGTTTCTAGGTCTCCCTAAGTGCAAAGAGAATCTCAGGTATTGGCCCTTGCTCTCCATATGCCTAGAGGGGAAACAGATGCAGCACACTGATTACTCATACATGGACTGGTATGTGCATCTGTTGTTGTGCTGATTCTCTTGTGCTGAGAGAGTTTACCTGAAGTTTATGGAGATGTAGATGGAGATGGAGATGTCCTGTCTGCAATGGCACAATTGAGAGCTCATCATACCTCAGAACAAAACACTTTATCTTGGTCATTCTCAATTTGGGCTCATAACAATTTAGGTTTGTACTTACCCTTAAGTGAAAAGGGGCATCTCAGGCATGGGCCCTTGTTCTTTATGTGTATAGAGGGATGCACCTGCACCACAGCAACAAGGCCCACATAGGCTAAAATGTACATCGGTGGTTGTGCTGATTCCCTACAGAGAGGATTTGCCTGATATTTTGTAGCTGGCCTGTCTGGGCATGACAGGCTGGTATCAAAAATTTCGTTCTGCAATGGCACATGGAAGTGAAAAGTGTGACTTGTTTGACTTGTAGTACCACAGAGTGGCCTCCATGCCTCAGAACAAGACACTGTATCGTATTTCGCTATGAATGGGTGCTCTTCACAATTTTGATTTCTACATCTCCCTAAGTGAGAAGGGCATCCGAGGCATAGGCCCTTGCGCTCCGTATGCATAGTTTGAATTATCTGTACTACAGAGACCAACATGTTTGTCTATGAGATTTGCCTCACCTTTCAGAGATGGTGTACCTGTGGATAGGACCAGTCTGAAATGGATAGTCAATTTTTTTTCTCTCTATAATGGCACATGAGTAAGAAAAATGTGACTTTGAACAAGACACTATATCTTGTTTGTTCTTAATGGGTGCTCATTGCAATTTTGGTTTTTAGTTCTTCCCTAAGTGAAAAGGGCATTTCAGGCATGGGCCCTGGCTTTCCATGTGTCTAGAGGGAAGCAGCTGCACAACACTAACAAGGCCCATATAGGCTGAAACATACAAATGTTGTTGTGCTGATTCCCTAGTACATTCCAGAGTTGCACTGTCAGTGGGCAGGGCTAATCGAATATGGATATGGAAATTTTCTTTCTCAGCAATGGCAAATGGGAGTTAGAAATGTGACTTGCAGCACCATTGAGGTGCCACAATGCCTCAGTACAAGGCACTTTATCTTGTTCACTCTCAATGGGTGCACATTACAATTTTGATTTCTAGGTCTTGCTAAGTGAGAAGGGCATGCTAGGCATTGGCCCTTGCTCTCCATGTGCTTAGAGGTTGTCATATTGACAAGGTGCACATAGACAAATATGTTAGGCTGTGGATGTGCTAATTCTTTATGATTGAAATGCCACTATGCCTCAGAACCAGATGTTTTATCTTGTTTGTTCTCAATGGGCACTTGTCACAATTTTGGATTTGGTGAGAAGAGCATCTTAGGGATTGGCCCTTGCTCTCCATGTGCATAGAAGGAATCAGCTGTATCATATCGACATGGCCCATATAGACTAAATCGTTCGTTTGTGGTTGTGCTTATTTTCTCATGTAGAGAGAATTTGCCTGACTTTCCAGAGCTGGAGTGTTAATGGTCAGAACTAATCACATATGGAAATTTTCTTTCTAAGTAGTGGCACATGGGAGAGAAAAATGGGAAGTGTAGTACCATGGAGAGGCCACCATGCCTCAGAACACGACATCGTAAATATCAAATTAAATGTCTGTGATAGCGATGAAAACCCGATAAGGGACTCAAGTTATTGCAGGAAAGTTAACACCTACTTTTTTTTTAACTTGAGTCCCTTATTGACTGTTTAAACAGCCGACGCAGAAACTTGAAGTAATAAAAACCTAAGTCCTCAGTGGATCTATTGATATGGGGCGCTAAGCCTGACATTTCACAGCTGGACTGTCTGTGGGCAGGGCTATTCTGATATGTATATGGATATATATATATATAAATTATCTCTGTAATGATGCATGGGAATGAGAAATGTGACTTGTAGCGGTATAGAGAGTCCACCATGCAGTGGAGCAAGACACTTTATCTTGTTTGTTCTCAATTGGTGCCCGCCAAAATTTTGGTTTTTAGGTATATTCTTTTAGGTCAGGGGTAGGAAGCTTTGGCTCTCTAACTATTGTGAAAGACAAATCATTAGCTAAATGAAGATGTTGAGAGCTATGGGTTTCCCATCCTGTTTTTGGTTTTATATATTGAGTACAATATATTGCTCTGAACTTCATATTTGTGATTTCTTTCTCTTTTTCACTTCAGGCTTATTTATTTTTATATTGTAGACATTGCAAGATTTAACCTCTTCTGAGGGCCAGTTGGTTGTATTTGAAAGTAGAGTAAAAGGATCTCCATCACCAAAGGTTGAATGGCACAGGGAGGGAACATTGATTGAAGATTCTCCAGATTTTCGGATATTACAAAAAAGTAAGTCTTGATTTTAACACAGTTTGGAAATTATTTTGCCAGCCACACAATCTGGGCAGTATACCTTAAAGTAGGAGGGTGTGACATGAGGAACTCCAGCTGGGAAGGCTACAATTTTCTTCATGCCTAGTGAGTCTTCAGATAGTTTGGGATGATGGGAACTGCAGTCCTCTACAGCCAGAGTGTCACATGTTTCCCAATCCTGCCCTAAAGTATAACTATCATGAGATAGTTACTTTTCTGACAAATAAGACAGGCTAAATCAGTGGTGTTTGTAGAATCCCAAAATACCTCATACATCAATCCACAATGCACTGTTAGTTCTTCATGCTGCCTAATTGCACCATTACCATTAGGGAGATCATCAGTCTTACACAATTTATTGGAAAACTATTTAAGACAGTAAAAATCCAGTACCTAAAAATGTCCCTTGGCTGAAGGGGAGGACTCCCAGAGCTAGAGGATTGGTGTGGGCTCCCTTGACCACTAGTCTGGACGCTCTCAAATGCTTCCCCTTCCACTCAACTAACACTAGTCCCACTGGCTGCTTTGCCTTTACTGTTACTACTACTAACACCACCCACATCAAGTTCAGCCCCAGAGTCTTCCTCCTCACAGTCACTAGTAATTTGATGATTTCTCCCTCCTTCACTCCTAACACTAACAAGCTGCTGGACCTTCGTAGTAGTAGTAGTGGTACTAGCACTGGTGGCAATGCTTGGGGATGGCAAGTGTGACTTAGGGTCCCCTGCTGTCATGCTTGGCATCATCTTCTCCTTCCCCCTCCTGAGTATTACAAGACACAATAACAGCAGGTTCAGCACTGGTGGCAGCAGGCACAGCACTGGCGGAAGCACATCTAGCAGCAGGCACAGTTTTGGTAGCAACAGGGGCAGCATGTCTGACAGCAGACACAATGCTGGTGGCAGCAGGGTCAGCACTGGCAGCAGGCACAGCACCGGTTGCAACAGAGGCAGCATGTCTGACAGCAGGCACAGTATTGGGGCAGCAGGTTCAGCACTGGCAGCAGACACAGCACTGGTTGCAGCAGGGGCAGCACGTCTGACAGCAGGCACAGCCCTAGTGGCATCAGGGGCAGCACTGGCAGCAGGCACAACACTGATTGCAGCAGGGGCAGCACGTCTGACAGCAGGCACAGCCCTAGTGGCAGCAGGGGCAGCAATGGTGGCAGCAGGGGCAGCACGTCTAGCAGCAGGCTCAGGCGGCTGACCTGTCCTGCTCTCACTAGTACTACCCTTTTCTCCCTCCTTTCCATTCTCTTTTCTCCCTCCCTTCCCATTAAATTACCCAAGATCCCTAGGGGTGATTTAGGAGGACTGGACATTGTTGGTTCATTTGTGCTCACTTCCTCCTCCTCCTCCTCAGACTCAGTGGACACAAAAGGGTCCTTCCAGTTCCTCCTTTGATTATTTTTAAACCTTCTCATAGTGATAGCAGTTACTATTAGCCTCTCCTGCCTCAGTTTTGGCTCAAGATCACAGCAGAACAGCACAGCACGTCTACCTCGCTCTGTAGCTGCTTCTATTGTGTTTCACTTCCACAAATATGTCACGTTTTAATAAAGAAAAGGCGAAAACCACATAATTCAATGGGAGGAAACTTTCTAGCCATTGAAAAAAATGGCAAAAAATTTTAGCCAATGGGTGTAAAATGTGTAAAATGTAATTGGTGAATTGAAAGAGGATTTTCACACGAAAAAGCAAACAATAATGCGGTTTTCGTGGAATTTCTCACGGGAACACTGCAAGAGATTTCACCCACCCCTACACATAAGCCATTCCCAAAACACTTTATTTGTTGCATTTACTTCAACAAGACACAGAGGAAAGAAACATCCTAACTGCCCACATAATGCACTACTGTTATCCCTTTGGCTTACGTAGGTGTTATGGATGGAATCCAGCCATATGTAGCCTTAAAAATTGACATCAGGTAGGAGTAAAGACTTAGTATCAGTTGCAGCACCTGTTGTTGCATGGAATCTTTATGGTATATTTGTTCTGCTATAAATTAAATTATTCGCTTGTAGCAGGGGGAAAACTATAGAGTTAATATTATTTAACACATTGAATATTGGAAATTCTCATATGCTTTGCTTAATTTTGGTCTTCAAGGGTTTAACAATGTGTTACAGGCACCTTTAACAAGGATTTAGAGAGACCTCTATTTAATATTTTGCCCAGAGTCCAACATTGGCTTAAAAAAGCCCTGGAAAGTAACCTTCAATTAGAGCATAAAATGCATAAAAACCCCTTAAAGGACCATATTACAAACAAGCAAAGTTAATTTTTAAAAACTATTGAACATAACGTCTGTCTCTGAACTGACAAGCCTCTATCTTTATCTGTTTTAGTTTTCAACCTGTTTAGTCTTGAAGGGCAAGTACCACATTTTACTCCTTCTTCTCGGGCAGTTCTAAGAACCTCTGAGGCCCCTGGCAGAATTGTGAATGGATGACCCCCAGATATAGGTTTACATTTAGAATCCTTAAGTTTACTTGTGGCATTCCTCTTCCTTTCATTCTGTTTGTAGGGAAATCATCCACATTTACATGCTGTGCACCCAGAACTGCCTTACTTTTCACTGGCCCTCTAACCAAATTTTTAAATTAGTTCCTTTCTATAAAAGTGGGACTGCTGGAAACCCAAAGTGAGGCCCCTTGAGATTGGAGGCCTCCAGCGAACTCCCAAATATGCCCTGCATTAAACTACCCCTGCCTTCTTCTTAGTAAAAATCATTGGGCTGTACTGTAAAGTACCAAAACTGGCCCCTCAACTGGTGCACAACCCAGGTGTATGTGGCTCTCAGTTGCATGGTCCTGGGTTACATGAGAATTCACCATAGGTCCACTTTAATGCCTGATACAAAGGGTCTAAGGGGACCTGCATTGAGCTGGACAGGCAACTGTCCTGTGCCATGCAGCACTATTGCCCTGGGGAAACACCGGAGGTCTCTTTTTAGGGTCTTAATCTTCTTTAACTTTACTTCAACGCACTTGTCTTTTGATCATCACTGGGAGGTTTAAAGGAAGATATAGACAAAAGCAATAGGAGACCAGTTGAATTTACTAGAACTAGAGAAATTCACAGAAAGAGGAAAATATCAAAGACTAACATTTTAATAAGCTTTCCAGTGCTGTATTTACTAAGTATTTTTTTATCAACTTCGAGGCACTATCCCTCTCAATAAATAAATTACATAGTCACTGTATTTGGGTATTTTTTTTTTTTTTTTAAAGAACAGATCTATAAATTATATTTTCATGTTTTTGTCTCCTATAGAACCTCGATCTATGGCTGAACCTGGTAAGTGTCAGGAGTTATTGATACTTGTCATGTTAATAATCTTCATTTACACTTGTGCTTGCTTATTTTATTATCTGGTTATATTTTATAGTGCATACAAGCCACAGGGTTTAGTTCTGTTCTCATAATTATGTAACAATACAAAAGATAAATGTTAAAATCTTTAAAGAATAATCTTTACATTCATTTTAGCGTCATAATTTGAAAAGTATGTCACACAAAAAAAAGTCCTAGTTCATATACAGGGGCACACTTTAGTGACTAAAGCACTGTGAAGTGGATCAGTTCAAGGGTAACCCTCCATGGTACCATAGAGAGTAAGTAACTATTAATTTAGATAGGACTATTAACTCTCCGAATGCTAGACAGTACCCAAGCTTCTTGGTCTCTGCTTCTGTTACTGATTTAATACATTTGTATGATTCAGTGTGCACAAATATGGATGTTTGTGGGAAAATACAGGCCTATAGGTACAGTTGTGTGCTGATGTGTTTGTTGTCAATATGTGACAGTGAGGGTCTGTAAATGTTAAAAGTTTGACCATACCTCCCAAGTGTCCCTCTTTAGGAGGGACAGTCCCTCTTTTAGACCAAAATCCCACTGTCCCTCTTTCCCACCCTGATGTCCCTCTTTTTGGGAGATCAGATTGTGTGATGTGTATATAAGTGTATCACATTGCTCCACAGCAATAAAACTCACATTATTGTTTCTTTAAACGTCAGTATATGTGTTTATAAATTAGGGTGCTTAAATAAAATATTTTGGTCTTGTTATTAGTCATTTATTAGGTAACACAAGGAGGTGTCAATAGGTCATGAAACAGCCTGAAAATTCTTGTTAATGCCCCGCCCACTGGCCACGCCCCCATCAACACTCCCTAAAACACAATTGTCCCTCCTTGGCAATCTGAAATGTTGGGAGGTATGGTTTAACACAAAGGTAAAACACAATTGTAAAAAAAGAAAATTAGGTTTTAAGATATTTACAATATTCTAGTTTATTATGTGAAATAAAATTTAGAAAATAAAAAACTTAACAACAAAAATATAAACAGAAAATAATTTTAAAAAAGTTGTTAATAAAAACCCATACTTGTACTGATAATTGGGTTGGCGATGTCTTCTTGAAGGGAAGATAATAGGGTTGCCACCCAGCCGGTATTTTACCGGCAGGCCGGTAAAAAATTGGCTTCTGTCCAATGTTAAGTCTATTGAGGGAATGCCATGGCCGGTATTTTTTGGATGAAAATGTGGCAACCCTAGAAGATAAACAAATGCTAGGATGTATAAGTGTGGCTTCAAACTCATATTCTACCAGAGTGATAAAGATAATAGTGATCATACAATACTAAACAACTGACATGAATAATATTATGTAGATTTAAATCCAGGACAGTCCCACATCATAAAATGATAAAGCAAAGAGGATTATCGATTATATACGTTTTATATACATTTTAACATTTATTTTATTATTTCTTAAAACTGACATTATTTTAATATATATTTTTTTTTGCATTGTGAAAATGATAAAACTATTCAATTTTACTTTCTTAACTCTTCTAGTGCAGGGTTTTATCTTTTTAATTCTTTTTGTACACTTGGGTAATTTGGTTACTATTTCAGTAGATTTTAGCTTTACAATTTAATTCTCTGGTAGGCCCTACAGTCTAACATTTACTGACCCACAAACTGTGCAATTGAGTCTGATTCTCAAAACTGGAAATCAGCAGAAGGAGATCCACAGATCCCATATAGACATGCAGTGTTTACACCAGATGCCATCTTCCTATACACTGATACAGATTTATGTTGCTCTCTGCAGTGATGCAAAATACTTAGACGTTAATACAGATGCCAAATGCTTATATGGGTATACACTGAACTATAAAAAGATTCCAAATGCCTTGCACTGATACAGATGCACTGTACTCTATTCAATGATGCCAAAAGTCTATGCCAGTGGTTCTCAATGCATGCCATCAGGGCCGCCTAACAGGCTAGTAATTGTGAATTTCCTTGCTAGAACACAGGTGTGTTGATCAGAGGCACTGTCAATTTCATTAACTTACCTGCTCTCTAACAAGGAAATCCTCAAATCCAGGTCTATTAGTGGGCCCTAGTCACTGATCTATACAATGAGATGAACACAAATCACCTATACAGTATTTTGGAGGATGTGTGCCAATTCATTGATAAAGACTTTCTGCTGCTCCATATAAATTCACCCAAAATTCAAATAGATTATGCATTTTTTATACAGCTATAAGCAGAAACATGTACCAGTGCACTGCCCACACATGGTATCACTCATGGCATGATCAGTCTCATACTGCATGTATTTAAGTATGTCCCGGAGTGCAATTACAAAACAAAAGCTGCACATTTATACAGAGACAAATAAGAAAAAAATATTACACATTTAGTGTGATAAAACTATGGAATTCTTTGCCTTGGGATGTTGTGCTTACAGACACTGCAACTGTTTTCAAAAAAGCAATGGATGCCTATCTACACAGGACTATGACAGATGGCTCCAATGCAGATAGGTTGTTGGTCCAGGGAACTATATGACTGCCATTTAGATGGAAATGGCTTCAGTGTTTTTTTTTTCCTTCCTCTGGATCAACAGGGGTGTTTTGGCATGGGCTGGACTTGATGGACGCATGTCTTTTTTCAGCCTCATCAACTATGTTACTATGTAAAATTTATATATAGTTGCATATTGTTTCTAAAATATGCTTAGTGTCTTGGGGATGCTGAGTGTATGTTTTTTGCTATAGGGTACATCCTCAATGGAATTAAAAGAGGCTGATGAAATAAGAAGAAATGGAGCAGTTCTGGCAAAATCAATTGTACCCTAGGAGACAAATAAATGTCCCCGCAGGTTTAAATGGGTCTTTTAACTCACTTAACCCCTTAGCGTCCGGTGACGTACCCGGACCGTCACGCTGGTCCGGCACTTAAGGTCCAGTGACGATCCTGGTACATCACGTACTATTACTCACCGCTCTCCTGCAGGAGCTTGGTGAGTAATACGACTGAATTTGATCGCTCCAAGACCGGAGCAATCTCTTTCAGTCCGTCAGTTCGCCGTGCCGCCCCATGTGATCAGTCACGTGGGGCGGCATGCCGAAATTCTCTATCGGGTCCTTAAAGGACCACACACCCCGTGACCGCTGGTCGTTAAGGGGTTAATGTTAGAGAGGTCTCCAGTGCATTTCAAAGATGTGTTGGGGGCCACTGTAGTATCAAAGAGGATTAAACCTCCGTTTACTTCAATAATAATTTTGATTTGACACCTAGTTGGCATGTCTCAGAAGTGCTCCGTTTTTGATTAGTACATCAGTTTCAAAGGTTTAATGCAATTTATTCAGCTATCAAATAAAACACTTGTTAATACAGTTAATAAAAGTGTGCACGTATCAGTAATACCTGATATGTAATATATGGGATATCTAATATATTGATTGTGAACTTTGGTTTTTCCAGAAGAGATATGCACTTTAGTGATTGCAGAAGTCTTCTCTGAAGATGCTGGTATGTTTACATGTACTGCAAGCAATAAGTATGGCACCACTTCAAGCACTGCTTATTTAACTGTAAAAGGTAAGAGTAAAGCAGTGTTCCATTCTTTGTAAGAAAAACAAAGTAGTTTATTTTTCTTTTACTTTTGAATAATGCAACGGTACTTCCAAGACTTATAGATGTCTCGTTTAAAGGGATAGTAATGTTTCACAATAAAAGCAGCTCAAATTAATCTTCATAGTATTTGGGCCATGTAAAGTGTTATTTCAATACTGGCAGAGTTGTAGTTCAAGAGTAATTGAATGATAAAGTATGCTCTTCCCAAATTTTGTAACCCAATTTCATATGGTAGGTTAGATGTATGAGCATGTAGTGCATCCCATTAAGACAGAGGGGGTATCCAGTGCATTACAAAACCAATGTATTTAAAGGGACAGTAATAATTCAAAATAAATGCAGCTCCAATTATTCTTTATAGTTTTTGGGCCATGTAGAACGTTTTTTTTCATTCTCTACAATGTGTAGTTCCAGAATAACTGAATTATAAAGTGTCCCCCTCCCCCTTACCTATTGTAAGTCTCCTCCCCTCATATGTGTAATCTGGTCACTTGACCAGACAGCTCGCAGCAAGGGACAATCTTCTGACTGTGAGCATAAGGAAAACCTTGCTTCCCCTGAAGGAGGAGGGCAGGTTTTTCCTTATGCTACCAGAAGATTGTCCCTTGATGCGCTTCATCCAAACGGTCTTGCTGTGCAGCTTTACATACATAAAAGGGGACGGAGGGGGACACTATATAATTCAATTACTATGGAACTACACATCATAGGGAATGATAATAACATTCTACATGGCCCAAAAACTATAAAGAAAAATTGGAGCTGCATTTATTTTGAAACATTACTATCCCTTTAACAGCCCTCTGGTACACAGCCTCAGTATCACCTATGTATGAACAGGCTTAATATCCATTTAAATATCACATACTTCCAGCCAGCATTTGTAAATAATGTTTTCTTTGCTATGAGAATTCTAGATTCCTTCAATTTTTTCTATCCAAGGATTTTCATTTTTGTCACTTGGCAAGATTTACCATTAGAAATGATGTTGCCAAAACATACAATCTTAATTAGATTTGCAATTAGAAATTTCCCCTTTCCAGTTGACTTATATACTACAGTATCTGCCAGTTATGACACACACATTGCTTTTATCACTCATTAAGAGCTTGTTTTAGCAAGAAAAAAAAAAAAAAAAAAAGCTGAAATGGTAATGTACACACCCATAAGAAGTCTACCTTTATCTCATATTTTAGGACTTTTTCACTTCTTGACTAGGAATACACAGTGTTTACAATGACACAAGCTCTAATAATTATAGTTCAAAGTATAGTAAATCAGAAGCAAAACAATTGTAACATACCTATCAATGAAAAACTCCCACTAAGATATATGGTTCAACTGTTTTGATCATTTTCTAATTTCAAATGTTTTCCCTGGTATAGCTGCCCTAATAGCCTTCTACCCAAGCAATAAGTGGCTCTCAATTTGTTTAATATACTCACGCACCTAGGTACGTGTTATTTGTACAACAGTCAGGTAATCAATTTATATATTCTTTCATTATATATTCAATTTCCTCTGTATATTGATCTCTATTGAAGTCTCACTATATGCCTCACTTCCTAACAGCAAACAATGGGTTTTAATGGACCTGAATGGCTTTTAAGGATTAGAGATAAAATCCAAGCAAAACTAAACAGATATTTCATACTGATCTATGAACGACAAATACCTAGGTAAATCCTTCTTTTAAACAAATTGAGACACTTATTCTCAGATTTTAGTTCCCCTTTAAATAAGGATACGTGTAAATGCCATTCTTTTCTTGTTCATTTTCTTATTTTAAATGCATCCACATAATCTCCATATAGATATTAGAAATCCATAACCCCCACAGCCAATACAACATCCTCATACATATTCATAATACCTTCATCTAATCCTGCACTGGTCCTTCTATATATGGTACCCATGTCCTCTGCGGAAGATGCTAAAAGAGGGATGTTGGAGCTAGAGATAAATCACCTTCCAGTTGTGAATAGTATTAGTATAGTATAATATAACTACACACCTGAGTATGTCAGGAGATACATTATAACTGGAACTTGTCTAAAAAAGGTCTTAGTGCAGTTTCTGGAGAACTTTGGAGATAGTACCATTTATACCTGTATTATATACAACTGATTGCAGCATGTACTATAATATTGAATCAGCATTACTTGATGATATTCTTCTTTACATAGGTTCCGATGAAAATAATAGCAAGTCTCCTTTGACTATAAGCACAATAAATATAGATGCCTTCAAACGAGAACCTCTGCCTACCTCTCCCATGCCTGAGGTGTTGGTTGGTCCTGCTCCAAAGCCTAAACTAGAAGGAGTTCTCATAAATCACAATGAACCAAGACCAAGCTCTAAAATTGGCCTAAGGGTACATTTCAATTTACCAGAAGATGACAAAGGAAGTGAGGCATCAGAAGATTATGTCATGATGGAAAAGCGTTCGGGATCAAACATCCAGGGTATGCTGAATGGTCAATCAGTTGGAACAGCTGCATCTTTAAAAGAGCCTCCACCAGTATTTGCTAAGCCTAAACTGTAAGTGCATTTTTGTTTTATATATTTAGTTATGCTATGACATCTCTTGATAAGATTGACATGGGTTCAGCATTCATTAAATCATGAAAATTATTTAAAAGCATTTGGATTCTTGCTAAGCATACATTTTAGGGTTAGTGTTTTGGATGGAATTAAAAAGCAAAAAAAATATTTTTTTACTATAAGAACAATGGAGGTTAACGTATTTAGAGTAGTGGAGCGAAGCTGTTATGAATCAACTGTACAACCGGTAACATATCTCAGTTTTCCAAAGGCTTATTGATGTAACCCTCTGAGTACCAAAGGGGTGTTCAAAGCATTGCAACATTCCTCT
The DNA here is from genome assembly GCA_037306005.1 of Rhinophrynus dorsalis. Lineage (NCBI taxonomy): Eukaryota > Metazoa > Chordata > Amphibia > Anura > Rhinophrynidae > Rhinophrynus > Rhinophrynus dorsalis. The sequence goes on from CM074724.1 coordinate 119,239,906, forward strand.
GGCACTCAAAGGGTTAATGTAATAAAAACCTTAACTTGATTTATTCTTCTGAGGCAGAATAAGTAGTCATATTGCCATACCTAACTATTTTTCCACACTATTATAACTACTCTTACTACACTACCAGATCCTAAAAGGACAGCTTGGTCCCCAGCTGGAAAAAAATCTGCAATACCACTATTTCTGCTACTAAAGAGACGACTGATGAGTTTAGAGAGCCTCCTTAAAGGGATAGTAATACTTCGTTTTAACTTTATTTTATTTTGTAGGCATTAAAAAAATATGAAGAATGATATAAGTCTTATCTCTCAAACATTTATGGTTTAAGAGATATTCACAAGCAAAGTTTCCCCTCCCACCCCTTTTATCCTAGTGTAAGCCATCTCTTCTCAGATGTGAATCTAGTTGTAAGACCAGACATATAACAGCAGGGGACAATCTTCTTACAATGAAAATAATGAAAGCCCTGCCCCCCCTTGACAAGTTTTTCAGGTTTTTCCCTTATCTTAATTGAAGATTGTCCCTCTCTGCATTCTACCTGGGCACCTCCCTTCTGATCTGGCTGAGCAGTGTTACATCAGTAAAAGGGGCGGGAGGGGGACACTTTGTCATTGAATTACTCTTGATCTACAACTCTGACAGAATTGAAATAACACTCTCCATAGTCCAAATACTATGATGATTAATTAGAGCTGCTTTTATTATGAAACATTACTATCCCTTTAAGTCATCAGTTACTCACAGCATACAGAGAGATCATTATCTGAATACTGCAAGTGTTGGAGACTTCTCCAGCATATGAGGGGTTCAAAACTGTAATTTAAATACATGAGAATTTTTTATTTAAATGACCCCTCTAAATCAGAAGTTTTGCCCCTGAATTACTCCACTTCTTCAAGGTTCATTGGCTTCAGGATTTATTATTCATTGCTATACAGCATGTGTAGGAAACTGTGTTGAATTAAAAAGGTCATATGTACTAAAGGAAACTAGAGCAATTCTGGGGCCAACCAACTGCACCAGAGGGGAGAAATTAACATTTCCAGAATTCCCATTGATTTAAATGGGTTGTTTAACTCATCTAATGTTAATTAGGTCTCTAACACACTGTGAAGCAATGTGCTGGACACCACCCTAACATTCAAGGACTGATTTAAATCTGTAGGCCTTTTTCTTTGTCCCCCTAGAGCAAATGGTTTGCCCCAGAATGCCTCTAGTTTGCTTTTATGCACAAGGCTCAAAGTGTGTAATTAGAGTATGTCACAAAATCATAAGAAGATTGCAGATAGTTATAGTTTGGACAATTATTGTATCCATTTAAAAAAAATACTTTTTCATTTTATTTATTTAATTTTACATTTAGTCATGTACTGTCACATACATTTTGATTTCTTTTGTAGAGATCCAATGAAATTACAACAGCTCCATAACCAAGTTATGAGTGAACAGCAACTGCAACCTTCTTCACCAAATTCTTCAAAAAGAGATGTCCTCTTGAACACATCTGTCCAAAACTCATCTCCTGCTGCCCAACCTTATATGTTCACTCGGCCGCTACAGTTTCTTTCAAGCTCAGATCCAACAAACAGTATCTCAACATCTAAATATCCAGCTTCCACACCTAGCACAATGTCACAATTGAGGCCATGGACAATAAGCACGGAAAATGCTTCAGACACATATTCTGAAAGTCGGTCAATTCCAGTCATACATGAACAATCTTCATACCCTTTTGCAAGCTCCATTTTGCCTTCTCCCCCTTCTGCACAGCCCAGCAAGAACCAATTTCAAGCACAAACTATTTCTCCTACTCCTGTGTCTCCTCCACGGATTCAGAATCCTGTGGCATTTCTCAGTTCGGTTCTTCCATCACTTCCACCAACCCCTACTCCAATAAATTCAATGGGACTACCTAGAAGTTCATCTTTGTAAGTAGAGCGAACAATATCTTGATTACATTGCTAGAATGAGTAATCCTATATTAGAAGGTTGTTTTTGAAGTCAGATTTCTTATTAGACAGAGTAGGTAATTGCCTACAGCATCACGTTTTGAGGTATACCTCAACAGTGCTGTCCACACCCACCTTCTGAGTTGTGGGTGTGGCCATAGAATTACATTAGTCCCAGCACCAGGTCTCCAATACATGGAGTTATTATTCAAGCTCTGGACATGTTGCTCAAATCAAATTGTGTAAACTCTGGACATGTTGCTCAAATCAAATTGTGTAAATCTTGGAGGAGCAGATGTACAGAAGGTGCCAGACATATGTGGTGATATTTCCATGAAAAAATTGTAGCATAATTGCTTGGCCCAGATTTGAAGTGATCTTATTCTCAAATTAAACCATACACATTCACACATGCTGTGCCCCACCTGATATTATCTACCAACTAGAATAAACAACCTAGGACTAGAGGAATATTAATTTATGCATAAGAGTTACACCTGCTGCTGTTATAACTTGCCATTTGTGGCAAGTTGATAGTCATACAACTGTGAAGTACCACTCCCATCAGCCCCAGCCAGATAATGGATGATAGAAACATAGAATTTGATGGCAGATAAGAACCATTCTGCCTATCTAGTCTGCCCATGATGATAGTTTATAGACAGATAGATATATAGATAGATAGAAAGAAAGAAAGGAAGAAAGAAAGAAAGAAATATATGGCTCAGTTGGTCAAGGTTCCAGCTACAGAATTTGTTCAAACCGCAAGGTCACTGGTTCTAGTCCCAAGGTTCTGTCAGCCTTTCATCCTTCCGAAGTAGATAAAAAATAAGTACCATTTAATTGGGTAATAATATCTATATCCCCCAGGACATACTTGAAAACAAGAGACAATCTCAGTGTATCTTTCCTGGTAAAATACTTTGACATTTTTATAGTTGTGCTTTAAAACAGTGGGTCTTATGTATAAAACAGAGCAATTTTAGAGCAATCCAACTACAATGTTTTAAATGGGGCTTTTAACCACTTGCAGTGCAAAGCAATGCGTTAGGAGATTCATTTTACATTCAAGTGATATAGTGGGAAACTGCTTATACTGCTTGGCTTTGAGGAAAATTAAGAACAGCTAATTGGTTCAGATTTTTATCCTTCATTATTCCTATATCTCAACATCAGAACTCTGTTCAGCCTTAACCTCCTGGATGCTAGAAACATCTCTTAAGATGCGTAACCCTCTGGCACTCAAATGGTTGATATTTATTAAACAAATATAATTATATACAGCGGTTAATATTATAGTAATCATTCTTTCATTTCTAGGTCTTTCCATGGAACGCCAAAGAAAGATATAAAATCAGTCCGTTTTAGTTCACAGGATCAAATTCGCGAGAATAAAGATTCTGTTGTTAGAGAGTTAGAAAGAAAGCTCTCCTTTAAAGATAATGAACCACAGTACAGCCAAAGGCAGCAGGTAAGGAACGCACTGCATCATTAATGGTCACATGCAGGAAGAAGTACCGAGAAGAACTGGAGCAATTCTACACCATGGGGCACTGCATCAAGGGGGACACTACAAATCGCCATTATTCCTTTTGATTTAAATGGGTATTTCAGTGTATCGAATACTACAGAGGTCTCCCACGCATTGCTTAAAAATGTGTTGTAGACATCTATAGCTGACAAAAATCTATGACATTTATGTTTATCCCATATGGTGCAATCAGTTTGCCTTAGAATTGTTGCAACTCTTCTCAGTACATTAACCTCACTGTCTACTTGCCAAAGTACTATGTAGGTCAGTGATCGTCAAGTTCTCCTCAGGAACCATATGCATGACATGTCTTTAAGATTTCCCTGCTTGAGTGTAGATGAGTTAATAAAAATATCTGAGCCTCTTATTTACTTTCAGGTACGTAGGCAGGGGAATCCTCAAGCCCTGACCTTTTAGTGATCCTTGGGAATAGGGATGAGAAACCCTGATGTAGGGGATACTTAAAGAAATGATGGATTAATGTTTTTTCAGTCACAGTGACTATTTTCCTTAAATTATTTACTAAAGCAACTCAAGAATGTATACTCTCCCCCATATGTTGTGAGGATTTCTTGCTCCTACCTGCAGAGTAGGGGATGTGGCTGGTACTGGTTGTTGCTTCCACATTCCCCCATGTATTCGGACCTCTGCAGGTTCCTGATAGGGGTGTTATTTGTGAATGGGTGTACTTTAATTCAAATTTTAATAATTGGTCTTAATAGCCCCCTTGTGTTCTTTCCATGTTGACCCCTGAATTTCCTAGGAGTATAAAATATCCAGCTTTGAGCAGAGACTGATGAATGAAATAGAGTTTCGTTTGGAACGCACCCCAGTGGATGAATCAGATGATGAAGTGGAGCATGACGAAATCCCTACAGGAAAGTGCATTGCACCAATATTTGACAGACGACTCAAGCATTTCCGTGTTGTAGAAGGAACATCGGTTACATTTACATGCAAAGTTGTTGGAATACCTATACCTAAGGTAAACTATTGTTGTTTGAACAGAATTGACACAATGTAAACTAAAGATGGGCAGTTCAGAAACAATAATAGCTTGATAACATTTTAGCGTGATATATGAAGATTTTAATATTAATACTATGTCAATTTTCTACTTCCCTCGATTTGGGCATTGAAAGTAGTGTCTCAGTATTTGCTGAAGACAGAAAGCTATGTAAGGTAATATACACAGGAAAAGAAGTGGTTTTCTCTGTATGCTGATTTATCTAAATTGCAAACATGGGCAGATAAATGGCAACTACGATTCAATCTAGGTAGGTGTATTAGTATGCATCTAGGTTGTTACTACATGGAACATTACTGACAACAGCCTAGAAGATCTTAACAAGTATCAAATGGTTTTAGTCTCATGAGAAGGTAGGTTTCTGGTCAATACCATAGTTATCCATAAACTGCCATAGCAATAGTACCCCTAAACATTTTCAGGGCATCGAAGAACTGCACTGCAATTGAAAAATTGAGCTACAATAATCTTTTAATTAAATATCATTCAGCAATGAGACTCAGACTACCTTAGCAGTTTAAACTGTGCAATATATTTTTTTCCATATATACTCATATTAATGATGATCTGGGTAACATTCATCTCAGGTTTACTTACGATTGTGTTAACCATTTTTTAGGTATATTGGTTTAAAGATGGCAAGCAAATTTCAAAGAAAAATGAACACTGCATAATGAAGAGAGAAGCAGATGGAACATGTTCCTTACATATTGAAGCTGCCAATAATGATGATGATGGGAATTATACAATCATGGCAGCAAACCCACAGGTAACTGATTACTTCACAAGAACTAACTGTATTATCCCTCTGATACAGTATGAGGTTGTGTCACAATTAGATCGTAGACCACTCATTTTTTTCTCCATCCATCTCTCCAAAAATCAGGGATTTAAAATAAAATCAGGGATGAGCAACTTCTGGCTCTTCAACTGATTTTGAACTACAGCTACCTCCCATCACCCAATGGCAAGCTAAGGTAGATGGAATAAGTGGACTGTCATCAGCTGGATAGTCAAAGGTTACCCACTGCCTGATTGAGTACTCAGGCTGATATTAAGGCATGAAATGCAACTTTAAAGGGATAGTAATACTTCGTTTTATCTTTATTTTATTTTGTAGGTATTAAAAAAACATGAAGAACGATATAAGTCTTATCTCTCAAACCTTTATGGTTTAAGAGATATTCACAAGCAAAGTATCCCCCCTGTTCAGCAAGATCAGAAGGGAGGTGCCTAGGTAGACTGCAGAGAGGGACAATCTTCAATGAACATAAGGGAAAAACCTGAAAAACTTGTCAAGGGGTGGAAGGGCTTTCATTGTTTTTATACAAAGAAGAGTGTCCCCTTCTGTTATCTGTCTGGTCTTACAACCAGATTCACATCTGAGAAGAGATTGTTTACACTAGGTAAAAGGGGCGGGAGGGGGAAACTTTGCTTGTGAATATCTCTTAAACCATAAAGGTTTGAGAGATAAGACTTATATCGTTCTTCATGTTTTTTTAATGCCTACAAGATAAAATAAAGTTAAAACGAAGTATTACTATCCCTTTAACTCAAACAGGACAATAGGGGTGAGCAACACATGGTGAAGTAACGTGTTGCACACTTTTTTTGGTTCTCAAGGAGTTAAGCAAAAGAAATGGGCTAAGCAAGGAAAACATCTCTCATTTTATATTTTCCTCTATTTAACAATTTGATTTTATAGAAGAGCTGTATTACATTATTATTTTACATAACTTTTTTTTGCATTTTGGCATAACTAACATCACAAACTCTACATTTATTTGTTATAAATCTACCAGTCTAACAGTAGTTATGCGACAATAACAGACATTTCCAATCTAACTTTCTTTGACCCCTCTATTGTTTTTGACATGACTGATCTTCCTGCTCTCCACTATGTGTTCATTTAAACATTTTCACTTTCTATCAGTAAGGTATTAGAATCCGTTTTTCTCTGTCCCATTCTAACCTCCCTTGTTTAATTAAAAGCACAGCTAGAATTATGTTATACTAAGCAACACTTGAACACAATTGATTACTAAGAGATTAATGATGTCATAATATCCTCGCACTTTGAGGAGAGAGGCAAAGACAAGAACAAAGTCAATTTATAGTTAGGAAGTAAACATTTCTTAATAAATAAAAAAAATAATAAAAATGTAATAAAAATATTTAAAACATACTTGAAGGTTGCATATATCATACCACATAAAAAGTGCAATAAAACTATAGTATTGTTAGATTTCCTGTAATAATTGTACGCATAATTTATAATATAACTTCAATCGTCTTTCTTTGCAGGGAAGAATTAGTTGCTCTGGTCATTTGCTTATACAAACAGCCCCACTGCGACCTCGATCTATTCCTACTGTCCTGTCTCATAGGTAAAGCTGTGGGCCAAATTAAAGGAAATCTTGATTATCCTACTCTTTCTGTATGGAGATAATAGATTATAATAGATTATATTATACATTTCTAGTTATGGGTAAAAAAAAGGGTTGTTATTAAGCTCATTAATTTGAGATAATAAGCTGTTGTGTCCAATGGCATTTAATGCTCTGTATTCCTGCTTCATGCAGTGTGGAAAGTACACCATTAAAGTACACAATGAAGTGATGTTACTTTCATGTGAAATGTTACATTACAGTTATTGCTAAATTAGTTGATATATTCCAAAGCAGTTACAAATTAAAGGATCAGTAATATTTTTTAACAAAACCTATAAGTTACAGAACTTTTCCTGCTGAGCTAAACAAGGGCACTGCTGTCTTTTGTTGTATTAAAATTTTATAATATTTCCAATAATCAGGAAGTGAATTTACTGTGTGTTTACTTTCTGCAAGTTCTAACTGCCATCATGACTCAGGAGTTTCTATCACATTCTTTGGAAAACTGTAGGTCAGTGATTTTCCTCTCAAATACAATGCAACAGCATAAATTTTTGAAATTTGACCACTAGAGTACACTGTTAATGTAAAAAAGCGTGAGTTTTAACTGTAATAAGTTTTGATGTATGCGTCTTTCAAACGTGGGAGTACTTTTATATTTTAAGTATTTCCTTACGTATTTGAATATTAATCTGTGTGTCCTCATCAGAGTGAGGCCACGTGTGCAAGACATAGAAAGTGAATCAGTACAAGAGAGGTTCTTCCGTCCATACTTTCTTCAGGCCCCAGGCGATATGGCAGCACACGAAGGACGCCTTTGCAGACTTGATTGTAAGGTAAGGTCTTTTAACCAAGAGAAAAAAGGTTAAGCATTTCAAAAATATTGCTGTATAACATTTACAGTGATGTAAATGGGACTTTACTACGAATGCTAGAAAATGCATTGGAGACATTTCTTAATTTGATTTAATTGAATGGAATTTTCCCTTTTCCTCTATAGTGTACTTGATTTCCTACAGAATTTCTCAGGTTCTACTTAATACATTTATCTAACACATGGAACCAAGAGGCACACAATTTAAAGAAAAGTTATACCTAAACGAGTCAATATTTTTTCATTTGTTTAACAAAAGGGGATACCTAGAGTGGATACTAATTGCATTATAACTAAGCAGTAGCTTGCAGCTGGATGTTGTCTGAAAATACATGGTTCTGGAGCATTTTGGTGGAATTTACTATGGGTTATTTAATTCAGAGAGTCGATGCCTATTGCCAGTAGATGGGAACCTATTGCAGATTAAATGGAGATCTGTAACAATATCTTGTAGATGTTAATCATAAATACATAGATTTCCCAGGTGTTGTATGAAGATAGGTCCTCTGTTAATTTCAGAGCCACTTACTTTAGATATGGTTTATTTTGGTCACAAAACAAAGAACATTTTAGCTTCAAGACACATAAAATCACAATGACTGATGCTTATAATCTGTAGTTACACTGATAAATGTATTCTTTTCCTAAAGCAATGTTTATCATATGATTTTTAATAGCTTAGTGGACTGTTATAACTCATTTTCCTAAAGCAACGTTTATGACATTATTTTTAATAGGTTTGTGGACTACCATAACTAATTTTCCTAAAACAATGTTTATCATATGATTTTTTAATAGGTTAGCGGACTGCCAACACCGGATATCATGTGGCTTCTCAACGGAAAACAAGTTAAACCAGATGCCACCCACAAAATGCTAATTAGAGAAAATGGAATTCATTCGCTCCTTATTGATCCACTCACACAAGCTGATGCTGGAACTTATACTTGTATTGCAACAAATAAGACAGGACAAAACTCTTTCAGTCTAGAACTTAGTGTTATGGGTAAGATTCTGTCAATCGTTATTTAAATCATTTTTTTAATATTCAGAATAACCATACCTTTAGCTGTGGGTATTACTTTGTAATTGTATATATATACATGGGCCAAGCAACTGCTCAGTAGGGGAAAATACATTTCACAAATTTCTCCATTGATTTAAATGGGGCTGTTTAAAAGCCTTGAATTCCAAAGAGGTTTTCATTGTGTTTTGAAAGCAAAACCATGTTTGTCTAGTAAAATCCTCTACTTTTCAATAATTTAGTCCTAGATTTAGATACTTTAATAGATAGCGTATTTTTACTGAGAATAAGAGTCAGTGGGGTGAAGGCGCAGCAGTGATTCTGCTCTGAATTAGGCACTGGGATCATTATTAGGCCCATACTCCTGCATACCTCCCAAGTGTCCCTCTTTAGGAAGGACAGTCCCTCTTTTAGACCCAAATCCCTCTGTCCCTCTTTCCCACCCTGATGTCCCTCTTTTTAGAAGATCAGATTGTTGGGTGTATATATAACTGTATCACATTGCTCTACAGCAATAAAACTCTCATTATTGTCAGTATATGTGTTTATAAATTAGTCTGTGTGAATAAAATACTTTGGTCTTGTTATAAGTTATTTATTAGGTTACACAAGGAGGTATCAAGAAGTCATGAAATAGCCTAAAAATTCCCGGTAATGCCCCACCCACCAACCACACCCCCAGCCACACCCCCTAAAACACAAGTGTCCCTCTTTTGCAAATTGAAATGTTGGGAGGTATGCTCCTGTCTATGGCCAATTTACTAAGCTACATATGCCAAAAAGTCTCCTCCTAATGCCATTTGCCCTTCAAGGAGGGAAATGTGGCAGACAGTGGCTGTTTTTGGGTGTTTCTATGATCAGTACCAATATCTACACTATGTATTAGCATGGCTTAGACAGCATGGTCGCAGTCACTCTCAATTTCCCTATGCATGGGATATGGCAGGAGTACAGGACTTGCTGGCATTAAAGTCTAATGCTGGTGGGGTGTCTCCTTTGGTATTATAGTTATCATACATTTTACTGCATACTCTTGAGTGCAGCCTCTGGCATTAAAGACTAATGCCTTGTGGTTGAACTGGCACAATTGTACATGTGCCATTTGCAGCTGCAGGTCTTTTAGGTAGTTTTGAAAAAAGTTTTCAATTATGCAAACGTAAATTCAATGTGACAGGTCCACTTTAACTCCCATCATCCTGTATAGTTAGTAGCAAAGCACCTCAGTAGAGCTGAAAGAGTCTAATTATTTCACATTGTCCTGTGGTCTTGTGTGGCTCATTAGCCAATAGAGCTAAATAAAATCTAGACAGAGACACATATGATGCACTGGCATTGCTGCTGAAGATGCCAGAGAGAGTTTTGACCATTGTAATATAATTGCTATTTTTACTGAAACCTCCCAGGGCGTAACAATAGGTGTTGCACCTGCGACCAGGCCCATCACTTCAGGGGCCCGGCTGTCCCCTGCGACCTCCCCACCCAGCGCCACGGACCTCTAACATAAGGCTCCTTCATCGGCACTCTGGTAATGCAGAGCGCTGGGAGATGACATAATCTCCCAGCGCTCTGCATTAATGGAGAGAGGACCGCGAGGGAGCTCCAGCTCTTAACCAGGGCTGGTGCAAGGATTTTTGCCACCCTAGGCAAAACCTAATTTTGCTGCCCCTTGGCTCCACCCCTTGTGCCCTACCCATTTATGCCCCGCCTCTGCATGTGTTTAAGTGTCAGTGTGTTCCCTATATGTGTCAGTTTGTGTGTGTGTTCTCTATATGTGTATGTGTGTCAGTATGTGTTCCCTGTATGTATATAAGTGTGTGTTCCCTATATGTATATGTGTGTCAGTGTGTGTGAGTCTCTGTAAGGAGATCAGTGTGTAAGTATGTGTGTGTGCTTCTCTATATGTGTATCAGTGTGACAGAGTGTATGTTCTCTATATGTGACTCTCCCCCTTTGACTCTCTTCCCGTCTTGACTGCTGATCCCCCCTTTGACTCTCTATCTCCCCGTCTGACTCTTGATACCCCTCTTGACTGCTGATCCCCCCTTTGACTCTCTCGCTCCCCCATCTGACTTTTGATCCCCCCTTTTACTCTCTCTCTCTCCCACCGTCTGACTCTTGATCCCTCTTCTGACTGCTGATCCCCCCTTTGAATCTCTCTCCCCTTCTGACTCTTGATCCCCCTCTTGACTGTTGATCCCCCCTTTGACTCTCTCTCTCCCTGTCTGACTCTTGATCCCCCTTGTGACTGCTGATCCCCCTTTGAATCTCTCTCCCCATCTGACTCTTGATCTCCCTCTTGACTGTTGATCCCCCCTTTGACTCTCTCTCTCTCCCCATCTATTTATCCCCTCTTGACCCCCGTTCCACTTACTCTTCCTGGTGCACATCTCTCTCTCCCCCAGTGAGTACGTTTCGGTGCTCTCCCTTGGCTGGCTATTTTACTAACCTTTTCAGTGCCAGAGGGGTATACAACACATTGCAAAGCTATGCGTTGCGTACCCCTCTGGCACTGAAAGGGTTAATGTAGCACAGCGATGCCTGTTTCTCTCTCCCCCTCTGCTTCTTCAATCCTGGTCCAGGATTGAAGGAGCAGAGGGGGAAAGAGAAACAGGTATCGCTGTGCTACATTAAATAAATAGCCAGCCAAGGGAGGGCACTGAAACATACGTTTTTGTTTTAGTTCGGCAGTATGTGGTGAGCGGCAGCGGAGGCGGTGGCAGGGGCCGATGCGCCCTCAGAGAATGTGCACCCTAGGCCGGCACCTACCTCGCCTATAGGTGGCACCGGCCCTGCTCTTAACAGAGGTCTGTGCCGAAGGAGGCACAGTCCTTTTCTTCCACACCGCTGGAGATTTCCAGTGGGGGCAATGTGGTTGGGGGGCCCTAGCAATTTTTGCACCAGGGCCCGGTGACTTCTAGTTAGGCCTCTAGAAATCTCCATTGAATCTGACATAGGAAAAGGACCAGTTTTCCCACATTATCAACCCACTTCCTGTGACATTTCATGCATGGCCTTTTATGTTTATTTTGTCTTACAGAACATACAGAACCTGATTCACTAAGAAGAAATGGAAAACCTATGGGCAAACAAGGGACAAAAAAAAGAATCCCTTTGACTTAGATTGAGACCTTTAGCATTCAAGGGGATAAAAGCTTCATTTAAATCAAAGGGAATTTTAGAAATTGTTATTTATACCCTATGATGCAATTGGTTTTCCCCAGTCTTGCTCCATTTCTTATTAGTATATCAGACTCACAGCAGATACCTATCCCATTTACCCAGCATTGTCAGCACCCTTTATGTAAAGTAGTACTTTCTTATATTATACTTGATGTTGTTCACCATCCTTCAGATCCCTTACTCTTGTTGTGTAGTTCTCTTTTTCCCTGAAATCTGCCTCCCAAGAGAACTTCCTATAACAAAACAACGATATTGAATTATTTTCTGTATCTTATTCAGCAAAGGAAATGAAGAAAGCACCCATGTTTTTGGAAAAACTGCAAAATTCCGGTGTCCCTGAAGGTCACCCAGTGAGATTAGAGAGTCGAGTTATTGGAATGCCGCCCCCAGTGTTTTACTGGAAGAAAGACAATGAAACAATTCCTGCCAACAGGCAAAGAATAAGGTACCATACTTAATCATGATCATATGATCAGCATTACATATTTTTTTCTATAAACTTACAGGATGTAAGGCCTTTATGCAGAAAGCAAAAAGATTGGCAATTCTGGAGCATGTCATCTTCACCAGATAATACAAATAAAAGCCCCAAACCTTCCATCGGCTTAAATGGGACTTTGAATGATAGAAAGGTCTACAACACACTGCTTTCTGCATAAGGCTCTAAAATCAACATAGACGTATCATCAAAGTAAAACTATACCTAACAACAGATGTCTGTTAGGGCAGTATGCAGAAATAAATAAATCCCCATTTCTGGATCCTACGTACTTCACAATAGGGGTGAAATAAATATTCACATAACACTTCCATTAAAGGGATAGTAATGTTTCACAAAAACAGCAGCTCCAATTAATCTTCACAGTATTTGGGCCATGGAGAGTGTTATTTCAATACTGTCAGAGTTGTAGTTCAAGAGTAATTGAATGATAAAGTGTCCCCCTACCGCCCCTTTTACCTAGTGTAAGCCACCTCCCCTTAGATGTGGAATCTGGTCCTGGGACCAGACAGCTCACAGCAAGGGACAATCTTCTTACTGTGAGCATAAGGAAAACCATTCCCCCCTTGAAAGGTTTTTCAGATTATTCCTTATGCTCACTGAAGATTGTCCCTCTCTGCGACCATGTGGACAGTCTTGCTGCTCTGAGGTGAGCAGTGTTACATCAGTAAAAGGGGCAGAAGGGAATATTTTATCATTCAATTACTCTTGAACTACAACTCTGACAGAATTGAAATAATACTCTCCATAACTCAAATACTATGAAGATTAATTGGAGCTGCTTTTAATGTGAGACATTAGTTTCCCTTTAAGCTAGCAATGCAATGTAATAATGTAATGTCACTTAACTACTTTGGTACTTGAGAGGTCTATTCAAGTAGTTAATGCCCACAGAACCATTTTTATTTAGTTCCTGACCAAATAGGGTACAACACATGGCAAAAGAAGAGCACTTCTGAGGAAAACTAACTGCACAATAAGGGTCAAATACCATTCCCCATTGATTTAAATAGGAACTTTTAGCTATTTTAATGCTAGAGATGTCTGCAACACACTACAAAGAATTTATAGATTTAAAGCTTCTTGACATGGAAATCCCCCAAGCTACAGCCCTTGATGAAGCCACGTGCATGGTGAAACGCGTTGAGCCATGGTGGTGCACTAATGTTGCTGTTACACACCTTGGTTACAGGTCTGGCACTGGAAAAATTGAAAATAGCTGTTATATATGGGCACAATGTATTTGCCCAAATGTATTTTACCCTTGGGACTACCCACCCAGACTTTCTACCTGTGGTGTTCTGATTCAATAACACTACACCCTTGTGTCTTCCTAATAAACTTAACAGTTACTTTCTGACACTTAGCTGTCCTAGGGATCTAGGATGCCATCATACTGAGCATTCCCTGTGAGATAGGAAAATGTAGTGACTACTTAAATCAAAGACATGTATTGCATATAGTTAATACAAAGTTGCTACCTTGTGTCATTTATACATAACTAAACCACAGTGGCTATGTCCTGTTTTTTATAACACTACACCCCTGTGTATTTCCAACAAACTGAGTAGTAAATTACTGAATTAATTGCTAAGGGATCTAAGACATTATTAATTATAGTGTCCATTGTGTGCTATTACTGAATTAATTGCTAAGGGATCTAATACATTATTAATTATAGTGTCCATTGTGTGCTATTAAAATGTAGCTGTTAGTGGGATCGATGCCACATTAAGATTTTTTAATAAATAATATATGGCTCGCTTGGCTTTTTTTACACAACGGCTTGATCTTTGAAATATAATTAACTTACGTATTCATACTTTATGGCACTCATTGTCTATATTTTCTGGAGACGCCTCTCAGCTATTCTTGAGATTAAAATATACCTAGCAGCAAATAAATTCACTATGCTTTTTTATACATTTATTGTTTAGTACTATTGTATTAACAATATTGTTTTTTTCTACTAATTGCAATTCTGAGGCATGTGATCATTAATACAGGTGACTGTGTATATATACATAGCAAATCTAGCTTAATACACATTATACAGTATTAGTGGGTAGTGTACGCCATACATAGATTTACTTCTAGACGACTGTTTTCTTTCTAAGCTTGATTTATATATTTGGTGGCTTTTATAACAGACCTTTCTCAATAATCTATCATATACTGTTTCCCACATAAGGTATAGTCTCAATGAATGGAAATTTTTACATTTGGTGGCAACTATTTGTATAGGGATACAGCGTCAATTCTGTTTTTAGTTAGCAAATCTGTCCTTTTTCGGGTTTGCAGATTTTTTTATATTCACACCCTTAGTCATTATGGGCACATACTTCTTTTCTATTTTTTTAAAAATTATAACTAATAAAATTACATTGTATGACCATCGCTAAGTGCTTACTACAGTACACTGGTAACCCTGAACTGATCTTCTATCTTATGGATCTCAGTAGTCTGCTGCAAGGATTATAAGCTCCCATCCCACTTTCATTTAACTTTTTATTTTGAAGGTTTAATGTTAGAATGGGTATGAAGTGGGAGGAGCAGGGTGGAAAGTAAGTAAAATATATGCAAGCAGTGTTACCCAGGAAACTCATGAAAGCTGGAGAATCAACCCCTCTACCTGGACACCCAGTAATCACCTCTAAAATACTGAGTTTCCAGGCAGATCCTAGGTAGACTTCCTAGGTATGTTTATAGTTCTTAAAAGGGGGCTTTTTAACCCCATGAATCTTAGAGACTTCTCTAGCATTCTAGGGTTTGAAAGCCCCATTAAGATCAATAGTAATTTGTTGACTTTTTTATTCACTATAGTGCAAATGGTTTGCTCCAGAATTGCATACATTTTTCTTAGTCCATCAGCACCACTATGCAGAACGAATGTCTAGAAGATAACATATCTTCTTTCGCTAACAGTAACACTGTCACAGTTCCCCAGAGATGTTCAGGAGTCAGTACGGTATAGTAAAATGCAGCTTATTAAATAATAATAAAGATAACATACAATGGTAATAAGGCAGGCACAAGCCCATACACCCAGAAGGTAGAATGAGAATTGAAGTGTGCAGCACTCCTGGATATGCTTGCACAAGTAGGTAACCATATGGAGAATGTTAGCAAGGCTAGACTTTACTCCTTTTAACCTCCCCTCAAAGAACACATTTCCATCATTTCGTCCACTGAAAGTCCCAATGGAATAACAAGTAGAGGTAGTGTGAGGTGATAGATCAATGGACTAGCTTTCTTCAAGTCTAATACTGAATTCAGTCGTTTGCCATGCTACATAAAAAATGGGAGAGAATTTAACTGGGCAGCTAGCCCTAATTGATTTTTAGATAAAAATTCACCACCTAGTTTAACTATTTCTTTTGTGATTTATGAAGAGTGTTTAGTTGTGATCAAAACTCTCCATAGACAGCAATAGAAAAAGATACACCTGGTGGAGACCTTTCATAAAATTGCATTTAGATTTTGCCAGTTAGTAACTACCGCATAATGACTATACTTATGAAGGACATTACATTTTATTGGACTATGACAATAGACAGCATCATATGTTTCAAAGTGAATTGATCAGGAATAAGGTTAGATAAACAAAGGTGCATTTTGCATTGTTGTATTTTTTACACATGCGTCACATGATTATGTACTCAGACAAAATCTGAGATTTATGACTTCATCAATTAACTCATCTTAAGAAATCAGAAGCCAATTTCAAAGTCAGACCATTGAGATGTATTATTCATCATTTACTGAGACATTTTGCATTATTATTATTATTATTATTATTATTATTATGCTTTCTGCACATGAAAAAGTACATTACTTTCTAAGGTATTTGGATCTCATCTGTTTTTGGCATATTGATAAGGTATTAGTTTTATATACTGCTTATTCTCTGGTTTGTGCTCACACCAGAGCATATTTCTTATAGCTCAAGTACATGTTCTTAGTTCATTACTGGTTGCCATCAGCCCTTTCAACTGGGTGCAACATCCCTCATTACACATTTGAATATTCCAACACAGCCAGATTTTGTCAGTGCTGGTAATACTCTTGTTATTTCTGAATTATTGAAGTACACCAAGGGTGTCCACAATTGTCCACAAGAGTTACACACAAGCCAGGACATAAGGATATCTTAAGCACCGGTGAGTTAGTCAAAATGAATGAGTTACTGACAGGCCAGGATTTCCCATTAGCCAGATTAGGAAATTATCTAGATCTCCAAATTCTTAGGGGAGATTTAGCTATGCTGGTCACACCCACATTTTAAATTCTGTCAGTGGCCATCTCAATCCCAATTCCACTTCAATAGACAGTCTCTTTAGGTTTAGTTACCAATCTAAATACTCCTTTTACTTGTCAACTGGAATAGTGAGGTGTAAACTAATGTGTTAGAGGTACTCTACCAATCAAAGAGTTAAACACTTTTAATGCTGATACATGATAGGCTATGGGTATTTGCATTGCCAGGTTTATAGGGCCATGTGAGGAGTGGGTGTATGGACATGGGCCAAGCTAAGGGCACCTAATGTGCTTCCCTAGGCAGCCTGACATATATATCTGGGCCTGGTTACTGACTAACTCACAGGTGATTAATTAGGGATATCCTTAAATATTGGCCTGTGTTTAGCCTTGGAGGACAGTTTTGTACACCACTGCCATTTTGTCAGATACAGGTCCATGTACTGTGACTAGAGGTTCTGGCCAGTGAACTACTATGACCAGTGGACCTGAACTTTTCATGTCAGGGGACACAGCAACAGATACAAATAGTTTTGATGTAAATGTCAGCTTAATCCTTCAGGTGCTAGAAGCATCTTAAACACATTGCACTGCAAAGTGTTCAAGACATCCCTAGCATCCAAATATTTAAAAAATGACATACTGGGGAACCTTGTATCCTGCACACGTTTCCACTCTTACACTTTCCATTTGTTCTGCCAATACTTACTACAGCTTAATGGGCAGAAACAACTCAGTCTTCATAGGTTAGCTCAAAATGAACCCCTAGGGTGCTAGGAAGGCCCCCAATGCATTATAAGGCAATGTGTTCATCACCTCTCTAGCATCCAAGGGCTTAAATCCAGTGAATTGAGTTGATACCGTTCCATATCGTTTGTGAATTATTTTAACCCTTTGAGTGCCAGAGGGGTACGGAACGCATTGCAAAGCACCCCTCAGACACTCAGATAGTTATAAATATATGTTAGTCTGTCTGATGTACTAGTAAAACTAATACAATTGTGGACCAATCCAGCTGCATCACAGAGACACTAGAACTCTCCTCTATGATACATTTGGATTGTCCCAGAATTTCCCTATTTCCTCTTAGTACATTAGCCTCAATATGTTGTAATGAGAAGTTAGCATATCTGAAGAGTTGTTTTTGCTTTTGTTTTACAGCATGCACCAAGACACGACTGGTTATGTATGTCTCATCATACAACCAGCCAGGAAAGAAGATGCTGGTTGGTACACATTGTCAGCCAAGAATGAAGCAGGGATTGTGTCCTGTACTGCTAGACTTGACATATATGGTAGGTTATTCTCAATTATATTTATGTGTCTGTATGTACACCAGATTTCCTAATAAGCAAAGTAGTCTACATCAAAGCACGCTGCTGAGATGGCTCAGTTGGTTAATGCACCATCTCTGGAATCTGTTCAGGCCAAAAGGTCACAGGTTCTAGGCCCAGGAATGTCAGCTCAGCCTTTCACCCTTCTGAGGTAGATAAAATGAGTCCAGGACATATTTGAAAACCAGAGACAATCTCAGTGTGTTCTTCCTGATAAAATACTTTCACAAACAAAATGTGCAGGACATCTTAGCTGTGTTCAGGACTGAATTTCCTGTTACATAGAGTAGGTAATTAGCTAGAGCTCTGGTTTTTCATACCCAATTTTTGGGTAACTACTTGCAAATTTAGCTTCAAAATAATCAATAAAGATATTTACATAGGCAAGGCCGCAGTGCAGTGCTCTCCTGTTACTGGGCCCTGTGTTTTATATCCGATATCGGATATAGAAACAGGACCCAGTAACAGGAGAGCACTGCAGCTGATGGAGTGAGCTGTCAATATGGAGTGAAACAAAGAGTTATTACCCTTTGAGTGCCAGAGAGGTCCGCAACACTTTGCAATGCATTTCAGAGCTTTCTGGCGCTCATTAAGTGAAGGCACAGATGGACATATACCTTGATATGTATACATTGAATGTCACAGTCTATTTGGCGACCTATAATCGTGTGAAATCAGAATGTCGCTCTTTTGATTGTGGCGACATTCTGATGTCGTACTTTTTATTCTGGTGACAGTTTTAATGCTCTGTATTGATGATCGCCTAATAGATGGTGACATTTCAATAGGATACCCTCAGTATGGATCACAGCAATCAATAGCAGAGCTCAGTGCATCTCTTCAATGCAAATGGATTCTTTAAAATATGTAATTTTACCCCTTGGATACTAAATACATCTCCAAAGTATTCACGTCCAAGGAAGATAAAGTGGCACTAATATGAGGAGATAAAAAAATATGTTAAAGCTCATTCTGTAGAAAGGTGATGATTCCTATTGGTTGCTGTGATGTCACACCCACCTGCCAGCCAGTAGGATAGGAATGTCATTGAGCTCCTTCCTTTCAGGTACTAAAGGGGTTAACTTTCAGCATGTGGTCATTAATAATAAGGCAGCATATCCAATGCAAAATAATTTAATTTCCTCTTTGTTTTCCCCCATCATGAGAAGATCCTCTTAGACCCTCCAGCGGTGAGAGGGGCCCAGCCTCAGAACCTGCTCCAGGGTGCAGCAGGTTCTAGTTACGTCCCTGTACAAAGCTGCTTGGAGTAGCAGAAGTTCACTATTTTTATCTTTTTCATGTTACTTGCCCTTTAAATGAGCATATCAGTGCTTTTGTTATTTAATTTATTACCATATTACATGGCTAACATCATATTTATCTCATATTTTATAGCACAGTGGCACCAGCAGATTCCTCAACCAATTAAAAAGATTCGGCCATCGAGTTCTCGCTATTCCATGTTCTCATCTCTACCCCAGGATAACCACAACACATATCCTTCTGTAGAAACATCACTCAGTTATGCATCCCCATCTCGGAATGTGGTCGAAAGTGAAGAGCTGTGAATTCAGCTGGCAACAGTAGCAATGAAACTGTGAAGAAAATACAGCCGGAACGTTTACAAATCACTTTTTTCTCCCCTTTTTTTGTTTTTTTTAATGTTATGGCTTCAGTTTTGCCCTATAAATTAGCGTAAGAACTGACATGTAGTACCATTTTGCTGCCACAGAGGGCATAACGCTTTACATAGTGTTCCAGCCCTCTCTAGTAGCAAGAGGGTAAAAGAGGTTTGCATTTTATTTAGCCTAAACACACCAGTAGTACACACTGAGTTGTGCAGCTCTGACACTGACATTACTGGAAGTGAACCGTTTGATGATGTGTACTTACCCTATTTAATATTTATGTTCACAAGCAAAAATATATAAAGATCTATAAAGGTTATATTAATAATAAAACATATATTTGTATTTTACCTGATCTATTATTATGTAGTGATAATTACATTGTAGATACTTTCATTTCACAGTTCCATCACCTGATCTTTAACCCCATGAGCACCAGTGGGATGGCCATTGAATTGCAAACCAAAGCGTTGCACACCCCTCTGGTCCCCAAGGGGTTTTAAAATGGAAGTTGCCTATATGAAACTGAAATAACAATGTAGTCTCAAATAAAAAGGTAACATATTGCATAATTCTGGACTTGTTTTTTGTAACGTATGTCTTTATTGCATACATTATTTCAAGACGGACAGACAGATAGACAGACAGACAGATAAACAGACAGATAGACAGACAGACAGATAGATAATAGAGATAGATAGATAGATAGATAGATAGATAGATAGATAGATAGATAGATAGATATATGATAGAGATATAGATAGATAGTAGATAGATAGATAGATAGATAGATGATGGATAGATAGATAGATAGATAGATAGATAGATAGATAGATAGTTGATGGATAGATAGATAGATAGATAGATAGATAGATAGATAGTTGATGGATAGATAGATATATAGATAGATAGATAGATAGATAGATAGATAGATAGATAGATATAGCTAGATAGAAGATAAATTGATAGATAGATAGATAGATAGATAGATAGATAGATAGATAGATAGATAGATAGATAGATAGAGCTAGATAGAAGATAAATTGATAGATAGATAGATAGATAGATAGATAGATAGATAGATAGATAGATAGATAGATAGATAGATATAGCTAGATAGAAGATAAATTGATAGATAGATAGATAGATAGATAGATAGATAGATAGATAGATAGATAGATAGATAGATAGAGCTAGATAGAAGATAAATTGATAGATAGATAGATAGATAGATAGATAGATAGATAGATAGATAGATAGATAGTTAGATAGATATAGCTAGATAGAAGATAAATTGATAGATAGATAGATAGATAGATAGATAGATAGATAGATAGATAGATAGATAGACAGATGATACATTGATAGACAGAAATAGATAGATAGATAGATAGATAGATAGATAGATAGATAGATAGATAGATGATAGAGATATAGATAGATAGATAGTTGATGGATAGATAGATAGAGAGATAGATAGATAGTTGATGGATAGATAGATAGATAGATAGATAGATAGATAGATGATAGAGCTATAGATAGATAGATAGATGATAGAGATATAAATAGATAGATAGATAGATAGATAGATAGATAGATAGATAGATAGATAAACATTTTGGTGTA